>OY282595.1:8921086-10121086 GCA_958298965.1 Chrysolina haemoptera | reverse complement strand
TAATTCCTAGAAATTTTGTGACAGGGACTTGTTGAATAGACTTTATTGTTCAGCTGAACTTAGTATCTGCTACCTATCTATTGAGGGATTTTTGTAACAAAATTAATCATTTCAGTATTGGTTATACTGAGAATTAGCCCATTCAAATCACACCATTCAGAGAGTTGTTCTCTAGCATTCTGCGTTTTATGAAGCATAGTCGGTATACTATCAGCAGATATAACGAGATTGGTATCATCTGCATATACAATTGATACAGAAGTAGCAGAGCAATACATCGAAAGGTCATAAACAGCAGGGGTCACAGCACTAGGAACACCTGTCATGATATATTTAATATCTGAGCAGGTATTGTTCAACTATACTCTTTACAGGATTCTTAATCAGAATATAATAAAATAATCCACTTAAGAAGTTTCTGATTTTCTTTGCACTACCCTTTTTTTTTGTAGGCGTAGCTGCTTGTCACATCGGGGGAATAACACTTCATCAATTTGCTGGGATTGGAAGCGGAGAAGCAACCCTAGAGAGGAGTGTTGAACTTGCCTCAAAAGCTTCTGTCTCTAGTATTTGGAGAAAATGCAAGCATTTGATTATAGACGAAGTTTCCATGGTAGACGGAAATTATTTCGAGAAGATTGAAGAAGTTGCCAGGAGAATAAGACGAAACGACAAACCATTTGGGGGTATACAGTTAATATTGTGTGGCGACTTTTTTCAACTGCCCCCTATAGTGAAGCCCAAACCAGGCCAGTCGAAACTGGCACCTATAAAATTTTGTTTCCAAACTCAAGCTTGGGGAGACTGCCGTTTAACTGCATTTGAGCTGAAGAAAGTGCACAGGCAAAATGATGAGGCTTTTATATCTATTTTGAATAAGATTAGAATTGGTAAGTTACCATTCTGTTTTATAAAGGATCAGGGCCAGATTTATATTTTTTATGAGTGTAGGCCACGCTATATTTCTGCCGCCCCATGTACCTTTCTAAAATAATAATTTTCCATTTGAAAGTGTGATGAGGAGAGCTATAACCAAGTTAGGATAAATATTAGACAGAGATTGATTCCTTAAAAACGTTGGGAGACTGAGTAGTGAGTTTGATCTAGGCTTTACTGCATACTCTGTAGCTATTTAATGTATGACTCAAATCTCGCGCCAATTTCCTAACACAGTTGCTATTTTTGAAAGGACGTCATTTTGTTTATTATAATAATGATATTGATTTCTCAGATGTAAAAGACCCTAGTCTTTAAAATATAATTGTCTGATTTTATGTTGATTTCTGTGAAAAAAAAATTAAACACATTTGATTAAATGATTTAAATCAAAATGCATGATTTAAATCGTGCCAACCCTGCTAATAATTCCATATTAACTAAAATATCCATGATTTTCAGATCCTCTGTAAATATCGTAGAAGAGTTGTGTGAAGTGGGACAAAACACATTTTGGGTACTCAGATACTCACATGTTAATTGCAGTGGCGGGTAAACGCGAACCTGAAATTTGATAACAGTATTCAATCACGTTTTCTAAGAAAACGGGCAAATTTTGTAAGAAACTACTAAGAACATTTCTTGTGGAGAATTGAATTATCTTTCGCCCTGTTGAAATTGTTTCTTGATAAATCCTGTACTTTCGGAAACAACAGCAAAAAAAAATTAATTTTTTGATTACAAATTTTTTTATTTCCACCCCTGACTTTTTGGTAAACAATTTTTTTTTCTCTCAAGTCATGTGCCGAGCGAGTTTCATAGTTTTAAAATTCATCCAGCACTTTAGGCTTATATTTGTCTGTGTTACTGGGCTAATTAGAGTAAAAATTTAAAGACACAATAATTGTAAGGAATGTTATTTTTTTCAGATTCATTCACAATTTAATTTTTTATTACATTTTTCAGGTCGAGTAGATGACGTAGTATCTCAAGCATTGGAGAAAACAGCCAAGCAGAGAATAGAGCGTGATGGTATTTTAGCCACTAGACTTTGCTCCCATACCAAAGATGCTGATATCATCAATGAATCAAAGCTAAAGGCTCTTACAGGTGAAAGCAAAGTTTTCGAATGCCTCGACTCTGTGCCGGGCACAACAAGACAGTTGGACCAACAGACGCCAGTACCTAGTCGATTAGAATTGAGGATAGGAGCTCAAGTAATGCTGCTCAAAAACATAAATGTATCGACTGGTTTAGTGAATGGTGCTAGGGGTGTAGTTAAAAAGTTTGAGGAAGGACTACCTGTTGTGCAGTTTAGGAATAGCAAAGAGTACACCGTCAAATACGAAAAATGGGTTATAAAAACAGCGGGAGGTGGGTCTCTTACTAGGAAACAAGTACCGTTGAAGCTTGCTTGGGCCTTTTCCATTCATAAATCCCAAGGTTTAACTTTGGATTGTGTAGAAATGTCATTAGGAAGAGTTTTTGAAGCAGGTCAAGCATATGTTGCATTGAGTCGAGCACAAAGTTTGGAGTCCTTAAGGGTTCTTGATTTTAAATCAAGTCAAGTTTGGGCAAACCCTGATGTCTTGACGTTTTATAAGACTTTAGATAATGTTAGATTGATTCCTTTGGGACCAAAGAATAAGAAAATTCCTTCCATAAAGGATATCAAGAAAAAATCATATGGGATGAAATCAAAACTTTATGATAAGCCTTTAGTTTCAATTTGCTGACAGAGTAGTGGTGCTCTCATTAACTTTTATTAACAATTATTTGTAGAGTGAATGTCATCCATTTCCGGGCCACTTTTCAAATCTTGGAGGGATGTATTAAGATTTTAATTTTGTTAAAATTTCAACGAAAGATAAAGTTATTAAACCCTTGCAGTTTTGACTTCCAGATTAGATGCAGTCTATAATATACTATGTGATAAATTATTACTAGCGCTTAATGAAAGCTAAGGTAATCACTTAGATATTCTTGGTTCTTGGGGAATAAAGTTTACCTTATCAGTGTAAATTAAGTAGTTGCACCTTAGCACTTTCAATTTCTTGAAAATATGCTCAATAAGTAAGTTATTCAGTATGTTGATATTACTAGGATATTTCATATTGAAAATTATTTTAAAATTATATACATCTTTTATTAACTGGGTTTTCTTTCAAGTAATCTTGAATGATTGTGGAATATAGAGAATGTACTTTATTTGCATTTCAGGAAGTTTTGGAAAATCTATTTGTTCCATTGATATAATTATAGTTTCTAATAAGTAGTAGGTACTTATTGAGAGTCAAATTAATCAATGGTTTCCATCCAACACCTGGGTTTCCCAGTTTCTCGAAATAGGGCATGATCTAGAAAGACCAACATCTTGATTTTTGTTCGAAAATATTAATAGAATATTCATAAAATCTGTTGTGGAATCATCTGCGGCTGAAAGACAAACATTCAAGATGTCCTCTTGGGAGGTATTCATGTTGAAAAGGGGAACATTCTTCATGAAAATTGAAAAACAGAAAACAACTACTTTCCTGGCTAAAGCCACGCTGGAACTACATCTGATAGATATTGTGAAAATTGAAATTGAAAATTCGCATTTTCGTTCAGATAGTTTATTTTTTAATTGTCTCTAGTTTTCATTGAAAATTCATTAATAAAATAGATAGAGAGAATATTATTCAAAAAGATCACTCACAGAAATCGTTCATTTTATTGAAGCAAGGTTCGCTTCTCTCGCATTTAATCCCCAATACATTTTTGTTGACGAAAATCTATTTAGCTTTACCAAGCTCATCAGGTAGATTGGAAGAATTGGAAAGCAGGCTCTTCAGAAGCAGTTATACACATCAAGGATGGAAATGAATGAAATGTTTCTTCTGCGGTAACACTTTGAAAATTATTTTTTTACATTTGAGAAAACAGTTGAAATAGATACATTTTACCGCTTATGGCAAGAAAGACCTGATCTAAATGGTATCAGTTCAACCAAATGATTATAGATGCCACACCCTTCGCACAGACTAGACCAACAAGGGAAACTTGGGACATTGATAAAGAGGTCATCACCAACAGGAATCCTAACAACACAGAGACATTCCAAGTACGTTACTTTTATGTACCAATGTGTCCCGTTGGTATAATAAGGACATGTTTGGGACTTGGGATGTCAGTGGGACATACGTACAGACGTGGTGCATGATGAGAGAGAACCTCAAGGTCAACCTGAAAAAAGAAACACGAGTGTTCCTTTCACCAGGAAGAGAAACCTGGAGATCAACAGAGGTCACTAAATTTTTGGTGAAAGCATACAGCTGCAGGAGAGAAAAAAGAACGGGGGTTAAACCTATACTCGAAACTAACCTCTGGAACAAACATGGAAACTGAAAAGATGGCGCTGAATATACATACAATGAGGACCCCGCCCCATTACTTCTTTATTTTAAATATTACAAAAAATTGTTAGATACATAAGTTGTAGTGGAAACCCTACAATTTATGTAACGGTAAGTGTTAAATACACCCCCTACAACTTAGGTATTCAATATTTTTTTTTGTAATATGTAAAATAAAGAAGTACCAGGGGGCGATGGTCTTTTGGTCCTCACTGTATAATTCAGTTTCCATCTTAGCAATTCCCAGCAAATGCTGAAAATGTTTTTCGATAATTCTTGTAGAAAACTTCGTCAAGTATCTGACAGATATAATTCAACGGTAGTAGGGGATAGTAGTTGTTTTCTGTTTAATACTTGACGACGGATTACCTATTGTTATAGGTTTTTTTTGCGGAAG
The DNA here is from genome assembly GCA_958298965.1 of Chrysolina haemoptera. Lineage (NCBI taxonomy): Eukaryota > Metazoa > Arthropoda > Insecta > Coleoptera > Chrysomelidae > Chrysolina > Chrysolina haemoptera. The sequence continues at coordinate 10,116,358 of OY282595.1, read as the reverse complement.
ATTGGATTATATAATCCATTTTTCATTATCATAAAATATTTTAGCTTAAACTGAAAACTGTATACAAATTTTCAGAAATTCAATTCCAGTCGTTTTCGATAAACACATATCGACCGATTTCGTCGTGATGGATACTCTGTAGAGTGATTTCACTGATTTCAGTAAATAGAGATTCATGATATTAGATAAGTAACTATAGATACCACTTAACGTTTTTCATTTCTTTTTTAAACAGTTTATGGCAAAAATCGGTAACACCAGTTAGTCATTCTGCGGACACCAGCCAAATAATATTACCATGACCGTAACCGACTTTCATGACTGCAAGTTGCAATACGGTGCCGAAGAAAGTGTTGTTAAACAAATCATCGATACGGGAATTTTCATTGATACACGTAGAAAGTTATGTGAACTGGCTATAATCAACAAAGCACATCCTCGAACCGAACTCTACTACAAATCTTCTTCTGCTTGCAGAAAAGAAGAATTGAGACATTTAGTTAACTACCCTTTAATGTCTCATCCATTCTGTATTTGGTGGTAAGTCATAATAGTACAGTACCTACAGCAGCAATTATTTTTCACGATCGTTTTCTTGATAGCTTATGGTATCTATTCTGTTGTCAAAACGGGAAGTATTTTTTACTGTTTGCCAGACCAAAGGGCCGGTAAGTAATACTTACCGATGACTAAATTACTTACCGACGCCTTCATAATACTGGTTGCAAGGTCAAATGTATCGGTAAGTAATTCACCTACCGACGCGCAACGCCTTAATCTCCCGAGCCTTGGTGAGAAAATCGGCAACACCGCAACAACTCCTACTTGCTTTCTTTTACCCGTTGGCACAAATATACATCAATTTATATTTACCAAAATAGAGACTTTAGAGACGTTCCAATTAAACGATATTGGTTGACATATATTCCAATATGCTGTAAGGAATTAGTGTTATGAGATTATTGTACAGATGAGATTTAGGTACATAATATGACTTTTATGTTGAGTATCGATGAGTCTAAAGTCTAACGGATGTCAAACGCTGCTCACTTGTCCAAGGAATATATGAAGGAAAATACAGTATGTGACCCATTTAAGATGGAAAGCACCCTTATAAAACTTACATTTTTCAACCGATTGGAATCATTTTTTTTTAGTTAGGTAGATATTCAAAAAGTCCACTAGGACACCAAATTTCATGAATATTTCTCCATTTCCAGGGCCAACTAATCTTATTTTTCAAGGTAAAAAATCTAAAAAATTACTAGCGATTTTTTTCGAAAAAATCTGTCTACACCACTGGATTTGCGACATTTTCGAATGGTTTATATGTAAATTACGTTGAAATACCAATCAATAAAGAAGTTATAGTGGAATGAAGTGGATGAAAATGCCGTGTTTAATCAACCCACCATTTCAATTTCAATCAGTATTTGGAAATCACCACTGTATCCAGGAGGTTTCGATATATAAATGGTCAAAATTTCATCGAAATCTGTTCATACATAAGTATCTCATAATTTTTTATTTATTTATTTATCAACCGATTTCGAGGAAATTATGGTCATTGATATTTCGGAACTCCCTGAATCCAGTGGTGTAGTCGAAGTTCTGATAAAAGTTTTGAAATTGAAGTTGTGCATGGGTTGATTAAACGGCATATTCCTCAAATTTCATTTCCCTATAACTCTTTTATTGATTGACGCATTTCAACGAAAGTTACATATGAATCATTTGAAAATGTCGCGAATCCAGTGGTGTTTGTCAAAAAAAAATCGCTAGTAATTTTCTTAGATTTTTGACCTTGAAAAATAAGATTAGTTGACCCTGGAAATGGAGATTTATCCATGATATTTGGTGTTCTAATGGACTTTTTGAATGTCTACAATAATAATTCCAATCGGTTTAAAAATGTAAGTTTTATATGTGTGCTTCCATCCTAAATGGGTTACACTGTATATAACAACCTACCAACGTAACTATGGTTTACGAAAATTAAACATTAACCTCAAATTATCACGTTTATAAACCTTGATTGGTGTACCAAGTTTGATATTTTTTCATCAGGAGTTTTGGAGAAAAAAAATGAAATCTAAATTTTTTTCGTACTTATGACACCCTGTATCTCAGAGTGAGTGCATTTTAGGACATATATTGATAGGAACTTTTCACCTCAAAATGTGGTGAAGAATCTGTAGTCGGAGTTTATCAGCCTTATTCTGACTAACCTTGTATATAGGGACAGTTCATATCGGTATCGAAACATTGTATACTACATGGTAAACGTTACAAATTCAGAGTTCAAGTCATTTAGATTGATCTGAATTTTGATAATGCTTTTCCTACTCAACTGAAATTTTTTTCATTTCAGCTTATACTGGGAATTTTTCATTTTCTGGGTGTATTTGTGTATGTATATTAGTAGTGCAATTAGACCTTTTTACATTAATAGTCCAACAAAAATATTCTATGTGAGAGCGAGTCGACTTGTTGGAGACAGCATTTTGGTGGTGGATATCATTCATCTGTTTTTCAAAGGATATTATGACGCCGAAAAGAGTCGTACTGTAATGAAGCAATCAGAAGTTGCCAAGTAAGTACCTTTTTTCTATATTCCATCAGTTTATATTGATTATGAAATACATCTTTATCAATGGAGTTATAAATAATTTTATGAGAACTTGGAAAGGACAGGGCACAAAACCTTATAAAAATGGCCTTCAGCAAAATTCGATAATTTTTTGATATTTTGTTTGGTCCAAGACCTTAGTCAATTTATGACAAGTTATAAGAAGATCGTATGATCAGGCGAGACGCTAAAGGGTGTCAGTAGATAGACAAAACCAATACGGCATCAAACGGCAGCATTAATATTGCGTCCATCAGCCTCGCCATCGAGTTCTCGGGTAGTGCTACGGCCAGGGGACGTTGACCAAGAACGACCTTGCAGAAGAATCATAAAATCTCTTTTAAAAAACATAATTCGACTTGTTTCAGGAAATGGCTAATAACGTAGATCGTAGAAAAATAAATTATTCGTTACATTAGGACCTCACTGTACATGATTCAGCACCTAGATTACCACAACTTATAAAATGACAGACTTGAAAAACGTTGCTTTTGCAATTTCGTTTACGTTCACGACCAGTATCATTTTTTAAGGAAAAATTGAGAAACCAATATGTATTCTTCAGTAAAACGAGGAAACTTGAGTTTTTCCAATGTAGCTTCTTCATTTTTATTATTTCCTTGAAATAGATACTGCTATTTTCATTTTTTCCACCCACAGAAGATTTAATTCACTTAATGAAAATAGTAATTTACGTAACAAGTCCGGAAAACACTGTTTTTTTGTACGAGTGGACAAGATTCTAGGACAAGCGTAGCGAGTCCTGAAAATCTGTGAGTCCAAAAAAATTGTTTTCGGACGTGTTGCGTACTCACTTTTTTCGGCAACCGTGTAGAATAACAAATCGAGACACATTTATTTTTTATATTTCTATGTAGAAGAAAATTTCGTATTAAATATCGAAATTCTAACGAACATAGGCACTAACAGAAATATTCCCATAGTCCGGGAAGTACGTACTTTCCGGACTAGTCCGGGAAGTGATACTTTCTCACAGAAAAATCGTCCGGGAAGTAGTTACTTCCCGGACGGATGCCGAAAAACTATTTTTCGCAACACGTTTCACTTTTTAAAAAACTTAATGAAAAACTATTTTCAATTCGATGAATTTTTTTCATAATTTCAGAAAGTATCTGATGACTTACTTTTTCGTCGATTTAATCGCGGCAGCTCCATCCTATATGTTCGTTGCGAGTTATATTGGAGGTTTTACAGTAACACAGACAGTGTCGATGATCAACCAAATGCTTGGGATACTGAGACTACTGAGAATCAGTAGATGGTTAGATACCTTGGAAGTTTTCAGACAGGTAAACAATTAGTTTTATAACAATTCGGTTATTATTTGAAACGAATAATTTCCACAAAATCAAAATCCCCTTCTCTCCACCCGCCACAAAGTGGAAAATTTGACATCTGACATCTGACATACATTTGCGTATTATTCCTCCAGAATTGGTTGGGAATGACCACCTACAGACATGACATGTTTTACGGTTTGTTTGCCACTCATCAGTGCAAGGATAGGTCAGACAACATTAGTCATCCTGGCCCACCTAATGAACGATAACACCCAAATCTCAAAACACAAGAAGCACTCCTCGATAGCACAGACTCCGGGAAGAGTAAATGCATAATTCGAACAAAATTCGAGAAGTGTGCCGGAGAGTTTCATTCGACAAAATTGAAATCCCCTCCTCTCTACACTATCCCACAAAGTGGAAAGTTTGATCGAAAAAAACAACTTTCCTCTACGAGCATTGTATTACATCAGACATCCATCTGTGCAATGTTGAATATTATCCCCCATTGATTGGGAATCGGGAACGGATCGGATTTTTAGTGACAGAGAAACCTTGAAAAGTGAAAAAGAATCCTGCACCAATCTTATGGAAAATCGGTCCCAATGAACTTCCAACCTTAAAAAATGGACAGTTTTTTCTCTACCTCGTATTGAATGTTTCCAGCTAAGACTAACTTCGTTATCCACATATTCCACCCAGTTAATAGACATTTTTTTTTATGCTCAATTCAGGAATTTGATGAAGAATGTCAATTATGTATAGAGTGCGGCTTTCAATATCAATAGTGTCCCCCCCTTGTTAACTTTTGAACGGTTATACGTAGAAACATGAATAAAAAACCGTTTCGAGGATTTTACCAATACTACTTTTTGAAATAAAAAATATGGTGATTATCCAATAGGGGGCGCGGGGGGGGGGGGCATCAACTTAAAATTTTTAAATGGCACGGGAGGTCAAGTAGCACATCGTCGAGAAGGAAATTCCATTCTCTTTACAACCATCTGAATTTTTTTGCTGATACACACTCTGCATCTAGTGTCCGGGACCTCTATACCCATCACGCGTCTACGGTAGACCAGGGTGTTGAAGACACCCTCTTGACAGACCATAAGGAACCCCTCGGCCTCCGACTTCAGCCCACTTGACCTGAGGAAAGCAAAGGTCAATTTTTTTGATAAGCCAAGGTCTTCGATGTTCTTGAAGAAGACCCCATGCATTGGCTTAATGTATCTGCAAGTCTCCGCAGATTTATTCTGAGCTTTTTGCTGAACGGGCTCCAACTCGGTGAGTTAAACCATTCAAAGTCGAAAACGAGACCAAGTTCATCGCTGTACGGGCAGCTGCCTTAAAAAGAAATGCACCAATCCTTGCTTTTTCATGGTCACATACCAAGCAGAGAAGGGGATCTGTACTGATAACCAAACTCAAGAGTCCACGGCCTCCCTGTTGTAAGAGTCCACGGCCTCCCTGTTGTCTGGGGAAGTACCACCGTGAAACGGACGATTTGAGATGCAAGCTCCTATTAAGATGCATCAATTTGTGAGATTTCAATCAGATGGGTGGTATCCCTCCTCTCTGTCTGGAACAAAACCTGCGCAGCGTCAAACACGGCAGAATTGATCTGCCAGATGTCAGCCTCTTCCGAAAGAACATTGCCAATCTCCGCATCCACCCATGCCAGTTGTTGTTGCTTAAGGCGCTCAGTGTGAGCCTCCGCCACATCCAGAACGACCCGTGGCATATCTGCCACTTCGAACTGGCTGTGGAGGAGCTCTGGCATATTCTCGTTTCCGAAGGAGATACTTGATTCCTTAGGTTTTGGGCGTCACACGCAACACAGAGCATGCATTCTCGCCACGTATCCTCCCTCCAGATTCCAGATGGCCGTATCTCATTCCTACAACCCATTTTAATTTTGTAACTAGATGTTGGCATCCTCCGATTCTGTTGCATCCTATGAACCGAAATAACATCAGCCTCCTGATGGAACCACCGTTGTTCCGGTTATCGGAAAAATATGGTTCCTGAAAATCGAGTATACAAGTAGATGCAAAACGACTGTCGGAATAAACGAAAATTCCTGCTCTTTGGAATGAAGCAGTAGGTACTATCGATGCCTGCCATGATTGTGGGAATATTCAAAGTTTTGTATTTGTCATACTTTCAAGTGGATAAATCCACTGAAAGCCTCAATCAAAAACTACAGTTTTTTAAAGTGAGTTTGATTTTTTTCAGTACATGAACTACTCTAGTTACCTTTTCAAAGGAATCAGATCGGTTTTGGTATACTTCATTATTATGGTTTCCTTCATTGCTCTTATGACTACCATAATAAACGCGATAGATGCATTTGAATTGGGAAAGGTTTCTGATAAAGACGTCCGAAGACAGTTGTTCTCAGCTGTACTGGTTTTATTGGTTGTAAGCCATGGAGAGTCTTTACCGGATAATGCAGAAACCGTAATAGTGGTCGCACTCTTTCTGTGCATAGGATATATTATGCATCTCTTTCTGTGTGGTAAGTACAATAAACGGCCAAACTATAAGATTTCACTAGAACACCAAAATTTTTCAGGTAATCTTCAATTACTGAATTACAGTGGCGCAGCCAAGATTTCAGTGTGGGAGGGGGCTAAACATAGAATTTGTCACAGATATTTTTTTGTTTGGTCAAGGGGATCATGAATTAGTAAGGGTATGATGGCTTGGGGGATGCAGCCCCAAAGCCAACGTCCTGGCTGCACCACTGCTCAATTACATTTTTTAAGTAGGTAATACTTCTTTTAATCGAATAAATTTATGAATGAATTGCCTACTTAATGAATGATTATAGTTTAATGTCATGAAAATGCACTTTAACTCTGTCTTTGAAGGTAATTCATTTTTTACAAAAAATAGATTCACAAGTATAAGTTAATTTATATTTCTCCATCGGGCTCTTTTTCGGCATGTTTTTTTTATTTTTTTCTTTGTTGGCATCGACTACTATGGTCATTAGCCACGTATTCTGGATAGGCCTTGTTACTAACTCCATTCGCCACCTTAGGAGCAGCACTGTTAATTATTAACGCAACTGTGAATCGTGGAGGATTATCCCCAGCCAGCAACAAGATTCAATCACTCAGATTTTTACATCTGAAACTGAAAAAATCGTGCCCTGCCTGCGGATCGAGCCAGCGACCTTTCGATCACGAAGTCCCGGCGCTACCACTGCTCCAATCCCCGCCCCTTTTCGGCATGTTAATTACAATTTTCCTTTTTCTTTTTCCATTCTAAATATTTTCTGCATTTTTTTTTTCATATGTCCTGTTTTAAAAAAAGTAACACTCTTAAATATATTTATTTCTGAAATCCTCCGTTGTTTATATAGCTTTGTTTGTTGTAAGATGTCTTTTTATTTGGAAATCGGATTTCAGAACCTCGAATGTTTTTTACAAGTAATTTAGAATTATTCTAATACTGTAATATGATATTTTAAGCCCAAGTATTACAAGTCTGGAACAAATTTGCAAGAGCAAGAGATACAAACGAAAATTTACTTCGTCAGTTCAAGGAATATATGAAATACAAAGGATTGTCTTCAAATCTCAGGAAAAGAATTTACACGTACTTCCAGTTTAAATTTCACAACGAATTTTACACTGAAGCCCAGATCAATTCTATGATATCGGACCTTCTGAAAAAGGTAATTATATAAAGATGAAATAGAGCTTAGCACAGAATTTCGTTCGGTAACTGCATTCATTGATTTGGTTGACTGGTTATTTAGATGATAAATCAATAATAATAATTAATTAATAATAATCCATTCATTAATGGCTACACCGAGAAATTAGGTGTTATACAAAATTGTATAACTGTTAAATAGTTATTTTTGTATCTAGTGCGCGAAAAGCAGCTATAAGCAGCTTTCCATTTAAGGGTTTGATGCACCAGGGCTTCTTATTCTAGTTTAATCATTGGGTGAAAATTGACATCTGTCAAAATCTACCAATAGTAAGTCTAGAATGAGGAGCCTCGGGGCTGAACAATCCTAAATGGAAAACGCCTATTGTTATCAATGCGCGAGCCTTGTAATTTTTTGACGATTGTAGAAAAAAGTCTTTCAAACCCTCGCGATATTTCAAGCACGACGACGCAGTTGGAGTACTCAAAATAGAGCACTCCGTCTGGAAAATCGGAAAATAATATTTTTCAAACAATAAGAAAAGTTGATTTTGTAGATTTTAATGAATGGATCTTGAGAAAATCAGCTGGTTATTAATAAATTTTCCTATATTCGTTTTTTCGACATGTTCGAGAGGGGCGGACATCCATGTTTTTTATCAGAGAATTATATTTTCGGGTTTTGGTTCAAGTTGTTGAGCTATTAAATTTGGTGGAAAAACAGTTTCTATGAATTTTATATATGTCGTTGAAACGACGTATTTCGGAAAATTCAGAGGAATAACAAACGTGTTTGGTTAGGAAACATCCAATAGAGTGTTCTTTCTTAGGAAATTCTGAAACATGTAACGAAGAAGCAAATGGAACGCTCGAAGCTCTTCAGGACTTTTCCGGAACCAGTTATGTTGTCATTGATTTCTCATCTCAAGTCTGTGATTTATTTACCTGATGACGTTATAGTGGAGGCTGGAAAACGAGGTCATAGCATGTTTTTCATATATTATGGAACAGTGGCTGTTTATACTGCGATGGGACGAGAGGTAATGAAACGATCATTAATCAAATTCAATCATAAATCAGTATACCGGGTTACAACGTTATAACTAGCAGACCTATTTATTTGGCCTTTGTTTTTGACTATATCCGGAAATGTAATAATATACAGGGCAAAATAGAGGTGCTAGTGATATCGTTGTCACCTTTTGAGTACGATTAGCTTCTTCCGGTGACTTCCTCTGTGTGGACTCAAAAATTGAGTCCAAAGAGAAATGAAAATGTGTGAGTAATGAAAAAATTATGAAGAAAAAAAAATTATATGGTAGAATTTTTTACGTCTTCTCTAGCTCACACAAGTCTCTCGAAGACTTCTGGGGGTTGTTCGTAAGGGTGCAGTCGGTTAACGGAAATAACAATTTCAACTTTTTATTTTAAAAATTTTTTCAGTTTCCTAATTATAATATACTTCTTTAGACATTATATGATACTCTTGAGAAACCGACATGAAGCTGACCATGATAGAAGCGAGTATTGCCCAAATTAATTTTTGACACTTTTGAAGTTTGGCCCCGGGACTCGTTAATGGTCATTCTAATTACCAACTGTAGGGGAAATTGCAGCCTGTTAAATTGAAATGACACATAATTTGGAATAATTGATATTCGGGGAATCCACACGCTCTCTCCTAGCGAGGTCTGTTAGATGTAGCCTGGGGTGGGATTCTGTGTACCATAATGTCATCTCATTTCTTTTATCGACAATAGAATTCTATGGTACACAGAATCCCACCCCTGGTGCTATTGCACAATCGTAGTGCATCGAGATTTTGCATCAGCAGAACTGCGAAGCCAATTTTCTAGTTAGAGAGCGGCGGGTCTAAAACCGCGATGAGAAGCTATACGTCTTCCGTTTGGTGAGATGAAAGTCTATCCCTCGAAAACCCCAAATTCCAAATATTTTTGAAATCGGACAGGGCTTCCTCCAGTAGGAGGGGAAAATATATATCGACTCCTTCGACGTTTTTTATATGCCATCCGTTCTAATAATTTTGTTTGGGATGGGATTAGTAATCATCTGACAAAGCGGAACCTATTTGGTTCATCAAAAAAACTCGACGTCTCCTATATGCTTAATTTTGTGTTTCTTTACTTTGTTATGGTCTTTAGATCGGGAAAATCTGACTGGAAGACTTTTTTAGTAAGGCCGGGCCTTGGGTTGACCAAAAAAGAAGAACTCTTGGGAGCGGCTAAGTTGAAAAGTCTTTGAGTCACTTGGGTTCAATCTGCAGCTTCCAAATTTAGCATGGAGCTTCTTCAGGGGCCAGATAACGTAATTTCCAAAGGGAAGACTTTTTTTTCAATTTTTCGTCCCTTTGAAATTCCTCTATTTTCTCTGTTTATTCCTGGTAATCTCTTTCGCTTGAAACTTTTTATACATTATTGAATATATAGTATATTGTGCAACTAGTGCGTAATATCCAGTTTTCGCACGAGTTGTACACTATACTTTTCCGACGACCTGCATGAAAAACATAGGTATTATTAAATTTGCATATTTTTACACTAGCCAATTCAGCTAGTCTCAGAGCTCCGCTTGCTAAGGTAACCTAAAAGGTTTACTTTTACTCTCACTAGTGATTTTGTAAAACTATCAACTCACTTTTCTTAGTTTGACTTGCTCTTCACCATGTCCAACATCCACCTCCTGGTAGCCTGATTGTAGTTATGACAGATCTAAATCTTGCATTTTCACGGTTCCTGAAAATAGATTGAAAATATTGTATTCACCATATAACACTTTCCCAAATTGAAATTATATTTTTTACCTAGATTTACCATTTGGAAGATGGAGACAACTTTGGAGAAATGGGATTGATATTCAATGAATCATCATCTGCAACTATTGTAGCGGTTACTCCCTGTGAACTGTTTAGGCTGAGGAGAATAGACTTTCTCTCGGTCATAGATTCATATCCAGATTTGAAGGCTCAAGTAATGACTGATTCTCGCAATAGATTATTGAAATATAGACGTGAGACTCCTTTCAATTGAGTTCTAAAGATAATTAATTAGAGTTTGTCAGTTAATATGAGTTTAACATAAGTATCAATAGTAAAAAGTAATTCAGAAATAACTGTAATGAAATAAATAAAGAAACTATGTTTGAGATATTTATTCGTATCAATTCGACTTTATGAAACTGTTATACATTTCGAAGCGGAATATATATATATAGAGCAGAAATTGGAAAAGCAAAAAACAGGCCCATGATGAATCCTTATTGAAATCTGAAAACATTTACAAAGCATTTTGGATATCATAAACCGAGAGCGCAATAAAATAAAAAACATTAATGACAAAATTTCCGAAATATCTTCAGACTGCTTTAACCAGTATTTTGGAAAGATAGCAGGAAACATCATCAAAATACTACCAAGCTTGGATGTTAATCAATTAAACAATTTCAAAAAAAATCCAGCACCGTGTGACTCATTCTTCTTGGAGCCTGTAGTGGAGGCAGTTATCCATAATTTAAAAAACTTTCTGTTGGTCGATTGCCACAACTTGCATAGTGGTATCATTAAAGAATATCTCGATATCTTAGTATGACCATTAACCTCCTTAACCAATCTCATGTTTTGGACTTGCCAGTTTCCAGATGTACTTACTCAAACTATCAAAAGTTATCCCTATCTACAAAAAAAGGAGATATATCTGCACCAGACAATTATAGACCAATTATCATATATCAATATTTTCTAAAATAAAGCAGTGCAAAAATCACAAAGTTTCAAAAATTGTTTAAGAATAACAACATGGAAAAGTGAGGTTTTTTCCATCTGCTCTTTCTACGATTGAGTTTATTTTACCTTCAAGGTCTGTCAAGCATTCCAGCTCTGTGGTCCAGAATTGGACCATGCTGTTCTGCTTCCTTTTGGTTAGAGGGCTGCTTCTTTGGAATGAGGAGACTTCCGCATCCTGAAGACAGACTGTCGCCTCCTCAATTCCCTCAGCTCCTTCTTTGGAGAATGTCACATACTCGAGGTTAGCCGTTTGGGAGCTTCTGTATATCTCCCAGTCAGTTCTTCGGGTTTCTGAAGAAGCTGGGCGTCAACACCACATCCCACAACCAGAGTGGCTTGTGTATCCCTGCGGTAGGCCATGAACTCTTCCAGCTCTTGGGGGATGGGTGTGTCCCCATAGAGAAGATACGCGGAAATGAATTCCTTATTCTTCTTTCTATTTGTATTTGTGGAGAATATGATTTTATCTTCACTATTCGTATATTATAAGTTCCTATTTACCTGTCAGTCAATCATTAAATCAATTTCTTCTATATTGACCATTTATCTACTCTCTCAGTCAATGGAATATTTCATGAACATCGGATTTGTCAAATAAGTCTCATCAGATTTTACCAATTGTTGATATTTCCATTATAACTTGACATTCAGCACCCGATGAAACCCAATTTTAATCAAATGCCGTGCGCTCCTGTCGGTTTCCCTCTCAGCAATACCCAGCAAATGCTGAAAACGTTTTCCGACTTAATTCTTGTAGAAAACTTTGCCAAGTATCAAACAGATATAATTCAACGGTCCTAGGGGGCAGTAGTTGTTTTCTGTTGAATACTTGTTGGTGAACCTACTGTATAGGTTTATTTGCAAGTATAGGCAATTTCAAAACAATTTGATTCAAAATACAAGACTTCATTCTCCAAATCGGAAGGTAAACTATCATCAGAATCGCTCATTTACGAAGATTTTTCTAATCATCTAATTTTACTTGACAGCAGTGTGTGTATTTGACAGTGAATGAATGATTTGCTGTTGCCTTGTCAACGAAAAGGTATGGCACAGCTTGCTCACTATTTTTTATAATTAATAACGTAGTTTCAAAAATAGTAAATTTGGATTTTTGAAAACATTTATAATAACTATTTATCGATGCCAGGAGATAAAGTTTTGTATATAATTCGGATCATAAACGATCAATATTGTGCACGACGTGTTATCGGGCTCGGCTATGCTATGATAATATTCATCGCTACTACCATAAATATCTAGTAGCTGAAAATGGAAACTCCTGTAAGTATAAAAATTTTCAAAAATTTAGCTCCAGTTGTTTTCGATAAACATATTATCAAAACTCATCTCGTCGTGATGGATACTCTGTAGATATCATTGATTTCAGTGAATTGAGCTTGAAGATAAGTAACTATAGATACCACAACGTTTTTCATTTCTTTTTTAAACAGTTTGTGACAATAATCGGTAACACCAGTTAGTCATTCTGAGGACACCAGCCAAATAATAACATTACCATGGCTGTAACCGATCATCATGACTGCAAATTGCCATTAGATGCCGAAGAAAATGTTGTTAAACATATCATCGATACGGGAATTTTCATTGATACACGTAGAAAGTTATGTGAACTGGCTATAATCAACAAAGCACATCCTCGAACCGAACTCTACTACAAATCTTCTTCTGATTGCAAAAATGAACAATTGAGACATTTAGTTAACTACCCCCATATGTCTCATCCATTCTGTATTTGGTGGTAAGTAATAATAATAGTATAGTATCTACAGCGGCAATTATTTTTTGCACGATCGTTTTCTTGATAACGGAATCTAAAACGGAAAGTTTTTTACTAGAGAGATATTGCAATAACGCCAGGCAGCTTTATTTTTAATCCAGTACGATTGCGTTTTGAGACAAGAATCGATTGTAGCACCACCAAACTTGGAACCATGATAAACACGAAAAAAAATTGTTTACCATTTCTGTTCGTGTTCACATCAGCGTCCACACTGTCCGAGCATTCGCTCGTTTGGTGCTCATTCGGTGCTCATGCGCAACGAATGCTCTAGTGAATACGCACCTTAAAGTGACGTAGGCAACATTGGCGTGAAATGTGCCTTTTCAAATGAATTGGCGTATATTCCATATAGATCGTCAGCTAGTGACAGATTTAGGTGCCCCATTTTCGCATACAAGCCTCGAATAGGGTTGAAAAGTATATCGATTTGGAGTAAAATGAAGATATTTTTACGAGTGGCTCCTGGGGATAACATACCGAGAATTCGATTTTTCAGAACAGTGCTTATTTGTTTCCCTCGTGTTTCTATTTACAGTACGAAACTACAGAGGGTGATTCGTTAAGTCGCCTTAAGGAAAAAAGTTCCTATGAACATATGTCCGGAGTTGCTTCGTTTCTGAGATACAAAGGCGTTTGAAAAAAAATCAATGCCCTGTATCTCAGAAAAGAAGCAACTCCGAACATATGTTCATAAAAACTTTTTTCTAAAAACGACTTAACGAATCACCCTCTGTAGTTTCGTACCGTAAATAGAAACACGAGGGAAACAAATAAGCACTGTTCTGAAAAATCGAATTCTCGGTATGTTATCCCCAGGAGCCACTCGTAAAAATATCTTCATTTTACTCTAAATCGATATACTTTTCAACCCTATTCGAGGCTTGTATGCGAAAATGGGGCACCTAAATCTGTTACTAGCTGACGGTCTAATATAGGTAGTTAATTCTCAATGTGAATTCAACTATAGGATTTTCATTTTACCTTGTCCATGATTTTGATAATGGTTTCCTTTTTTCCTGAAAATTTTTGTTCGTTTCAGCTTATACTGGGAATTTTTCATTTTCTGGGTATATTTGTTTTTGTATATTAGTAATGCAGCTGGATCTTTTTACATTTATGATGAAACAAAAATATTCAATTTGAGAGTGAGTCGATTTGTTGGAGACAGCATTTTGTTGATGGATATCATTCACCTGTTTTTCAAGGGATATTATGACACCGAAAAGAGTCGTACTATAATGAAGCAATCAGAAGTTGTCAAGTAAGTAGTTCCATTTTTTCTATATTCCAACAGTTTATATTGATTATGAAATATGTTCTACTGAGTTATCAGGAGTTTTCGGTATGTTCTAAACAATACATATTTTTCAATAGAGTTATAATTACATTATACGCCTAGGAACTGAAGTGGTATTTTAAATTCCGAGACAAAAAGTTTATAATATATCGAAAGATTCAAAAACACTTTGGTCCTGAGGTGTATATACTATTTTGGTGGTTGGCTAGTAGTGCAGCGTTCTTTACATAAGAAATTAGAGTTTAGGGGGCGGTACTGTCCCCCTGAGCCTGTGTTTTGAGTTTAGTTCTGAGAACGAAACTCTTCTGACTTCAATCTTACAATCGGACTATATAAGCAGGGCAATGCGAGGGGGCGGACAAGTCAGTTGGAAGTTCAAGTCAACGTGGAAGTTGAACTCGAAGCAGAAGTTATAGAATAACTATGAAATATGATTCAGTATCTATTCGTGTAGGCTGATTACTATATCCAAGAACCTCAATAACGTAACACTATTATTGTAATACTCTAAGAGCCGTAGAGAGGTCGACCTTCACCGTTCTGTTTAACGGATGAAACATACTTCCTATGAAGTTTCATAAATAGACGAATACGTCTAAAGTGGGTTGTCTATCAAAATGTGGTCCACACTATAGTGAGTTTCAAAAATTTGCACCATATGGAAAACTTTTTTATTATCGATTTGTCAGAAAATTTTATTCATCATAAAAATTAGTGCATTGCAGATTACTTGCATATGAGTTGTCAATAATTGAAATTTCCAAACGGTGTGCAGGGGGGACAAAAATAGGAATTTTGATGAAGTGTAAACTATCCCTTATTATTGACATTATCAAAAAGTTCACTCAAGAATGTTTGTCAGAATCGAAAACAATATTCAAATTTGGAATCACAGCCAGCGTAGATTAATCTTGATCAAATTTCTACTTTTTGTTCCCCCCTGTACATCATTTGGAAATTTGAAATTAACAACTCATATGCAAGTATTCTGCACAAATTTTCATGAAGAATTAAATTTTCTGACAAATCGATCATAAAAAAGTTTTCCATATGGTACAAATTCTTGAAACTCACTGTATGTATTCGTATGTTTCATCCGTTAAACAGAACGATGAAGGTCGACCTCTCCTCGGCTTCTGTACTATAAATAGTCGCCGAGAATGTTTGAATTTTTGATAATACTTATTTTATTTAGTCAAAACGCTAAGAATATTATTGGCGAACTATTTGTATATTAGATATTTATGGGTTATTTCCTTAAAATAGATTTTGCTATTTTTATTTTACCCACTTAATTCACTTATTCACTTAATGAAAAACTTTTTTCCTCAACACGTTTCACTTTTTAAAAAACTTAATGAAAAACGATGAATTTTTTCATAATTTCAGAAAGTATCTGAAGACTTACTTCTTCTTGGATTTGATTACGTTAGTTCCATCCTATGTCTTCATTGTGAGTTACATTGGAGATTTTACAGTACCACTGGAATGGTCACTGTGCAGCCATATCATTGGGGTATTTAGACTACTGAGAATTGGCAGATGGCTGGATACTTTGGAAGATTTCAGACAGGTAACAATTAGTTTTAGTACCATTCGATTATTATTTGAAACGAATAATTTCGACAATATCAAAATCCCCTTCTCTCCACACGCTACAAAGTGGAAAATTTGAGGCGATTATCTGTCAGAAATAGCTATTTGTATTACTAGGGAGGAAAGTGCCACTTTTCCTCCTGCAGGAAGGGAAGGGAGGAAAAGGCACTTTACTCCCACGTAATGCTATGATTTTTCCTCCTACCCACTTAATAATGAACCTTTTTTGTAAATTTAAAACGCATCTCAACTGCTTTATGTCTAAAACGAACCTATACTTGCATGATGGAAAGTATAGACAATACAGTCATGTTCATCTGAGAATCTGCGGTGCTGCAATGGCTAGCGCCTTGGGCTTGTAATCCGAAGGTCCCGAGTTCAGCTCCTGGCAATTGCAACTTTTTTTTTAAGAACGTTATTTTAATTTTTTCTGGTTAGTGATTTGAATTATTGGACATTTAGATAGCTTATACATTTCGGATTGCTACTGAGTGATTTTCTTATAAGTAATATTATATGCCTATTTGAATGAAGTGTCGATCATTTTTTTTTCTAAGAGCTGTGCTTGTAAAAGGGTATCTGAACTTCTGATAACTAAACTCAAGAGTCCATGGCCTCCCTGTTGTCTGGGTAAGTACAATCGTGGAATTGACGATTTAGGATGCAATCTCCTATTAAAGGGCATCATTTTGCGACTTTTTACGTTGAGATGTCGCAGCTCCTCCTGAGTCAATTTCACCACTCCAAAGGAGTAAAGTAGGATCGGAACGGCAAGCATATTAGTTGCAGCAACTTTGTTCTTACCCTTCAATTCTGATGACCAGATTTGTCGTAGTTTATGCTGTTACTTGCAGCGGAGAGAGTTTTCTACTATGGTAACCTCTTGGGAGCGGCGTTGTTCCACCCCCCAAGTAAGTATAGGTCTCTCTGGCATCGAGGTGATGTAGGAGGCTACGAGCTGAACATCACATCGTCCTCTTTTGAGATCAACCGTGGCACATTATTTGTCGGTAAAAAATTCCATTCCGATAGCATGCGTGTAGTCTTGGACTGATGTAGATCCTTTTCTCCGGTGGCATACATTTTGAGGTCATCTATGTAAAATAAATGGGTGACCTTGTGTCTCCAGTTGCTGGGGGTACCGCAGGTGTATCAACGGGTGTTTCTGAGTGCAACGGATAATGGCAATAGTGAAATGCAAAAAAGAAGAGGGCTGAGGGATTCTCTTTGGAATACGTCTCTTCTGAGGATAACCTGCTCTGTTTAGCCTTGCAGTAATCGATCCAGGCCATCGAAAGGTTACGCTTATGTTTTCCAATAATATAGATATTCAACCCATCAGGGCCTGGAGCAGCAAAATTCTTAGAGCCTTTAAAGGCCTGTCGGACTTCTTCCGGGGTTATCGGGTTACGCAGGTCATTGTTCCCAGGCTGACGAAGCCTCCTCCAGAAAGCTTCGGACTGGAGTATCTTCGTTGAGTGGTTGCGTAAACTCATAGATGTTCTTCCAAAAGTTTTCCAACCGATCCACAGCCGGCGGGTTATCCATACAATACGTGGAGGCTCTCGCCCACCTCACTAGTGACTTCTTTGCAGCCACTAGCATTCGTATCCTATCAAGGCAGTGCCGTTCAATGGTAAACAGCACGCCTTGATTTAGTGTGTGATGAGCTCGTCTTAATTTTGTAGCAGCAATTCGCCGCACTGTGGGTGTGAAGGGCCTATTGGCCGCCACAAACTCCACCACACACTGTATCTTAGCTTCAATCTTGTGTATGCGTCGCTCATTCCTCCCAATCAGAGAGGTGGTATCCCTCCTCTCTGCCTGGGACAAAGTCTGCGCGGCGTCATACGCGGCAGAGTTGATCTGCCAGATGTCGGCCTCTTCTGAAAGAACATCGCCAATCTCCGAATCCAGTTGTTGTGACTTCAGGCGCTTATGTTTATGGCCCAGCGGGTTCTGACGCTCTCCACTGGTGGTATGATGTGAGCCTCCACCACAGCCAGAACGGCCTGTGGCATATCTGCCACTTCGTTTTAACTGTCGACTGTCGAAATGAACCAAAATTCCTGCTTTCTGGAATGAAGCAGTACGTACTGTCGATGCCTGCCATGACTGTGGGAATATTCAAAGTTTTCGTATTTGTCACACTTTCAAGTGGATGAATTTCAACACTGAAAAAATATTGTCAGAAGTAGTTCCATTGCCCGATAATTTTCAGCTTTGGGCTCAGGTTAAAAGCTACAGTTTTTTTATAGTGAGTTTAATTTTTTTCAGTACATGGATTACTCTAGTGATCTTTTCAAAGGAATCAAATCGGTTTTGGTGTACTTCATCATTATGGTTTCCATCGTTGCTCTTATGTCTACCACAATAAACGCGATAGATGCATTTGAATTGGGAGATATTTCTAGTAATGGCATACAACAAAAGTTTTACTCAGCTGCACTGGTTTTATTATGTGTAAGCCATGGAGAGTCTTTACCGACTAAAGCAGAAGTTGTAGTTGTGGTCGCATTCTTCCTGTGCGTGGGATATATTATGCATCTTTTTCTGTGTGGTAAGTACAACAAACGGCCAAATCATAAGATTTCACTAGTACACCAAAGTTTTTCAGGTCGTCTACAATTGTTGAATTACAGTGGCGCAGCCAAGATTTCAGTTTGGGAGGGGACTAACAATAGAATTTCTCACATATTTTTTTTTTGTTTGGTCAAGGGGATTATGAATTGATAACGCCGGTATGGTTGCTTGGGGGGATGCATATTTTTTCAAATTTATTTAGGTATTAATTGATTCATTGCTGGCTACAAAACAAGCGTTCCATTCAATATACAAGGTGATTAGTTTCCAATTCCCACTGTCGACGTCTCTGTATTATCAATTTTTCATGTGACTGACGTTAGATATTAAAGTTTATGAGTTTGAGAGGAGTTGTCAAGTAAAAGAAAATAAATTCATTGAGAATCTGGTAATTTTTGCTTATTTTTATTCTAAAAGTTACACTGGTCCTTCGATCTAGACAAGAACGCGATATGGAAAAGTCAAAAACGTTTCTTGAACATATTGGTAAAACGGAAATTCGAAAAAGTAGTCGATTGTAGCACCACCAAACTTGGTAGTTGAAACCATGATAAATACGAAAAGAAGTCGTTTACCAAAATTCCAGGGGTGGAACATACTCCTACCTTCTCGTGCTAATATAATATGCGAGTATTTGAGTGCCTAAAATGTGTTCTGTCGATTTGTTGCCCTTCACGGAGATGTTTGCGGATCATCCGAAAATTATGAATAATTTAGTAAATATGGAATCATTTTACTGAAGCAGCAACCCATACTCTCTTTGGACTATATGCAACAATTTCAAAGTAGTGTGACAGGCCCCACTTATACATGCAAAAAAAACTTTGTTTTACTCCTGCCTCATTTTCAACTTACCCATAAAATCGGCATTCTCTTCACTAAATGTTGAATATAATCGCTTATTCATATCCTGCATATATATATTTAATAACACTATTGTGAAGTGCAAATCTCAAGCTTGAAATCACATACTTCATTTTTTTTTGTGTGTATGAGCGATTATTTTCAACATTTACTGAAGAAATTGCCGGTATGATAGGTGAGTTGAAAACTGAGGCAGGAGTAAAACCCAGTTTTTTCTTTGGCACGTGTAGAGACTTGTCTCACTAGTCTTAAATCGTCGCATATGGTCCAAAGAGGGTACTGAATCCTGCTTCAGTATAATTATGTCGTATCAACTAAAATATCCATGACTTTCGGATCATTCGTGAATATCGTAGAAGAGTTATGTGAAGTGGGAGAAAACACATTTTAGGTACTCAGATACTCACATGTTATATTTGCATGAGGAAGTAGAACGATATGCACTTTTTTTTTCCTACTACTATAATTTTTAGCAAAGTTATGACAAATCTAATTTTCGGCCTGCCTGAACTTGCAGTGGCGGCTTAGCACGACCATGAAATGTGACGTCGGCGTTAAACCACGTTTTCTAAGGTATTACTGAAAATCATTCTGGTGGAGAATTGAATTATTTCTCAACCTATCGAAATCGTTTTTTGATAAATCTTTTATTTTCAGAAATAACAACAAAAAAAAATATATTTTTTTTAAATGAAAAATTTTTTAGGTTCCACCCCTGATTTTTTGATAAACAATTTTTTTTTTATAATACATGATGTCGAGATGCCAAGTGCCGAGTTTCAGAGTGCTACAATTCATTCTTCACTTTTGGCTCGAGTTTGTCTGTCGTTACTGGATTATCAGTGTTTATAGAAATTAAATCATTTCGGTTATTTAAAATATGACAAGACGCTACAGAATCGATCAATCGATGATCCATCGATAACTTTCAGTTTCAGTGACATTGAAACAAAAATTCATCATCTTTCTTTTGGCATGTTAATTACAATTTTCCTTTTTCTTTTTCCATTCTAAATATTTTCTACATTATTTTTTCATATGTCCTTTTTTACAAATTTTCAATGTTTTTACAAATAATTTTGAGTTCTAATACTGTATTATGAAATTGTAAGCACAAGTATTACAAGTCTGGAACAAATTTGCAAGAGCAAGAGATGCAAACGAAAATATACTTCGTCAGTTCAAGGAATATATGAAATACAAAGGATTGTCTTCAAATCTCAGGAAAAGAATTTACACGTACTTCCAGTTTAAATTTCACAACGAATTTTACAGTGAAGCCCAGATCAGTTCAATGATATCGGACCTTCAGAAAAAGGTAATTATATAAAGGTGAAATAGAGCTAGGTATAGAATTTCGTTCGGTAACTGTATTCATTGATTTGGTTGACGGTTATTTAGATGATAAATCAATAATAATAATTAATAACAATCCATTCATTAATGGCTACATGGAGAGCAATATCTATTAGGTGTTATATAAAATTGTATAACTGTTAAAAGATTTCTGAATTGAATAGGCGCCAAGCATAGTTCCCTTTTCACCATTATCAAGGTATTTTTTTTTTCAAAAAAATTATGTATTACTGGTCAAAACCTCTTATTAGTATACATGGTGTTCCTAAGCATCATGTACATCCGAAAGGGGGACATTCCTTGACTTATTTTACGACTAAAAGTTCACATAAACATAGGTCCGCAAACGCTTCGTTACCGATCTACGGGGTGTTGAAATTTCAAGATTTTTTTTATTTTTTCTTCATAGATACTGCACAGGTTACGTTATAGAGCTTACATCAATGGGCATGACAAATGTTTGTAAGAATATAGGGTGATATTTTTTATGGCCCCTTTTCTCCCTGAAATTATCATTTCTTTTTTCTCGATAACGGTTGTAGATACGTAAAAACTACAAGAGACGAAAAAGTTTGTAAACGAAAATTTATTTTGTATTTTAGAGTTTACCAACGGCGCACCTAAGTTCAAAAGGAGAAAAGGGGGCATAATCCAAAAAAAAACCGTTGTTTGATAATACAGAGTATTAACTACCGTTGTTTGATAATACTCTGTATTTGGGACCACAAAACACAGTGTGTTCTGTGTTTGGGACCTCAACCCCCTAGCCAGTTAGTAAGGAACCTGCATTACCGACATGTTCAATTATAAACAATTAATTTCCATCCCAGCCTACCCGATCTTTTCTCATCCGTCACCTATCCATCAACGCGATCTTATATGGGAATTATGGGAAAATCACTTTATTTATTTTTGGTGAAGTTTGGGTGAATTCCATGGTGCTGTCTCCATTAAAGGATTCTTCTAACTCAGCGCACTGGGTGATTCTGCCTAAATTATTTCCATTTTTTTTTTGTCTTCTTACTTATGACATGTTTTTTATCCGATAAAATTGGGTTCATTTATATTGATGTTCACTGGCCCATAAACTAGTGAGTTTATTGTATAATGTATATTATGGTATATTTTTTATTACTTCTCTATTGACTGATTTGTAGTATTTTTCTTATTACAGCTCTATAACAACTTTTACTTTTTATTTATTTTTTTGATCACAGAACTATTCACAAACGTGTTTGGTTAGGAAACATCCAATAGAGTATTCTTTCTTAGGAAATTTGGAAACATGTAATGAAGAAGCAAATGGAACGCTCGCAGCTCTTCAGGAGTTTTCCGCTACCAGTTATGTTGTCAATGATTTCTCATCTCAAGTCTGTGATTTATTTACCTGACGATGTTATAGTGGAGGCTGGAAAACGAAGTCGTAACATGTTTTTCATATATTATGGAACAGTGGCTGTTTATACTACGATGGGAAGAGAGGTAATGAAACGTTAATCAAATTCAGTCATAAATCAGTATACCGGGTTACAACGTTATAACTATAGCAGATAGCAGACCTATTTTGGCCTTTGTTTTTCAATATATCCGAAAATGTAATAATATACAGGGTACAGGGCAAAATAGGGGTGCTAGTAATATCGTTGTCACCTGTTGAGTACAGGCTAGCTTCTGCAGGCGACTTTCTCTGAGTGGACTCCAATATTGAGTCCAGAGAGAAACATTATGCTGAAAAAACCTGGAAAAAAAGAAAAAAAACGGCTATAAATATATAGGAGTAATTATTTCCTGTTTTTTTCTTCCTTTTTTTATTGTTTTTATTTCCATATTTTTTTTGGGGGGGTACTTTTACCGTTTACCATCTTGTACAACCCCCCCTACAATCTACGTTTTTAATATGTTGTTGTGTATGTTGTTAATGTTATTTTGACAGAAAAATTTTTTGAGGAAGTCACAGGCAGAAGCTAGTTTCAACATAAATTCATAACAGTCATTAAGCCATGTCATTTTACCGTGTGAAAAGTATCCTATATGTTAATCAGGTTGAAAACTGTGTGTCAAATTTGACACAAATCTGTTCATCCGTTTGTGTGCACACATACAAACTTTCATATTCATAATATTAGTAGGAAGTAGAATACCATTCAAAAATCATTTTAATGATGGCTATTGATACACGAGTAGGAAATAAGTTATGACATAAGTCGCACTAATATCTGTATTACATGGGGATGTTGCATACATTCCTTGTTCTATGACCAATAAAAAAGGCCTAC
Organism: Chrysolina haemoptera; assembly: GCA_958298965.1. Classification (NCBI taxonomy): domain Eukaryota; kingdom Metazoa; phylum Arthropoda; class Insecta; order Coleoptera; family Chrysomelidae; genus Chrysolina; species Chrysolina haemoptera. Next base: position 10,093,184 of record OY282595.1, on the reverse strand, counting down.
TAAATGATCAATTAGAATTAGAAAACTCAGCACAGTTGAAATTGTTTTGCTGAGTAAGTAAAGAATAATGGAGCTTTTCTTCAGTCTTGGTTTAATTTCATATCATCCCTAAACCTAACTGAAAATTCCTTCCTAGTTTACTTTTACTCTCACTAATGATTTTGCAAAACTATCAACTCACTTTTCTTAGTTTAACCTGCCCTTCACTATGTCTAACATCCACCTCCTGGTGGCCTGTTTATGACTTATATGGTGTTCAATAGGAAGTAGCATAAATCTTCTTGACACTTGAACAAGTAACTTTTCTCATATAGATGATATTATTTTTTACCAAACTAAATTTACCTCTATAGATTTGATTTTATCTGCAATAAATTAACCCAGTTTTGTAGTATTCTAGCACCCAAGGATTGTTTAAAATCTTATCTCTCTTTGAACAATATGGTACAAGGTATAAGCTAACAGATCTAAATCATGAATTTGTATGGTTCCTAGAAATAGATTAAAAATATTGTATTCACCATACAACACTTTCCAAATTAAAATTATATTTCTTATCTAGATTCACCATTTGGAAGATGGAGACAACTTTGGAGAAATGGCTTTGCTATTCAATGAATCAGCATCTGCAACAATTGTAGCGGTTACTCCCTGTGAACTATTTAGGCTGAGGAGAACAGACTTTCTCTCGATCATAGATTCATATCCAGATTTGAAGGCTCAAATACTGATTGATGCTCGCAATAGATTATTGAAATATAGAAGTGAAACTGTTTCTAATTAAGTTCTGAAGATAATTGATTAGAGTTTGTCAGTTATAAAATAAATATTAGTTTAACATAAGTATCAATAGCAAAAAGTAATTCAGAAATAACTGTATTGAAATAAATAAACTACGTTTGAGACATTTATTCGTATCAATTCGACTTCATGAAACTGTTACACATTTCAAAACGGAATTATAGATCAGAAAGTGAATAATCAAAAAAACAACAGGCCAATGATGACTACTTATTGAAATCTGAAAAAATTTCCAAAGCATTTTGGGATATCATAAACCGAGAGCGCAATAAAATAAAAAACACTAATGACAAAATTTCCGAATTATCTTTCAAATTGCTTTAACCAGTATTTTGGAAAGGTAGCAGGAAACATCATCAAAACACTACCAAGCTTGGATGTTAATCAATTTAACAATTTCAAATAAATTCCAGCAGCGTGTGACTCGTTCTACTTGAAGCCTTTCTATGGTGGAGGCAGAAGTCTCTGCAGTTTAAAAAAGAATCTTCCGATATCTTAGTATGACCATTAACCTCCTTAATCAATCTCATGTTCTGCACTTGCCAGTTACCAGATTTACCTACTCAAACTATCAAAAGTTATTTCTATCTATCAAAAAAAAAAACGGAGATATATCTGCACCAGACAATTAGTGCAAAAATTATTGAGCAACATAGTCGAGGGCCTGGAACACGGTGATCACACATATCACTCAATGTGATCTCACCAAGTCCTTCGACTGTGTCTCTCACGATATTTTGATTGAGAAACTCAACTCTACTATGGAGTCAGCGGAGCACCTCTCTCACTAATTAAATCGTACCTAGAAAACAGAGGCCAATATGTCTGGGTAAATAATACCATTTCTGTTATTACCCCTGTCAAGCATGGAGTGCCCCAAGGGTCGGTTTTGGGACGACTCCTGTTTTTAGTCTATATAATTAATCTCCGTGATTTTGTTTCACCATGCCATACTTGCATTCTCTTTGAGGATGACACTAATTTGATAAATCACCATAACTGGAATCGTTTTACAACAGAGCTGCCAAGTCTCTCATTGTTGAAGAAAACTTATACAGTCCACCTTACAGCAAAATCGAATTCACATTGAATTCTGTTCCAGGCATATTCTATTCTATTCAAATAACTATTGAAAAAATAAACTACGTTTAAGACATTTATTCATATCAATTTAACTTTACGAACTGTTATATTTTTCAACTGCTATGATTATTAGTGAATACAAGGTATAATTCAAGAATATAAGCTCATCGAGAACTGCTGGAACTTGACCTAGAATGCTTCCTTCTCCTTGGAGCCGGACTTCTAGAGTGAGGTCTTCGCCTGGGAGGACTTCTTCTCATTGGTCTCAGCGGAGACCTTCTCCTAAATCTTGGTGGGGTCCTCCTGTGCATTGGGGGTCTCCTGATATGCATTGGAGGCGGTGATCTCCTAGGAGGCAATGGTCTTGGTTTAGGAATCAGCACAGGAGCTGCTGTGATTTCTTGTCCATCTATTTGTCCTCCGTCCATGTGTTTCATGGCATTCTCAGCTTCGTCGGCAGTTGCATATTCAACGTAACAGTACAGTCGGCCTAAGTGGAGATGAGTGTGGTCTTTGGGGAATTCTACATGCTTGATAGTACCGTAGGTACCAAATATTTCCATGATGTGGTCTTTATTAACTGTTCTTGTGAGGCGGCCAATGTGAATTTTTGTGGGTCGTGGAGTTGGAGAACGACGACGACGTTTTCGGGGAGATCTTGACCTTTAAGAAAAAATTAAAAGTCAATTAGAAGCGCCTTCAAAATTCAGAAAACTTATGTCTATTATTTAGTTACATTCTTTTAATACATCAACTTTAAATGTTCAGTATCTGTCGATAAACTGATGAAGTTAATTGAATATTCTTAGGAAATTTCTGTCCCTACCAAATTATATAGCTTGTTTTATTGACAGCACTTGTAAAGTTAGAAACTTTGCCAAGAATTTTATGGATATAATTCGTAGTCATAAGGGGTAAGTAGCTGTTTTATGCTGCATTCTTAATGATCAAAGTTCTATAGTACAGGAAGGCTAGTCAAATCTATTTTTCATCATCTGAAATATGAAGGTAAGGTCTGTGATGAATATGGGCAAATAGCCAGTAAATACTTTTGAAATTAGATGTGACAGAATAATTTGACATTTGATTCAGAAACAACTACCATCAAATTTATGTCAAATATTACAACATATAAAAAAATTATATCTGTTATATTACCTTGATCTATTTCTAGCATGATTCTTATCATCTTTCTCTTTGACAGGGGAAAGAATCTTTTTATCCTTCTCTTTTTCCTCCTTCTTAGGTTCTACTTTTTCTTTGTCTTTATCATCTTTCTTATCCTTTTCTTTGTCTTTATCATCTTTCTTATCCTTTTCTTTGTGATCTCGTCCCTTACCTGCAGGCTTAGTAGTAGATCTAGACCTAAAATTTTAAAAAGAAACAATTGCCACTAGATTAATATGGATTTCGTTTTTTTTTTCTCAATCCCCAATATTTCCTCTACAAAAAAGTGATAGGTTTCGTACCACGAATATAAACGGTTTTCAAGATATTTGAAGTTGAATAAGTGGGTGTGTATGTAATATGAATTCTCATTATTGATTATTTTGTTAGTAGCTATGTAATGATGTTACAAAATCTGAAATTACCTATAAAAAGCAATTTCTCATCGGTGAACATGAATTCATCATGACCTATCCTATTCTATTATGTAGTGGTGTGCTTGTTTATTGTGATCAAACCCTAATTGCGCTTCATTCATGGATTTTTCCATAGTATTTCTACTGTGTTCAATGGATTTCTCTCTGGCGCTCTCTTTCCGCAAAATTTTGAACTGACCCAGTTGGTACGACATGCCAATTTCTTATAAATTTGCTACATTTTGGCGCCAAATTCTCTCTTCGATAGTTTCTCGTCAACAACGTTGCATGTCTTGCTTTAGGTTTAATGAATCATACAGGTGCATTTTACCGGTTTATTGGTTTCCGCAAAAAAATCACAAATTTTTGGAAAAAAATTAATCTTGATATGTTGAAAAAGTTCTCCAATGTGTTCCAAATGTATTTGCCTACTTTGAGTTTTTAAAGTGTAACCGATTCGCGGAAATCGTGGAAGTACAAAAGTATGAATGCATGACATTAAACGTCCACTATTCCTTTGTTTAGGAATTAAGTAACCATTTGGATAGTGTGTTAGGTGTAGCAATAGGCCATTGGCGTTCAAACCTAGGTAAAACAACTCAACATAACCTACAGTTCTTAAAGATTTGATAAATGACAAAGGCAGCTTAAACAAGAACAACTATTGTTGATCGATGTTTTCTATTTTGCTGGGGATGACAGACTCACCTTCTTTTAGGCCTGGTTCGTTCATTACCACTGCTGGTTGATGATGAATCTGAAGAAGAGCTACTCGAACGGGAGCTTGAACCTGAGCTCGAGCTACTAGATGATCTTGAACTAGACGAGCTGCTATCTGAAGAACTACAATACATGTTTTAAATATTCAATTCAATTTTGATAGATTTTAAAAACTCTTCTCTTACCTGCTATGACTACTACTGCTAGAACCTGATGCAGAGCGTTTTTTATGCTCCTTCACTTTTTCCTTTTTCTTATCTTTTTTATCTACTTCCGAATCTGTACCTGGCTTGGCCCTGCAATTATTTTCAATATAACTGTGTTATAACAAAAACAGTTGAGATGTAATATATGAAAACCTATCGGTTGAATTCTGTTGAATTTTAAAAAGGGCCAATCAGCATTGATTAATTCTTAAATATTAAGTGATCAATATTTTTACAAATTAACCATACTAGATCACTGACTGCTAAAATTTTTTGAAGATAAAAAATAATACTTACATCCTTTTTTGAAAATTGATTCTGGTTTAGTTATGAAAACAATTCGTTTATTCAACGGAATATACACCTCAACAAATAATTAAAATATTAAAGATGCACCTACATAAATATAACCTAAAATAAAGGAAACGCACAACGCCAGTCGCCACTAACGCCAGCACAAAACAGCAAAACACAGAAATTACGAAGTGAAGTCATCCAGTGACAAAAATGACAGTGACAGATTTACGTTCCTGCTAGGTGGCGCTAAAAATTTAGGCGTGAAACAATATAATGGTGATCAGCTGCTAAATTCTATAAGAGACCATGGTATTTAATTTCAGTCTCATTTAAATTTGAATGAAGTACTCAAGATGTCGAAAGTTGAAATGACTTCATCAGACATTTTCATTCACGGCGACATTGCCATGTCTTATATAATTCTTTGTTTTTTAATGGAAAATAATAATGTAAAGAAACTTTATCTTTGGTACTATTGATAGTACATTTAGCATCGCAACACTGAGCAAACACACTAAGTAATGAAACTTATGATGACTTCTGCCGTCATTACAAGTTGACTTATTCTAAAACTATGAACACTAAGGAATATCACTAAACTCAATGTATTGTCCAAAAATCTATTAATAATGAGAAAACAGTTGAAATAGATACATTACCGCTTATGGCAAGAAAGACCTGATATACGTTGTATCAGTTCAACAAAATAATTATAGATTTCGCACCCTTCGCGCAGACTGAGAATTTGAAATGACAATTGGCGAAATGCGTTTCCGGCTCCCGCTAGAATGCTAGATAGATAGCGCTAGAAATTCAGGCCCGGAACTATAATGGTGATCAACTTCTAAATTCCGTAAGAGACCAGTGTTTCATTTCAGTCTCATTCAAATTTGAATGAAGTATCCGAGATCCCGAGATGTGGAAAGTTGAAATGAGTTTATCAGACATTTTTATCCACCACGATATTGCCATGTCTTACACAACTCTATGTTTTTGAATGGAAAATAATGTAAAGAAACTTTGTCATTGGTACTATTAATAATGCATTCAGCATTGCAGCACTGAGCAAATACGCTTAATAGAACTTTAGACTTCTGCCGCCATTTCAAGTTGACTTATTCTGAAACTATGAATACTTAAGAATATCACTAAACCCAAAGCTCATCAGAAACCCTGTTTGTTGTGTATTTGTCATATTTTTCGATTATTTTATCTACATAAGTCTACCACAATTTTTTCAATCTATAAAAGTGGCTATGGCTATTATTTGTTCGGTTTTCAGTTGATCATTAATTAAGTTCTGCTTATTATAATACAGTATACATTAAAAGCTGCAGATAAACCCAGAAAACCTGCAGCACCTCATCATCATCTGAAGAGCTAAAATCAACTTGATAGAATCTGATGGACCTGTCCTTCAATTCATCAAATTCATCTTTTATAAAAAACATAAGTTGTTTCCAGATATCAATCAATCAATTTATAGTCATGGAGAATGTTTTCCCCTTTTCAACTTGAATACCTCCCAAGAGGTTATCTTGATCGATGGAAAATAGCGACTAAAGTTTGTCTTTCGGCCACAGATGATTCCACAATAGATTTCATGAATATTCTGTTCATATTTTCGAATAAAAATAAAAATGCAATGCCCATGACAGGTTAATGACAAAAAATAACTTTCAAAGTGTTACTGCAGAAGAAATATTTCCATCATTTCCATTGGATAATTGCTTCTGAAGAGCCTGCTTTCAAATTCTTCCAATCTCCCTGATGAGCTTGGCAAAACAAAATAGATTTTCGTTATTGGGGCTAAAATGCGAGAGAAGTGAAACTTGCTTCAATGAAATGAACGATTTCTGTGAGTGATAGTTTTGAATAACATTCTCATTATATAATTTATTTGATGAATTTTCAATGAAAGAGATAATTAAAAAAATCAACTATCTGAATGAAAATGCGAATTTTCACTTTTATATATTTTCTTTTCAGTTATAGTCTTTTCGCAATATCTGTCAGATGTATAGTTCAATGTCCAGCATGGCTTTAGCCAGGGAAGTAGTTGTTTTCTGTTAGATATTACAAAAAAATCACATTTTTTCAATTTTCGTGGACAATGCTCCCTTATCCTGTTTATATTTTCAAACAAAAATAAAAAAACAACTGGGTTTGACATTTTTGTCAATATGTCCGAATATTTCAGATATGTCGGAGAGAATAAACAAAATAAACTCAATAATTCTATATATATTATGTTTTTCACCAAAATTTTTTACAAAGTCAAACATAAAAACTTTAAAAAATTATACATACATTTTTGATAAAATGTGAGATAATGTATTATGATCAACAATTATTTTGAAGTAGAAAAAACAAAGCAAATCAAATAGACTTATAAATGATACGCGAGAAAAAACATTATTCGATTAGTACATCATTTTGCTTTGTTTTATTACTACTTACTCAAAAATATCCGTAAGTGCTGCACTGCAACAAGTTTCAACAAATTCTATAGCACACAAGATAATTAGTCCACGATCAACCAACCGCGTACTTGAAAATTCATGTACAATTTTAATATACTGTTCATCAGTTTGTTCAAAAGTCTTTCATGTAGTCGAACAGCTCACTCACTGAAAAACAGTTTAGGCATCAAAATTCTGAAAAACACATACACTACATTCATTACCAAAAAGTTCATGCCACTCTTAAATGTACATATATTTTTTTCATCTGTTTCATACATATATAAAGTATTAAATATGCCCCAAAAACTAAAGGAATTGATTTAATCCTGAATATGTTTTCTCGAAAAGTTGAGTTGAATAAATAAAGAACTAGTTCTATCTCATCAGACTAGTTATTTTTTGAAAAATATCTGTGATGAATTGACAATTCTGTCAGAATCACCTGTTACTCATAATTTATAATTTATATTACGGATTTTTTTAATAGACTCGCAGCCAATTGAAATTTATAAAACGATATTCTACCTATCTTAGTTGGGACATCTCAAGAGCCTTTTTATGCAGGGGTTTTGTATCGCTGAAAGTACGACGGTGAAATAACGTCGCGTTTCTAAAACCCATTGCAGCAAATATCTCTATTTATGCACTGGCGTCGCGTTTTGCTGTCGCAAAGTTTTGTAAAACATGCCGTTGTGATCTAGAGTACACATTCGGTTTGTCGCTAGGATTCATCGAAATACATTGTATCTAATGAGAGCATTTATGCAAACGCCAGTTATCTGCTGTCAGTTGACCAGTGTAGTAGGTACAGATAATTGTGGGTATTTGGAATATTTTGAATTTGTGTATGATGCAAGAAAGAAATCTTGGCACTGTTGATTGATGCAGTGAAGACCAGTGCTTTGGAATACATTCGTAGAAGATTATGAGCATAAAAATTTGAAATGGATCGAAATATGTCAAATGCTGTATCCATATTTACGGAACTAATTGAAAAATGTATCTCCAACCTCTTTAAGTTTGCCATATAAATTACGGAGTGCTCCATGCACATATCTTGTAGCATTGATAGGATGAACTTCCCACTGATGGCTAAGAGGACAAATATTTTATGTCCAAAAAAGTAGTTTTGAGTAAAATCAATTCATGTTTTTCTACAGGAAAAGTCTTGATTGTCATGTCAGAAACTTCAGTAAACAGATTCAAGTGGATGTACAATATGAGGGCATCATAAAGATTGAATTGATTGAATTAATTGAATTAATAGTCATAATATCACATATTCGACCTCTTAGCCATCGCCATCATCTCTTCTTTCTATTGTCAAATTTTTTTTAAGCAAATAGGAAATAAACATAACAGAAATATAGAAAACGTCGGAAATGTCTGCATAAAAACGAACTAAAAAACGCGGTTATTTAACCATCACACCTGCAGCGATACAAAATGCCTGCATAAAATGGCTCTCATATCTAGTTCATTATAAGAGATTTATAATTGAAACAAATGAAATATCACCGGAGAACTCAATTGTAGTGTACACATTTTTCAGCTATCACTATTCAGGGTCTGAGGACATGGCAACATCACCATTCGTATTTATAACTAGTGTATCATCCTCATTGTAGTCGATACTCAGAACCGAAGACCTTCTTATGCGTTTTACGCGAGTCCTCTCGTTCTCAGATTCTGAATCGGTCCGTTCTTGTTCACACACACTACTGTCACCATTTGCTCTACCGTTAGCCATTTTCAAAGTACAATTTTCTTTCTGAAGCACTTGAACAGTGTCTTTCGTCTTTTTAAGTTCCTGCTGCAAAAACAATATCGTACTCTGCATGCCTTCTACGTCTTCATCCAAATCGGCCAGAAAAGAATCCAATTCATTTTGACTTTGCCTGACCTCTTCTGAGAAGATTTTTTGAAGCGCCAGATCACTTTCCAACTTAGCTATCCTTCCTGAACTAGTAATTTTTCCCAGTTCTTCGTTCTCCTGGTATAGCAGTCTGCATTTTGCCATGAGACGTTTCCCAGTATTGGAATCAGGGGTGAACTTCCATGCAGAGAGCTCGTTTTGCGTGTCTTCTAGCTTCAATCTCGTCGCTTGCAGTTCGGACCTCAGTTGTTGCAACAAACTATTGACTGCTGGATCCAGTAAAGCTGACCTTAGTGAAGATGTTGTTGGGACTTGAGAACTTTTCAATTCATTGAGTTGACACTACAACAGAGACATATATCAAAACATGGTACAAGCGATTTTTAAGTTTATAAATTTATGAACTGATACTATTCTGAAATCTTCATTTTACAGAGCTTAAGACACTCGATTCATTAATGTTCATTTATACATTGTTTTGCGATTTCTTGACTATATCACAAACTATAACAAAGAGAAGAGCAGTTTCAAAAATTGTCATAAACAATCCAGTTATTTTATTCTCTAATGTATGAGGAATATTTTAAATATAATGCAATGAGAATATAATATTTCCAAAATAACTAAGTTTCTTGTACGTTTAGTAAAAATTCAATATATTGTAATATATCCCGTGATGAGGCACTCAACATCAAACGTCCGTGTAAGAAGTGGAAAATTCACAGTTTCAACTGTGTTTGCCGAACTGCACATTGACCTATTTTATAATATAATAATGTCTTAAACAATGTGCCTGACAGTTCTTCAGGATGTTGAAGATAGTGTATTAGTTTCGTGGTTTCAAAATAGTACAGTTCAAATTTAAACCCAATAGACCTAGTTAATATACATTTTGAATTGAAATATAAATGCTCAAATGTTCTTAAAGAAAATGTCAAGAGAAATTATAGAAAAATACCACCATCGAAAAAATGTATCATTACTGTGGTACACATCACGTCCAAAACAAGCGCAGATGTTTTCAACCGCAGATGTTTTCAACCGCAAATATTTTAGATGAAGTTCGAGTTCGAAACCATCAATGACCAATTAGATTTATGTAACTTTTCTCTTTTCAATTTGTGCATTTTCACTACAAAAGGTCCAACGTTAGACATCAACAGGTAGGTTGTAGATGTTAAGTCATATAGTTCGTGATAGTTGATTTTGATATTTTTTACAAGAATTGTGCTACTTTCTTTCACTATACCGGGTGAGTCTGAGAAATAGCGCATCTCTATTTTTTAGACAAATTTTTTGAGAAAAAAAAAACAAAAAAACGAAATCTGTAGCACTTCCTGTATCGCCGGAAATGTGGTATTAGTTTTTTTAAATAGAACACCTTGCATAATTTCACATTTTTGAAATCTAGATCATATTCTGAATTTAGTAGGCTATTTTGTTATCAAAACGGAATTATCATTTTGATCACAATGTCATTGAAATAATAAATAACTTATAGTTATAGGCACATCTGCCAGAAATTACACTATTCATTCAAATACAACAGAATAAGTTCAATTAATGATTGTTTTCATTGTTGCAAGTCGTCAGGAAACAAATAAGTATGAAGATAATTTCAAAATTCCTATCATTTGGATCTTTGTGATTGATAACTCGAAATAATCAACAAAATTTTGGTATCATTCGATCCGTCTCCTTCAAAACTATCTGTTGTACAAGGTGCGCCGTAGAGATGGCATTTGAAAAAAAAAAAAAACAATTTTTCTATATTCAAACCCCGGCTGAAGTCTGGTAATCGAAATGCCAATCGAAAGAGAACGTTTCACATGTGAAAAATCATCATTACTATAATTTTTTTGTAGAAAATAAAAAACAGAAAATTAAATTAAAAATTTAGTATATCTATATAGTATCCGGTATAGAGTTCGCAGCATATGAAATACTTTTTTATTATTGATAGTTCAAAAAAAAATCATTCCTAATAAAAACCGCTGCTTCATCCCAAATATATATTACAAACACCAGAATTGAATTTCATACGACCCTTTACGAGGGAGATTAAATAACATATGCTTTGTTTTCAAAAAAATAGATCCCATCACTTCATTTTTCACGCTAGAATTTAAAGTCAAGGGGAAATATCTTGGAAATATTTTTCAGAATCGATTGTTGATCCAGAAATTCAAATCATAGCCACCTATGATCAATGTAATTTTTCAACTTTTTTCCCATTTTCTCCTCATCGCCCTGTACGACATAAGGAATACTATGCTAGACGGATGGTATAATGTTAGATATGAAGATATCACCCTCTGGATTTTCTCTCATTTCTCCCTCCCGTCGGCAAATCACATTAATTGAAATATGTGACGGAATTTCACAAAATCTTACTGCAAATAGTAAGTAGAACTGAGTTGTCTCCAATAGTACAGGATCCGAAGAGAGGTCAAACCTCTCCTTTCTGTTTAACGGATGAAACATACTTCTCAGTGAGTTTCAAAAATTTGCAGCATTTGGAAAACTTTTTTATTATCGATTTGTCAGAAAATTGTATTCCTCATAAAAATTAGTGCATTGCATACTTGCATAAGAGTTGTCAAAATTTCAAATTTCCAAACGGTGTACAGGGGGGAACAAAAAATTGAATTTTGATCAGGAGTAAACTACGCTGGCTGTGATTCCAAATTTGAATATTGTTTTCAATTCTGAACCTCCGCGAATGAACTTTTTGATAATGTCAATAATAAGAGGTATTTTACACTTGATCAAAATATCTATTTTTGTTCCCCGTATACATCGTTTGGAAATTTGAAATGTTTTCTACTCTAATGCACTTATTCTGCAATGCACTAATTCTGCAACAAAGCATTAATTTTTATGAAGAATAAAATTTTCTGACAAATCGATAATAAAAAAGTTTTCCATATGGTGCACATTTTTGAAACCCACTGTATATAGTCTGGACCACATTTTGATAGGCAACCCATTTTAGGCACATTCGTCTATTTATAAAACTTCATAAGAAGTATGTTTCATCCGTTAAACAGAACGGTGAAGGTCGACCTCTCTTCGGCTCTTATGTATGACACCAGAATGAAAGTGAAACATTTTTTGATAACAAAGTGATGATATTATATTTTTTGAAAACAAAGTATTTTTTTTAATCTCCCTCGTAAGGGTCGTATAAAATTCAATTATAGAGTTTGCAATACAGGTTTGGGATGAAGCAGAGGTTTTTATCAAAAAAAAAATTTTTTTTTCAATAATAATCAATAATAAAAAGGTTTTCAATATGCGGAGAACTTTATGCCGGACACTCATCTAGAATTCATCAATCGAAAAAGTTGATAAGATTACTTTTGATAATTAGGGTGATCAAATTCTACAATTATGAGATCATACTTTGCATTCTCCAGCTGCATTGTCACCAGCAAATTACTACTTCAGATGATATATCAGGAGAGCTTTTCTATGCTTAAAAAAATATTCATCTGGTATAAGAGTATTCAGCGCAATATACAAGAAAGAAGAACAACTTTTTCTGAAAGTATTTTTACCCAATATCACTGATGTTATCTTGCACCATGTTTTTTGAAAAATTGAATTTGTGAAAATGAAAAATAGTTTTTTTTTTCATATTTATATTCCCTTCTATGGCGGACACAGTATACCGGGTGTCCACGGAAAGTGGATCGCCCCTACCCTACTCTAAGTTTTTTTGTTTTGCATATATTCAAATGAAATTTGAAAGATCTTGACACACAGAACTGCATTTTTCGACAAGTGACTAGCTTCATGCAACTTCCGGTCTCACCGAAAGTGATATGACTTTTCAATTTTCAAATGAGACGCCAGGGGTGGGACTCTGTAACTTGTATCACATAGCGAAAGCAAAGCGGAACGAAGGAAACTAAGCACACGCTTTCACTTTCCAGTGTACCACCACAGGAATATTTTCACTTATGTCTCCATCTGGCATTCTGAATACAACCATATGTCACTTATCACTTTTTGTAGAGGACTATAATAGATATGACCAAATCACTAATTTCAGTTCTAACAGTTTTGTGGAATACTGTTTTCACTAGAAATGTTTCTGATATTAACAATTTAATTTTAAAATTTGTATTACTAACTTTTTCAAATCGTATCTTTGTGTATTTTATTACGATTAATTTGAAACTTCACAACTATTCAAATAAACTTTCGTCAAAAACACTTAATATTGTGTAATTATTGTTTGAAAAACATGTTAATATATTATTTATCCAGAGATATTTCTTTATAGTTTTGGGATTAATGGTTTTATTATATCAATTGTGTTGGTCACAGGTTACTCCATATTTTAATCCAAAAAGGACAGATCTAACGTAATATTTTTTAGTTTGTGATGAAACCTAGTAATATGCGGTATCAAACTAATGGTAATAAAATGCTCTTTTTCCCTGTCCCGACGAGCCACTATGTTGACATTTGAAAAAAAATTAAAAATAAATTTTACACAGCAGATGCATTTGGACGCAAAACCGTTAAGTTGTATTTTTCCCAAAACTTCAGGAGTGAAATTAATAATTTGAAGGTATCCATAGCCTTCTAGATTGAAAAATAAATTTCAAAATAAAAAAATAAATAAATAAAACAAAAAAAAGTGATACATGCTTGTACTCAAAAAGTCACACACCAGGTGATTCAGTTAAAAATCGAAACCGGAAATTGCATAAAGCTGAGTCACTTGTCAAAAAATACAATGTGATGCCAGTTGATAAGCGAACGCTCTGTCATCCTGACCACCAACGCCCATCATAGGCATAATGCGGCATTATGAGTCATCTCCGACACTTACCACTTACGTTATAGACGAAACACCTGTCTTGTCTCAAGCTCCGGGGGATGAGTCCGTCGTGAAAATTGAGAAGTACCGAATCTATTAAAACTACTCATTCCCCACCATCAAGCAAATACAAGTCAATAGTTTTCCTCGACTAAAGTACGACGATTTTGGCTCTTGGCGAATGAAAAACGTATCAAATATCAAATACTCTTTGAACTCTGTAGGCTACACCAAAACTATTAAGTTAAAGTGGTGGAACTGATTATAGTACCAAATGGAAATATTGAATGCATACATAATCTTGTTAATGAAGATAGCTGAAAACGCTATGAAAATATTATCTTCGCGAATTTGATGGGGTAGGTAACCTGCGCTAAGTTCCCTCTCTTACTCACTTCTCAATATGTCTCTCTCTTTGTCTATTTAAAGTGCATACATTTTATAGTACATTTATTTTATGCATTATTCACCTTAAATTTATGCTGTCATTTTATTTAAATTATATTTTTTTGGATGCGATGTCGGTGAAAGATCAGATTCGGCCTCGGCCGGAAACTGAGCGAACTACCCGTTGCCCCATTCAAAAAATGTAAATTTATTTTTTGTAATATTTGAATGATGTGTAATAAATATATTATTATTACATGCATGTATCACAAAATCACTTGAACTTTTGTGTGCACCATTTATTTTGTTACTTACCCATTAAACATTGTTTCATTTATCTGTAACTTTTGAAGGTTGAATTTGGTATGACGTCAAAGTTTATGTAAACGAAATGCATTTTCAAGGTATTGACTTGTCGTTGATTGGTCTATCTAGAGTTTGGAAGTAGTTGGTTATTATCTTTTTAAGTTACTGCAAACCTACCAAAACTATGTCTTTTTTGGATAAAAGACGATCGTTTGTATTTCTACTATTTTTCGAGTATCTTTATTATTGTTTATTATTGATATTTTTGGCAGCTATCTTATTTTCCCAGTATTTGAATGTATGATATAATCGATTGGAATAATTAGAAAAAAACATGCTTGAGACCTATTGGTGAGGTATTGTGTCGAGAGGTGGGTGGCACATGGGAGATATGTTAAGAACAATCTCTGGGATACAGGGCAACCTCCCACAGTACTATAGACTTACCATAGCAGACTTCATTTCTTCAGCTACTCATGCCAATTAATGAGTAATCAAAATAGAAATATAGATCGGAATTCTGACTCCACAAGACAGGCTGGGTCCCAGTCATACCTTTTAACAAGAGGAGACTGAAAACTTACTGCCTCCAGAACTGACTACAGGTCCGGAAAAGGAACTATTAAAGTCCGCGGAACCTACTGCAGCAGATTAGGATGCGCAACCGAAAGTTTGGACAACCTCCAACTGAAACGTGATCAGACGGGGATAAATCCCAATTCAAAGTTGCTGGAGTATGCAAAGGCCAAAGATCCGGTAAGCCAGAACAGGGTGAGCCACAATAGGCCATAGGCCGTGGCGGAGGACCTGATGTAGATCCATTCACTATTGATCCTGAACCTAACCTAACCTAACTTTGATGGTCAAGGATAACCATATTGGGCCTTGAAGGTAGACGTGAGAAGTTAATTTTTAATTCTATTGGTTATTGGTTAAAAGTGGTTCCATAATGAAATGCTGGGTACACAGTATATGAATGATTTCTTCCTATCAATTTCTCACCCAGCCTTCCCCTCAGTGTCTCAATAATTTTCTGAATTACTGAAAATAATATTGGGTATTTTGTTTCGTCTGATTGACAAATAACACTTATAATCACTTATCGGGTATACAACTGTTTGTTGAATGACATTTCCCAAAGATTGCAGTCATGTAAAAATTTAGTAGTTTTGATAAGGGATAGATAGATAAGTAAGCAAACACACTTTATGCCGTTTGTTATTACAACTACATAAACCGTGTTTCTCATAAAAACAAAGGCTTAAACTCGCAGAAATGTTTGTTTAATTTTTGCGTATGCCTATAGTTTTTACTCTTTTAAACGATATGCCAATATCATATTCATCATAAGATACCATAAACTATATAAAAATAGAATGGCACGCTGAGTAAAGTCGCGGAATGCGGAATGTTATTCAATAACGGTACCCAAACACATAATTTTTGAACATATGACAAATAATTTTTTAATATGAAGAACCCAGCGGGATTCTTTGATTCATGCATTATTATCATGAGCATATACAGACAATACTGTCCTCCAAAAAGCATACTGAGTAAAATCATTTAACAAAATCTATCATCATCTCCCGGTCTATTTCAACTGATGTTTTATGCAATTACCTATTGGATAAGAAATGCTTCTTAATTGAATTCAAGTAGATGTGAAATGTTCCAAGTCAAAATCTGGTATATACAGTAACTTGAAACCCAAAGTAAATATTTGAAAATCAGTAGTGGCAATTATTGTTTTTATCAAAGTTATAAAACTGTCAAAATATTTTTTTCTAAAGTTACTTATGGAAGAACAATCTAATAATACAACTTGTCTGAATTCTAATTATATTCATCAAACTAGAGAACTTACGATCTTCTGGAATCAAGTTTGTGTCTGCAATTCTGAATCACTTTTTTTATGTGATTTCTTTGAATATTTTGAAAATTGAAGGTACTTTACTACAGAGCTGAAATATTTTTGTTCCTCTCCATACAATATTTTTATTTGAATTTAACTTTTTCGTCCACTATTTATTAAAAAAAAAAATAGTTTTTTATACCCAACTAATAAAGACCTTTATTATTATTATAGACAGAACTGGCTGAAATTGTATTACATTCTAGTGGGATGGGTCATTAAAAAATAAAAACAAGTTAAATTTTGGTAAAACATCATAGCTTCAGTCTATTGCAAGAGACAAAATTGTGTTTTGTTGCTTGATAACTCTATGTTCAAAACACAAATTTTAAAAATATTCGAACATACCCTTACACTCAACAATCAACAGGTCACTTCTGATTACAAGAGAGAAGATAATGCAAGTTTCTGATAAATTCAATTTTTTAATACTAATTTTGATTTAGATAAAGGGTGCATTAACTTTTTTTTGGGCATAGTAACTACATTTAGAATGTTTTTATTAAATATCTCAAAAACTATTGTTATTCTGAACCTGATTTTACTAAGCATTTTTGAAAATGTTGCCTATAATGTATCGTCTTGTCAACTTTGTATGTTTAGTTTCAAATATATGCATTTTTAGGGTATGACTTACTATGTATGGGGAGGTTACTGTTGATTAAACAAAACTTTAGGAAACGTTTTGATTAATCAAATTTCATCATTTTACTTTTTAAATCAAATAATTGACACTATAACACTAACAACATACATAACCCACACTCAATATTATACAGTATTATATTATTATTATATTTTTATCATAATCATCAAAAGTGCATATCTTGAAAAATAGACAAAAAGTTAACAAGATGTGATAGTAAAAATTTTCAAAAATGAGTGAGTAAAATTAGCTCTATATTAACTGAACAGTTTTTGAGATACAAATTTAATAAAAAAATTATATATGTCATAAGCAAAAAAAATTATTAGGGCATCCTTTTTCTAAATGAAAGGTAATATTTAACGATTGAATTAATCAGAAAGTTATCTCATCTTTTGTTCAATCCAGAGAAGGATTGATTCCTTTTTTTGTAATCAAAAAGAATCTGTCAGTATAGGGATAAAAAAAATTATTTTTAAAATTTATACATGAGAGTCATCCAGGGTTGCGACGACTTAAATCAACTGATTTTTTCATTTTTAATCGTGATTCAAATCAAATTATAAATTGCTATAAGTGTCCGAATCAGATAACTCATCAGAAAATTCAAAAAAGAAGATACGGCTTGTATGTCAGAAACGCATACAAAATTAATTGAACTCACATTTCCTAATGCCATTCTCACTATAACATAATAAAATTTCAACAAGTTTCTCACATGTTTTCGTGTTTGGTACTATTTTGAAACATTTTTTCAATTAGAAATTGAAGTATTTTCACATTTCACTCACGATGATGTAGTTTATAGTTATAGTTTTGACAATATTACCATGAAAATTCATGTTAAAGACTAATTTCTTGAACTCATACAATATATTTCTCATAAATAGAACGATCATGAATAATTAAGCATATAACTTTCAGAAAAAAAGAATTGATCTGAATTTCTGTCAGAAAAATGTGATAACAAACCTAAACATAAAAAATTAACTTGCACTCGGGGAGTGAAACCTTGAATTTATTCCTGGAACAATTATGCATGGTTCTCTATCCCAATGGAAAGTTTCATTGATTAATGAATAAAAATTTAATGCATCTGTCTCTAAATATGTATTTACTCATTTCAAAATATACTAGGAAGGCGTAGAAGGGCCAACAACAAAATATTTTTTAAGACATTTGGAATTGCCACTTTGAACTGGAAATTGTCACTTTGAACTGGCAATTGTCACTTTGAACTGGCAATTGTCACTTTGAAATGACAATTGTCACTTTGGACTGACAATTGTCACTTTGAACTGGCAATTGCCACTTTGAACTGACAATTGCCACTTTGAACTGACAATTGTCACTTTGAACTGGCAATTGTCATGTTGAACTGGCAATTATCACTTTGAACTGGCAATTGTCACTTTGAACTGGCAATTGTCACTATGAACTGGCAATTGTCACTTTGAACTTTAAAATTTTACTCAAAGACATTTACTGCCAGTGACAATTGCTAGTTCAAAGTAACAATTGCTAGTTCAAAGTGACAATTGCTAGTTCAAAGTGACAATTGCTAGTTCAAAGTGACAAATGCCAGTTAGAAGTGACAATTGCCAGTTCAAAGTGACAATTTTCAGTTCAAAGTGGCAATTGCCACTTTAAAGTGACAATTTTCAGTTCAAAGTGACAATTTTCAGTTCAAAGTGACAATTTTCAGTTCAAAGTGACAATTTTCAGTTCAAAGTGACAATTACAAATGTTTTAAAAAATATTTTGTTGTTGGCCTTCTATGCCTTTGTAATATACAGAGTGCCATCTGAAAATGTAAATTGTCTCTTCTTATCAAACAAGAAGTGATATTTGGTTGATTGCTGACAAACTACTCTACCAGTAACTACTTTCTTTTTGAGAGTGTGCTGTACTAGGAATTTTAAATCTATCTTAGTCACTGGTTGAAAAATTACCCTTGTTAAAATTCGCCACTGGTAAGACTGAAATTTGAAAACTCATGTTTCAAAAACATTACCTCCCACATAAGAAGTGGAGGTGTAGTTTCTGTTAGTTGGTAACAAAGCTCTCTCAATAAATATGGAAGGCATAATGCAAATTACCAGAATGGTATTTTTGAATAGTGAAATAGTTTATCTAAATTTGTGGTTGCTATTCTGGTCTAATGCATTTTACCTGTTATATTTACTGCTTTCTTTTTGATGGTTTGTTGCACCAGGAATTCTTGTTCTAGTTCAATCATTGGCTAAAAAATTATATCTGTCAAATTCCACCAATAGTAATTATAGAATAAGAAGCCCCACAGCTTAAAACTATCAAAAATAAAAGAAAGGGAACAATCTGCAGAACTCGTGTGATTGAAAATAATTTGTTTTGAAATAGATTATCTATATGGAAAATAGAAAATATATAAAAAGTACCCCTATAATTTCAAATTTATAATAGATTTGAAGTACACGAAATGAGTCCACAGCATTAAAAGTTTACCAAATACATCACCTCTTGAGTCTCTTAAAAAATTGGTACCTAATCATGTACATTCTGTATATCTGCAGGAATTATAATTTCCTGTACACCAAGACTTCAAAACAAAAAAGAACCTCAATCATGTTTAACATTAACAATAATGTTTACTTGTCAGACCTCCTGGTCACTTAAAATGTCAGATTAGGGACAAATGGAAAGGTCAATATCAGTGGCACAGTTCTGATGCACAATTGTTAGGAATAGTCGATCAGTCGATAAAAATACCCACTATAATTTTAAAGTAGCTAGCTAAACCAGTAGCAAATAACACAAAACAAATTCAGAAACAGTGTTAAGGTTTGACGTGGTGAATTCTTGGAAAACTTCATGCTCATCACCATGAAATTTACGGTATCACTTTCGAACACTGCACATATTTAGGAACATTTGAGCATTTCAGTATTGCAACTACTAACCACATAGTCTTGAGTTTCCTGCTCTTTGGCGGTCAACCTGCGAATAAGAACCTTCTCCCGCTGCTGTGAATCGATCAGTTGCGCCTTAACCCTCTCGCTAACCTGTTGTAGATCGGCCAGTTCCCCTGCAATGAGCACACGTTAACCACCGACCACTTTACACTTCTTAGCACATCGCACTGCACTGCACCATCAAGATACAGCCCGCTAAGAACTATCAAGACCCCCATGACACTAGTACGATTAATAACTGAACTAAGTACCTTCTTGTTGAATTGTTTTTCGTTCCAAAAGGGTAACGAAAGAATCCTGTTGTCTCCAGCGATTCTGCCACTCTTGCGAGGTCAAAACTCCCATTTCCTGGTCGGTCACTACCACCCTACAAGGAGCCTTGTCCTTTTCTGCAGGGCTACTAGGCTGTTGAACGTCACCTGACTCCGACATCCTGAAAGCCATCACCGTCAGAAAAGAGACCACAAAATATTTTTTTTGGGACTTCCATAATAAAAGGCGGCCATGTTATTGAACCAAGCGAAGCCGTGGCTTTTATTTTCATTTGTCTTACTTACTTGTCAGGAGTTATCTCAAAGTAGATGCTAAATAACTACTTTAACTGTCCTCAAAATGTCTGCAAAAAATCTGAAACTCGATAATACCACCATCGGAAGGTTTTAAAACGCTTCTCATATCCCGAAAACACTTCTAAAACTAAAACCTTTACGCCATTTTAACTTTTCTCTGAAACTGAAATTTTGACAGAATTCAGTCACGGAACACGGAACACATGTATACCTAGGTTTATTCGTTTGCAATGTTTGCATCGAGGTGTAGCACTTTCCTACATGGCCAACTGCACCTCACTGGAAGTAAAGGCCAATAAACGAAAGAGAGAGAGACACTTTCCTACACCTGGTGTAATTTACACTCGATTTTTAGTATCAGTTTGCAGATTGTTTTGACATATTGACCAATTAACCACGTTCGGTTTTTACGTCGGACTGATCGGAGTCTATATCGTTCGTTTATTGCAACCGATTGTAGGAGAGGTCTTGATCGTTCGGTTTTTCGTCCGAGATTGATCTTTTTGCTCGGAGAATGTGGACGAACCAT
This sequence comes from Chrysolina haemoptera, assembly GCA_958298965.1. Lineage (NCBI taxonomy): Eukaryota > Metazoa > Arthropoda > Insecta > Coleoptera > Chrysomelidae > Chrysolina > Chrysolina haemoptera. Next base: position 10,072,016 of record OY282595.1, on the reverse strand, counting down.
TCCGATTAATTTGAAAGTGTATGGTTATGTGTTTATGTTACACTTTTGGTTCGTTAGTAATAGTTTGATGTAGATATAGTTCAAATCGAAATAAAAAAATTACCTTGAATAGCCACAGTTCAAACTTCAAACTTAGTCAAGCTAGTTTAAAATATATATATATATATAATCACTAAAATAAAAATAATGAAATCATATTACGGAATTTAATTTCAGTGACCCATATTGTTGTAACAGGTCACACATAGCACACAGCACAGATGACGCACGGGATTATAACCTTGTTCCTTGTGTCTGTTCAGTGCTGTTGCTAGTGTCAATAAAAACCGTTTCAGTCGGGGCCTGATGCACCTGGGAGTAATGAATGAAATAAGCCGTTTTCAGTTGGCGTTTGGTTCTGGTAACGGTTGACATAAAAATGACAGCGGTTTACTTTCTGGTACTGTTACTGTGAATAATGAAACGAATGTGTTGGTTAGTGGTTGCGGTAATCAATCAACACATTCGTTTCATTATTCACTATGACGTCATTAACAGTACCAGAAAGTAAACCGCTGTCATTTTTATGTCAACCGGTGGCAGAATCAAACGCCAATCGAAAACGGCTATATTGGAGAGTTTAGCATAAGGTCACGACCCCTACCGGGAAATATTTGAACCTCTTTGTCAAGGATAGTTAGGGAAGTTAGGTTATGTTTTCCTGCATGAACTTGACCTGCTTTGTTTGACAAATGTAAACAAAGTCCTTGACAAAGCCGCCATTTTCCTAGCGATAGTGGCGGCACCATCGGTCGATTTACTCGCCAATAGAGATGACATGCCTATACCTCAGTGTTGCCACCAGCTGATGAAGAAATTATCATGCAGCGCTGCCAAAATTATCGATTTCTCTTGAAAATTATTTTATTTTGTTGTTTCGGAATAAAACCGTCATACTCGTTTTAATTTATAATCACATTTAAAAACAGAAAACACAAAAACTTAAATCTAGTCCAAAATTATTTGGTATCAAAATGAATATCAACATCAACATTTCTATCTTTATATCGTGTTTATACGAGGTAATTGATCTTATCATTTGCTGTTTACGCTTTTAGAGGCCAATAATAGTGAATTTAAAGTAGCACTGTACATTCGATTTCTCACATTTGTTTTTATTAAATTAACCTTCGACAATATCCTCTCATTCAAAATTTAGATACAGTTATCGAAGGCGTGACGTACGACGCGAAAAGCAAAAACGCTGCATTGGAAACTCACCTTATTTATGCTTAAACGTGTTTTATAGCGGTATGAAGATGGTCGATAGTAAACAGTCAAAATTTCCGTAGATACCCGAACATCCAGTCAAGCTCAATGGCGTCGGAAATGTATTTTATTTTATCATACTGTAGTGGAGGAGGCCAAGCATAGGTTTATACATTGCCTACAGGGGCGATAAAACTAAATATTTTTTCTGACGAATTCATATTTCACTGGCAAGACTGTCCTAGCACTGGCCGCTCTCCAATTCCCAGATACACCAGGGACCCAATTTTTGAAATTGTAAGAAAATATTCTCTAGAGAAAATTATTTCAATTTTTCTCTCAGTAAGTGATTTAAAATCACGTATTGCGAGGAAATGACGTCATAATGACGTCATTTTCTCTAGAGAATCTTTTCCTACAATTTCAAAAATTGGGTCCTAGAAGTACTTGCGAAATCGTCAGATTCATACAGGAGCGAAAAAAGATAATATTTTTTCTGAAAATTTATTTGTTGTGAAAAATCTACCAATTAGGTGTAGGTATCGGAGGTTGCTCTGGTTGTGATTTTTTGCCCACCATAGACCAAAAGAAACTTGAAAAGCCGTCAAATTTATATAGTGCCGAAAAACTTAATATTTTACATGAAAGATAAATTTTTGTGAAAACTTCTAGACTAGCAGTATGTATCATAGGGCGCTCTGGTAGTGATTTGATTTTCTGCATAGACCAAAGTACTTGCAAACCCGTTAGATTTATACAAGGATGAAAAAACTTAATATTTTTATTGAAAATTTCAAATTTTTTAACACGCTTATATAACATCACCAACTCCACTTGTGTATTATGTATGTATATGTATGTAATTATCTAACGGTAACTTTGAACGTGATTTTCACCCACTTCCAGACGTCTGAATGATCTGAAATTTGGCACGTGTTCATTATTCCGATGACAATGCAATATGACATTTTTGTTGTAGAAAAAAAAATGGCGGCTCCAAGATGGCAGACGAGATTTGTGATAATGGCCCGATTCGATTCAAAATTGGTATGTAAGGGTTTTCGGGGTCAGAAGATCATGATTTTTTTATCAAAATCCATAAATTCATAATGGCGGCTCCAAGATGGCGGACGAGATTTGAGATTAAAAAAAAAAATAGAATTCTATGGTACACAGAATACCACCCCTGATCCGATAGAAATTAGTGTGTGATGGTTTTCGGGGTCAGAGATTATGAATTTTTTGTAAAAAAAAATTTAATTCAAGATGGAGGCATAACATGGTGGAAAAGTTTTATGATTATGGTCAGATTCGATTCAAAATTGGTATGGTTTTCGGGGTCGGAGATTTCGATTTTTTGGTCATAAACAAATAATAGTTTAAAAAAACTAAAGGACACGCTTTACTTCCAACATGGAGTAAAACGTAAAAAATAATTGACAATTTAATTATTCAAATATAAAAAAAACGTGGGTACCTTGACAAAGTTCATCCATTTTTCATATTCGAGTAATTAAATTGTCAATTATTTTTTACTTTTTAGTCCATGTTTGAAGTAAAGCGTGTTCTTTAGTTTATTATTATAGTAGTTTCCACCGGTTCCAAGATAACGGCACTTTTTGTCTTGCGCTCCTTCACTATCAGTAGGGTAAAGAGGTAAGTTTATCGGGCTTCGCTTTGAAATTGAAGAAAAAAAGTGGTATCAATTACGTATGGAAAAAATGTAATCCGTAGGTATAATTCACTTCAACAGACACTCAACTGATTTATGTGCATTAGATAATCAGCCAATTGATTTTTTTTAATGTTAGGAGATAGTAATTATATATTTGCCTGGCGCTCCACACGCTTTTACTAATACCCTTCAATTTTGGATAATCATGAAAAAAATATTTTCCCATTTTTAGTGCATTTAAATATTAGCGTCGTTAATTTTTTTTTTATTATTTTAACATGTTAACTGAAAGATTTCAAGTATCACTAGATGGGATGCTTATCTATTCATGACGTGGGAAATAACACATACCATACTGATAAACCTAAGTGAGTAGGTAGGTATCTAAAATGTAGATTTCGAGGAAAAAAGTTATCTATACCTAGAACGTCACGTCGGTCAGAATATTCCAAAGTCCCGTAGTCCAGACTGATTCAGAAAATAATTTACGGATCCTGTAGTATTTGATAGAATGCAATGCACTGATGCTTACTGATGCATAAATAAATTCATAGGAGGCTCGTCAGGGGTGTGTGACTACGTCACAAGCGATAATTGGCGAACGAATCGAGCAGCCCGATTATCCATTTCGCTAGCCTTGGCAACTTCGATATATTCGTTAGCCGTTATTTTGTTTGCTTCAAAACGTCATTAAGTAATATTCATATTGAATACATGGTGGGGATATTCACCGGTGAGGACAGAGGACGTGTATCCCTCTCTAGCACTTTAGCCGACAGTTTGCCAGTTTGCTACTGAGTAGGCAGTGTAAAAACAGAAATTGTTTCGTAGTCTAATTTATTCTTGGCGCTTAGTTCAAGGGAATCATTCAAACGTTTTCACGAGTCGCAGTGTGCTGGAAGTGAAGGAAGCTTAACAAGTAGTTAAGTCGGTTTTGTCAATTCACCAATTTTAAAAAAGGTAATTGCATAGAATTTTTAATAGGATAATGAATAGTTACCGGAATTTTTCAATTATGGAATCAAGCTGATATCGGCCTTTCCGCAACGCCGGAAATACCGATATTTGAACAGTGGTAATTTTAATCTATAGCCTCAGATAAAAATATATAGGCACATTTTCATTTGATATGAATACCTAGCTATTCTGATAATATTTTGATTGCGCCTAAGAGTGTCCATCTGTGAATGATTTAGAAATGTTTTTAATATACCGGGTGTCCACGGAAGGTGGCTCGCCCCTATAACTTGATTGTTTTTGAAGATATTGGAATTAAATTTGGGGGATCTATATAAGACATTAAACTGCATTTTTTGACAAGTGACTCAGTTTCATGCAACTTCCGGTCTCACCGGAGGTGATATAAACTTTCGATTTTTAAATGAGACACCCGGTATATTTTCACTTGTTTTGTTTCCATATGACATTCTGAATAAAACCATGTATCATTCGTTACTTTTTGTCACCAAAAATTTTTAAAATTTTGGTGACAAATTTATTTTTGAATCTAGAGGGCTATGAATGCGTTAATAAATTATTAATTCTAATCCTAATAAAGTATTAGGGAAAAATACAACTTTCCGGTTTTCGGTTAAAATGCATCTGATGGGTAAAATTTTATTTTAAAATTATTATTACTATTTTTTTTCAAATGGCAACATAGTGGCTCGTCGGGTCGAAAAAAAGCATTTTATTACGATTAATTTGATACCGCGCACTATTAGGTCTTGAAGAAACTTTCCTCAACATACTTAAAAATGCTACGGTAGATCTTTCTTTTTGAGATTGAAATGATATTAAAATTCATTGAGTAACCTCTGTGACCAACACAAATGATATAACAAAACCATCAATCCAAAAACTAATATCTCCTATAAATGATATTATCAACATGTTTTTTCAATCAATAGTGTACAGAATAGCTTCCTAATTTAGATTTGGAGAAGTGAGGTAAGATAACTTTCGACAAGTAATGTTTTTTTTTTCAATACTCCTTAATTACCTTGTTCTATCAATTATGTAGGCCACAGGATACCCAATATATGTATTTGAATCTGAAATGTTGTTTCATTTAAAGAAAGATCTTAAGTAATCTTTTCAAATTTTTTTTAAACGAAAGTTTGTTTGAAGCCTATAACAGAAAAGCGGTATCAACATAATCGTAATTCGTAATGATATTCACAAAATTTCCATTAAAAAATTTTACACAGCAGATGGCGAGCCACTTTCCGTGGACACCCGGTATAGGTAATAGTTATATAGGTATAACTCCAATAACACTTATTGAAATATGCGAAATATGTATATAGTTACCCTTTCCAAATTATTCGTTTTTTTTTTCTATCAATTCATTTTTAATTCATTCATTGGAAACTCTCCGGCACACTTTTTGGATTTCATCGAAATCATACACTGGTTATTCGCTCAATAAGTAGGTATTTCGAATATTTCTGTAATGCGATTGAAAATTTTACCTATTTACCTATTTACCATTTTTTTGATACAGTACCCCTAACAACTCAGGGATCTCAGGTAGGCACAAAACTCTTTATGTCCCAAAGTAGGTATACTGTCGGTACAAAAGGATCGACATACGTTTGGTACTTCCCAGAGATGTCCCTCAGAGGATATCCGGGAGTACAACCCAGGGATGTCCTTGGTACCAAATTAATCATGCGTCATCCCATATATTGGTCCTTTTTGGTAGCCAGCGGATGTCCGTGGATGATCATGTGCTGTTAGAGACCTGGGCGACCGGCGACCTTCGCTCGTTTTGCAATAATATTTACCTACAAACGACTTGCAGTAATTTAAACAGCGAATTTTACCTAGAAAAACCGAAAAAACCTACCTACTATTTGTGATAAATGTCACAGTGACAGTCCTCAATTGCAACGAACGTTCCCCCCAAAATCTGTAAGGACACTATTCCAACTAGGGTAGAGCGAGAGGTGCGGTCGTTCTATAGGCGCCAAGTAGCAAGAGCGCCAAAATGCCAAATGGAAAAACTATTTTGAGTACTACTTATCATATTGATTAAGCCATGTTAGCGACTGAAAATCGTTTTTACGGAAAATAGGTGACGCCTGATATTAAGACTTGATGCTGTAAGCATATTCTTGTACGCAGATATGCTAGATTGGGTTGAATCCCAAAAAGGATTAATCGAAAAACATATTTAACACGTTGCTTGCTTGGACATACTTCATCTCTTTTAATTTTTTGTTTTTAGTAATACCGCTCTGTATTGTATTCAAAATTTTTGATTACTCTTTCATAGGAATATAATTTAGGAAATACCGTTTATCTATAATCAGGGGCGTAGCTAACAGGGGGGCAAGGAAACCAGAAATTGGGTTGGATAAGGGCGCAAGCAGGTACCTGCGGGGGGGTTCGCTGAAAGTTAGCTACGCCACTGTCAGGGGCGTAGCTAACACCCCCGCAACCCCCGCGGCGTGGGGGGGCGCAATCCTTAACAGGGGCGCAAGGAAACCAGAAATTGGGTTGGATAAGGGCGCAAGCAGGTCCCTGCGGGGGGGCTCGCTGAAAGTTAGCTACGCCAATGTCTATAATATGCATTCTAATCTTTTATAATCCACAAATTCTACAGATTATGAACTAATAAATCCTCGTGATAACAATGATAAATAAGCTTACCTTTTGTTCTTTTTAATCAACGGAATAATTTCAAGCAATAAATTCGCCGGTTATGTTACAGCTTCAGATTAACTGTAATGGATGCTTTCCTAATAATTCCCAACCTAGATTCTTTTGAAATAGTTTATTTTTACTTATGATTGAGAAGTCGAACTTTTCGTACCAATTGACCATACCTATTCACCGTCGCCATATTGTCATGGTGTCATGCGACAATACCAACTTACGCAAACGCAAGGTTCTCAACTAAGAATAATCAAATTTACTAATTACATACGTGTCAGTGAAATTTCAAAATGATATTTATTTAGGCAGTACAGTTATCAAAAAATGGGAGTGAGTTTAGTGTCCAGTTGATTTCATTTTTAGATTTAAAGGTCCGTGGACAAAAAACGATTCGGATTTTCCAAAAACATCAAATGAAAATGATATATATGAAAGGCAAATATATAAAGTTCAAAATGTTTTACTAAGTTATAGTGCCAATGTTGTCATTATTGAAGCTAAGGTGAAAGCTGATACCGATAGTGGTATTATATCTACCCATATATCCTAAATTTTCTCTTCAGTTGAATTTTTATGAAACTCACAAAATACGCATATGAAATATGCACCAAATAAAACATTCTTAATTTTCGCGGTTTTGTTACAGATACATTATATTTTTAACCGTTGGTAACAATGGATAATTGGTTTTGTCGCATGAAAATATCGCGAATGAATATGGTGAATATGGTCAATTAAGGGTAAGAAGTATTTTTCGCACTTGTGCATAAAGAGCTAGAGCAGCTGCTCCCCGCGACTTCGCCATAAAACGAGTTCGACAATAACATTGATAAGGGGTTAGTCGGCGAAACAGAAATATGCACATTGAAACCGAAGCAGGGACGTCTGGAACCCATTCGAGGGGAGCCAAGCCAATCGTCCGAGGATGTCGACCAAAGGAACCCCCAACTGTGCTTCTGAGGTGCAACCCTAGGTGTAGAGGCGGGTACCCGGTAAAAGGGAACCAGATAAACCGATGGTATGACCAAAACACGAGTTTTCAGGGGAACGTACCAAGGGAACCTCGAAACCACGTCTGTAAGAAGCTCCACAAGTGCCTCAAACTGAGGCAAAACATGTGGGTGCACAAAGGTTCTAATCTAGTAATCTGAGAGGCATATGTGCAGGTGCTTCAAAACCCGCCCATCCTTGCCAGAAGAAGAGACTCTGTACAAGTTCGGACCTGAAATTCAGCTGCTTGATTGGATTGACTGAATCATCACAGTAGAGTTAACATATATTTTTTTTATGATAATGATACCGTTATTTGCATTTGCGTTAACATGTAAAGTCCCTAAGTCCTTGTTCATTATCGTATAAGGAAATATTGTTATTCCAATGACGCGACGGCATCAATGTTATTGTGATTTATCTCATTTACGAAAGACGTCTTTTATCAGACGAAAGGTGAGTGGGTCGAAAATAGTTCTATAAATAGTTTTCATTCATAAAAACTACCAGGATATTGTATAACTACTATATCTTGATGATTTCACAGAATCACTACATATATTTTGAAAACGGAACATAAAAATTACCTATAGGTGGCTAAGAAAAATGAAAATTATGTTTCAAATTCATAAATGTTTTAAATATATGTAGATTATTGTTGCAGAAGATACAACTTGTACATTGGCCAGAACGGTAGAACTTTGAAAACAGTCAGAATAGAGGTTTCATTAATGATAAAACAAATTCAGCGTTTTATCATAATTTTAAAATTATACAAATTAAAAAGGAAAATTTTCGAAAACAATCTGGATACCGAACGATTGAAGTTCAATAACTTACTTGTTGATTAATCAAGAATTATAATTGGGGCTTTTTTCGAACTCATTACCCTAAAACCCAATTAAATTGACATCATCACTTGCGAAGTGATAAATATTTAAATAACCGCATTGCATTTCAGTCTACTTTTACTTTAGCAACTGATGTCAACAGTTTTGGTTTTGGGAAGTTATCTTTTTCCTTTTTTTTATGTTCTGGTTCACACGAAAAAGAAAATCCTATAATGTTCAGAGATCATCATGAGAACCGAGAAGTAAGTAAAAATTGGTGTTCTTCTTGAATTACTGCAGGCTACATGCCTCAGGGAACACTTTCAGAGGCACTGATGAGCCCTGGAAAAGTTGTCAGAAAATAATGCATTAATTTTCATATAAGAAATAAAATCGAATCATGAATTACAAAACTCGTCCGCCATTTTGTATCCGCCATATTTGTAACAAAAATGTCATATTGCATTATCACCAGAATGTACACCTGCAAAATTTCAAATCAATCGGACGATTAGAAGTGTGTCGTATTTAACTTGCAAGACACACAGACAGGCAGACACCGAGACAGGTGAAACTAAATGAAAGCCTGTAATAAAATATAGACCATAGCAGTCGCGATGCCAACAAACAAAAAACAATAACAATCAAGATAAATGGCTGCACTGGCTAGTCCTAAACTATGCTACAAAGTTGAAAGTAAAAATATTTCTAGCAATTTAACAAGTGTGGAAAACAAAGGAACTCGGCGTTGTTATCGCGTAATTCCCAGAAACCAGGTGGCTGAAGTTTGTGCAAAAGAGGAGAGGAAACGTATGGTGTGATTGGGAAGGTGTCCGTCTGCCTTTTCTTTTTTATCAACGAGGGGGCGCCACTTTTAAGTCTGGCCGTTGTTTGATAATACGTCTGGCCTATGGCGCCAGTCACCTTAGCTACGCCACTGTTTAGTTTAGCGACCTGGGAGTTACTTCTGAAGTAGTGTTGTGGGGTTGTATGTAATCTGTGGTGTTGTTCATTCACGTTCGGCGATTGGTTAGCCAGATCATCCGATCAAGCTGTATTGAAATTTTTGCTTCGGGATATTAACGTCGATGTCTCGTGGTACTCAAGGTACCGTGCACTTGGTGACCTTCATCTAGTAATCATCGTATAACATCTTCGGTCGGCGCCAGATATTTTTATGAATGGTATAAATTTGATTTGAATTTGCGAGGTATATACCGGGTGAGTCTGAGAGATGGGGCACCCCTATTTTTGAGAGAAATAATCCGATTCAAAGCACGAAAATTTAGGGGGCTATTGAACAACTAAAATGTGATTTTTTGAAATAAAAATTAATTCTGTAGCATTTCCGGTTTCGCCAGAAATTATCTGAGCATTAGTTTTTCAAATGGAACACCTTGTACATTTTCACATTTTTGAAATCTAGAGCAAATTCTGAACATGATAATCTAAATTTTTTATTAATTTTTTTTTTCAATTTTTTTTAAGGATGATGATTTTTCACATGTTGAACGTTCGTCTCCGATGCCATGTTGTCCGAGAAAATGAAATTAGCATTTTAATTACAATACTTTGCCACTAGCCGGTGTTTGAAAGTAGCAAAATCACTTTTTTTCGATTATCTCATGTTTTTTAAATGGCATCTCTATGGGACACTCTGTGCAACAGATTGTTTCGAAGGAAAGGAATCGAATGATACCAATATTTTGAATATCTGTCAATTATTTTCAGATTTATCACTATTATAAAAAAATGTACCACAAAATAGTGCAGCCGCTGGACTAAAACAACACCAAAATGATGGAAATTTCTAAATATCACTTCTACTCAATTGTCTCATAAAATTTTCATGCGTTGGATTTATTATTTTGAATTTGAATACGCGATTTTGAGGGTTATCAAAATTTATTACAAATTTTTGAAAACAACAAATACCTACATAGCACAATGCTCTAATACTCTTACTATAAAAATTGGTCAAAATGTTGGCCATTGTTTCATGCTCGTACAAAAAAGGCCTACTTTACGAACTTGTATCATAAATAGCTATTTTATAAATAACTGAAAAATTACACTGTGTAACTTTGCCATTACATCGTCTCATCGTCACTAGATCGATGGTTTCACAGCACAACTAACAAACAACACATTTTTTAGAATGACGAAGGAAAGTTATCTGGTTTGACCTTGATATGTTTTGAATTTTTTTCATGTTATATTTTGTCGATATCCGCTTCCTCTGTTGTGGTGTAACAAATATGTTTACCTACCTATTATACCTAGAGTTCAATGTTCAATACCACCAACAACTACGAGTTTAGGAGAAATCTGAAGGACCAAATGTTTTATTTATTCCGCCAATAACAACATATTATAGCCTCGAAAAAATCGTGTTTATTTATACCTACATTCTCAATAAATCTAATTATTAATGGTTTGTGTCGTATAGTATTTCATTGAGTTTTACTAACTGCGCAGTTTTTAGACCATTAAAATCAGATCACCTTCCTTCTTATACAGAATTGAGACAGGTTAACCTTCTGTAATAAACGTTAATTGATCGATCAGTAGCCATTTATCTATAAGTGAGTTATCGATCGAATTAATCACTTTGTCTTTATCCACAATCGAATTAATGTAGTTACTCATTAGAAACGTTAGAAACTAATGCAACGATCTTGCAAACAAAGCAAGCAAACGGTGTGACACACAATGGCGAATCCAGAATGCATTCTTTAGAAAGGGGCTGAATATACTGAACGGAATAACATTCTCCTTTCGTTGTAACATATTGTATACTTACATTCACTTTGGCTTGGTGCACCAGACCATTTTAATTTGCACACTGAGATGATGATTGTGTTAAAAAAACAAAGCCGTACAAAACTGTTTTGGTCTTTTTCAATATTTTTTTCAAACAAGGTACTAGCAGCCAAAAACTTTTTTTTTCTAAAAGAACTTAGGATATTTTGAATTCTTATGCACAAGCATCATTCTGGAGATTTCGTGTCAGATATGCCTCATCCATATACACTTTGAGGAAGTGGAGAAAAGAGACTATCGAAATTATTCGTTTCATTTATTTATTACTCTCCGGCACACTTATCAATGGACCGAAGTGGAAATCCCTGGGGAATTTTGGTGTACATGCCTTGGGTATTAGTGGTATTAATCGGGAATTAGAGGGATTAGTTGAACATTATTGGGTATTATTCGGGAATGAGAGGAATTAGTTGAAAATTTTGGGCATTAGTCGGGAATTAGAGATATTACTCGAATATTACATAGATATTACAGGAATTATTCGGAAGTTAGAGAACATTGGTGAAAATCGTAATCGTTAAAGCACAAAAAAAAGGCCTGAAAACCTCGACAGTTAAGGGGGGGGGGCTTTTTATGTCCTCACTGTATGTGTCTACCAATACTACCTTTCCCAAGTTATTTACTTATAAAATGAAACATGTAAACATGTAAATTATTGATAAAGTAAATCTCGATTCAAGGTTACTTTTTATATTCAACTTAATTCGTTATATTAAATTAAATGATATTAAATGGATAATTATTACATCATGCATAAATCCAGTATTTTTTTTATATAACTTTCATTTTCACACTGCAGCATAACTCGGCCGTTAATTTTTTGTGAAATTCTTTCTCAAAAGCTCAATTTTTATATGAAATTCATGATGCATGTGCTTTGAGGAAAATAAATAACAAGAAGTTTTCATAATTTTAAACAACAACAGTATGTTCAATTATTCGTACTTCACAAAATAGTTGCTGTTTTGTATAAAAAGTACAGCAGATTAAGGGCCGGTATTATAAAAATTTTAACAGTCAAGTTAACTTTTACTTTAGAATCAGTAGTTTTATAAAGGTCCCATTTTTTTATTTTAAATTTGCTTTATTGTGTACAAATTCTCTGAATAATCGAAATCGGTTTTTGAATTACATCTCATTCCACAAGTTGAAATAGTCTAACCGATATCTAAACATTCTTGGTCGCCCTGGGCCTTCAACCAGTATCTTCATCGTCGGTTGAAAGTTCCTCAAAAATAAAGTGGATATCGTTTTAACAAAGTCAGAAAAATAATACAACAATAAACTCAAGTATGTGCTATATTATTGACAGAAAAACTGTCGAAAACCATCATTTCCTACAAAGTTAACTTCAACTGATACCCATTCCACCGGATAAAGTTAACTCCTTCATCTAGAAGTTCAAAAATGTCACCGATACACCTATTCTCTTCTGTGGTTTTAGCTACATAGGTTCTTTACTGGTTTATACCAACAGTGGAAATATGAGTCCGGCAATCAACGCGTTAATATTTTGCTGTGAATCTCAAGTTTTTATCTCTTCAAATCGTTAACTTTGTTCGGGCACTTTATATTCCTGCTTCCTTATAGTTATGAATAAAAGATCATTATGTATTTTGTTACGAAAAAAGTACCAGGATTTCATCATTAGTATTTGAAATTCTTATCATGATGCAATTTCAATATTCATATAGGTTACACCTTTATCATTAAACGTAACAAAAGTGCTAGATCACAGACCGTTATCTGATAAATAAGCTGTCTGGTAGATAAAGGTTATCTAAATTCTCACACATAATCAGTGTGTGATGTTAATATTTACCAAGCTATTATGTGCAAAAATTGCGAATTATCAAATTGCCTTACTCTGCCATCTTCAGCAGATCTTAAACCAAAGATTATAACTTATCGAATTTCAACGAGTATTACATCAGGACACAGTCATACAAATATGCATACTTGAGAGCGATAAAACGAAACTGGTTGTTTATTCAAAAATCACTGAGATAAGTTAAACAAATACTGGTTTGAAACCAGATGTCCTGCCATGCCAGGATGCCTACAACAATTGGAATATTTGGGTCAAAAATCCATCAGAAAACAACTACTTTCCGGGCTAATACCACGACGAACGTTAAATTACATCCAATGAATTTCCGTGCAGAGTTCCTACAAGGCTAACTCTGCAATTGCTAGTTGCATGGAAATGTTTATTGAAACATTTGGACCACTTATTATAGATCGATATACTATTACCTGCAACAAATCTGTCTGTTGTCTGTTAAATAATAGATTCCTTTATCTGTTATGTTCCTTCTTTGCGAGCAAGTAGGTATTGTTTAGTTGGGCTGAGGTTGAGATGGCGCTCGTAGTTTGGTTAACACCGATCTGCAGACGATGTCTCAGCTATTGCCTTGACATGGATAAGTAATTGGGCCATTTGTTGCAGACACTAGTAAATTTTTTTTTCGATAAAACAAACATTTTCTTTTTGTTTGAATGGTTGCAAATTCATTAGATGATATAAATTGCTGTTTTTCAACAGAACTTGCATTTTTTTCCCTGCTACAATGCGAAAATTCATTAAATCCTGATTTTCAAGATCTTCCGTTCAGAAAAAAAAGGTGGGAAAATCGGGCTTAATATCATTTGAACGTACTGATCATTCGACTGAAGTTTCAAAACTTTTATAATTATTATTAAATTTTGGAAAAATCATGTCTATATGTACTGGCCTATCAGCTGGAAAAGCGCTCGTGTCTTACAGATCCGGCGCCACTAGTACAAGGTAGCGCTATAGGCCAACACAAAAATATTATTAATATTTCTTCGTCGAGCATTCAACCCAGTAATATATACTAATCTTTGCAGAAATACGAATAAAAAAACAACCGAGACGCTGAGGAGTCTTGCATTAACGGCTACCTGTGGAATGGCATCTGCAACTCAGCGAAAATGGTCAGGTAAGAGAGTGTTTTTTTCTTTCGGTATTTCAACTTTTTTAACAGCTACCTATGCATTATATGCGAACAGGTTCTACGTAGGCAGAGACGCATGAACATCTAAAAATAATCCTCGCGAGTCGACGTCAGATATACATCAGAGAGGATTAGTAAAAATAGAGGAGATAAAACGGCTCGTGAGAAACGCAGTTTCTTATACCTAGTAGGCAATAAAAAACGCTCAGATATCCATGGATTATAATTCAATCTTCAGCAAGACAAATTGCCGTTTAGCTTAATAATTTATCATCTAACGATCAATGACCACCGATACTGAAGAAACCGAAAAACTGAAACACGTCAACATTGATTTATTTCGCAAATATTTTGAATATTCGAAATTATTATATTTCTTCATCGCTCTCTAATGTTTGCTGCCTTTGTCAAAATTGTATCACTGACTCCTTTTAGATCCTCTTCTTCTCATAATTTTCAACTCATTTTCTTCGTCCTCTTTATCTGTATATTGTAATTTCTGATGCTTGTATACAGCTCGTGCACACAGAAATCTAAGAACCTCTATGCTCGTACATTTCTTGGTGTCTTCTTCAAAATTATCTTTTCCCATTCTTTCAGTTTTTTCTTAATCTAGCAGCTGTTTAAAATATCTTTTTCTGTTTACCTTCATAATGTTTGAAAATGAAGTTGCTGTAGGGTATATTTGCAATATAGTGCAATATATGTTGTGTACTATTCCCAGGGGGTCAAATCGGGAGGCCGAGGTGGCTATTCAATAGCTCCTACATTTGCCAATCTACCTGTTAATCTGTTAACTATTCCCAGGGGGTCAAATCGGGATGCCGAGGTGGCTATTCAATAGCTCCTACATTTGCCAATCTACCTGTTGAGGGAAAATTTGTTTAATTAATTTCACACTATGCATAAAGTAATAGGGGGTCAAATACACCTGTCTATTTGAAAAGTATTTTTATTGCAGGCACTAAATAGTTTGTCAAAAACTTATATAAACCATCACTAACTGTTCCTTCAAAAACAGCAAGGGTCATTAATGTGTCATGTAATGAGTCTCCATCCTCCAATGAGAAAATTCTTTGCTCTAATAGCGACAGTTTTATATGTTCACCATGGTATTTTTTGTCTTCTCTATAGGAGAAACGCTCGGATAGGTCGATTGTTTTATTTAAAAAAAAACACCAAGAAAACATTTTTCTACCTCTTTCTTTCTGTGTCAAAGTTATGCCGGCACAGCCTTCTTTTCCAAATGTCTTAAACTCTCACCTATTTGCAGTGAACTTGGATAGATCATAAAATTGCTATTTCAGCAATGTACAGTTGTATGCATAAAAAAGTCGTACAGAAGTTAAAGGATATTGTGAGCCAGACTTGTCAATCTTAATTAAATTATCGACTTTGACAAGTAGAGTCAAAATTCAAACTAATTTTGTCTGTAACACGCTTTCAACATTTTTTCACCTCAATTAGTTAGTGCAATACAATGCAATTAGTGCAATGCCTTGTACGACTTTTTTATGCACACAACTGTACATATATGTTCACCTTTTTGATCCATAGTTCCTGAAATATAAAATATAAGTGGAAAATGACAGACGTGGTACTGTGCAATAATTTTGTAGTGACAAATCATAAAAAAGTTATTCCAAGAAAAAATATACTGATTCTTATTATTATTAGACAAAAAAATCACTTACTGCTTCACGTGCTACAATGTAGTTGAGAAAGAAGTGCATTAGTGTTGTTATTGATTTTAACGTGAATAACCTTCTATCGTCAATTTGACGTTGTTAATGTTATTGATTTGTCATTAACTGCTTTGCTCCAAAACCGTGTTTTATCACAACATAATAACTATATTTTATTATTGAACAAGTATGTCACTAACCTCCATTTGGATTCCAGTTTTATTACCGCATCCAATAATTATTAGAATATCTATTCTCCGAGTTTCAGGTGAATGAGTCATAATAAATGTGTTACACGTGTTACACGTGAATTTCAAAATGGTAATCAAAGCCGAGATCAGGCTCTTCGATTTCCATATATTTAAACATATAATGATTTGTAAAAGGAACATGCAATTTTTCACAATGAGCTTGTCATGATAGAAACAAGGTGTCCTGCCCTACCAGGACTGCTCATTGCCATAATGCTATACAATAGGAATAATTGGGTTATTAGTTTATGACTAAAAAATCGAAATCTCCGACCCCGAAAACCCCCACATACCAATTTTGAATCCAATCTGACCCTAATCACAAATCTCGTCCGCCATCTTTGAGCCGCCATCTTGAATTTATGAATTTTGCTAAAAAATCCATCATCTCTGACTCCGAAAACCCATACATACCAATTTTTAATCGAATCTGACAATATCGTCCGCCATCTTGGAGCCGCCATTTTGTTTTTTCCTATAACGAAAGTGTCATATTGCATTGTCATCGGAACTATGAACACTTGCCAAATTTCAAATCATTCGGACGTCTGGAAGCGGGTGAAAAGCGCGTTCAAAAAAGCGTGGTAATTAAAAAGTCTTATTGCGACCCCAGGAATACGCCCTTGAAATATTCGTATCGAATTCAGAAACACCCTGTATATAATAGCGTCTTACACTGAATCAAACAGGTGGTCTTACATTACCAACTGATATTTATTTTATTGCTGAACATAATAGCTTTGATTTCCACTTTCTTTCCATTTTAACTGATTGGTATGGATGATATTGTTTCTTGGAACTACCATGAGAGTGACATGTTTATGTATCTTGTTTTGTTCCTAAAAGGCTACGCTACGGCGCTTGCTACGACTTCACATCGCACGGTAAATATGAGCTACATACAGTCAAATCTCATGCCGCAATTCCATAGTTTTTTTTTCTTTTCGATGAAGCTTGTCAAAATTTATTAAACACACATTTTTTATTTTTGATATGCAATAAAGATAAACTTCAGAAAAATAAATGAAAAACCCGTTAGTCCAGTAAAAATTGTCATAAATGGTTACATTGATTAAAGTAGTACCTATTTTTTATTGTTTTATTATTTACAATTTGAGACAAAAACAAAATTTTTACTCATGGATACAGGGATCATTAAAAAAAAAATTAAAAGTACACCACAGATGTTTAGTCGGTCTCTGTTCGAGATTAAAACTCAATAAACGACTATTAAACCACTTCATCGTCAAAAATGAACGAACCAAGGGAGAGATAAAAAAGTATGAATACGTTTTCCAAACATGTGTCAAGCGTTACTAGTCACGTTTCACTTCGCGTCATACAAAAGTGAAATAGATGCTTAAAATGGTTCTTCATCAGAGATAAAACTATTTGAAGCAGATTGGCCTTAGTAAAATATACATTTGCGCAATAATTTATAATATACCAGATGAATCTGAGAGAACATTTAGGGGGTATTGGAGAAATAAATTGTGATTTTTATTAATGAAAATAAATTCTGTAAAACACAAGTAAAAGGAACGTACTTGAATTGCCGTTCTTCAGTAATATCTTCGTCATCATCAGTAATATCTTCATAATCTTCATCCTCGTCATCAAACTCTCATTCGTCAGTGTAATAAACTTAGAAGTCTGTTTGTTTTACTACATACTGCGTAGTATAGCTTTCTGTGGATATAGGCTATATAATTTTTAAATTGTATATTGAATTTTAGAGTGGAAATGCTTACAACAAAAAATCAACAAGTACTGGCGCGGGGTTCTTAAGACCCAAATACTTTTTTTGTGGTGAAACGCAACACAACAGAACGCAACGCAATCTATGTATCACAGTGCATAATGTACCGGAAACGAAGTTAGGAAGGTACTGAAAATCCCTGTCTTATTGTGGATGTCCCAACCTGATTAGCAGAAACAGAAAAAGGATCAGAATATTAGCGGTTATCGATGAGTAAAAAAAGGTAGAGACAATAAAAATGGATTACATAAGAAGGGTTGGAGCATATACCAACTTAAGAAATCAGAAGACGTACAAAAAATATATACACAACTGTTGATAGGATAGAAGAAAGAGAGGTAGGCCAGCCGTAACTTGGATACAGGAAATTACACGGATGATGGAAGACAGAGCTTTTGTTGAAGTAGAAGTATGGAGAGACAAGAATAAATGGCGATTCGAATGCGGAATGCGGCAAACCCCCGTTTTTATTGTATATATTAGGCATTAACTAATAAATGCCTGATAATAAACCATTGTAAGGATCAAGTATACATGACACTTTTATATGACGCAAAGCGTACAAACATTTCTTCAACACGGGTTATTTACCGACTTCTAATGGAATGTACACTGATGCAAACATTGCTAGGTGTTTCACACATCATAAACGATTGGCTAGTTTTCCATGTCACGTGTCGACTGTGTGATTGTTATCGTCGATACCATTTCTTTTTTTTTTTTATTACATGAACGGAATGTTTTGTATTATTTTTTGCACGATCTAGTTTTATTGATTACTTATACGGTATCTGTTTGTCAAAACGGTAAATTTTGTTCACTATGGTTATAGGCGTCTGTATATACGTAATACTTACCGATGTCTTCATAATACTGGTGGCTAGGCCAAAGGTATTTTACTTTCCGACGCCTAATGTCACTTTTGACTTTTCAGTTATAAGCTGGAAATTAATATGTTTCAATCAAAGGAAAAAATGCCAGGATCGTGCAAAAAAACGCATAGCTATCACGAACGTTAAGCACTACCGATCTCAGACCATCGGTAAAATGTGCTTACCGTTCTTGATACTTGATATACTATTTATTACAAGTTTAATAACTTGCTTTATTCGTATTTCTGTTTGTATGTCGTTATGTCTGTCTTTCGTTATGTCTATTTGACTTATCAGTTTCAAATTTCGAGTTCATTTTTCAAGCATTTGCTGGCATCCTAGTGAACTGAAATTTGGCAAACGTATTGAGAACCGATGAAAATAAAATAATGTGTAGAAATTCTAAAGAAAAATCCGACGGTTTCGGGCGACGAAAATTAGGGCGAAATAAAAAATGTCGGTCAGGAGGCTTGGAACTCCCTCCTTCTTGCATACAACTGCGAAAACTCGTGAATACTAAATCGATAAAATCCGTAAAAATAGTGAAAAATGCTAAAAAACAAATTACGGCAAAAACATTTCATCGGGGTGCTCAGATCTCTCTTAAAGGCGTTACTAATGAATAATAATAATAATAATAATAATAATATGTCTTTATTCATCATGAGTAACAATTCAAAGGAAAGGAGGAGTTCAGCAATGAAAGCTGCTTTTAAACCTATAACCTCTATAAGAAAAAAAGAAAATGAAAATGAAAACAGAGAAGAAAAAATGTTTAGCCAATACCGTGAGAAAAATCATTAGTGTAGCCATTGCATCATTGCATCGCATCAGGCGACATCTTTCCTTGAAGTCAAAGCCTGGATTGCCCTGATGTTCCCCAACCGTCATCATGTTAGTATATACTGCTTTTTATGCATAAATTGGATTTTGGTGCAGGATTTGAAAGTCTTTGATGTCCTTTAAAAACAACAGACGTTTTAATATTTAATTTTAAAATTTTTACGAAAGTTTTCAAAAAATACAATTACCATTAGTAGAAAATTTCATCCATCAAAAACAGATGTTAATTATTGAAATTTTCTCTTTCAGATTTTCTAACATGTCGCCAACTGCTGAACATAATGGTCATCCTAGGATTCATGTTCAACTACATGCTTCGGGTGAACCTAACCATAGCCATAGTCGACATGGTGAATGTCCCTTCGAACTCTACGAACACCACATCGAACATGACGAAAGTTGCGCGCCAAGACGAAACCCGCTTCGACTGGACCACTTCTCAGAAAAACGACATATTAGGAAGCTTCTTCTGGGGATACCTCCTCACCGAGTTACCCGGCGGCCGAATGGCTGAAATCGTAGGAGCCAGGCGGATATTCGGAGGTGGGATGCTGGCCGCCAGCATACTCACCGTCCTAACTCCCGCAGCGTGCTACTTGAACTATTACTTAGTTATCATCCTGAGGGTACTGGTGGGATTCTTTCTGGGAGCCACGTGGCCCGCCATTCTACCCATGGCAGCTAAATGGATTCCTCCCATGGAGAGATCGAAATTCATAGCGAATATGATGGCTAGCAGTTTGGGAGCGGCATTGACATTGCCGTTTTGCGGCATCCTGATCAGCTCATTCGGATGGGCGAGTGTATTCTATTTCACCGGGTTTATCGGGGTAACTTGGTCCATACTGTGGTTCCTCTTGATTTCCGATTCCCCCGCGCAGCATCCGAGGATATCGATGGAGGAGAGAATGGATATAGAGACGAAGATTGCAGAAGGAGAAGGGAACAAAAGTATGAAGCCGGATCATGTGCCATGGATGAAATTGTTGACGAGTATGCCGGTTTGGGCTATTATCATTACCCACGCCTGTTCTGTATTCGGATTTTTCACGGTGGTTAATCAACTGCCTACTTATATGAAAGATGTACTTCATTTCAATATTAAGAAAAACGGTTTGCTGTCTAGTCTTCCTTATCTAGGTGAGTTATCGCTTTTTTTCTACTTTTTGGTAATGAGATGATCGAGACCATAAGTCCACAATAATATTACTTACGTGCTGACTCTTTTCTGCAGAACCATCACAAACGTATTATATTTCATGCAAGAAACAAGATGTCCTGTCCTACCAGGACTGCTCATTGCAGTAATCATATAAAATAGGAGTAATTGGGTCAAAAATCCATCAACAACAAAGTACTTTCCTGGCTAATACTACGACGAACGTTGAATTACACACATTGAATTTCTGTGCAGATTTCCTACAAGGGGTATTATATTTCGTCTCAGATTTGAGGGGGGATCTAAACTTCTGAATGACTTTACAGGCACCATCAAGTACCATTCTATTATGTGGTCGCCACAAACTCTCCTGTCTTCTGGGGAAGTATAACCGTGAAACCAATGAAATCAATATTCAAACACCACGGTTGGGTTGGCCAAGACCAACTAGTTGATACCGCTTCATTTGGAGATTTTTTTGCAATAAACAACTTTCACAATATATGCAAATTCTTCCAATATGAAAAATGTGACCTAGCCGTAGTTTTCCTCGCACGCTTGTTTTTGTGCACCCACCCTAAATTAACATACTTCAAAACTTCCTGTTAAAATGTATCTGCAGATGTATAGTCCTCAATCATATCAAAATCTATAGAAAAATATTAATTTTTAGGCAGATATTTAACAATTTCAAATGTTTTATGAAGAATGTTCCTTCGAAGGTGGGTAATGGACTGTGGGAAAATATCTGCCAGATTTTTCTCTAATTTCACAAACTTTATATTATACTGATAGATATGAGGGCCCAATTGATTGAAAATATAATAAAGTGGTTTATTATCAATTTGTAATTTTATGGTTCGAGGATAAAGAATGTTTCATTTCACCGACTGCCTGTAATGTAGGTAATCAAATCCACTATTTTAAGAATGATTTTGATAGGACCTGCGGAGTTCACACAGTAAAACTATTTTTGTCATATTTTTTTTCACTTTTCTCCTGGAGAAAAACTCCATGATGAAAATCGTTTGTGATGGGCTTATTGACTTGTATTTGTATGAGGGAGAGAACCGAGTAGTTTCAATGATCAGTGGCGCAGCCAGTATTTCAGTTTGGTGGACCTGACGCTTTACCGCCTCTTAAAATTCACATCAGGGGGCTGATTAGTCCCATAGCCCCTCCCTAAATCCGGCACTGCGTATGAATTTCAAGAGTACGATGCAATTTATTTAACATCATTGAAATTGAAGTTTAGAATAATCACTCAATAACAAATGACGTATGTTATAAGACTATAATGACGCCATCGTTTTGAAAATATATTGTTTTCAAATATGGATATGTTATTGAAATATTATTGAGTACGGTTCAACGCCAAAAAAACAGGGCATCTGAATGGACTTACAACCGGATTTTCAAGTCAACAGAACAGTCGGCCACACTTTCTGATAATTTAATCGTGTAGCTCTCGTACAACTGGCAAATATCGATTCTTGTCATACAGTGCGCTCATAAAATATGAAATAAGTTCATTATTTCTGATTATGGAGATAGTTTGGAAAAATCCTCGGAAATGTTAATTTTAGTTTTCAAATTCTTCCAAAAAATATATAGGGTGATGTTCCTCAATAGGATACCCAGTATATTTTTACTTATTTAGTTAGGGATCATCATTAAGAAACCAATAATACCAGGTTTGATCGAATTACTTCAATCGACTGAGAGATATGGGATAAAATCTTTCCCCCGAATTTAGAAAAATATACTAGGTGTCTCATTAAAAATATCACCAACGCAATTTTTACTCAAACGCGGATCACAGTGTGTCAAACTTTTTATGGATACACCCCGAAACTTCAGTAACTTTGAACGAAAGTTTGTGAAATTTGCAGAATCGATAGAGGCATTAAAAATAAACCTAGTAACGGTTTGCCGTGATGCGGCAGAAATCTTAGCCCATCTATCTGCTCAGGGCACATAACTCTCGGACCCTAATCACTCACCTCATGGACGTGGGGAGTGACTATCTGTGGGTAAATGACACCAGCGCGCCTTCGGGATGTATCGGGGCTCCGGAGACGGGGCCTGGCTGGAAAAATCCTTGCGGATAGAAAAAAAAATTAAATAATAACAATAAACGGTCTAGGAATAATATTCGATTTGAACCCAATGACTGAACTCAATATCGAGTATCTCCTCAAAATGATTAGCCTTCATATAATTTTACTAGCTCAACCCGTGATAGCTGTTTTGTGTTTATAACGCATATATTATGTTTTTTTGTCTAGATTGGGTTTTGCAAGTGTCGTTTGGAATCCACACTACAGTGTATAAGGTTATAGGTTAAAAGACATTCAAAATCTTTTTTAAAGGTATTTATGGAAAAGATCAATTTTGTAACGAATAATGATACAAAATTGAGAGAACAGTTCAAGATTCTTCCACTTCATTGAAGGAGGCGAGTAACTTATCCCATATTTCTTAATGAATTAATTAGCGGTTACATCATTAATCCTGAACTGTTATTGACTTATATAAATTTTAATATACCAATCACAAATTCGCACTAGAACAAATTATTCAGCATTCCTTTCCGGAAAACTAATTGCTCACTAAATAGACGATTTCCTAGTAGTATTGGGGCTACTATAAAATACTGAACCACCTTTATGTGTCAGTTCTTTCTATTTAATTTATATTAATTTCTAATTTTTATATTTTTACCTACGGTCACTGTAGAAAATAGGCAAAAACACACGCTCATTACGCACGCTAAACAAATCGCACAGTTTTCGTAAACAAAACGCACAGTTTTCGTAAACAAAAAGCACAGTTTTCGTAAACAAAACGCACAGTTTGATATATCGGAAATGGCTCAATCGATTCAGGAGAAATTTTGTATGTAGATAGGGTTTTGCTTTTTAAGTTTATCTATCTAGGAGTCTTTCTTGGAAAACACTATTTTACTGATAAGGATAATGATAATTTTTGGATCTCGAAAATGTCTTCAACGATTTGAGTCAAATTCTGTATTTAGATAAGGTATTGCTACTTAAGTTCATCTTATAGGCGCTTTTTATAAAAAAAGTGATTTAAATAATAATAATAATAATAATAATAATTATAATAATAATAATATGAATTCTTGGATCTCGAAAACGGCTTCAACTTTTTGGATCAAATTTATTATTCAGATAAGGTAATGATACTTAAGTTCATCTATATAGGCGCCTTTTCTCAAAAAACGTCATTTTACTAATAATAATAATATGAATTTTGGGATTTCGGAAACGGATCTAATGATTTGGATCAAATTTTGTATTTGGATGAAGTTTTCCGGTTTAAGTTCATCATCTATATATGCGTATTTCTTAGAAAAACACGAATTTAACTAATAATAATAATAATAATGATTTTTGGATAAAATACAGAGTATCCCATTTTTTTGTTTTGCTATTTTTTGATATTTTCGAACTCAACACCAGTAAAATGAATATTGCATTTTGTCTGTGTTTTTGATTTGATTTTCATTTCACTACTATTACCTTTGGCCATTGTATTTATTTATGGAAATTGAACATTTATCATTCAGGAAAACAATTCCAGATTCTTGTGAACTGATTTGCACATAATATGAGTAAAGCAGACGTCAAAATCATAAATATGCAGGTTTTTCTACGTTTCACGTTATTCAAATCGGTTCAATTGCTTAACGCAGATAAATATGGTAACGTTGAATTTACATGAATATTGTTCTTATTATTACCTACTTGTTGGAAACAGGACATGAGTATGTCGTATATAAAATAATACATACCTACATCGCTCCTCGCTAACTCGAATAACTCGTTTCTGATATGATATACAGGGATCAGCAATTATTTTTATAGGTACCAGTGAAATGAAGTCATATTCCGAATTACAAAATTTAATTTTTCATTGAAAATTTGATCATCTCTATTCGTATGAGGGGAACTTTAAAAGTATCGAACGTGAAGTGGTCATAGAAAAAATAAAAACGATTTTGTTAGTACCTTCTACATTAAAATAAAAAGTATACTTTGAAATCAACTTTTCATGTACTAGAACTAGAACTAGAAAATTTTATTAATTGAAACTACTGACTAGTATTTATTTGAACAGCTTGTTTTTAGTACTGAATCCAACAAAATTTTACATCACCTCGGCTATATATTTTTCCTTTTGAAAAATAATTGCATAATTCTTTTACTTTATTATTATTGCCATTCCACAAAATGTGTCTTCGGAATTATGCAGACATTTATGGATTACAGAATCGATAAAAGCAGTTTTCTTTTTAAGGGGGCTATTACTTCATATTCTTCATTCAACATTATTGTTCATTTAGACAAAAGTACCCCTGAGCTGTCTTTATATTTTCGCCTTTACTCATTCACAAAAGTGTTAGTTTTTCCATTTCTACCAAAAAATCATATTTTTGATCCGAAGTGAGTTTTTTTATTTCCAATAGTGACCAGTCCTTAGAAACCCAATTAATTTTTATTGGTTTTGATACCTTATCTGAACGGTGGTGTTGAATGTTATTGGGCATACTTTATGAAACGCCCTGTACCTGTAGGTATCGTCACAAACATATTTTTTACGCGTCGTTGTTGGATAAGTTTGCGAATAAATATCTGCGCACGCTACTCTTGACATTGAGAATATTTCGAATGTTAATTCTCATTGGTATCTATCACATGAACCTACTACTTGAAATTCTTACTTCATCACGTGAAAACTATTTGTGTTCAAGGACAGAATTTTTTAGTACAGACGTCGCGAATTTGTATTCATCAAGTTCACAATTATTTCGATAAACGGGCTTTTACATACAGGGTGTTCTTGAAAAAAAATAATTATTAGTATTCCCAAAGAGACGATCTCTAAATATCTCGCAGTATCAGAGCTAGTAGCTATTGAGCTGCAGTGAGTAGTTTATCATGCTTTTCTCACCATAATGAAACAACAATAACGCCTGTTTATTCAGTACCTTTCGAGGCACTATAATTATTAATAGAATTAAGATGATGCAGAGGTGGGATTCTGTGTACCATAGAATTCTATTGCCGACAGTTTTGTCTCTTTCTCTCCCATCAATTCAACCATAATGTCATCTCGCTTTTTCTATCGACAATATAATTCTATGGTACACAGAATCCCACCCCAGTAGTTTGCATCCTAAATCGTCCGTTCCTCGGTTATATCTTCCTCAATAACAAGGAGGCCGAGGACTTTTGAGTTTCTCCACAACAGAATTGTACTGGATGGAGCATGTAAAGTCTGGATCTCTGGATTCTATGCATGCAGCCCGAGCGGCTGAAGAACTTGAAACCCCTTCGGCAAAAAGCCCAAAATAAAGGCCGCGAAAAATACAGTTCTGCTTCTTCAGAAACTTCGAGGACCTCTGCTTATCCAAAAACTTGACCTACGCCTTTCTAAAGTCAAATGGCCTGAAGTCGGAGACCAAGAGATTCATAATGGCTTGCCAGAGTGGCGTCTTCAACGCCTTGATCTACCGTAGTAACGTGATGGGTATAGAGGTACTATAGAGGTACAGGGCACCTGAGACCATTATTCATTTGCTGTCAGCATGTCCAGGATATGCGGTCTCAGCATATATCCACAGACATAACGTGGCACTACGAGTGTTATACTACCATCTGCGACACTCGTACGGTATAGACGAGACACCGGTGTTGTCTTACGCTTCGGGGGATATTGAATGTGTAGTGGAGAACGAGAAGAGAAAAGAGCCGATTTCATTAGAACTACTCACTCCCCATATCCAGAATATCCAGATTTACTCTTCCAACTCCGCAGGCTCTACCCAGATCATTCTGTGAAAATGGTTGTTTTGATAATAGGGTCCCTTGGCGTTGTGATGCATTCGCTACTCTCTAACATAAAAATCATACCCGCATGTCTCAAGGCAGCAGAAATCATGGCCAAACGAATGCAGAAGTCATTCATTGTGTCTGCTCAGGGCACACGATTCCCGGGCCCACTACCTGCTTACCTCATAGTTTGGGAAGTAGATATTGGGGTAGCACGCTCTCTGAATGTGTCGAAGCTTCGGAGAAAGTATCCAACAGTAAAAATAATAATTCTCCCTCATAAACACCCGTAGGAGGTGTACCCAAGGCATAACATGCCTGGTAATTTATACAAGTGAAAATTCAATATTACTGCAGGATGTACACAAGAATTTTCCTACGACCTCCATGATAATTACGAGAAACTGTTATGAATATAATTAAAAGGAAGACAAACCTTCATAACTTTTCATTAGAAACATGTTCTTATACCTTAGCAATTCTTGCCTAACTGGTTATTTTCATTTGTTTCAGGCAAATACGTTATGGCAGTCATATCGAGTTACTTCGCAGATAGGCTTCGAAGGTCGGGAAAACTCTCCACGACAGCTACGAGGAAAATATTTACCACTTTCGCTACGGTGCTTCCTGGTCTCCTGATGATGGTCCAGGCGATTTGGGGCATGAACGCCGCTCTCTCCGTCACAGTTTTCACAGGAGCGTTGTTTTTCAACGGAGCCGTCACTGCTGGTTACCTCTCCAATGCTTTGGACATCGCCCCCAATTTTTCCGGCACCATTTTCGGTCTAGCCAACACCCTTTCTTCGCTAGGTGGATGGGTATCTACTAAAATAGTTGCCGTTCTTACGGCGTCCCAAAGTACTTTCGAAAATTGGAGTTACATATTTTGGATTCTAGTAGGAACGTACCTCTTTGGAGCTCTGTTTTATCTAATTTTCGGTACGGGCAAAATGCAGAAATTCAATTCTGTAGACTTAAGTAGTTTTGACGGAAAAGAATTGACACCTTTGAAAAGCAAAGCTGAGATTGAAAAAGAGAAGGAGATTATTGCGTGATATTTAACGAAATTCAGGTAGAATTAAAAGAAAAATATACGAAAATTGTACAGAAGTCATTATGTTCAAGGAACATTTGAAGATGCGTCTCGGATAAAACACACCAAACTATCAACTTTCCATGCTGAAGATGCGTCTCGGATAAAACACACCAAACTATCAACTTTCCATGCAGCACTGCCAGAATCGAAAAAAAATCTATTCTATTCCCATTTCGAAAAAGTATTACTCTATGAGCATTTTGAAAAGGTAATTGACTAAATTGACTAGGTCTTTAGCTCGTTCTAGAAACAGCTAATGATTCATCACGAAATCAAATAACCCATAAGTGTTGTGGGTTGTTGAAATGTTTTTATATCTATTTTGGTGAAAACTTTTGTTAAATTGATTTTTACAATATTATTTATGGATTATTTTTGAATAAAAAACCTGAGATAAGTTTTGGTGTTTTTTTAAAGAATCTCCTCTTGTTTGATTCCATTTTGTAAACCCTTTTTTTTCAAAAACTTGAGGTAAGTTTAGATATTTTTCAAGGAAGATTGATCTAGTTGTTTTGATAGAGACGAGCAAAATGTTAGATATAGGGGTAATGTAGTTCAGAATGAGAATAAACAACCTGGTGAAATCGATGATTCGATTTTATCTAGATTTGTAGAGAAGGCACGACCTGTTTCATTAGGTCTTAGTAATATCATAAAAATTTCAAGATGGTGCTTAAATCGCCATGACAGGAATATTTGGCCATATTTTATTATTATTATTTATCCGAACAAAGTTGTCCATGAAAATTAAGCATCGAGGTGAGATCGAATTCAAAATTGTTGTCCGGTTGGACTTGCACCACCAATATTTTTCAACATTTATTGATAATTAACTCAAAACGAAAAGGTACCCTTAAATAACCGCTCCCAACTATCATATCTCAAATAGCAACAATTAAGCTGCTTCCATTTGATCATGTTGAAAAATGATGAATTATCAGATTATTCGTCTGAAAAGTTTTGGAGAATTCCTACAGGAACCGAAATTAAAATCAAATTATGAGTGTTTCCAAAAATGAATATTCTTTAACGAAGGTGGCTTGAAAAGCAGTTAAAATTTCATTCAATGTCAATTGAAAAAAAAGTTTTGTGTCACTTCCGGTTGAACTGAAAGTGTTAAATTATTAGTAGTGCGTCATAATATGCGTACCTATTCAAATACTATGTCGACATACCAAATTTGAAACCTGTAACTTTAGAAAAATTGGAAAGCGCACCTCTCCACCTCGTGACCACCCTGTATATTTGACTTAGGTAATTTAGATTGAAACGCTGAAACAATACTATTTTTGGTTTGGCCTAGGTATCTGCCACTGAAGTTTTGTCTAGCATTGCACGCTTGTTAGAGACCTGGGCAAAATGGAAAATAGTTTATTGAATTATATTGGTAGCAAAAAGCAAGTGTGATGTGAGTTGCCAAAGCCTACATCTAATATGCTTGGTTGAAATGGTTACCAACCATCCTGGACGATGCTGTAGGTTTCCTTTCAGATGAAAAGAAAAGTGAATATGCCACTAAAATTCCTATTCTTAAGGATTTTGCATTTTAAAAAAATCCGGTTTTCAATATGTATTCAATGTGCCTTCTGTAAAGTATTGTCATTATACTTTTCAACTTTTCTCTTGACTTTTTGTTGGTGCTTCTGAATAAAGTCACATCCTAATAAAAAATTGCCGTATTAACAAAAATAAAAAAAAAAACACTTTCTATTGCTGAAGAGGTCTCAAAAACTTTATTTTATTTTTTATTTTTATTTCGTGTTCTTCACGTCTCGTCAAACAAGATAATCTGGTCTCGTCGGCGATGGAACTATTACGAACTTGATAACTTCACTGACACACTGAATTCAAGTAGAATATGGATTCTTACAGTTTAGTAAACATAGCTGAAAGTGTGTGAATATAGTATGTAGTATATCCAGTGATGAAGCCACTTAGCATCAAACGTTCGCGCAAGAAGTAGAAATTTCACACTTTCAGCTATGTTTGCTAAACTGTTCTTATCTAGTACCTTAAAATATAATTTAAATTTTCCTTTAATTTCGTAGAAACCAGAAGATAAAAAACTAAAAAAAATGTGCGATGGCCGGGAATCGAACCCGGATCAACTGCTTGGAAGGCAACTATGCTGACCATTACACCACCATCGCAACTTGTATGACATTGCATCACACATCTAGACAAATATGAAAGTAAAACGGAACTCATGGAATAATTCACTCCCTTGATTTCCAACCACCCCCATTCAAATAATTTTAATAGAAATATCTACTTATGATACCTAAACCTACTTACCTCATTAAATAGCTGGTTCATCTGTGGATTTAACATTTAACAGAAAAAAGGGGGGACACACGCCACTGATCAATCGGGAATGTTCGGAAAATTTGACAGCTAGCGCTTTGACTTTGACACATTGGCAGATAACTTCACATTGGTGAAGAAGTAAGTAAAAATAAATAAATAAATATAACAGGAGAAGAAAATGAACTAACCTAAAATCTTACTTAACCTATCAATCAAGGGGATGTGAAAGGACAAAAATATTTTGTTATTGTTGTTATTGCTTAACTGGAAGGTTATTAATATGTAAAATTTTGAGCTTAGTTGACGAGAAGAGCTCAAGCATTTTTTCAAAATGTCCACATCGGCACTACAAGTGTTTGTTGCAAATCTCAAGTCTCGCCATGAGCATATCCGACTCAAAACAGTCAACGAGCTATCCCTTTATGTGAAAAGTGAACTCAGAGAAGCTACTCCAGATGAAATTAATAATTTCCTAGATGAATGCAACCACCATATTTTCGATATGGTTTCAAGCAGTGATGTTAACGAAAAAAAAGGTGGAATTCTCGCTATTGGTAAGTGTTATGAAGTTGAATACACCTAATTTTGTTTTTGAGAAAAAAGGGTAATTTAAGTACCACATATATTAGAATTCCTGAATTAACAAGGTGTTTTGCCAACCAACTATGCATCATCAGGAGCTGTGAGCTTTCCAATTGAAAATACGCTAACCTACTCTTATGTGTAATATGCCCAAACCACTTGGCAGTCAATTTATGAGTTAAGAATTCATCAATAGGAAATCGAGGCAAACGTTTATGAAACATACATTAACTAGTACTAAAACTGTTTGCATTGTTTCACTCTTAGTTCCTCATATTAGGTTTAGTTCTCAGGTAGGGGTGCATAAATCCATTTTATCCAAAGTACCACCTGCACCACCAAGCTCAGGTACGTGTAATCTAATTCACTACCATAATTTGGATTTGATAACACAAGTTTATATTTATGAATAACATCCAGTGACTGATGACCCTGTATTAGCAAGTAATTGTCAAAAAGGGAAAAATTTATATTTCAAAATTTGATTTATTATTGTAATATGAACTTGAATAATGGACTATGCGGAATAGGGCCCTTATTCGCATTTATTTCATTCTAAAATTTCGCTATTTACAGACTCTCAAATCCACTGAGTATATATTTATGAGCGATATGCTCTTTGAACTATGTTTCCAATTTCTTGTTTGACCAACTTACTTATTTTCAAAATGCCTGTGAGAAGGGTTCATTGGGACTTCTATGCTGTTAATAAGTGAGAAAACAAATCAAGATACTCGGATTCTCGGGTTTAGTAGAACTTTAGGAATCACACACCATTGAAGCAAAATTTTAAATTAGTAAAAACATGTTAAAGATCACAGGAAATTAGATTGTTGCTATTTAGAAACATTTGCATAAACAATTGCTTGGTTTTGAATTGATATAGCCGATACTTGATGAAAATCCATGTTAATATCTATAATGAAACTATAGTTTAAATGATTTTCACATCAAAAGGGTTTACAAAACCACGACAATTGTTAAAGATACACAGTGTATCTTTACCACTTGAAGAAGCTTTTGTAAAGCGAAACAATTGTCGTGGTTTTGTAAACCCTTTTGATGTGAAAATCATTTAAACTATAGTTTCATTATAGATATTAATTGCTTGGTTGTGAAATGCGTTAGTATTTTAGATTAAAGTTAATAAGTCTATATATTCTCATATAGCAGATATTCTAATTAGACTAGATAATTATATAAACTGGAAATATGGCATATCTTTTTCATTTCAGTGTGTCTGATAGGGGCTGATGTTGGCAATATGACATCAAGAATCAGTAGATTTGCGAATTATCTTAGGAATTTATTGCCGTCAAGTGATGTTGGTGTGATGGAGCTCACTGCCAAAGCTATGGGACACCTTGCTATTGTTTCTGGTTCTAAAGCTTCAGAATATGTAGAATTTGAAGTCAAAAGAGCATTTGAGTGGCTACAAGAAGAAAAAGCTGATGTAGGTTTGAAAAAATTGAATATCTTTCGAATATTTTTCCAGGATTCAAGCCATTTATTCCATTATTGGTGGTCTAACTGAAAAATGTGTAAATATTACTCAAGAGTGTCAAACATGGGTCACATGCTTGTATTGTGGTATTGCCTGCTGATGATGTTGAGATTAAATAATTTTGAAACATTTATTAGTTCTCATCCTTTATTCAGACCAGTAATCTCATGAGAACTCTTTGTTTGTGGCTTGGCTTCTTGAACTGTTTCATTATTTTCCTATGAAACTAACTTATTTTCTTTTTAGGGAAAAAGACATGCAGCCGTTTTGGTACTGAAGGAATTAGCTATTACAATGCCAACATACTTCTATCAGCAAGTTTTCCAATTTTTTGAATTAATCATCAATGTTATACAAGATCCAAAAGTAGCAATCAGAAAAGGAGCCATCGAAGCCCTCAGAGCAGCCCTTGTTGTTACTGCTCAAAGAGAAGTTGGAAAACAGAAAGTTATTTGGTAATTGTTGTTATTCATCACGATTTGTAGATGGAATTTCAAATTGCATTTTCTTTAAAAAGAAAGTTTTGCAGTCCAGCCAGAAAAATGCCAGAATATCAATTGAAAACAAAATTTTATTATAATTCTTTTGAAATCTAGATAAAGGCAGTGCTACCACATGTTGTTCTGTAACCATACAAGTAGAACTACTGTCTAATTTCTTGTATTCGGGAGATTGGCACATACAATTATTTTAAAATGTTTGAGCGGCTAGTGGTCGCGGAATTTTATGTTAAATGAAAATCAATAGTGAGCTATATCTTTCAGCAGACATGTGTATTTTTTGAAATTTCCCAGATAACCAATTATCTTTCATTCATTGTGGAAGGTTTTATAGCACCTTTCTTTTGGAAAACCACGTGGGTACATTTTTGAAAGACAGTTGTTATATTTTTAAATTTTTTTTGTTGGTTTCATCAAAAATCTCAGTCTTCCATTTGGACTCATTTGACATAGTTGAGAAAACATGCTTTTATAATTTGTTTTTTTTTTTCAATATCCTTTTACTCTAATGTTGAGCAAGTTGCTGTGAACTTCTATTGATATCAATACAAATGTATTTCATGTAACTCATTTTTGATAAGGCAATTTCGTTTGTAGGTGATAGATATTAAAAAAATTTGATCATATTTGATTTAGTCCATTAATTATTGAAAAAAATTAATATTTATTTATGCTGGAAATGGTTTATTCTAGGTACAAACAGTGTTATGAAGAATCTGGTAAGCTTCTTCTAGCTGACAGAGGAGAGAAAATAAAAGACGAACGAGTACATGCCTTCTTGTTGATACAAAATGAATTGTTGCGGCTCGCAAATGCTACTTGGGAGAGAAAATACACTTCATTACTGGAAAATACAGATACAAAACGTTCATTTGAAGATGAAAAATTCGGTTTCAGTCGACCACTCTTCATGTATCCAAATCCTCATAAGAAATCGGCTAACCACCTGATTTCCATGTCTCTAACATCTGAAAAACCAATCATTATAGAGTCATCAGTGTGCCATCAGTTAGTTGCTGAAAAATTTCCCTACATTTGCATTGACATCATGCAGCAAAAATTCTCGAGATACAGCTACGTACAGCAAACTTTACTGAAAATATTACCCAGATTAGCTGCATTCGACAAAAAAGATTTCGTACAAAAACATTTACCTCGTGCTATGGATTATTTGTTCAATATTCTAAAGAGTAGAGAAAGAGATAGGAACGTGGCTTTCATTACCATTGGTGAGTTGGAAATGTATGTAGAAACCTGATGTCCCTTTATTTTTTCTACTAATTTTTAAGGTCTCATGGCTGTTGCTGTCGAAGAAGAAATGGATCCCTACGTGGAAAAGATTATGGAACTCATAAAAGCAACTCTTCCTCGAAGCGAAATGTCTCTGAAGAAGCGCTCAAACATAGACTCCTGCGTTTTTAAGTGCATAACTTTTCTTGGTTTGGCCCTTGATAATCACGATAAAATGGATATTCCAAACATACTGGAACAGATGCTGGCAACTGGACTGTCTCCTTCATTAACAATTTGTCTGAGAGAATTAGCGAAAAAAGTGCCTGTTCATAAGAACAAAATTAGTTTAGGCTTGTTGCAGATGTTATCCCAAATATTACTCAATAGGCCATTGATTCATCCTGGGATGCCCAGGCAAATGACTGGTAATATGATGTCTCTCAGTAGCTCCTCCGATTCTTATGAGTCCCACATCATTGTTCTTGCTCTGCACACTCTGGGAACATTCGATTTCGAAGGTCAACGACTATTACCATTTGTTCAACGATGTGCTAACCACTTTCTGATCCATGAACAGATTGAAATAAGACTTGAAGCCGTCAAAACTACATGCCGGTTGCTCAGGCATGCTATAAGAAGCAGTGTGAAGAATCCATCCGAAACAGTTACAAAGATTGTGGCGGCTGTACTCAACCGACTTCTCGTTGTTGGATTGACAGATACAGAGCCAAGTATTCGGCGGGGTGTTCTTGTATCTTTAGATCCCACTTTTGACCACCATCTGGCCCAAGCAGAATCGTTATCGGCACTGTTCATTGCCCTGCAAGACGAAGTGTTTGAGATACGAGAGGTAGCTCTTTTTACCATTGGCAGGTTGAGTTGTATGAACCCAGCTTATGTTATGCCAAGTCTTAGGAAAGTTTTGGTGCAATTATTGACTGAGTTGGAGCACTCCGGAATTGGAAGGAATAAGGAACAGGGTGCTAGGATGTTGGACCATCTTGTTGTCAGTGCTCCTCGACTGATAAGGCCTTATATGGAACCTATTTTGAAGGCAAGTATTATATTGTTAATATTTATTATTGATGAAGCCTGATTGAGAATGACTTTACCTTAGCTCAATCTTAAAATTTATACTGGAGTTTTATCCCAACACCAAACCGTTATTTTTAACACCTCGGCACCAAATTTACATACAGAATTGAAAAAAAAATCGAATATTGAGGACTTCATTTCTTTTTTAAATAACAGATTTCCATCAATAAAATTCACATATGAATTAGAAAATAAAGGACAACTTCCATTCCTTGACGTTTTGGTGATGAGGAGTCAATGTGGAAAGCTAGAATACGATGTATTCATAAAATAAACCAGCATTTACAGGTATACCAAGTGACCACGAGATGAGTTACGCTCTTCAATTTTTCTATAGTTTTGAAGATACAGGTTTCAAATTTGGTATATAGCTATAGTACTTGAATACGCATATTTTGACGCCATTACTGAAAATTAACCGGAAGTGAACCAAACTTTTTTTTTAAGCGACACCCAAATTTTGTTTCATTATCCGGAAGAGCAGGTAGTTTGTGACAATACTGTTCTTAAAAATTGAAAATCGGTTGAAAAATGGCGGATGTAAGCGGTCTCCTGATATGCAGTGGAACACATATCTTACAGATATTTTGTAACATATCGTGTTGGCGATACATTTTTTTTGTAATAAGCAATATCATTGTCAACATATATTTGTCAGCTAATATAAATGAATGACACTTGATTGAATGATTTAGGTTTACTGATTTGTCTTATTTTCAGGTTTTAGTTCCAAAACTTAAAGAACCTGAACCAAACCCAGGTGTAATACTGTCTGTTTTACTAACCATTGGAGACTTAGCTGAAATAACCGGGGGTGATTCTGAACTGCAGCAATGGATGCATGAATTGATGCAGATATTGCTTGAAATTTTAGGCGATGCTTCAGCACCAGATAAGCGTGCAGCTGCTTTATGTACCCTAGGACAATTGGTGGGGGCAACAGGTCATGTTGTTAGGCCTTACAATCAATATCCCATATTGCTAGATGTTCTAATCAATTTTTTGAAGACGGAGCAGCAACCTTCTATAAGAAGGGAAACTATTAGAGTTCTGGGTTTGTTAGGTAATGAATACTCTTGAACAATAATAATTCTCAAAAACCTGTGTCACGTATAAAGTAATTATTCATATAAACTCATGTGAAATGCATCGTAAATAGTTACAACACTGAGTTAAACGAATAACTCACAATAAACCATCCCAAAAATGTATTGATTTAGAAAATACTTCTAGGTGCACTCGATCCTTATAAACACAAAATCCATCGAGGTCAAGTTGATTATCAACCAGATGCTCCAATGTTGATAGCGATGACTGATAAGGGGGCTGGAGAAAGTGAGAGCGAATTTGGATTAAATTCGAGTGAGATGTTGGTCAGCATGAGCTCCCACACTTTGGAGGAGTACTATTTGGCAATGGCTATAGCTACTCTGATGAAAATCATAAGAGATCCAACTCTGTCACAGCATCATACCATGGTGGTGCAAGCGGTTACCTTCACATTCAAAAGTTTGGGGATAAAGTGTGTCTCTTATATTCCACAGGTAGTTACCAGTTTATTTTTGTCATCTATAATGAGAAAATCAATCAATTGGTATAATTCAAATTTCTGTCAGAACATTGTTGTAAATTCTTGACATGATTTTTTGGGTTTATGACCCTCCACAATCTGAAAATGAAAAAATGTTAATCCAAAGAAATCTGTACAAGTGTAGAAGGGCAAATTAATTAATTTGCCCGATAAGTTACTGCTTTCACAAGACTGCTCTCTAGAATGAAATTAATTTTTGTCAGTAACGTACCCTACAAAACCCAAAAAAACTGATGAATGTTCAAAAAATTGTGTATACAACATACCTTGTTCGAGTGGTAAGAGTTAAATAGGTGAAACATGAAGACCATTGATTGTGCGCCAGGAAGAACATAAAAGTTACATCAGAAATCGAAAAATAACAGGTTCGAAAATATCCGAACATATTCTAACATCTGATGGCGATCATATATATCAATAATACCAAAATTTTATTGAGAATCAAATCAAGAAAAAAAAAGTTAAAGGAAACTGAGAAATAGATTTTTCGGAGCTTTTTTTGTTTTTTGTTGAGACTCGTATGTCTGCCCTTCTTCGTGTGTTGTAGTTGTGTAAATCGCTGTTGTATACTAATTTCGATGACAGATATGAGATATGAGATATGAGATTTTCATTTTGTGGATTAAGATTATAGTGTGGTACTCCAAGTTATATTCTTCCGAAAGCCAGTTCAATGTACGTAACATGACATTGATGGACGTGTCTCTTGGAACATTCAATATAACTCTCATAACTCATGTCAAGAATCGGGTTTCCTCCACATAATCAAACTTTCAATCAATATTGATGTAAAATTTTCCTTGAATCCTAAAAAATTAATTTGGAATAAGGCGTATTTCAATTCTTGTCAGAACATCAAATAAATACTATAACTAATAGTCGAAATGTCTTACTCGACTTAGTTTACTCTGCAATTGATATGTTTGTACTAGTGAAAAAATTCAGAACCTAAAATTTTCCCATAAGGTATAGCATTCAACTTAGGAAATTAATTGAAAAAAATTAGCTCATAAAAAGATTTAAAGTCGTTGGAGACATAGATCATTATCATCAATTTAATAATCTCAGAACAAGTTGTAAACAACTTCAGACCCATTGTTATCAAAACTATATTTAAAAAATTGAAAGAAATGTTGCTCATGATCCTCGTTGTTTTTGGAATTATATGAACAGTAAGAGAAAATTATATAACTTACCCTGCAGCATGTTTTTCTAAGAGGCAACAAACAGTAATAAGAATGAGATTGTGAAAAAATACTATTTTTTCTTACTTAATAAATGTTACTGATGAATTTATGTCATTATAATCACTCTCATATTTATATTTCAGGTCCTGCCAAGTTTGCTGAATGTTGTAAGAACAGCAGACGTTAGTTCTAGAGAATTTCTTTTCCAACAACTTGCTCAGTTGGTAGCTACAGTGAAACAACATATCCGCAATTATTTGGATGATATTTGTGACTTGATCAAAGAATTTTGGGTACCCAATAGTCCTATTCAGAGTACCATTATTCTTCTTCTCGAACACATAGCTGTCGCTCTAGGTGCCGAATTCAAAGTGTACTTACCGAGATTGATCCCGCAAATATTGAGAGTGTTGAATCATGACACTTCCAAGGATAAAATACATACCATGAAGCTCTTGGAGGCGATGTATAAGTTTGGAAACAATTTAGAAGATTATATGCATCTGATTCTTCCACCAATCGTAAGGTAAGAGATTTTTTCTACAACCACTTACCAGAGTAGCCACTTTGCTCTCTAAATATAGTGATCACCATTTAAACTGAAACAGACGAAATATGGTAGTAAAAATGGTTTACTCTTCAGAAGACAGAGAGAACTGCTAAAACTCTATTATCGC
Organism: Chrysolina haemoptera; assembly: GCA_958298965.1. NCBI lineage: Eukaryota > Metazoa > Arthropoda > Insecta > Coleoptera > Chrysomelidae > Chrysolina > Chrysolina haemoptera. Next base: position 10,033,610 of record OY282595.1, on the reverse strand, counting down.
AACCATGATTGCGCTAGAGCTGCTGCTAGAATCTCTCAGTTTCCTGACAAGAATGTTCAGGCCAAATACTTGATGGAACTGGTCAGAAAATTTCATGGAACTGGAAAAACACAATCATTAGGGTTCTTGGACTTTTAGAAGCCAACTGTACTCAATTTAATAGTCTACGAACATTGTTAGAAGGATCTGGGGTGCAACTTCAGTTCATGAGCTTAACGAAGATGACTATGATCGCCGTACAGAATTATGCGAACTTGTGTCAAATAGCATACTGGAAAATCGCCTTATTGCCTACAATATCTGTTTCTCAGATGAATGTTCATTTACTCTTACCGAGGCAGTTATGAAACATAATTGTAGGTATTGGTCCGATGAAAACACTCATCTTTATAAAGAACATCATACTCAATCAAAGACCTCAGAAATTAAATGTGTGGGCGGGTAGTCTTGGCAACCATATTATTGGTCTAATTTTCATAAAATGAAAACTTGACTGGAGAAGTTTACCGTGGTTTATTACAAAATGCACAGGAAGGTGAAAATCTTATAGGACAAGAAGTGGTTTTCCAACAGGATTGGAGTACCGGAAGGGGGCCATTGAGTGGCCAGCTAGATCCCCAGATCTAACGCCACTCGACTTTTTCTTATGGGAACATCTTAAGACCAAAGTTTATGCAACTAAGCCCAACGATTTAGAAGATCTAAGAGAACGAATTGTACAAGAATGCCAGCTGATAACACCAGACATGTTACAGGCAGTTCGAGGAAAATTTAAATAACACCTTTATCATTGCATGGAAGTCGGTGAAGGTCATTTTGAACAACTGTTAAATAATTACGTACATTTTGTATTACATTTCATCATTAGTATTTTGTTACTACAATAATTATATTAGAAAAATCATTACACAATGAATACTTATCTCGGAAACTATCTGACCAAATTTCACAAATGAGATGACATTTGAAAGAGAATTAAATACCCTTTTAAAAGATGTATCACTGGACCCCTTGTTCCATTTGAAATATTAAGGGCTGGCCCCACCCTCCGACCCTTCCTAGAGGATTAAAGTTGCAAATGGTGCTAAAGTTGAAAATGGTAACAAAAAACCTCCCCCTTGACCATTCTAATTACATGTACGAGTGATTTTAATTTTTTTAAATCAATGTGGAATTATATATTTTGTCTGTTTTGATTTAAATAGTGTATACAAACAGCTATTCAATTCTTAAATTTTATTACCTTCATAATTCGTTTTATTTTTAATTGAAGATTGTTTGATGCTCCTGATTGTCCTGTACCTGTTTCTAAACAAGCACTGGATACAATTGATCAGCTTGCTGTAATCCTGGACTTCTCCGATTACATATCTAGGATAGTTCATCCTTTGGTGAGAACGATAGATAATTCGCCAGACCTGCGCAGTGCTGCAGTTGAGTGTCTTTGCTCTCTTATAATGCAACTCGGTAGAAAATTTGGAATTTTTGTACCCATGGTACAGAAGGTTTTCAACAAACACAAAATACAACACAAAAATTTCGAAATTTTAATATCTAAGATACAAACAGAGACCACCATGGCTGATGAGGCTGATTTTATTATAACTAGAAGAAAAAATAGGGAAGATCTATCCGTTTCTACCGATTCTTCAATGAGCCAAAGACTGAAGGTGTCTGTGGAAAATCTACAACAGGCGTGGATGCCCAATAGAAGAGTTTCAAAGGTATCGAATATGAACTTTTGAGTGTATAAGTGATATTATTATTTTTATTATTTTATAACTATTTACCTTTAAAATTATCACCTCATTGCTTTCAGGATGACTGGCTAGAATGGTTGCGTTGTCTTAGCCTTGAATTACTCAAACAGTCTCCAATTCCTGCTTTACGATCTTGCCTTCCTTTAGCTCAGACATATTCGCAGTTACCAAGAGACCTCTTCAACGCAGCATTTGTGAGTTGTTGGACAGAGCTGAATGAAGAAAAGCAAAAGAGTCTTATCAATGGGCTTGAGTTAGCGCTTGAAGTACCAGATGTGCCCGAGATAACCCAGACTATTTTGAATTTGGCAGAGTTCATGGAACATTGCGATAAAGGTCCACTTCCTTTGGACCCTCATTTGCTCGGTGAACATGCTATGAATTGCAGGTATTTATGAACTCGCAAAATATGTTTGCATCTTGCGTTTTATGGCTAACTTAAATTCCACGGTTAAATAGACTTTCTCTAAATACAGGATATTAAGATTTCAAAAATGTTGAAAAATCAATCCTACTATTCCAACTTTAGGCTCTTGATTGTTTCCTTACATAATCTGTGAAGTCTGCATTGTGATATTCCCAATTTTATTTATTTTTCTGTACTACTTTCCACTTTTATATTTGATACAACTTTCAAGTTTCAATTTACTCAGTCTAAAAAATGTATCCAATCATGTTCCATTTGTATTTCACATTATGTTCTATTTTCCGTTGAAAACCATGTAAACATATTTGTTCAGTTTTGAGAAATCCAAACCTATTTTCAACTCCTCAATTTAAATTCCAGAGCGTATGCCAAAGCTCTTCACTACAAAGAAGAAGAATTTCAAAGAGGCGGCGCCTACAATGATCATGTTGTTGAATCCTTGATCTCTATCAACAATAAACTACAACAAAAAGAAGCAGCAGAAGGTCTGTTGCAGTACATGATGAGGCAAGCGGGTAATGTGCAGGTCAAAGAACGATGGTATGAAAAACTCCACAATTGGGATAAAGCTTTGGGCATGTATAAGGAAAAAATTGAGAATACCATAGAGTTCGACCAGGAAGCATGTTTGGGACAAATGAGGTAGATTCAAATATTAATTTATAAAAAGTGATTCGCGGTACATTAGTTTACGAAGAATCGGTGGTTGAATCGTTATAAAATTTTTGTTTTCTTTGTGTTCTGTTTATCTAAAATATTTTCAAAAGGTCTGACTGGGAGACCTCAGTTGATGGCTTCTTTTCATTTATTTATCAATAAATGTCATCAATAATTATTACTTTTGTTCAAGAGTGCTGCTTCTTTTTCAAACAGGCAAAAAATTAGATATTTCAAATGAAATGTCTGTGTTCAATTGCGAGTCATTTTTTAATGTTAATTTCTCTGTATCTATTTTGAGAATTTTTCGACAAAATCCATATTCTAATTAAATTTACTTTCTACCCTGGTTTGGTCCAAAGTTTACAAAGCTTTGAGGTATTTGTCTCCTTGCCTTATCCCAAGTTTTAGCATACATCATACAGGGTGAATCAAGAGTAATTTTCTATCGATAAAAAAAGTAAATTCAGATTGATTATTTTATGTCTGCCTGTTTTATGATATTCTTTTTAGAAATATTATTTTACATCTGAATAATTTTTTATACTCCTTGTATTTTGATGTATTATATATTAATACATTTTTTAATAATAACCAATAATCCAAACTTGGTATTGTTGAAAAAATACACTATTTTCTTTTTTAGGAATCGGTTTTACTCAGCGTAATTTTACACATATACCGCACAATAACAAATTTTGAACGGAAGAACAAAAATTTGAAAAAAAAATGGTCATTCATATATAAATATATAAAGTTGTCTAATGTACCATGCAAATCAAGCAGAAACTACAAACTGACTATTCCTCTAGATACTTCTGAATAATATTTTCCAGGTGTTTGGAAGCCCTAGGAGAGTGGGCTGGCTTGCATGAAGTTGTCGAAAGTAAATATAATCTTCTTTCCGATGACAATCAACAAAGAGCTTGTCGCCTTGCGGCAGCCTCAGCATTCGGTCTGCACAACTGGGAGTCTATGGAACGCTATGTGAACATCATTCCAGAAGATTCTCAAGACGGATCATTGTACCGTGCCATTTTGGCTATTCATAAAGAGCAGTACAGGGTAGCTCAGGATTATATTTACTTGACTAGAGACATGTTAGATACTGAGTTAACCGCAATGGCGGGAGAAAGTTATCAAAGGGCTTACGGAGCGATGGTTCAAGTGCAAATGTTGAGCGAACTGGAGGAGGTAAAAAAAAACTTTTGGGGTACTTGATAACAAAATTTTTGAACAACCAAGTTATGGGTTTGGATTACATTTTTTTCAAAGTAATCGGTTAAAACTTTTATTAAAAATCCTAAAATTTTATTGGATATGTGAAGTACTAGGATAATTTTTTGATGAATGAGTTTTGCATCATTCATTTAAAAATCGATTAAAATAAATTTCTATCTTGAATGCTAAATCATACATCAACTTTGCATCACAGAAATTTGAAATGGTTTTCTCATTTTCCTGAAGAGAAAAAATATTTTTTATCAATATTCAGTAATTAAAAGTTAGTAGCATGATAGAGTTGTTAGAGATATAAAACAGTTTCATGGAAGTTACTTTTTTTTTAAATTATTAGAAATTTCGTATATATTGAAAAAATTGCAGAAACTAAAAGTTGCAATGGATGTTCATTTTTTATATTCAAGATAAAGTTAACCTTGTGTTGCAATTCAGAATAAATTATTATTTAGTTTTTCCAATATGAAGCCAACTCTTTGAAGGACACTGTGTATAAGAGTAACATTAGCAAATACATTTGAATTAAGAAAGCTATGAATGTAGAATAAATCATCTGGATATATGCTGAACAGTAGTGGCCCTAGTACAGTCCCTTTCGGTATACCAATGATTGCACATTAAGACACAGACCCTTTTATTTGTCTAACTTTTTTCCTCTCAGACTTGAACTAGCTGTAATAATATTTTTCTAACCAAAATTCAAACTGATGATCTCACACAACGTAATTGGATATAGATTCTTCGAAACATCAGTATGATGTGACAGCCTGTTTATAATTTTTTTATTCTATGTATTTTTTTAGGTTATGCAATATAAACTGGTCCCAGAGAGACGACCCACTTTGAAGGCTATGTGGTGGCAGAGACTACAAGCAGGACAAAGATTAGTTGAAGACTGGCAAAAAATAATACAGGTACATTCTTTGGTGTTGGAACCACATGAAGATGTCCATACATGGCTGAAGTATGCCGCTTTGTGCAGGAAAAGTGGATCAATGGTAAGAGAGTGATTTTTCCTGCTATGACTGGATTTTATTGAAACATGATTTGGTGGAATTATTTAGTTTTAAGCGCTAAGTATCCCAGTTATTGCATGAATTTGAACAAAGAAGAAAATTTGAGGCACATATGTGACAGAAAACAACTACTTTCCCCTACGAACATTGAATTACACCTGACATCAATTTGTGCAATGTTCCAAGTGCTAATTGCAATGAAGAATTGTAATATTCATGAATTGAATATTATTCCCAATAAGTACTTGCAATTGTGTCCTCTTGGAAAAACATATTGCACAAATTGATGTCAGCTCTAATTCATTCTTCATAGGGGGAAGTAGTTGTTTTCTGGCAGATATTTTGTGGGATAGTGTGGAGAGATGGGGTATTCGACTTTATCTCAGTTATTGGTAAGCTGACTCAAAATATTCATCTTTCATTTGACTCTGTTTCTTCTAGCAACTGTCTCGTAAAACACTGGTAATGCTTATTGGTTATGATCCTGAAGAAAGTCCTCAACTGGCCTTACCTATGGTTTCACCACATGTTACTTTTGCATATGCAAAACACTTATGGGCAACAGATCAAAAGCAAAAGGCTTTTCAACAGCTAGAATACTTTTTGAACGAATACACACAACGACCTGCGGAATCAAATATCAGTCCTGATGATAGGCGGAGGCTGCTGGCAAGGCAAGAGAATAGTGAAAAATTTGCATTTAAACAAAAAAAAACGGAATAAATCTAGCTGGGAATCGCCAAATTAGTATGGTCTGAAACCTATTTACCTAAATTACAGATTGTTTTGAGAATCTTTGTAGTTATAGTATGAAGGATTCAGCAGATTATTGAGGGAAAATTGGTTTGGTTTGAATTTATTAATTAAACAATGGATATAAAAATCTAAGCCTTTTTCAAAATGCTTCACAATAAGTATTTTATTGGTGGGTATCATATAAAAAACATCTGCTGTCCTGGGTACTACCTCATCAAAGACTGTTGAACTGCAACTATCAAATACCTGTGCAAAGGTTCAAAAAGATCGACTACGTTTATCTCGACGGTCTCTATCCGCTTCAAATTCGATAACATTGAGTCAGTTTATCGAATCCAGTAGAATTTTTGTTTTTCAAACCATCTATAATTTCTATGACTTCTCTTTCGGTTACAGGTTTAATGAAAATACTCTGAGTGACATTATCAGGAATTGAGCAAAATGTAGGTGAATATCCACCAAAACGGCTATCTAACTTTTTTGATACTGTGGTTACGAAATTGCTAACAAATGAATCACAAATTAGACACTCCAGCCGTAAGAAAGTAATTCCACAATTTTTTATACTCAAGACACAAGATACATTTTGGTGTAAACCACCTTTTACTAATGAAATATAATTAATAACCTTGAAACCGGCAAACCTGTGCATGGGTATCTGACAGATATAATCCAATAGTCGTCGCGGTATCAGACAGGAATGTAGTTGTTTTCGCCAGTGTCAGTTTAAATTCTTTATCATACTTTTTTAATAATTCATACTCATTCCTTCATGAATATTCATATTTCCAGGTGTTATTTGAAACTGGGGGTATGGCGTGAATCACTGGAAGGTGTGACAGAATCTTCTATACCGAGTGTACTCAACTGTTACCAACAAGCCACAGAGTACGATAAAGACTGGTACAAAGCATGGCATGCCTGGGCTTACATGAACTTTGAAACAGTACTGTTTTACAAAATCAATGAAGAGAGTGATCCAGCGAAAACAGAAAAGGCTATATTGGATCCTGACAAAAATATTGACTTGAATAATCACACAGTTTTAGCGGTACAAGGATTTTTTAAGTGAGTATAAGACTTCAAATTGTTTGGGGGTGTATTTTTTAGCTTTAATTTCATGATAATACAATTTTCTGAATAATCAAAACATTAACAGAGTTTACCTAACTTATGCGATAATCAGCCAAAGTAGACCATATAACTTTTTTGAAATTTGACAGATTTTGGAGTATGCCTAAATCAGAATTACTTACAATTCAATAATACATTTCCTGCATGATTCAGGTTTTCCAATTTTCCCCCTTAACTGAAACCAGAAAACCGAGCTATACAAACTACAATACTTATTGATTCTTTCCACCCTAATGCTCAAAAATTAGCAGCGTACAATTCAATATTTCACAGAGCGTCCTTGTTACCTTTGTCTGCTTTGTATAGATATGGAAATTAAAACGATAATACCGATAGGAGAAAAAAAATTATTCAACACAACAATTCTGAATTTAATAAGAAAACAACTCCTTGAAGTTGATGAAAAATTTGTATACCCCTAGTTCAAATAATTAGATACTAAGAAATTTGTAACTTTAATATATTAAGCGAAAAAATACATAGTATCACAGAATTTTTTAAAAAGAACAATATTGAAGTAGCAATCCAATTTAATTTTCAATGTTAAAGATAGAATAGACAGAATGAAAAAAGCTGCAGTTTATAAGCTTAATAGGCCAGAGTATAACAGTGCTGATATGATATACTGAACATAAAAAGCCCGTTATACGAGGAAAAAAGTGATTCGATATTTTAAAATCATTCTTTTTCTATCTGAAATACCACTAGTACTAAGTAAACCCATATTAAAGCTTCTGTTTAAAGACCAGAATAATTCAAAACAAGACCTAGAGTGGTTTAGTAAATTTTAAATTATTCACTAAAAATTACGCACAAAATAATCATAATAATAATGTTTTATTTACAATTCAATTCTAAAAAATGTATACCCATTTCTTGATAAATATTTTTATCAATGACACAGTGTTTTTTTTAAGTAACTATATAACATTATAAATGGGTATACAGTATCGGAAAGTTTTCATCTTGGGTATGGTGGTTTCATGAGAGCGGAAAGAATAGCTTGTTATATGTTGAGAGAGCATTACAATTTCTCCTCTACTTGCTCGAGGAAGGGATATTAACATGAGCTGTTAATTCGTCGGGTGGGGTAACAGGATAGGCGCACAGTAGTGCATCTCTCTTATTTATGTGGTATATCATAGATTTCTGTCTATATCCCAGAAAAGTTTCCGATACTGTATTTATATGCTTATATATTGTTCACAAATGAACCTTTTTGTATTTATATATTCTATTAAATAAAACCTTTAGAATTACAATAAAGGAAACAACAAGACACTAAGACAAAGAAATGATCCATTCAGTACGTGGTAACTAGGAAAAATTTGTAGTTGTGATTGGCCATTTCAATGATGACTTGTATAATCATAATAATTTTTTGGACGATGAAAAAATTACACATGGTTAAAATATTTGATTTGTAAATAATGTTTGTTTATTTATTTCAGGTCGATATATCTCTCTAAAGGTAGTTCGCTTCAAGACACTTTGCGTTTATTGACATTATGGTTTGATTACGGTCAGTCTACGGTGGTGTCAGAAGCAATTTCAGAAGGAATTCGCATAGTAGAAAAAAACACTTGGCTTCAAGTTATTCCTCAGCTGATTGCCAGAATAGACACAAACAGGGTGTTGGTTTCCAAATTGATCAATAGTCTGTTAGTGGACATTGGAAAGACTCATCCTCAGGCCTTAGTATATCCTCTGACCGTTGCTACAAAGAGTAATTCTACGATAAGGAAGAGTGCTGCCAACAAAATATTGAAGAGTATGAGTGAACATTCTCCTACATTGGTGAGGCAAGCACTCATGGCATCCGAAGAGCTCATCAGAGTGGCCATTTTGTGGCATGAAATTTGGCATGAAGGACTGGAGGAAGCATCAAGGTAGATAGAGTTCGATTTAGAAATATTTTATTTAGTCTTACTTGCACCAATGTATTTTTCACAATTTACATAATCCATCAAATTTTAAGCATTCGTATTCATTTTTAGATTGTACTTTGGAGAAAGAAATGTTGAGGGCATGTTGAGGATTTTGGAGCCTCTGCATGCCATGATGCAACGGGGTCCTCAGACTTTGAAAGAAACTAGTTTCAATCAAGCATACGGCAGAGATTTGGGTGAAGCTCACGAATGGTGCCAGAGGTATAGGGTGAGTAACACTATAATAAATTTCAATCAGCTGTTGAAAATTTATTTGTTATATTGAAAAAAAATGGCATGAGGGCCAACTACAGGTTACTGAAAACAATATCAGTTATCAGTATGATGACAGAAATAAAGTAAAAAGTGAAGCTATAAAAATGTCTCACGTGGAAGTTATTAGGCTTACAAAACAATAAGAAAAAATTCATCACAGTGATGATAACAGTTGTACTGTCAGAAGTTTCGTTATCGTTTAATCATCACCTTAATATTTTCAAATATTTAGAAAATTAGTTTTTTGCAGTATAATTCATTATAAATTCTGTTCAATTCTCTAAATATTCACTAAATCCTGTACCTTACTCATTTTCCCTCTACAACTAAAAAACTACATGGAGAAAGTCAGTCAGCAGAATATCGGGACACCTCGCGTCCGCAGCTCGCTAAATCCGTGATATTTTTGATAACGAAACCTATCATTTTTTTGTGCAGGAGATCTTGGGGATTGAGAAAAAGATAACGAAACCGATATTAATCCAGTGGCGTGAAAGTTGGGGACGGGCGATTAGAGGTATCTACCTGCCGTACGCCCCTGTTTGAAGTTACGAACACATAATTTGCATTTAAATTTGGAACTTAATGATTTCAAGTGACATACCAAATTTCATCAAGAAAAGTTGATCCGTTATGGAGTTATTCTGAAAAACATATTTCTTCTTGTAATTTTTAACACCCTGTAACTTAGTTATTATTCATATTAGGGTATATGTTCATTGAAACTTATAGCCTTAAAATTTTATAAAACACTTTCCCCAACTAAATTTTTTGACGGGTTTTGACATAGTTTTTTTAGTTGTCTTGCTATCCACAGATCAATTTTCAGATTTCAGTGCGGCATACGTGTTTTTTTTACAACTTAATATTCAACCTATTTATGACCTGATATCAAAATATCAGCCTTTATAAAACTGTTGCATTTTTTGATCCCTCAGCTCTCTGACTATAAGTGGAAAGTTCAGTGCTCTATGAACAAGAATATTGAAACTGAGCATATTGTGCTGAATGTAGTGGTTAGAATCAGCTGGTATGAATAGATTTGTGTTAGTTAATTGGTTTTCTGTAAATGTAAACGTGAGGAAATAGACAGTTATAATAAATTAGACGCGAATTGTTGATTATTATTTATGTAGCTTAAAGGTAGTAATGATGCAAATATTGAATATTATTATTATCATGACCTCTTCAACATTTTGCAGATCGACTAATTTTTGCATTTTTCTTTAATATGATTTTTTTTCAGATTTCTGGAAACATACGTGATCTCAACCAAGCATGGGACCTTTACTACCATGTATTTAGGCGAATATCTCGTCAGTTACCCCAGTTAACGTCTCTGGAACTGCAATATGTATCTCCAAATTTATTGGTTTGCAAAGATTTGGAACTTGCTGTTCCAGGTAGCTATTCGCCTGGTCAGAATGTTGTAAGGATTGCTTATTTCAATAGATCCTTGGAGGTGAGTCCAATCACAAATACTAGCAGAATGTACAGTTTTGTTCTTTAAGGTTATCACTTCTAAACAACGTCCAAGGAAGTTGATTGTTCGTGGTAGCAATGGAAAAGACTACATGTTCTTATTGAAAGGCCACGAAGATTTACGTCAGGATGAAAGAGTCATGCAACTATTTGGTCTAGTCAATACTTTACTCCTGAAAGATCCGGACACTTTTCGTCGCAATTTAACAATCCAGCGCTACGCCGTCATTCCATTGAGCACAAACTCTGGCCTAATAGGTTGGGTACCTCACTGCGATACCCTGCATACACTCATCAGAGATTACCGAGACAAGAAAAAGATTCTGCTCAACATCGAACACAGGATAATGCTTCGAATGGCCGCCGATTACGATCACTTGACGGTGATGCAGAAAGTGGAAGTTTTCGAGCACGCTCTAGAACACACTCACGGCGATGACTTGGCCAGGCTGCTGTGGCTGAAAAGCCCTTCCTCTGAGGTTTGGTTCGACCGCAGAACGAATTATACCAGGTCTTTGGCTGTCATGTCCATTGTCGGATATATTCTGGGACTGGGCGATAGACATCCAAGTAATTTAATGTTGGATAGGCTCACTGGGAAGATCCTACACATAGATTTCGGTGACTGCTTCGAAGTTGCTATGACTAGAGAGAAATTCCCAGAGAAAATTCCGTTTAGGCTTACAAGGATGCTAATAAATGCAATGGAAGTTACTGGAATAGAGGGAACGTATCGCAGAACCTGCGAATCAGTTATGTCCGTCTTGCATCGCAACAAAGATAGTTTGATGGCCGTGCTCGAGGCTTTTGTGTATGATCCTTTGCTAAACTGGAGGCTCATGGACACAACAATGAAAAATCGATCCAATACAGGTGAAATCGGATCTTTTTCCACTGGCACATCACAGGAGCATGACTTGATTGAGTCGTTGAGTGTGACTCTGAATAAAAAGAGTCTTCTAGCGGAAACTGTCAGTGATAGTTCACAGCCCGAAGGGGTTAATAAGAAGGCAGTTACTATTATCAACAGGGTGAGGGATAAATTAACTGGTAATGATTTTAATTTAGACGAACAGCTAACCGTTGAAAAACAGGTTGATTTACTGATTCAACATGCTACAAGTAATGAAAATTTGTGCCAGTGTTACATAGGTTGGTGCCCATTTTGGTAAGAATTAAAGACTTTTTGTATATATGTAATCTAGTGCATATTATAGTGTTTCATTATAATTTAGGTTGTAATTCAGGATAATAAAGCATATTTTGACTTTGACTGAGACAGAGTTTCAATCTCAACTTTTCATGACTTGAAGTGGTTAACTGCAGTGTTTCGAAGTATTGTTGAATAAAACATGGCCCGAATTTGATGTTTTAATATTCTCAAGAATCCTTTCATTACACTTATCATTATTCAGATATCAGATGGAGTCAGACTATCCACCAACAGTTACAGAACGGGAATTTCCAGTAAGCAGGTATTTTTTTAATTTTATTCACAATTTATTTCGGGAGGTACCCACAAGTACCTATTCCTTATTCCCTGAAAAGTTGTAACAAATTTACGTGAACAGACACGAGATGACAATACAATAATTTTCAAAAATTTTAGCCTTTGTTCTCCAGACAGTCACACAGAGATCTCGTAGGAATTGGAAAAAAATTCGGACGGTTTCGGACGTCGAAAATTACGGCAAAAAATGTCCATTGGGGGCTCGGATCCCTCTCTTTCTCAAAACAAAAAATTGCAAAAACTCGCGAAAATATAATCGGAAAAATCCGTTAAATTAATGAAAAACATGGGATCATCAAATAGATCAATTAAAAAATAAAATGTAAATACTTGCAAAATTAAAGTCGGAAAAACCTGTAAAAATAGTGAAAAATATGGGACCAATGGGATCCAATAACAATAAATCCCTTTGTACCTGACAGACAGATATAGAACTCGTAGGGGAAAATGACCCACTGTTTCGGACATGGAAAATTACGAAAAAAAAATTTCGCTTGGAGAGGTCAGACCCCCCCGAAAAAGGCACAAAGACTCGCTAAAATAAAATTGGAGAAAATCCGTAAAAATTCTAAAAAACATCCCTCTGTCTCCATGAAGGCTAGATAAAGAACGCGCAGAAATTCGGAAACATTTCAACTGAAAAAAATTAAGGTAGGTACCTGCTGAGAAGTTGGCACCTGTCGCACCTATTCATACAGATAATTAAATAAATTTGAATCCTAAAAATCAGAAAGTACAATAAACGTAAAAAATCTTTATTAAAACAAGTTTTTATTCATAAACTGTTTAACTAAAAATAAAAGATATTTAGTGTGTGAAAAAAAAAACGTTTTAAAATCTAAAACTTTTCTTAATAGCTTGAGGTGTGAAATATCATAACACTTAAAATGAAGCCTCACGCTTTTAAAAAAATATTTTTTAACGTTTTTTGTCTGCATACACTAAATATTATTTTTCACTTAAAATTCAATAACTTTAGTTTTTATGATCACTTGGGATCTTTCATTATTAGTCAATAGGATTTCCCATTTGAAACGAAAGATTAATATATGATAGAATCAGCAGCCAACATTGGATTCAGCTCTGGATTTAATTCATCAATAATTCCCAGCATCTATGAAAATATTTCTTTACATTGAAAATGGTGAAGAATGGAGTTGAGAATAGTAGAAAATAACGAGCAATTCAATAGCCAAGTTTACTAAGGTGACTGATAATCAAGCTGTAGACTAGGTAAAGAATTGGACTGAAAAATATAAAAATGTTTTGTATTTATAATAGGAGTTTTTACAATATAATAATTTAACTCTGAAATAAAAAAAAAGTTGAGCTTTATAAAAATTGCAACTGCTGAAATATAAAGTTAGCAAAAATTCTACATATTTTATCGGTTAAAATATAATAAATAAAAATGAAATGACAGTAAAATGAACCATAACAAATGCTTTTTCTTAGGAGAGAAACATGGTGTTATATTTTTCAAAAAGCATTTCATCAAACCCAACTATAGAGGAAAAATTGCACAAACTAACTGCAATATCTCTAACATACAAAAAAAATTTCAAGAAAGCTTCAGCCAGTCTGTTGTTTAATGAATAGTACGTATACTTATATGTGGCCAAAAAGTCATCAGAAATATGATGAAAGAAAACTCAGTTGGGCTTGATCCTTCCAAAGTGTTATTCGTCATTTTCAAAGTTTATATGGTAAATTTGCAAACATCAGTTGTCGGTTTTATTGTGTCTACGTTGCAAAGCAGCAGCCAAATCTTCTCTCAGGGCTTGTTGTTGACGGCTTTCAGTCAACGATTGGACAGACCTTAAACTATTCACTATATCTTTAGTTTTGCTAAAATAAATTTCATTGAGAGTGTTGCGAATTTTATTTTCCATGTCCTCTACCATCCTACCAATATTGGCAATGTGAGGGTTGATTTCATTCACAGCTGCATCTTGTTCTATCTAAAAATAAAATCAACATTGTTAATATTAAAAATATCAGTTGATACTTATTGTGTGAACCAGTGACATTATGATATTGACTATGTTTATCTCACAACTTTAGATCCGCTCAAAATGGGTTTGACTTGACTGGATTTATTTTTATTTGAATTCATGAAAACTTATTTATTTATAACAGGTATTTATATTTTAAGGTATTGATTATGTAATAACAATGGGCTGAAGGTTTTAGGTCAATGGCCTATTGGATCAATGTAATTGGTTCAATACAGTTAATTTATTATTATTTTATTAATTTTGAAATTCTCAAGACTAATATTTAAATATATTTGATGTATTGTCTTCTGTATACCAGAACTTGTTCTGTCTGGAAGGTATATTATCAATAAATAAATAAATGAATTAAATAAATAAATAAAAAATATTTTACTAAAGTGTCCTAATGGGTCTTGATTTCATTATAAATTTTACCTGTCTAGTAAGGCTACCGCCAAGATTCATTGTTCCAGAACCTTGTTTATTAGTTTGCAGCCACAGCATGGCAGTTGAGGTCATTTTATAATGTGAATTCCGACCTGAACCCTTTTCTTGGACTTCGACGACATGCAGTGAGTCCCAACAACCTTTGATTTTCTTGCAACCATCACCAGTTTTCTTGATTAATATTACCCCTTGAAAAAAAAAATCATGTTGAAAGTATGGTCATTATTCAAAGAATATTAAAGTTTCTTTGGTTAATAGAATATATATACAGTATTGGTAACTTTTCCTCTGGGGTATAGACAGAAATCTACGCGAGCAACAAGGAACGCAATGATACGATAATAATACATAAATAAGAGAGACGCAGTTTCAGATTGTTGTACATTATTTAGTAGAACACAGTTTTACAGTGATTTTATGAGAAAATTTGAGAAACACATGAATTATTTGGTGATGAGACATGATTCAATGTGAGTTTGTTGCTAAAGAAACCTGAAAGATTTTATATAAAAATTGACCCAGCTTGATTTGGGTTGAATTATCAAAGTGACAAGGTTCATCTTTATGGCTTAGTTGAAAGTAACAAGGCTTACCAACATCAAAAATAGACGATTTCTGGAATGTGGTTGAAATAAATTCAAATACCATCATTCTTTGTGGATTGTGGCTTACATTTTGCTTTTAAAACGAATTACACTATATTTCACATAAAAAAACTATCTAAATGTACATATACATGAAATGACATGTCATAAAATATGTATTATCAACTCACCAGCAAAACCATGATCCAAATCCCAGAAGTAAACAGAGGAAACCCCACCTTCAAAGTACATTTCTCTATACTGATCAAAAGCATGGTTAGCATCTAATTCCAGCTTTCTTAAACGCTCAGAAGGCATGGAACCATCATCTAACGGAGGGTAATAGGTATTAGACCATGGAGACCTAAAATAGTATATTAAAGTACGAGTGTTTTACAACACATTAACTCTTGTATTTTTTGGCAGTAACTTCAAGATGAATACAGAAGATTTTTTCGTTTGCATGGGAGGTGCAGTACTTTCTTACACCTGGTGTAATTTACACTCGATTTTAGTATTCGTTTGAGGATTGAATTGACATTCCTTTGTGTGAACTGTATTCAACTACACTTGATTCAAACTGTGGTAAAAATTAAACTACACATCTTATCACACAAAAGGACTTGAAATAATTTAGTTTTAGAATCAGTATATACCTGTATGAGTCACCATCTCTGTTATAATCACAAAGAAGGTAATCCTTTCCAGTTTCTTTATCCTTTGCAATTTTCAAAGGCTGATCTACTGAAGACAGTAAATCTTCACATAAACCTGGAACTAAATCTATCAAATCACTCAAGTTCTTCTCTATTTGTTGAGGAGGCAGGCGTCTCATCAAATCTAAAGCACAATCGAATTGGTCACCCTGTAAGAAAATTTTAAGATGTTTAGTGTTAGTTAATAAAGGACTTGAATTTTCAAAGAAGCCTACATCAACCATCCAATGAATCAGTTACTTCCAAATTTCAAGGAATCGTTAAGCCGACCCCAACGAATTTCGAAAAAGCGTTTTCCAAAAGAAATGTCGGGATATGTGGTTAGATTAGATGGATGGTAGGTATTAGTATGATATTAGTGGGTGTGACAAGTTTTATGAGCCACGTGAATTTCTAGAAATAATATAAAGAAAAAAGTCAAACTTCACATAATTTATAATAGAGAAGATAAACATACCATTTCTCAACTTTTATAAGAATTTATTACTAAATTCTCTATTATTTACAGCAAATTATTGTATATAAATATTTGACGTTTATCTCCTCAAAGCAATGTTGCCGTTAGTGACAGATGACATCGTTGTCTGTCATCATCTGACAGCGTTGCCACAGCTGGTGAAAATTGGAAGGCCAAGGATCGAAATTCCCCTGTGAGGAACAGACGCGTTCGGTATATGACCGAAGATTTGGACAGATTTCAGTCATGTGGTCACAGATTAATCGTATCAGTCGGAAATAAACGAACGAAACGGACGAGGCATTGACTCTGATCGAATTTTGTTAACCAATAATCTCATTTGAATTTAATTTGTAATTTTTGTGAAAAAAGAAATCTTCAAATTTAACGTAAACATACCTCACCACAGTTTATAGCTGGAGAATCAGCTCGCTCACTTTGCGTGCTCTTTATCACACGCGTATACAGGCGCTGGCAATTTATATAAGCCTCAATTGTTTCCCACGAAAAGATTGTGGCGAGTCACCGAAGTAATTCTTTAGCAATAAACTGTGACCTCACACTTTCGAATTATTCGTATAGGTCTGCAAACATTATCCGAGCAAACAGATCATTCTCTGATTTTGTTGTAATGAATGTTAATGTATATATACGATATAACTTTTATATATTTTTAATTAAATTTCATTGAAAATCTACAGTCTCACAGTACTTTCACGGACTGCAAAATTCATATGCATCTAATGCAAAACCATTATTTCCAGTACAGTCAAATGATGAAATGAAATCAGTATAACCTCCACTGACCTATTATAATATACCCTCCCGCAAACAATGTTTATATATTGCTCATTTGTTTTTTGATTACTGGATTATGGTTAAAAACAACTTTTCTGTTGAATACATCATTCATCACGCGATATATTTCTCAATCCATAGTTTTATAAGTAACGATTTATTTATTTATATCTGAGTTTCTCTAGAATACTAAAAGAGAAAAGTGTGTTTTTCATATATACTTAACCAAAAGTTATTACGGGTTTTTCTGTCAAAATGAAACGTGAAGGGGTGAGTGATAAGACTTATAAATAAGTCTCATATATTTGATTATGTTTTTTTTGTGTTTGGGCATCGATTGCTATGATTATATTAGCCAAGTGTTCTGGATAGGCTGTGTTACTAACTCCTTACGTCACTTTAGGAACAGCAGTGTTTATTTTCAGTAGTAATAACCTAAGGACATTGATAATTATAGCAAATTCCGAAAGCTTGTTGCTTGGAAACAGACCGTCTGTTTTCTATAAGCAACAAGCTTGAGGAAGTTGTTATATTTATCAATGTTCGAGGGTTATTCGAATAGAAAATTTTTTGCTAACCGATACTTTGTAACATTGCAATAGTCTATAAATGATTTCCATGCAAAGTTGTTATTGTAAACAGTTTATTTTGATATATTTGATGAGAAAATTTCATCAATCTTCTCGTCAGCATTACAACCAAATCATGACATCACTGACATTTTGACGTTATTATCGAAATAAATCAAAATATGTATATCCATAGCAACGTGCCTGAGAGTGAAAACAGACCGCTGGGTCTGTTATCAGTATAATGTTGTTCTTATTGGTTGTATTCAATCACATGATCTCAATTTAACTAATTTCATTGGATTTCCGCTTGAGCAAAAAATTTTCAACGCAACAGTAAATCGTGGAGAATTATTCCCAGCCGACTACAAAATTCAATCATTCAGACTCTCACATCTGAATTGAAAAATCTTCGCATCGGCTGGGAATCGAACAGTTCCTAGGCTCTCATTGGAGACATGTTTTCTAATTCTTGCATTCCTCCATAATGTATGGAAATACAACAGTGTGTATGAGTTAATTTAAGTAACATATTATGTATTTTGGCGTCGGTGTACGGCTTGATAGGGGTCCACGGGTCGTTACTTCCGTTAGCTACAGCGCCTCAGCCACCCTTGGAGGCCGCTTCATTCCATTAACCGCCAGAAGTTATGGCGTTGCTGTGGGCCAGTTTAACATGAGCAGGTTAGAGTAAATGGTATTTATTTGATGAAACCTATTGGGGATTCAACATTAGATGCCAGCGCCAAAGTGGCAAAAATTGAACTACTGTCGAGAACATTATGTCAACCGAAGAACAGAATATTCACCATTTATATGTACCAGAAATTCATTATTTATCAATAATTATTACAGGTTTAACAAAATGCACATAAAGAATAGCCAAAATCTTGGGAATTTTGACGAAAACAATAATTTCAATGTACTTATCTATATTGTCAAAATTTGACACCAGAGAGAGTATCCCTTATGTTGAATTCCCAATACTATTTTCTTTATAAAAATCTTTGCTGAATCGCCCCCGTTATAACTTATTTCAATTCTTACAAGTTTTAATCAATTATCATGGAAATTTCTATTATTCGATTTAAAAATTAAGATTTCTAGATACGAAAACGCATAAAACTCTCACTTAGTAACCACGGATAAACATGTTTGTTAACTCATCATGGAATGTCCCATGACCTCTTGATAAGTTTCATACACACGCGGACCCCCTGCGTTAGCATCTATAAATAAACATAAATATACACGGTGCAACTGCATAGTGAACAATCGACATTTGGTTTGGGTCACCAATTTGGTGTTCGGTTGCTTATGTCTCGGATGTATGCAGTTATCCTTCGAGACAAATATTGCAAAACCCTGTCCGTAACCGTATTATATATCTCCGGAGCTTTTGATTCACCTTCGGAACCCATATATTCATTAACAAACTTATATCGTATATCCTAATTGAAATTACGTATGAATGTAGACGTTAATAACATATATGGACAGCGTTCTCGTGTAGCAGTAATAACGTTAGCCTTACTGTCATCGAAGATCGTTGATAATATATTTTTTAGAGTTCTCAAGTAACTTTTTCATCTTGCATCCTTTATTATCGAGTGATTCAGAAATGGAATTTGGAAATAGGCCACTTTGAAATTGGTTATGATCCATGATTTTTATTTCAATTATCATTCTATGAAATTATATGACCCAGTGTGATCAAGAAGTATTTTTTCTCCATAACCGCTACAGAATTTGTCAATTCTGAAATCAAATTTGATAACAGAATGGTAACATTCTCGCTCTTGATATTGAACAAATATTCTACAACACTTCTTGCTGTCTTATGCATTTCGCATATTTATCATTCTAACACTTGGTAAAGAATGAATATTCTTGCTTTGTTGTAGCTCGCCTTTCGGCTCGCGCTCTGGAACTTTCCACTCGCATCGAATTTTCATTCTAACCTGCTCGTTACAGAATAAACTATTTCGTGCTTTGAGGCCGTGGTCGGTTCACCTCCGTAAAGGCGGTTTCCTTGGACGTTTCGCTCACAACTCGCACAGCGACGTACCCCTGATGACTCAACTAAAAGATCCTTGCAACTAATAGACGCAGCCTGGCTAAATACTTTGTTTTAATCAATTTGTTCGATTGGGTTGCCTGACCGGATGGGATGTTGCTATTTTCTACCTGCCTGATTTCTGTGCTGTGACTGCCCCGTCTCAATTGTGTGATTGGGGTATGTGGATGTGGTTGTATGGTGATGGTGTTATTGAATAATTTTATTTCATCAGTGTTTTTCAGGGATGGATACCACGTTTTGTTGAGTTTCTATTGAAATTATTTCTGTGTTCGTATCTCTCCATTACTTCTCTATTAAGGCGGGCATGGTATCTCGTAGTCGAGAACACTTCCGTATTCTGAAACTGGATATCATAGGTTCCTCCCTATAGGCATGTAATGCAATGGCAGATTTTTACGTGTTCAGCGAGCATGGTTTTTACGTTGCTGAGGGTGCCAATGTAAAACCCACACGAGCACCGGATTCGGAGATCATGCAGGCAGTACCCTATAATAGCAACATGCCATCCGGTCAGGTGTAACCCAATCAAAAGAAAGTAATTAGCCAGACTGCGTCTATCAATTGCTAGAATCTTTCGTCGTTCTTCGAGAAGACACCATACACGTTGGAGATGCTCACCGAAGTTAAAGATGCTCACCGAAGTTGTGAGGGAACATTCAAGAGAGCCGCATACACGAAGGAGAACCATATACTTCTTGATCTTCCGGCCGTCATAGCCCAGTGTAGTTCCGTGGAAGCGTTCAATATATACCACCTGTCTTTTTATTTGTATGGAAGTCGCGTAGGGGAGTTGATACCTAATATGTGTACGGGTTAAGAATCACAAAGTTGCGAGTTCAAAACAGAGGGACAACAGAGGAATAAATTATTTTTTTTTTCTTCACTAAAAATTAAAATGTGTAACATTGTAGTATATGGCATATAAATAGTTAATGTAACTAGTGGTTGGTTATTTCTTATGTTGGTTGCTTTTCATTTCATTCCATCAAAATTTTAGATAGTGGAGAAAGTATAGTCTGTTACTCGGTTAGAATGAAAATTCATTATGCTCGTGGCTCCTGGCGCTCGGAACTTCCCACGCGCATCGAATTATCGTTCTCAACCTTATTACAGAAGATTTATACTATTCTTTTATTATACGTTTTTGGTTTTACCATCCATAAGAGAGCAATTGCTCTCTTGTGTTAACATCTCTGGTACATTGCAAAATATAGTTGTTTATCACTCTTTTGAAGTTTGTTTCGCAACCAATGTTATTTAATCGATCCAACGAAGTCCATCTTTCGGCACTTTAGCGTCAGCTTGAAGATGTACTTGTACCAAAAATTCTTTTTTCAAGGCTCGCTTTTTCAGCGAACGGCAAAATGACCATTAAAAATTCAAATTTCTTCTTAGTTGTCTCGATGTCCTGTGAACAAAAAAACATAACAGTTTGTTACAATGGAAAAATATTTAAAGTATTTACTCCGAACAGTTTTTCGTCTACATCTGAATATAATAGGTGAACATACCAAACCGTCCAAACCAGGTAATCTTGCAAAAAAAAAACTCAATTTGGCAATCTTGACATTCGACATGGTCTGTCATATGTCAAATTAATTTGTTATTCAAATAATCAAAATAATCGTAAATATCAAATATCATCCAAATATGATTTTCAAGTACCAAGTATTTTGAGTGGTATTGAAAATATGGTAATATTGGAATTAATTTTCATAGATTCCAAGTGAATGGTTCTTGACGTTCCAGATGCAAATAAAAATTATTGACGAAAGTAATGATAGCTTTATAGCCCCTCTGCAGGGTCAAATTGTAGATGTTAAATCACCCAAAAAAGATATTTTAGCAAATGTGAGTATCATTAGCCAACTTAATTGTATTCGCATCATTAAAATGAGCCCCACGGTACAAGTTTTAGGTCTTTCAACTGAATTCAGGATTTTTTCTGTTTTGATTTCATTCCACATTATCTTAGGTCAAGTGTAGAGGTCAACTAGGAGATCATATTTATTTAGATGTATATGTGCCAAAGAAAATCAACTAGATCTATCTACAAATATTTGTTCAGATAAGGTGATTTTGAAATTATTGTTCAAGCTGTGATATTTCCATTGACGTTTGTTTGCTTTGCTGACTGGTGTCTGGTCTCTGATGAAAAGTGCAAAACATTCACAGTAGGTATTTTCAAAATATCCATACTGAATTTTCCCAAACATTCATTGGCTAGCCTTATACTCGTGTATAATTAGAAATCATTACATTTTCAGAGTAAAATATACCATTCTGGTTAATTCTGTAATTAAAACATTTGTAGAATAAATATCAATTTGACATCCGTCTATTCGCAATGACAGTTATTACTTATAGTGATCTCAAAGTAAGTTAACATTGGAGTGGAGAATTCCACTTCACTTTATCCATTTAACCATTTTCATCTACAACTTACTATACAGTAAGTTTAAAAAAATTTGCACCTATGGAAAACTTGTTTATTATCCATTTGTCAGAAAATATTATTCCTGACAAATCAACTCAGCTGGAAAAAAAAATCCATTTAAAAATGACGTCTGAGTCAGTTTGACAGTGATTGTTCATTTTCAATTCAAGAAATAGAAGCTACCGAAAACACCAAAACTATGTCACTTTCACTCGATTATTGGCACAGTATGAGTCGTTTTGTGGAAGTTTCTTCTGAAAAATTTACAAAAAACATTACAACAATTGAACAGTTTTTCTTATCATTGTTCCTTCAAATAATCGTTTCAATGGAGGTGACTATTATTGTAGTGCATTTATAAACCTATTGTCATTGATTTATCTCGCCAAAAAACACTGAACTTTTATTGAATACATTTCTTTCAACAAGACAGAATGGTCTCGCAATTTGCAAAATTATTTTGTTGAAAAATGAAATTGATCTGAAAAAAGAACCGTTTGTGTTTTTACTGTTGACAAAAACTGGTGCTTCCCAAGAAACTTATATACGAGAATTTTAAATTTCCAAATGGTGTACAGTGGAGAACAAAAATAGGAATGTTGATTAGGAGTATTACCCTTTGGCATTATCAGAAAAGTTTATTATTTGTGTATTATTATATAGAATTTTAAAATCAACTTTCAAATTTCAAATCACAGCCACCTACTCAACAAAAAAATAGTCGCATTTTTATGATTAAAGTGATCTTAAACTTCCAGATTTGTATTATTTAATTGTTTAGCATTAATTACTTAGTTGATTTTTACAGTAATTTTCTTCCATAAAATCATACTGATAGTTATTATGGAGTTATTATACAGGGAGAAATATCAAATTTTCACTAAAAAAGTAGTAAAAATTCAAACAGTTTTTAACAAATGTTGATATTCTGGTACAAATAATAAATTTTACCAAATTTTGTATGTTCATTATTATAGGAATATGAGGGAGATGCCTAAGGTGTACATGAGATGTTATTACTCTTTATGAGGATAGAATCATAAAAAAATTGGTGAAAAAATCAAACAGCCTATAATTGTGTGCCAGTTCAAACATTTTTCATGGACGGTGAAGCATGTTGGACATCTGATATGCACTGTGTGGTTTTCAAAACGAGTTTAATGCCTTGTGTTTACCATTATACTTTTTGTCTTAATCATTAGAAATAATGTCATAGTTTCTGGACATTACTAATGCCATATTTATAAAAACTTCTTGTTTATTGAATTAAAGATGTTATCTGTTGAAATTATGGCAGTTATTCCGTAGCATCCTGTATACTGGAAATTTTATCAAAAATTTTGTCTGACTGTTGAATGATCTTGATCTTTTTAATGTTTAGCATTGGAAAACGGTTACTCTAAATTTAAATTGCTACTTAATTATCTTATCAATTAAGTTGGAAAGATAGCCAATACTCTCAACTATATCCTTGGTAACATACTTTTTGTTTTCAGACAAATCTTTGCTTGTTCTGAGAGAAGGTTACAAGTTGATAAACAAGAAATTGCAATCCGTAATTTTGTGTTATAATGATATTCTTCTACTAAACTTCTAATTCCATACAATTATGTTTATTTCTTATGACCAATTTATCAATTCTTGTCTAAAATTGAGACTCTGAGGCACTGCTGATAAGAAAGTTCATTGGAATTTCCTTGTCATTTTATCCCATGCCATATATCTCTGTACTACTTACTACTTGCGACTTTTTTGCATTTTCTCTACGAAATAACCAGAATTTCTTGTAATTCACATTCAACAATGTTGTCGGCCTTGTACGTGGCAATTTTTCATACTTTTATTGAGTACTAAAATAAAACATTTTTTTAAAGTTTGCATTGTTTCGCTATTTTTCCCAATTTTTATTTTAATTGCCAAATTGATTGGCCTATAATGCGAAAATAATGTGTGTTGCTATAATAAATTGTTTTAATCATTCAATTTTGCACAAGCCCAAATAACGGAATATTCATAAACATTTGGCAACAACATTATTTTTAGCCATAAAAATAAAAAACAAAGTTCATGATTGCTTCTTTGACTTACTGATAATAATTTGCCACATCCTGTTCTAGCTGTAGGACAACCTGAAAACTTAACACTTGAATAATTAAAAAAATTGAATTATTACATTTTCAGCGTGATGAGTTCGTAATCAGATTCGTTGGTTTTTCAAACATTTCAATTGTATTTTAATTTTGTTGTTTTGACTCTGATAGACGAGACTGGGGGTCTGAATTATCAGTTTCAATGTTTTCAAAGGTCAAATGTTATCAAATATAACCTTAGCTGGCCTGTATAAAATGGATAATGATTATTTTTGAAACGATCATTATTGTAGTTAGTTTTCTTGTGGCAGATATTCAGGAGGATAGCTGTTTGTGCTTTAGTGTTTTAACTGTTTTATAATTAGTGAAATATTCACTTTTCTGTCTTATAGTTGTTATTTATTTGAAGTTTCTTATTTTCCGACATATCAATGCAGTTCTTGAGAGTAGAAATGATGACCATTGTTAAAAAATTTCGTGTAAATCCTATTTACTATTCAGACTACTCAGATACGTTATAGAATATACGTTAGAGTATCTTTTACTCGTATAATTTATTTTGCTGATATTTTGAGTAAAGCAAGATATTGAGACAAGTAACAACAAAGAAATTTGAGGTTTCCTGATAGTTGAAGAAGTGGTATTTTGTACTTAAAATGGATAGTATTATAATTGTGAGTTTTTTGTAATATCATGTAATATTTCGATTTGAATATCAAATGCAGATAATTTATTGAAGTAGATGATTTTTTCATTCACTCAGCATTTATTTTGTTTTCAGTTTGTCAAGTTTAAATTTATACTTCTTTTTCAAATTTCCCAGTTATTCATTTCGTCTTCTTTTCAGCATCCCTTGATGAAAGCCTTTTTGGCTGGCTCATTATCTGGAACATTCTCTACAATACTGTTCCAGCCCCTGGATTTGGTCAAAACACGTTTACAAAATCCTACACCAGCACTTATCAAGTGAGTATATTATTTTTGACTGTTTCATTTGAACTTAGTTTTTCTAATAATCCCGATATTTTTTAACCATGAGGGAAAAATATGTTATGGTTTATTGCTTAATATAAAAAAATTAGATAGTCTAAATTTTTTTCCCAATTTCAAAAGTGATAAATAGCCTTATTTTATTGTTAAACATTTAGAAACAAATGATTTCTTGGATTTTTTTTTAATTGAGGACCATAAAGGTTAAAATATAAAAATTACAAATAGTTTACATGCAAGGTGTCGTGGTAACATAGAAAAATGAAAAAAAAAGGTCACTTATATTGTTACCAATGGGCGAACCCTGTCATTTTTTGACGTTTGTAGAAAAAATATATTCTTCAGTCCTGAATGAATGATTTGATTTTACAGTCAACATGGAACTGTTAGCATGCTATCAGTTTTTTCGAATATACTGCAACAAGAACATATCCGTGGATTATGGAGAGGAATGACACCGGTGAGTAATTCTTATTTTTCATTCAGCAATATATTGATTTTTTTCTAATAATAATAATTGATATATTTGACTTTCTAATTGTTTTTATTTGAAAAGTGAGCCCCATATGGTGGATTTGATTTGTTAAATTTTATAATTTCAAAAAATGAAAAAAAATAATCAAAGTTAGGTGAAAAATTTGGCTCATTTTATATATGTATATAAATATACAAGGTGTTTCATTTGAAAAACTAAAATTTTATTTAAAAATAGGAATTTTGATCAAGTATAAACTACCCCTTATTATTAATATTATCAAAAAGTTCATTAAAGGAAGTTGTTCAGAATTGAAAACAATATTCAAATTTGGAATCCCAGCCAGCGTAGTTTACTTTTAATCAAAATTCAATTTTTTGTCCCCCTGCTGTACACCGTTTGGAAATTTGAAATTTTGACAACTCATATGCAAGTATTCTGCAAAGCACTAATTTTTATGAAGAATACAATTTTCTGACAAATCGATAATAAAAAAGTTTTCCATATGGTGCAAATTTTTGAAACTCACTGTATGTATTCGTATGTTTCATCCGTTAAACAGAACGGTGAAAGTCGACCTCTCTTCGGCTCTTGTACTATAAATATTCGCCGAGAATGTTTGAATTTTTGATAAAACTTATTTTATTTAGTCAAAACGCTGTACGTCTGGACCACATTTTGATAGGCAACCCATTTTAGGCTTATTCGTCTATTTAGGAAACTTCATAAGAAGTATGTTTCAACCGTTAAACAGAACGATGAAGGTCGACCTCTCCTCAGCTCCTGTACTAAAAGATGAGTTTTCTAATATATCCCTTATGCCACCGATGAAACTTTTTTTTTAATACTTTTGAGACGAGCTGTATAAAAATTCGACAAAAAACTTTGGATATGAGATAATCATCACACATCTCCTGCATGTTCCAACTGAATAAATGACCCTTGCTTTTGATAGCAATTAACCATTAAACTAATACAAAGTTGCTGTCTTATCTACAATATAACAGTATATTATCAAATCATACGATTTGTGAATGGATCAGTAGAAAATGAACGAAATAATCGAAAATCTTTTTTAATGATGTAAAGGATTGTCTAATTGGTCATTAGTTCATATTTCTCATAAAAAAAACGATTTCTTCCACTTGTTAGATAAATAGATAAAACATTGTATGCCACTCGTGTGTCATGTTTCTTAAGTCATTTGAGAATTTATACCACGAGGCCGACATCTTTCTCGCGTGACTTATTTTTAACATAAACACTAGTACCAAAAATAACTATTTTTCAATTGGTGCCCCTTTGTACCTATTTAAAGCACGCCTAAGCGTGTGCAAATTGAACTTTCAAAAACGCGCGTTTTTTTAAGTTACCATGGCTACATCAAGAAATCGATAACCGTGAAGTCTAAATGATAATTTTATTATTATTGATCTGATCGGAGTACCTTGTAACGTCAAATAAAATAAACACATAAAACATTCAAATTGGTGATACAGTAGCTACAATTTGGGTTGAAGAAAAAACTTTGTATGATACACTTTCGTAAAGGGCTTTTTTGTACTCGCGTGTTTGTTAAACGCGGCTGTGCTTCATTCAACAAACTTCACGCTCATACGAAAAAGGCCTACTTTACGAACTTGTATCATAAATAGCTATTTTATCCACTCATTTTGATATACTATTTCAAATACATTATTTTTTTTGTTCCTGAAATGTGAATATTAAATAGTTAAATCTTAAATAGCTTGACAGCAGTAACGTGCGCATAGTACTTTCCGCACGCGTGTGATAGTACTTTCAGCACGCGTGTTGATATGATTGTTATGGGATTGTACAGTGCGATATAGGTTACTTTCCTATGTAGTCGTAGGAAAAAAATACTGTTCAACTTCACACTTTTAGTGTTTCAATAAATGTTGAACGAATTATTTTTTCTTCCAGTCCTTAACAAGATGTGTTCCGGGTGTAGGCCTGTATTTTTGTTTTTTGGACTACATAAAATCGAATTACTTTGAAGGTAGAACCCCTAATCCTATGGAATCTGTAACTATGGGAGTCGTAGCTAGGGCTATGAGTGGAGCAGCTTTAATACCTATCACTGTGGTGAAAACTAGGTAATATTACTTGTCATGATAATCTCGAATGAATACTAGAATATTTAGGCAATATACATATATATTTGATGAGTAGATTTCGTTATTGTTAAATAGTTCTAGCAACAACACACTTGTTTTGTAAGACTGATACCAGTAAATAGCATTATTTTTTTCTTTATTTGGTTGGAAAGTTGGTGGAGAAAGATCGATATCTTTGGGTATTTTTGAAACCAGAATCATCAGTTCTGATAAAAAATAAGAAACAGTAAATATCAAAAATTTTATACTTTGATGAAATATGTTTTGATCATTCAGATTTAATTTTTTCATTTATTAGTTATTTATATAGCACTCTTGATAATATATAGTTAATAACATAATTGATGGTTGAATTGAACAATTTTTCATTCTAACCTTGTTACAGCATATACTATTCTTTGATACAATGAGCAATTTAAAAAAATCTGGGTCGTAAGGTTATGTGTTGATATTAAACTATCACACATTATGTATCAAGCAGTCTTGAATCCCGAGATGAGAAGTTCGGATAAAATCTGAAATAATATAAATGACTCTGATATGGATCAAATATGAGTTATTGTAAATTAAGATGCAATGTTATACTTTGATTATTGAAGATATTTGTGTTTCAATTATAAAAGAGAATAACATGATGAACGCAATGTTTCGACTTCATCACATTATTTTAAATACATTTTTGAAGTTATTGCTTCAATTTTATAGTAGAAATCTGATTAAATTTTTCAATCATTCAATAATAATATATCCCACCAACAATTCAGCATGACTCAAATAATGAACTGTATAAAACATCTAAAATCATCAGCGTAAAGTTAACAGATATGAACCAAATAAAAATTCATAAAAGTTTAAATTTTGTTCTTTATAGATCTTTGAAATGATTTTTGTTTTGGTAGGTTTGAAAGTGGTGTATATGGTTACGACGGTGTTTTTACTGCCCTAAAGGAAATATACCATACAGAAGGATTTAGAGGTATGACCTGTGGATTGGTACCAACCCTCTTTAGAGACGCCCCTTTTTCAGGCCTCTACCTAATGTTCTATACACAGTCGAAGTTGATGGTTCCTCCAGGTAATTTTTTTCATAATCTTTATAAATAATGTGATATCATTAACTTTACATATAAATAGATTATGTAAACACAGTATTTAACTCTGCCGTTTTAATTCAATAAGGCGTAACTGTATACAACTTAATTTTTTTGCAGAATGTCTATTTGTGTAAAATTCACTGTGCCTTGCATCTCCATTCGTGTTTTACCATCAATGTAGTGACACCTTCGTCTTCTTTCTTCTTCTTCTTTCTTCTTCTTCTTTCTTATTTTTTCTTATAGTTACGACTTTTTTTCCCAATAACTGGAAAAAATGTAGTATGCCCTTTTCAATTAACACGACAGAACTATAATCTAATAATCTATAAAAGACATCTTTTGTGTTTTAAATAAATACCAAGTGAATATATTTTTTTCTGAACTACAGTTTCAATACATCAAAAAAGTTATGTTTTCAACTTTGTGTATTTTGTATAGTGATCAGAAAAAATAAAAAACATCACAAATTTGTTCAATTGTAAGGTCAACTCAGATAGACTTTTTATCTTTACAGAAATGCTGAATTCTCAGTACTCCTCGCCAATTCACTTCACCTGCGGTGTGGTAGCTGGAATTTTAGCCTCCGTTGTAACACAACCGGCAGATGTCCTCAAAACCAAAATGCAGCTCTACCCAAACCGATTCAGTGGATTGCGGTCTGTAGTGATTTACGTTCATACTAAATACGGTTTACCAGGGTATTTCAAAGGCATGGTGCCAAGGATGTTGAGACGTACCCTAATGGCAGCAATGGCTTGGACGATGTACGAGCAGTTGTCGCAAGCTATGGGGCTGAAGTAGTTCACAATATGTTTTGTAGGCTAGGTTTGATAGCCAAGTCTATATTTGGATCATTGATATTGTCTGGCAAAGATTCGTTTTTCTGAGAAGTTTGAAGTATGTCTTCAGAGATCAATACAAAATCTTGGCATGAGCGTCAAATACAGAATACATTTTCTTGAGTTGAGCTCAAGAAATTTTAAAAAATAACCCAGTATATACATTTAACATTTATAAATGATGTTATTATGTACTACTTTGTTAATTTACAAGAATAGGATTTTTATTTGGGATGACACAATATTGTATTAACATCAAATGTTGCAGTATTGTTTTATAGTGATATGTGATATTTGTTGCCATGATTTATGTGTATATACATGAGGAATACATTATTTTAACAAAATATAAGTTTTTTCTTTGACGGTAGCAATTACTATGTATGGTCTCATAATTTCATATTCTCATATTTATTCAACTCGCAACCCAAAAACAATAAGTGGAAAAAAATCAGGCATAGACTGGAATGTGGGAATTGTTTAGCAGCTTAGACAGGCCAGACACGCAGAAATTTCAACATAAGATATCCTGATCACCTATCATCAGATAAAAAGTCTGCTATATGTGGACAACAAGAAAAAATCACACAAGAAATAAAGATGTCTGCTATATGTGGACAACAAGAAAAAATCACACAAGAAATAAAGATAACAGTAAAAATCGTTCGTACATGCAGTAAAGGAAGGAAGATGATTTTGATATGTTATGGAATTGAATAAACATTTGTAGAGTATACTCAAAGGCGAAGCCTTAGTGAAGGTAGAGGATGGCTATTATTATTTACTGTAGCGCTCCAGGGCGAATTACTGCTTTTTGGTAGCATACTTACTTTTCAGCTTTAGGAAAACCCGGAAAACTTACGACACCACCCCAATTATTATGTATCTTCTACATTATTTGGTGATCTACAGAACCTCCTAAATACTCAATATTTTAATATTTATCAAACTATGATTCACCAATGAATAGTAATGAAACAAACACAGTCAATGCCACACATTCCTGCAACATGAACCTTGAGGAATGTTGCATAAATATCTGTCAGATACAGTTCAATGTTCGTCGTGGTAGTAGCCAGGCAAACAGTTATTACCTTCATATTTTCTACATCCTTTAAATGTGTAGAGAAAAGGTTATTTCGATATTATCGAATGCATTTGTTTGATCCCAACTTTGTCAATAAACTAGAAACAATCTAATAATAAATATTTTAATTTATGCTGTTACTTACAAAATTTACAATTTTATTTACATCCAATTTACAACTTATTCTGTTCACAATTAAGACTATAGGAATGTTATATAAATTCAAAACCTTCATATTTCACATCTGCTATATGCATATCATCCATTAATATATCACCATTGATAGTGAATGCAGTGATGTAAGTGGAAGTGTTACCTTCAAGTTCTTCAGTTCGTAATGCAACTATCACATAGTCTTTCGAAGTAGGAACAAATTTGAAACTGGAAAAGCCCCTGGTAGGTCTTGAATTTGAAATCTGAAAAAAAAAACAATTCAAATTTGACATATTCTAATATTTGGTTCGTAATTCATACACCCTCATCTTATTATTTGTATAATACTTTCAGTTATCAAACACACATAAGAATTGTTCAAAAATATCCTCTTTCCAATTATCCAGACAGACAGCTATTATTGTTTGACTCGACATCAGAATTGTGATTGGCAAAAATTGAGTACTACTGAATCTCAAAGCATATTTTCAGTAGGTAAAAGTCTAAAGACATGTAGACCTCACGTTCTGTAGTTCAGATATGTGTGAATCCATCTCAACTGATGAACAGAGAAGAAATAAAAACTTCCAATGCATAGAAAAAATTAATACTGTAATAAAACTTACAATTTTTTTGATACATCCTTGGAGCATGTTATGAATTATGCATTCACAGTGGTTTTACTTTTTAACAAGTCAACATATCATGATGGATCATAAAACGAATATTATTCAATTCAAAATTCAATTCAAGAAGTTATTTCTTTATATGATATCATTTTCATAATGTTTCTGATTATTTAAT
This sequence comes from Chrysolina haemoptera, assembly GCA_958298965.1. NCBI lineage: Eukaryota > Metazoa > Arthropoda > Insecta > Coleoptera > Chrysomelidae > Chrysolina > Chrysolina haemoptera. Next base: position 10,001,670 of record OY282595.1, on the reverse strand, counting down.
CAAACATGTACAAGATTTTCTCTAGTAGATATTACCTGTACTACTTTAACATCATACATCTGGGAATCAGCCGAGATCAGTACGGAACACCCCCTATGTTCATCTAAAGATTCGTTGTAAGGTTCTTTGCTACACCTTCTTGGTAAGAAAAACCAACGTTGGTGTTCATTCGACCAGATGCCACTTTCATGAATCATATAACCTGGCCATTTTATACCAAGTACCTCTCGAATTCTTTTGTACTCTGCAATCCAATTGATGTGGCTTACCTGCAAAGTAGAGTAGAAAAATTCATCCGGCCTGCTTTGAATACAAAGTATATTTATGGCAAGTACAATACATAAAAAACCAAAATGGGTACAGATATAGTTTCTTAATGAAATGGACAACAAAATATAAATACGCATAAAGTAAAAAAGCATTAATGAAAACAAGACAAATCACAACTTTTCCAACATGATATAACTATTCAAGAAATATAAGTTACCCAAAACACCAAAACTATGTCACATTCATATGACGCGCGTTTCGCTAACAAAGTTAGCATCCTCAAGAGATTTTGAGGATGCTAACTTTGCTAACTTTGTTGGCGAAACGCGATGATATTACTATTCAAGAACTGTGAACTGCCCAGCGAAAGTTGCATATTCCCCTTTGTATCTTTTGATATTGAGAAAATTTCTGAAATCTAAAAATTTTACTGGGATGAGGAAAGTTATGTAAACTGAAATTTTGAATTTTTTTCGACTACCAACCAATTTCTTAGATTATTCAATAAATAATAAGTAATTGATGTAATAATGATTGAGTGTTTTGAAAACACCCCAATATTTTTGTGAATTTACAAGAACACAATATAGATACACAGAGTAGGACTCGGGCCCCACTGAGGACGCGGCACCCCCCGAGGGACACCAGGGAGGGGGCGGAACTGTAAATTTATAGAATACAGGAGAGAAAACTCCAGAATGTTCTCAAAGTTTCTGGAAGGTGCTGGAAAATTTGAAAACACTTTGTAATCAACCAGAACAGACTGGAATGTTCTAGAGAGTACTGAAGACACTCAAGGAAAGTTCTCTAGGGTATTGCAAGTAGTAATCAATATAAAACTAAGAAATTGAAGTGATATCATGATAGGTACATATAATGCAAACATCAAAATTCTGAATATTACTTTATTATTTGAGACTGTTTTGTATTTCTCAAATTTGGTGTTTATTCTTTTATTCTCCACGTGCCATTGGAGGGAATCTGTTCTTTGGAAGATAAGCAGTTTTATTCAAAATTATGTATGTGATAGTTCTTGGCAAGTAATTTTGAAATGTCACAGATCAAGATCAAGATGTTTTTTTTTTATAAATCTCATGGAAAATACTTACTTGGCCTTTAGTTGTTATAGTTTTGATGTATTGTGGGTTATTATTCTCAAATTCTCCTGAAGCTGTGGTCCATTCTTTTCCCATTGAACCAACGTAGAGAAGTTCATCTTTTACTGTAGCCCATTCTGATTTGAATCCTTTTTGATTCCTAAAGAAAATGAGTAGCATTGATATACCTGTTTCACGATAGCTAAAGCTTGGGATGTTTTCTACAGTGTGACCCATTTAAGTTGGAAGCACCCTTATAAAACTTACATTTTTCAACCGATTTTCAATGATTTTTTTTTGTTAGGTAGACATTCAATTTGTACACTAAGACACAAAATTTCATGGATAAATCTCCATTTCCAAGGCCAACTAATCTTATTTTTCAAGGTCAAAATTTTAAAAAATTACTAGCGATATTTTTAGAAAAAAATCTGACTACACCACTAGAGATAGATATCTCGAGACTTCTTGAATACAGAGGTGTATTTCGAATTTTGATAACTTTTTTATTCATGAGGCATTTCAACATAATTCCCATATAAACCATTTGAAGATCCAGTGGTGTAGTCAGATATTTTCTAAAAAAATCGCTAGTAATTTTTTAAAATTTTTGTAGGTTTTTTACCTTGAAAAATGAGATTAGTTGGCACTGGAAATGAAGATTTAATCATGAAATTTTGTGTCCTAGTGGTGTATAAATAGAGCACTCTGTAAATTATTGCCTTTTCAGAATCCTGGGAACATTGTGAATAGTTTCGACAGCAACTTTATATATTCAATGGTTAGTTTTGTTTTGAATCTAGACTGCTACGATTAACTTAGAATCATCATAAATGCTTCAATAACCTAGAAACTAAGTTTTTCATAACCAAATGGTTCTAGATATGGACTGTAAAATAAATATAGTTATCATATTGAAAATCAACCAGTGTTTCAATCGTTTAACTCACTTTCCATCACCATCCATTAATATCACCCAAGGAACAATATCATTTTTGACTATCTCAAAAATTAGACCTGTTCTGTCGTCAAACGTTAGTAATCTCCCATTAAAGGTAGCTAATTCCGAAAGTTCCAAACCTCGCCCTCTCAAGGCGTAGTTTGTTTTTAGAACAGTTGGGTCTTTAAGATCCCATGTAATAACAACTGTGTGTTTATGAGGGTTATAGCTTAGATGTCCAGTCTTAAAATATGAATTCCACGTATTCTTTTCATTCTTATTTGAAGAATCTGTATCGAGATCTGCTATTATCCCTAAAAAAAAAGTATATATACATCATAAATTTTCACTCAGAAAAATTCTGTCCTAAAAACTACTCTTACAATAACTAAATCCTCATAAACTTTAGTTAATTTTTCAAATTTTTACTACTAAACTATCTTACCTATCCGAAAAGTGTGCATATTTGAAGTTTTGATAGGCCTCGTCAATGGGTATGTGTAATTATAATCACTACTTCTGAGGATACTATTATTTGAACGTTTTGATGAATTTGTATATAAAAATATTAAGAAAAATATTCCAGTGAGTCCTACGATGTAAACAAATAGCGTTTGGCCACGTATTGTTCTATTAACTATCCTGTAGGCTGGTTGGGCCTTGAGGGCTTTTCTCCAGTCTCTTGTAACAACCATTTCTTCTTCATCTAGTAGATGCATATGAATAGAACTAGATTCCATTAACTTATTTTTGCCCCTAAGTAGCGTATCACAATAGTTTTCGACGGGTAAAATACCGAAGTTTCAGTTGGAGTAACATTTTATCACCCTTTCTTTCATAACGTGTTGGACATAGTTTGATAATAAGATAACTGGAATACTGGAAAGATAAAAATCTATAACCTTAATTTTGAACAGCTGGCAGATGCAAATTGTTGACTGTCAATAGTGTCAATGTCAGACAATGTCAATGTCATATGGATATGACACGTGTGACAGGGTTGCCAAATAGTTATGTGAGTGTAAGTGTTCTGTGATGTGAAGTTCACTGCGAGCTAGAGCATGAGCTTTCAGGGAGTTCTCTCCCCCGATCTGTAATAAAGCTGGATGAGCAGTGATCGTTTCGTCCGATAGAAAATATACGCCAAATTGAACCCTCCCAAACTGAATGTGCTCAAGTGCATTGCTCCAAATTGTCAATATCATTACATCAGAAAGCCATATATTGTTATCAGTGTGCTGTTCTTATATTGTTTGTGTTTATAAAATTTTCGGCCAGTTATATTTGTCTAAGTTGGAGTCAAAGACGGTTTAGTATAATTTGCGAGTCCACGTTCAATAATTATTTTTTCAATGTATATATATTTTTTTATAATTAATAATTGTCATTGGGATTAAAATTGTCCCTTAACTTAACCTTTAGGAGACGCCTCTGTTTGACATATCATCAACGTGCATGTGCCGTGCTCCAAAATGTCATATACTAGTTGGCGTAGTTTCCTGAAATTAATTTCGTTGTGGGATTAGTTTAGTGATACTTCTGTTCAGGTTAGGTGTTCTAAGTTATATGCCACTTCTGTTAACTGTCATCTGTGTTCGATTTGTGACATTTGTCATTTGTGTATTTTCGTTTATCGTTCTATGTGTTTTAGTTCTTCATTTTAGAAATTGGAATCTAGAATTTTCAGAAAATAGAAGCCAATAATGGCTGTTCTAGCGGCTGCTCAGCTCTTGGATGAGTTGATGGGGCGAAATAGGAATGTAGCACCGAACGAGAAAGTGAGAGAATTGAATTGGGAAGACCCAGAGGTAAGGAAATGTTTTTGACAATTTTCCTCATCTGATCTTTAATTTTCTTCTGTCACTTTCAGTACTGCAAATATTTTATGGCAAAATTCTGCCCTCATGATCTATTTGTGAATACACGAGTAGATCTAGGAGCATGCAGTAAGGTCCATGATGAAGAAGTTAGGAAATTGTTTCTTAAAGCAAAACCAACCCACCACAGAAAGCTCCAATACCAAGAAGACTTCCTCCGATTTTGTGCATCAATGATGAATGATGTCGAAAGAAAAATCATCAAAGGCAAACAAAGATTAGCTCTCAGTGCCAGTGAGAAGAATGATACCCCTTCATTATCTCCTGTGCAAACTCAAAAAAACCAAGAACAAATTAATCTGTTGAATGAACGAATAAACGATTTAGAAGCTGAGGCTGAGAAGGCTGGAACGGATGGTAATGTAGAACAAGCACAGGGTCTCATGAAGCTTTGTGACCAACTCAAGGATGAACGAGATAACCTACGGAAGCAGGTGGACAATGGGTAAGAAGTTATATTTTATTGGATTGGTGTTTTAAATGAATAGATTAGATTTGAGGTACACAAGTGGCTTTCGTAAATTCAAGCTAGCTAGATCTTTAATGAGTAAGGGTTGATAGGCATTCTTATAAATTAAACTTGAAATTAAAAAACTCTCCAAATAAACATATTTTCTGTGACCATTTTTCATGGTGTAAACTACACTAGATTTGTTTTGCAAACATCTACCATGAGCAAAGTGGGCACCCTGTTTTATTAATATTGTCTATGACCTTAATGAATAATAGACATTCACTGAAATAAAAAAAAAAAAATGTAAATTTGAGTAAATTTATACAGTTATAGAACGGCAAATTGATTCTGAAAAGACTATCACAAATTTGACTGCTGAATTCGTAAATTCCAGATCTACTTAAAGCTGTTTTATCTTTTGTATTGTCTAGTAATAATAATATGGACAATATAATCAAATCTTCCTCATAAACCTATACAACAGGCATTTCTGTAGGACAATTTTTAAAACAATTTTGGCATTATACTTAAATCAACACAATAGTAAAGAGTACATTTTTCTAACCTAGAGATGGCACTGGATATATACTTCAGTGTTTATCTTAGAAATTCTCAACAAAATTTGAAACCGGTATGCAGGTTTTCCCCCATATAAATCGAAACATAATTTCAGCTGTGATATTTTGAAGAGCATTCCACAGTTGTAGTTCTTGTAGAAATCTTGGTCAAGTATCAAATTGATATAGTTCAATGGTCGTAGGGGGCAGTAGTTGTTTTCTGTTGGATACTTGTCGGCGAAAATAACTAGTCTATAAGTTTATGAGGAATATTGGATTATATAATTAATTTTTTTATTAATAGTTTATTATCCACTTTCACATTGAGTGTTATTTACAAATTATTTTTCAATATTCTACATATAAGGCCATTTTTTTACCAAATGCAGTTAGCTGAGTATACTAAAAAATCAATTTTTTCTTTCATTTTAGCCATTTCACCGCCACAGCTGAACTGGCAGCAGCTCAAGAGAAACAAATGGAAGTGTGTGAGGTATGTGGGGCTTTTCTTATAGTTGGAGACGCCCAACAACGGATAGATGACCATTTGATGGGAAAACAGCACATGGGTTTTGCCAGACTGAAGGCAGCTGTAGATGAGGTTAGTGATTTGTTAAAAGCTGCCAAGGAAGAAAGGCAGTTTGGGAGGGGCGGGGGTTTGGGGTCGGAAGATAAACGTGACCGCGAAAGAGATAGGGAACGCGAAAGGAGAAGGGAGAGGATGTTGGAAAAAAGTCGTTTGGAGCAGAGGTAAGTAAAATCAATTGATGGAATTTCTGAATTAATCTTAATATTTCAGGGAGAAGGAAAAGGAGAAGGAGAAGGAAAAAGAACGAGAGAGGGAAAGACGAGAAAGAGAGAAGAGATCAAGGACAGTAGAAAGAGCGGATAAACGGGATAGGGAACCTCATCGGGAGAAAGAGTCTCATAAGGAAAGGGAGAAGGACAAAGATCGAAGTAGGAAAAATCGAGATTCAAGTAAGAAACATTTTTTGGATAACATTATCAGCTGCCTTAAATGTGAAAATATTCCATGAAAAGTATAATTCTTTTACAATCGTACATGATTTATCCTATACCCGCACGCGATTGAGTTAGGGAAGAACTGATTTTTCTTCGTACAGTCATTTTTTTTATCTTCTATGTGAATCAGTAACGGTATAATCTCAAATATCAAAGTCTATTCAATTCCAATAAACATGTATCATTACAGACTGAGAAAGTCACCAAAAATTAGGTAAAATTCATGAATTATTGGTCAAGAACAAATCATAACTTAAAAATTCAAGGTCACAGAATTGAAGAATTTATTTGACTGTTATTCGCCTGAACTATTAAAACCTTAAAAAAACTGTGTTCATGATGTTTAATGTGCAGTATTGATTTTTTTCTTCAATCAAGCAGATTAGTCTACTTTCAGCTGTTGCAGATATTGCAGTGAAAGTTGAATATCTAATTGGGTTTCTTCATTTGTTTATCCCCAACTTTAAAATCAGTATTTTCTCTTTAATTCTAGGCCACCATAGACACCATCATGGCCATCACCGATATTGAATTTGACCAGTAAGACCTCCCTTCTCAGGTAGGTGGCTTTCTAGTTTATGATTTACTTGATTTCTTTCAGGTAGACTTCAGGTTAGTGGTTACCATCCAAAAGTTAATTTTGTTTTTAACCTGCTGCAGGAAAAATGAAAAATAATCCTTTTGAATCCACATGCTGTGTGAACTACTTGTTTATGATTATTGTGAAATTCTCATAATACATTTTTATAAACATAACTGAAGAGCAACTAGTTTAATCTTGTTATTGGTCAACTATTCAATTATTGTATTATTTCAAATATCCTTGTATTCATCAGAATCTTCTACAGAAACACATTTTTTTCACATGTTTGTTCAAATAGATATATTTTATCCAATATCTCAATCATAATATTTTGGTAAAACAGTAATAATTTCACAAAATAAAAATAATGATAAGGCATTGAAGCAAATCAGAAAAAGTAAATAAGAATGCCCTGAGCACTACTCAGTTATTTTGAGATAGATGTACTTGCTGAAACATATACATATATTCTGTTATTTATAGTATTTTTTAGTCGATTTTATCAGGTATAATACAATTTTCAAGTCTATTGACTTGACCTCTATAAAATTATAAAATTTCTCACAAAATATGAAATGAGTAATCGATATACAGGGTCTTTTGAAATGCAAATAAAATATTTTAAGGGGGTCAAATATTCACCTTTCTAAGCTACAGACAAAAACACAAAATTTATAATAAACCGAAAAGATGTGAACAGTTTGGGAAACGTCAAACTAACTAGTAAATCAAAGGGCAGTTTTACAATTTAACGTAAAGAAGGGAGTCATAGCCCACTAAGTATTTTAGTTTGTTACTTTAATATACCCCTTTTATTTACTAGCAATTTTCTCGATAACGTTTAGCTGGATACAAATATTTGTTCTGTTAAAGAACGTTTGAGTTTGAAGCTAAGACATGTATATTGATTATAACAGGTACATTTAATCTTCATAGTCCAACTCCTTAGGCGAGTTCTGGAAAATTCGTAGTTGCGAATAACCCTGTTACTCCCAGTTTATCATATTTTTGTGTTGAAAACTAGACATAGTAATATAACAGAAGAATATGAATTGCCTGATTTTAAGCTTATTGAGGTAAATATATTTTGCAAGCTTTCCTAGGAACTAGTTATTCTTAAAATATGCATTTTCTAATCCAACAAACATCCATATGTTCCACCAAGAAGTAGTTTTTTCATTTAATGTGAAATTATGATTTGGAAGGATTATTTTTACCCACTTTCTTTCAGGCAATACAATATTTCTATTGTGAAATAATTCCTATTGTCTGATAATGACCAGTGGCAGAAAATCCTTATGGTGTAGTTATGATACATTTGTCAAACAAAGTTTCTTTCTCATTTTTCTACTTCGGTTTGTTTTATAGAAAATGTTATTTGACACTTAGACTAATATTTCAAAAACTTTTTCTCTTTTTTAAGGACTTGATGGCAATATTTTGAAAGAAACTCTGCTTGCTCAAAATAAAATATAATTTCTGTGTGCTCTATGGAGGAAATTCCTTTTATAATTTATTTACAAAATAATTCATCAGGAATGGTCTCAGTAGAGCAAACATTAATTTTATTAACATGAATCGAATGTACAAATCTACAATTTATTAAGGCTTATACGTTTGGTTTCTCATCAGTCCTTTCATGGTGTGGTTTAATGGCTATTATTATTACCATTTTTATGTGTATTGAATCGGAAGAGGGAAATGGTTTGACGCCATTTTGTTTTATGAGTTTTCAGCTGCGAGACAGTCGACTGAGCAAGCTGTCAGTGCCCAAACACTCACACTTATCGGTTTTTTGTACAATATGTAAAACGAGGTATTTATATCAAAGAATTTAAGTCATATTTATCGAATAATTTATAATCTCCTCGCCATACCTACATAGTTACTGAAAAGCGTGTCTCGTCATTAGAGTCAAGAGGTATTTATCTAAATTAGTGCTAAGTAAATGCCTTCGAAAATTTGTTGTGAAACAAAATATTTCACTTTCAAAATCAATATTATTCATAACTTGTTTGGAACAGTGAAATTTTCATAGTATGGACATATTCTCATAAATATCTCTAGATAGTATTTTGTAGTAGGAAATAATACAAATGATCCCGAACAGACTAGAAAGCTATTGAAAAATAATATAAAAACTAAATTAACTTCCAGAGCTGGATTAAACCAGATATTTTCATGTAGGACTATTTGAAAGCAACATCTAAATGCCTTAGATATTTCAAGAGACATGTTGTTTATTGCCAAAATTTTTAACACTCAACATGGAATATCAGAAAAACATTTCAAGCAACTACTTTCAGAAATGTCTACCAAAAAGTAAATCATGCACATATATTTTTTGGCCAAGGACCTGTATGTGTGAATAGGTTAGCTTGCTCAAGTTAGGTTAGTGTGTTAATGCCATTATCAATTAACTGCACTCTTTATTATTCAATCAAAGTGGCCTGAGGATAAGTTGGTATTACTCGAAACGTCCATAACAGATAGTATGCTTTTGGTTATCTGGTCCTTTCTTCAACCAACTCCGGTTTATATCAAATGATTTATTTGCTTTGAACATCTTGAATAACCTTTTACAGAAAACAATTATTGCCCTCTTCTACTGTTGAATTATATCTGTTAGATTCTTGATAAATCTCCTACAAGAATTACTTTGCAGTGCTCTATAAATCTTATAGCTCAACCTTTGTTCAATTCATTGTTTAAAATTAATGTGTCATGATTTAATAATAATCTTCCGTCAATCGTGTCAAACACCATTTTATGATATCACTATTGCAGTGTTTATCTTAGGAAAGTAATTTTTGTAGATGATATGTCAATAATCCAACATAATTCAATAGTTGTAGTAGTGTTTTTCATTGGAAACTTGTTAATAGGCTATAGGTTTGTTATTTAATAACCATCTTTATTCAAGTAATAAAATCTTTTATGGAAAGTATAGCTTTATAAGAATGAAATTCTACTTCCTCCTATGTAGTTGTTTCGTACCTGCTTATATACCATAAAAAATCTAAATAAAGAGAAATTTTCAATACATTACAGTACTTAGTTGAATATGAATTATTTTTGACACTCGAAAAATGTTTGATTTGAAAGTGGAACATTTTTGTTCACTCGTTTATTAGATTCCAAAGTACTAATGTAACTGAAAAATGTGAAAGTATTTTCGAAGGCATTTCATTTCTGAATACGAAAGTCTTGTCAGGTTCCTGTCTCATGCTGTGGTCTGGATCTTTACAGTGTCACAAACAGGTGGGTCTGTCTGTAAGAAACTAGGAGGTCGCTGGGTCGCCAAATACTTCCACACAGGACATCAGAATAAATCGAGGTGACAAATTGTGTTTTTATTTTTTATGTAGTACGCATAGGTATTCAGTTTTCAAGAAATATAAACACAATGTTCTTGCTTTTGTATAATTATGTAGAATACATTCATGTTCTTTTTCATCAACGATATTAGTTGTTAAAAGTAAATATAAATATCCGTGAATAAAAATTGCTTTTTTTCAATATATTTGTACAAATCATATATGGCATTTTTATTTCAGTTGTCTTTTTGCTTCTCAGCGCTATGGTGGGAATAACTGTAAATTATTCTTACAAAGAAGAATTCCCAAAAAAATAAAACTCGAATATCCTGAGAGAGGTACTTGTATTTCTTTACTTGTTCTCTTGGCTTTGATGAAAATGTAGCTTTTTTCTAACCAAAGTTTCCCTTGTACTTTGATAAGATGTGAACAGAACTAAAAGACATAATCTGTGCCATATTTAAAATAAACAGTTGCCATACAGATTTTCATGGTGATTGGTGAACCAGGCACTTTTGAAAATAGTAATGTAATAGTTAGAATAAAACAATTATTTATTGAACAATTGACATCTCTGGAGGAAAAACAATCTCACTTTCCCATTTCGCACAACTCTGATTAATACTTCTTGAGGAACTTGCTGTATATCAAGTACCTTTTTGTCAGGAAATAGTGATTGCATACATGTTTGGAATTGCATCAATCATAGTAGTTTTTCCGTAGTAATTGTTTTGAACATGATTTGGGAATAAATTCTGAGACAGCATCCAGTTGATTATACAGTGAAACCAGAAATATAAAAATTAAATGCAATATCTAACATACACCCCCCACTTTGAAAGAGCTGTTATTGATATTGTAATTAGAGAGGAAAAAAATACTTTCAGTTCACATAAAAATACCTAATGCAGTAATGCTTATAATAATTGTTTACTCACACAGTGACAACCTTGGTTGGAGGGAGTTATACACTAGGGAATGTTACTAATAATAATATATTGAATGGTGGATATTAAAAAAACTATTAAGAGGCATGTGGGTTGTTACTAATGAGATAGTTAATTAACGAGGAATCAGGCGGGTCTTCGGGATCATTCAAAACTATAGTTATTTTCCTAACAAGTGCGGAAAGTGATACTTTCCCGTACTCTACTGCCGTTGACCCGAACGACGTGAAGTGGCGTTGGGAGCAGTCAAGGGCGGGAAAGACAAAAACACAATTTGTTGTCATAGCATATCTTTGTTTAGCACACCAAACCACTTGACTCAGCTTAGATTGATTGTTATGTGGATTGATTTTGAGAAATGTATAGGGTAGATATATAAAAGTATCGCAATTTCTATTTCATTCCAATGAATGAAAAATTTGCGAAAACAAGAAAAATAATCTGGGTTAGATTAAATATTAAAACCTCTATTACTTTGAATGATAATATAAAGGTAAAAGCAATGAAATGTACATATAATAACATTAAATTGACATATTTTACTTTCCCGAACTATGTATGCTCAGAGAAGTCTGTCCTATGCGTTTCATATGTTAATAAATCGATAAACACAATATTTTTTAATATGTATGGACCTTAAAAACTTTTATTATATCTAGTCAAGAAGGTGATAAACATCTGATGTCACGGATTTTCGATATTTAGGCTTGTTTGAAAATTCATATGATACAACTGGGAACAACTTTCAGAGCACGTCGTGTTATAATTTCAAAGATTTTGCACTCTTTTTAGTGCATTTGACAAGGATTATGGAGGTGCAGGTATAATAAAAAAAGTTATTGAAAACTGAAACACTCTGTATGTGTGATTTATTTTATTTTAGTTCTAAGTATGAGTTGAACATATTATCATTTGTAACTATTTACTATTGACAATATAAACGAAGATAACGTTCTGCTATGAAGACAGAAAAAGGCACAGGTAGAAAAAACAATTCGAACGTATTTCTTAACAACTTAAAGCACCAAAAACTCGTAGTAAAATTCATTGAAAGTTGGAAATATTTTCAAATATTTGAAATCTATTAAAATATTGAAAATTTTCTATGAATTTTTCAATGAATTTTGAGCTCATTCAACAATAGTCATCTAAAGATATTGAATTAGAACTATTCTAAAGAGAGATTAAAATATCACAGACAGCTAAACAAATTGATTCTTAACTGAAAATAATTTTTGTAACCTAGAAATGAATAAAAAAACAGTAATATTGAAGTGTATGTTGAATTAGATACTCAATCATTATCCATGAAAGTTATTTTACTTGAAAAGAGTCATTTGAAATTGACTGTTTTTTCGATAATTATTACATGAATAAGAATTCAAACACTACCAGGTGTTACACATATTTAATTCAAATGAAGATAGTTATATTTATATAATTCATTGATTGAACCTATAATTCTATTAATTTGACTTGAATTAACTTTTTTCATACTTCTATCAGAGAAAGCATATGGAAGGCGAAGTTGAGATTGTCTATTTAGAATTGTTTCCCTTTGAATATTCAATATTCTAGTTTAAAATAAACAGTTTTAAGGGAGAACCCTGTAAATTCCAGATAAGTTCCAATGGAATCTGTCCTTATGAAGGTAGGCAATTTATGCAGACATTTCTGAAGTAGTTATCAAAAAATAAACAATAAAATATAATACTCTGGTGTAATGATGAACTCATTGAACAGTACTTAGAATATGAAAATTAACTAATAATATCTCCCCTAAAAAAATCACCCCAGAATAATTTTTCAGAGTAATTTACTCTACTTCCACTCTATCTAATAGTATACTTTAAAAACTATTTCAATGTTTGATTTTTTCCATTTATTAGCAATATCATAATAAAACATTTATTTGTGCATCTATTCCATCCTTCGACTTTAAAACCATCTGAATAAAATTATAGACAATCGATTTAAATGAAAACTGAATGAAATCTTTTATCTAATTGATATCTATCATTTCACTATTAAATTTTTTGCTATCATTAAAAGTCAGCACCAATTTAATTGGGGTTCTTCTTTGGGAAATCTTAGCCAAATTTCACGATAAACTTTTTTTTTCGAATAAATCTTTCATGTAGAAAGTTTCAAATCATTTAATTTATATATTCAGACATGAAATCCCACTTACATTTTTTGGATATCTTGACGTGTTGAGTGAATTTCTCAATAATATAGATAACCAAACTTTCACGTTTAATTATAATTGAAATTATAATTAAACTTAGTGTACTGGATGACCTGGATAAAAATTTATAATATAACAATTCCAATATCGTTCTGTTTCGATGTAGTCGCAAAATGGTACACAGTTAACGATTTCGTTGTCGTTATATTGTTGTTGAATTGTTTTTCAATTTTTTTTATATAGTATAAAGAAAAAATGTAAAAATGTGGAATAGTGTTTTGAATAAACATTCATCAATGAATATTTTTAAAAACTATTGCACACCCATTTATAATATATACAAACATAATATAAAACAAGATTGTGGAAAGGAAAGCAAGGAAGAACCGGAAGCAATAATAAATAAAAGGCTGTTCAATGAGATTTGATAAGCCAACATTTTTTTTTTTTACTTTTACTCGTAAAAGAATACTTGATGCTGCAAGAAATACTTATACTAAAATCTGTACTGTAGTGGAGGTTTAAAGTCTAAGATGAGGATATCCAGCATTGGGATATCGAAAACGATGGAGCTTTGATTAAATGGGAAAAAAATTTGTTTAACAGAAGGAAACTTTTTCGATTTATAATTCAGTTTTTTGTGGTTTGTCGTCAAGCTGGAAAAAAATATGATTTTTCATTATATATTCAATGACGTATCATTATGGCAGTTTCAATACATTTCAGATCGTTTTGGGGCATCATCACGAATTTTTTAAGAGATTGTTACAAATCAAATCATATTAACCGAAAATTTTGTTCTTTAGCTCTAGATAACCGATTTTTTCTAAAATTCAGGTCTCTACTCAAAAATCTCTTCAAAATTCAAGACTATCAGTAACGTGGTGAAACTGTCAAATGTTTAACTGAATTTAAAATGGAAAAATGCATTGAAAAACTATATTTAATTAAACAGGGCCGCGTTTAAAAAATTAAGTTGATGGATGTTCGATAACGAAACGTCGGACAGTAAACTGATATCATCACAAGTAAGCTCATGAATAGTTGCGTGAAAAAGTGTTCTTTTTATTTTGTACCAGCTTTGACGATAATCATATTTTCAGAAATAACTTGAAACCAAAGAAACTCAACTTATGAATAGCCCACCTGCTACGCAACTTTTTTCCTTTTAGCTGACACTACATCTTACTGTTTCATATATCCTTGTGGAGGAAACCGTAACTTGGACTCACTGTATATCAAGAAATAACTAATTGATTAAATGATTTAATAATAATTACTATCTTGTTATTTTGAAATATTTGGATGGCATTACTTGATAAGTGTTTTATGATTATTATTATAAAGTCAAGTGAGCACCAATGTTCTAGAATGGAAATATTTTTGTCGTAAAAAAAAAACTGGAAACAAATAATACAATTTTGTTATTCATTAATTTGGTAGTAATAGAAGTTTCATCGATATTCGGAATTGAAAATATTCATTAAAAAACTTTTCTCAATGATTTCGTCACCATTTTTTGATTTTATGGAACCCTGTATAACTATAATAAAACCACTTCAGATGTGAAAACATGAAATTTGGAAAGAAATTTTGCCAATATCCGAAATAAAATTTTATTCAATTTTCGAAAAAGCCTTGCTAATTATGTAAGAGGATTAGGTGTGTTTTATGAAATATCACAAAATTACACCATATTCACTGAATTTAGTCATACCAATTTTCTCACAAAATAAAATAAATAAAATGGACAATGAAGAAATCAACTGGCACCCATTTTGCAAATAACGATAGGCAGTTTTGGAATTGTTATAACTGAAGAAAATTCCTTTTACTCTCCATTTTCATGAAATTTATTCGATTCCTCTAAAGTTACAAAATACGAAACTGGCAAAATTTGAAGGAATACAGTCTCATGTTTCTCCGATTTCAATCAGATGGTTCGAAAGGTAACAAATTCACTAACTGCAAGTTTATAACTTGATGCATTTCTTTCAGTAATACATTAACTTTTGGCAGATATCAGAGCAATAGTCATTTACTTATTTTTTAATGTTATATTTTTCTCAGTAACTTTAACTAGACAACGTTCATTAGTAAGATATATGTTTTTTATAATGTACGCGATACATCAATAAAATATACATTTATCTAATGATTCATCTGACTGACACTGATACTTTTTGATTTGACTATGTACTTTGCTTTTCATGCATAGTTTTTTTGGATTATTTGACTACAATTCACGGCTACTTCGAAAACAACATGAAGATTTCTACGATTGCTTTTTGAATTCGGCGTTTGTTTATACAAACATTTTCGATATCACTTTTGAAATAATTATTGAAAATTAAATTTACCTAACATTAACATTGAGTACACCTAATTTATGTTCACAATTCCTATGGTTCAATGTTCAATAGTAGTTGTTTAACAATGTACAAAATACTAAACAGTCACTACAGATATGTAAAAATAAATATAATCCTAGGAAACATTTTTACAGCTATTTACACGTACAAAAATAGATCTACTTGCTAATATTACCATTGTCTTTTGATTCACCTCCTTGTTCTTCGTTTCTTTCTATTGTGTTATCATCATTATTATCCGTAACATGGGAGTTGTCCATTTGCATATCTGTTACATCTGATTTTCGTTTTTCTGTTGTGATGCGTTGAATACTTCCTTTACTCTCCTTTTGCGCAGATTCCTGACTGCGAGGGGGAATATTTAATAGAAAAGAAGTCTCTTCCCTAACATCCCTAACGTCTATCGATAGCTGTTTTTGAAAGAGATGTTTGGTGCTGCCGTACATTTTTTGAAATAATTTTCCTTCTTGAGGTACCGCTAACAGCACATTACTTTGCTCGATATTGGCTTTTTTTGGTTTACTTCCTTCCTTTTGTTTTTTCGGTATTGTATCTGTTGGAGAAATTGTAACTATTTCGTCCAAATTAATTTGTTTGTGAATCTTTTCGACGCGTTCTG
Source organism: Chrysolina haemoptera (assembly GCA_958298965.1). Classification (NCBI taxonomy): domain Eukaryota; kingdom Metazoa; phylum Arthropoda; class Insecta; order Coleoptera; family Chrysomelidae; genus Chrysolina; species Chrysolina haemoptera. The sequence continues at coordinate 9,985,426 of OY282595.1, read as the reverse complement.
GTTCCACTTCCTGAATGCTGTAAATATCTGACAGCGATTCGTCGATATTTTTAATATCGTCCAAGTTTGTTGACATTAGTATAGGTTGGTGGCTGTGTAGAGTTTGACGTCTTGCTTGAGATGGTTGTTTTTCCAAGATAATTCGTGTTCCTGGAGGATTGTAAATGAAATTGGATGGTAGTGAGAGAACCTGAAATGAAATGATTTTAGTGTTACAGAGACTCAATACATTTTTCGCCGCCAGATAGTGACAGATTTAGGTGCCCCATTTTCGCATACAAGTCTCGAATAGGGTTGGAAAGTAGTAAAATGAAGATAAATTTACGAGTGGCTCCTGTGGATAACATTGAAAATTCGATTTTGCAGTGTTTATGTGTTTCCCTCTTGTTCCTAACTACGATACGAAACTACAGAGGGTGATTCGTTAGGAAGTTTTAAGTTTATGAACATGTCCGGAGTTGCTTCGTTTCTGAGATATAGGGCGTTGAAGTTTAACTTTAACGGTGCCAACCCCCGCCGGACACGCCTAAACAATAATGACGCAGAAGAGGAGGAAGAGAAGGAAGAGAAGGAAGAGAAGGAAGAGAAGGAAGAGAAGGAAGAGAAGGAAGAGAAGGAAGAGACGGAAGAGAAGGAAGAGAAGGAAGAGAAGGAAGAGAAGGAAGAGAAGGAAGAGAAGGAAGAGAAGGAAGAGAAGGAAGAGAAGGAAGAGAAGGAAGAGAAGGAAGAGAAGGAAGAGAAGGAAGAGAAGGAAGAGAAGGAAGAGAAAGAGAAGGAAGAGAAGGAAGAGAAGGAAGAGAAGGAAGAGAAGGAAGAGAAGGAAGAGAAGGAAGAGAAGGAAGAGAAGGAAGAGCAGGAAGAGAAGGAAGAGGAGGAAGAGGAGGAAGAGGAGGAAGCGGAGGAAGAGGAGGAAGAGGGGGAAGAGGAGGAAGAGGAGGAAGAGGAGGAAGAGGAGGAAGAGGAGGAAGAGGAGGAAGAGGAGGAAGAGGAGGAAGAGAAGGAAGAGGAGGAAGAGGAGGAAGAGGAGGAAGAGGAGGAAGAGGAGGAAGAGGAGGAAGAGGAGGAAGAGGAGGAAGAGAAGGAAGAAGAGGAATAGGAGGAAGAGGAGGAAGAGGAGGAAGAGGAGGAAGAGGAGGAAGAGGAGGAAGAGGAGGAAGAGGAGGAAGAGGAGGAAGAGGAGGAAGAGGAGGAAGAGGAGGAAGAGGAGGAAGAGGAGGAAGAGGAGGAAGAGGAGGAAGAGGAGGAAGAGGAGGAAGAGGAGGAAGAGGAGGAAGAGGAGGAAGAGGAGGAAGAGGAGGAAGAGGAGGAAGAGGAGGAAGAGGAGGAAGAGGAGGAAGAGGAGGAAGAGGAGGAAGAGGAGGAAGAGGAGGAAGAGGAGGAAGAGGAGGAAGAGGAGGAAGAGGAGGAAGAGGAGGAAGAGGAGGAAGAGGAGGAAGAGGAGGAAGAGGAGGAAGAGGAGGAAGAGGAGGAAGAGGAGGAAGAGGAGGAAGAGGAGGAAGAGGAGGAAGAGAAGGAAGAGAAGGAAGAGAAGGAAGAGGAGGAAGAGGAGGAAGAGGAGGAAGAGGAGGAAGAGGAGGAAGAGGAGGAAGAGGAGGAAGAGGAGGAAGAGGAGGAAGAGGAGGAAGAGGAGGAAGAGGAGGAAGAGGAGGAAGAGGAGGAAGAGGAGGAAGAGGAGGAAGAGGAGGAAGAGGAGGAAGAGGAGGAAGAGGAGGAAGAGGAGGAAGAGGAGGAAGAGGAGGAAGAGGAGGAAGAGGAAGAAGAGGAAGAAGAGGAGGAAGAGGAAGAAGAGGAAGAAGAGGAGGGAGAGGAGGAAGAGGAGGAAGAGGAGGAAGAGGAGGAAGAGGAGGAAGAGGAGGAAGAGGAGGAAGAGGAGGAAGAGGAGGAAGAGGAGGAAGAGAAAGAATCTTCAATGTGTAGGACGATGATAACTGGTAGTCGATGATAATTGGTAGTCGATGATAACTGGAATAACACCAAGATCCAGAAGATCATAATAGTGTAGTCATCGGCCGGAACACAAGGAATCGAATACCATTATGGCAGGAAATCGCACCCTATTAACCAACGGTTAAATCCTACTGGGGCTGATGGAATTTCCTCACTCTGGAAATTAGGGACAAGGCCATGAAGGCCATGAAGAGATTACATGCTCTCGACTATTGAATCCAGAAGCCACCCTTGAGGGTAATCTAGCGCTATATAGGCTGGCTTTTTATCCCAGAAATCACGATCAAGTTCGCACTCTCAGACCAGAATGGGACCATAATCACAAATCTTGTCCGCCATCTTGGAGTCTCCATTTGTTTTTTTCTCTAACAAAAATTACCTAATGTATTGTTACCGGTATTATGAACACCTTTCATATTTGAAGGTGATCGGACGACTAGAACACTAACTAACATGGCAAGTTAAATAAAAACTTGTAATGTAATAATAACGAAATTGGATGAAAGTAGAGGGATTTCAGTGACAAAAGGATTGAATATAAATTATCGAACATTTGTTTACCTTTGTTAAGGGTTTTTGTTGCCGTTGGCATTCCTGGTCGAGTTGCAAAGCTAAACAGAGTTCTCGCCTTTCATTTATTTCCTGTTTTTCTGCGAATTCCCTTTCTAATTGAGCATCCATATCTTGTTCGTCTTCCAAATGTTTGTGGGATTCTTCCAAATGTTTCATCAACACCTAAAAGTGAAACCTAATGTAGGGCAATTTTTTTTGCGAGTCGAACTTTCTTACCGCTACAACGACGTTAACTAACACAAATTGAGCCATCAATACGAATATTACGAAGAAAATAGGAGCTATGATGGGGGAAATACAACAGTTTTTGATACACTCGTAATTATGATCGCAGTTTTCATCGTCTAAAGTATCTTTCATGATCCCATTCCAGTTATCACCAGTTGCCACTCTGAATAAGGTTAAAAAAGCCATTCCAAAATTTTCAAAATGGGCGTGTTCTCCCAATCCTGGAAAACAATATGTTATAATATATTTGCACTTTAGATAAATTGATACACACTATACCTTGACATTGTGTTTTGTTGCAGTCCAATCTACCAAAGAGTTCCACTCCTAAGGCAGCAAAAATGAAAAATAGTAAGAAAAACAAAAGCCCTAAATTGCCAACTTGAGGTAAAGCCTGCATTACAGTGTCCAAGAGGGCTCTAATTCCTTTAGCCATTTTCAATAACTTTAGTACTCTTGCTATCCTCATGACTCTCAGCACCTGGAATTGAAAATATGTGGAGATGGGTTTATAAATTCATACCCCATAGCACAGATTGATCAGGTTATCCTCAGTGTCTGAAGTACACTGATCAGTAATTTCGGATTGACTTGGCCGTTACTTGATGGAAATCCGTAGTATGTGAAACAGATTTTATTATACGCGTAACATGTTTCGCTACACGGTAGGTTTCTCAAGCAATTAGTATATTTGTAGTATATTTTCCGCACTAGACCAAGAATATTTTGCACCAACTTCTGATGAGTCTTATATACATGGTGTTCCAAAAATGACATCTCGTGGAGTACGGGGTTGCTCCAAATTTTGTGAAAACCAATTTTCCATAATATTATTGACTTGTGTAGTACTAAAAACTTTGCCCTGGTTCAGCTAAACTTGTCCAATTTTATTTTTAGTTTTTAAGCAACTTGGCTCAATTTGAACTAGGTTCATGTAACTTTGCCTATCCGTTGTCAATTTCTTTCAAAAGGAAGTCTCAAAAAATATTGAAATCAGTGGGGAAAGTACCTCGTGTCTGTCCCAAACAATAAGTCGAAGATAGCATAAGGTTTATTCGTTTGCATCAAGGTGTAGTGTACTTTAGTGTAATTTACACCACATTTTGAATGGAGTGTAGCCGAGTGCAGTTCAAACAAAGGAATGTGTCAAATTAATTTGCAAACGAATACTAAAATTCAGTGTGAATTACACCAGGTGTAGGAAAGTGCTACATCTCGATGCAAAGGAAGGAACCTATATACTCACCCTAATAATAGTAGGATTAATAGGAATGATTTTCAAATCCTGTACGATTTCTTCAATGATAATTCCAACGACTGATAATATCACAATAGCGACATCCAATAAATTCCATTTATCCTTCATATACACCTTGAAACCAAGTGCAATGAGTTTCATTGTACTCTCTAGTATGAACACCGCGGTGAAAAAATAATTAAATATCCTCAGGCCGTACTCCCAGTACGGGGGCATGTGGTAACGTTCTGTGGCCATGGTTATGACGTTTAGGCCTATGACGAGAGCTATGGCTAGGTCGAAATACTTCGATGTGACGATTTTGTGGATGTCTAGTCGCCAGGGGGCGTAGTTGATGTAATATGGGGGTTCATTCATTCCTGGAAAATAAAGACAAATGTGTATAATCTCGACAAGTGTGTTTTTGGGTTATGGTTCAACAGAAAAATACGAAGGAATTTTGCTTTTTTGTTTTTTCAGATTTAAAATTTATTGCTAATGTAGATCGAATGCACTCACGCTTTTTTTACATTTAAGTAATTGATTTGTCAATTATTTTTTACTTTTTACTCCGTGTTGGAAGTAAAGCGATGTTGAAAGTAAAGCGTGTTCTTCAGTTTTTTTGAACTACTATTTTTCCTAACAGCTGTGATGAATAGAGCTGTGGAAGTTTTTGCTGGGACTTGCCACTCAAAAACTTGAAACGTCGACACTTCTTGTGTTGTTATTACTATTTCTTAAACATTAACTCACTTCTTCTTCTTTTCTCCATTTGCAAAGCTCTTTTAGCTGCTTTTCTGATTCTCTCTTCTTTCTCTTGTTCTTCTCGACACCTGTGAAAATTTTCTACGACGACCCCAACGAACATGTTGAGGACGAAAAACCCTACCAGAAGTATGAAGGATATGAAATATAGAAGTCTCCATTCTGAGTAGTTGACTTTGGGCTGAAACATAAATAGATTGTATAAATCGAGACGGATCTTAGCGCACCTTTTACATTTTTCGTATTTTGCGACCATAACGAGACACATTCGTTAAATACATATGTATATAGAAAGAAAGCTTAAAAAATTTCCTACAAGATTACGTTATTGTTTGCTTGCTCAATTGTTCGCTTGTAGATGTTATAGGTAGTTTTGTGTGCTAGGGTGACGGATCTTGGGACACCTTCTACATTTTTCGCATTTTGCGACCATAACAATTATCTACTACCCGTATGATATATTTGAGGGAAATATATTAGATTTTCACAAATATTTTTGTCTAAGCATACACGAAGTGATTAATAAATACATAGTTTACAATACCTACTTCATCTGTTGGCATATGATGATGACATCGTTATGTCAATGTTGTGAAACATATATCCTCTATAATTTTGTAATATTGTTGAAAATTAAATTGTTTAAAAAATCTAACGATGCAATAAAATACAGAGTATTCCATTTGAAGAAATAAAGTACACTGTATGTGGCCGTAGGTGAAGTATAGTACGTAATGCGTGTTGTAAAGCAATTACGCACTCGTGGAATCACGGAATTTAATTTTTCCATTCGTGCGTAATATGCTTTTCTCCACAACTGTTCCAATTTTTCAATTCCGAAATCATATCTGAAATCATATTTGATAACAGAATGGTAACATTCTCGCTCTTGATATTGAACAAATATTCTACACTTCTTGCATTTCCATTTTGCGTGTATTTCATTCCATCACTTGTATTGGAATTATATTCTGACATTGTTGTAGCAAATATTACGTTAGCCTTGACTGGCATCATAATGACAAGATGTGAAATGAAATGTCAAAATGATTTTTCGTTGACTTTCCATTTGATTATATGTGAAATTTGTGGTATGGAGAAAGCACAGTCTGTTACTCGGTTAGAATGAAAATTCGTTATGCATCAAATTTTTCATTCTAACCTTGTCACAGAATATACTATTCACACTTTTTGCGTAATATACTACTATGAAGTTCTTCCCAGTGCGTTTTAAATTTGGCGGAACCGCCAATAAAATCGATTCGAAGTTATGGTGGATGAACTGGTGCCAAATATGAACCGCAATGAAAATAAATATAAAATCGCCTCCACCACATTTTTTGTACACATGATAACTATTTTTCATCAGTAAGAGGATTTTTTTATATAGTATAGAATAAAATACTAGAGAAAACAAAATATAACTTGCTTGTCAAATTTCGCATCTTAGAATGACATGTGTACAAAAAATTGGGTGGTAAAGGGCAATAGCTATTTGTATTACTTGGGAGGAAAGTGCCACTTTTCCTTCCACAGGATGTAGTTTACTAAACATCCAAGGAAGGAAAAGGCACTTTACTCTTATGTAATATATATGATTTTTCCTCCTACCCACTTAATAAACCTTTTTTTGTAAATTTAAAACGCATCTCAACTGCTTTTGTCTAAAATGGACCTATACTTGCATGATGGAAAGTATAGACAATACAGTCATGTCCGCAAACAATTTGATTATAATAGATTCACAAGTTTCATCGTTTACAACTTACTTGAAATGAGGGGGAGAAAAAGTATGAGTTTCCTTCCTGGTTTGAGGGAGGAAAGTGTGTACTTTCTTTAGGGGTAGGAGGAAAAAATATTATTTGTTCTCACAGAAAATCAATAAAAAAATATTTAAACTATAACGGAAGAGAAAACTGTATGATTATTGATTAAATTTTTTTTCGACGCCTACAAAAGATTCCATACTACGCATTAAAAAATATTCAATCTTCAATAATAATTCTTCTTTGAGTAATTACATCGGTATTTTTACCTGTTTATCAACGCCAACAGCATCCAGTCCAGTATACATGATGTTGACCCAACCGTCTCTCGAGCTCAAAACGAAGAGTGACATCAGTGCCTGCACTAAATCGTCGAAATTGTATTTTTGATTCTTCCAGTGATAATCTTCACCTTTTCTGTCACAATCTTCTCTCGTAAATACATCCGTGAGATTTTCACCCGAACAGTAGTAAAACGTACCTTTGAACAACTGACGAAAGAAAAAAAATGATATAGTGTTGTAAGCAAATGTATAATAAGTAAAATATATTTTAGGTAAAAATACCACACACAAAGTTATAGCATTTCGTGTAGTCCTAAAATGATCAGGTCAAATTCAATTATATCCAAAATATCTGAAAATATCGAATTACAGCCTCCCTATAACTAGAACTGGCCGAGAAATATGTTACGGAAGAACCTTTCATCTTAGCTTTAAGTGTTGAATACTATGTTTAGAAGGGACTACATTCAGGAATCATAAATTTAACGACTTTTTTCAATAGCTGGGTCAATTCTTACATATGAATATTTTTGTTAGGGGCCACATCAGGTGGTCTCCCAAGAAGGAACACTTTTTAGAATGGAGGGGTTAGGAAATATTGGGCTGGTAAATTCTATAGTATTTTTCAAGACAAAAGAATATAAATAATAATAAATATATAAAGCATGTAGTTCTTAGTTTTCACAAGTATACCGTCAAGATGTAAATTATTTGTATTCTATTATTTATTCATTGTTTCTTTGTTCAATAGATAAAGGTGTTGTTAATTTATTTTGTTTAATTTATTTTATAATTCACGCATAGGCTTTTGTAAGCCTTATCGAGTTTAGACTTGAGCATTTCAATTAACAAAGTTTGAACCGAATAAGTAAAATCATAAGTGCTATTTCGCGAATAAAGTAAAATTCGCGAAAATACCACTTCTAGCTAGTGAAGGAATGAATCGATGGAGATACTGTCCAAGGCACAGGAGAGAAGGAATTAGATATGATAAGGTAAGAAACATCTAAAATTTTGTGAGGTATGATTCTTAATTCTTGACAGAGTTCTTCATAGACTGTACCAAGTTGTTTCCTGCATAAACATTTGCCTTATCACTAGGTAGTACGTCCTATGACTACTGCGCATTACTGCGCATCGTAGGCGTGAATATTTTCGAATTTGGAGATATGTGTGTACTACTGTACTATCATATGTCTCAGAAAAAATAAAACAATATTTATTTATTCGTGAAATATTCCAATGAATTACACTCGTAAAAATGACCAGATCATTTTACACCCAAGCGTGTTATCTTAACAAAATTGCATTCGATTATTTTCAAATTTTGTAAAAGGTCCCTCCTTCGGACTCTGGCTCTTTCGCCAAAATATGAAAACAAACTCGTGCAATTTTTAGATAACACGTTTTCTTGCAAAATTTTCGGTAATTTTTATAACCCATAATTGATTCAGATCATTCATTTATTCATGGCAACGTGTTAATAGAGTGCAAGATTTTGAGAATAAATTCATATTTTTCATTTTTTTTATATAGTTTTTATTGTAATATCAAAATGCAGATGACTGTCTTTAGAAATATTTGGAATGAATATATAGCTCAACTTAAAAATAAATATTATACTAATTCTTTCTAAGAATAATATGATTAAATATCAAAAGCAAACAACAAAGTACTCACCTGTACACCAAGAATTCCGAATATAATAAAAAATGTACAACATATCAACACTATATTTCCTATGGGCCTTAAAGAAGATAACAATGTTTGTACAACTAATTTTAAACCAGGAGCTCTGTTTATTACTCGTAATGGACGAAGAGACCGTAACAGACGAAATACCTGAAAATAAAAAATAAAAAAAAAATATAAAAAAATACCCCTTCAGCAATGAGGATGCTGAATTGCATAATATAGGAGATTAATATGTAGGGTGTAATATAACGTCTCGCACTTCCGTAAATGATGGGTGTAGTCATTTTATAACGAATAGTGGTTGAAAATTGCAAAATGTGAGTGTTTTTTTGCACCAGACGTTCATATTGTAACACGAGCGTAGCGAGTAGGCCAACACGTCGTTTGCAAAAAACTCGCCATTTTGTAATGAGTTATATACAAGACTTTTTGTAATTTCTTCGGAATCTCCATTCATATAATATAATAGATTACACATTTATAGTGAGTTGCATAACACAATTATCGAATAATGGTCCTGATTATGTTGCCGGATGGTCGGTAGCGAAGACACTACCAGGATCTAACCTTTAGGTGACAATATGTCATGATTAAGTTACCGGTCAAACTGGATTTTGATCAAATTTATTAGTCTTCGATTATTAGTTTTCAACACGACCAATATCACAATGTACAGCCCCGCGAAAAGTGACTTATATGCACACGCGTGCAACCTATAATACAGACATTCAATTATTCAAGGAAAGTTATTTCCAATCTTATTTTTTATTTCCTGTCAGTTTTCACTTTCACAGTATCGTCCGTAACACTGATTATTTCACAATCAGCCTCGTGAAGAGTATATTGTTCAGGTAAACAGTGAAGAGTAAGGGCCCCAGTATGGTACCTTGCGGTAAATCACATGTAATCGTTTTTCGTTATTCATGTGGTTTTGAATTCGTAGTCACTTATTGTTCACTTTCACTTAAAGTATATTTTATTAGATCATATTATAATATTTTTTTTACGTTTATAGCATTATGGTACATTCAATCTTTTAGTTTCCTCACTGTATCCTGGTTTGATTTTAACTTTTTGGCTGAGAATTTGAGAAAATTCCAGTATTTCTTCAATGGCACGAACAATTGAAAGAATGAAACTAAATATTCATCATTTTGAAAACTACGCATCCCAGATGCAGAGAATACTTATAAAACTTTAGTTAAAGTTGAATGAAGAACCTAAAAATGATGAAATATACAGTTTGTTCCGTTAGAAATAACCGCTAGAACCGGCAGTGACCTATCGATAAACATATTTTCAATGAACACCGAAGTTTTATCCCAACACCAAATCTCTATTTTTAACACCTCAACACTTTTAGGAGGGAAGATTGAATCTTCCTCTTGAAGATGATCACTTGCTGATTGAAACACCTTTTGAGGTGTTGAAAATAGCTGTTTGGTGTTGGAATAAAACTCCAGTATATTCATTACTACACTAAAGGTGCCAAACAGTGCAGTACAAGTACCTATATTTTCAATGAATTCATCGTCATCTGCGAAGGTATCTTTTCAGAATTCTATACATTTTGGGTTTTGTCTAACGCTGTATAGGATGTAGACCTTTTCGAAGAATAATACTCTAAATATGTGTAACTATCAAACATTTATGAATCATGGAAATTTGAAGGTATTACCTAGATTAAGAATATCAAAAATTCATAGTGGAAATACTTACCCTCAATATTCCGAATATTCTAGAGGTGGTATCGTTGATTAAAAACATAATTATATCTACTAAAGAGATTATCACTAAGGAACCGTCCATTATATTCCAACCTGAGGTGAAATATGCGTTTGGACCATAACACATACCGGCTGCCACTACCTAGAGCATAAAATTAGGATCAGTAAAAATCTGACTAGAAAGGAATACCCTGAAATTACTGTTCGATTATGGTACCTATGTGATACAACAAGTGCATAGATGATTATCAAAACACAAATTCCTTCGAATTTGAGAAACAAATTGTGTTGTTTTGCAACCACACGAGCGCGTAGCAACATAATTTGTGACGAAAATATCCCAACTATAATATGTATAGAGAGAAACAAGATGTCTTGTCCTATCGGGACGACACTTATTGCCATAATCCTGTACAATAGGAATAATTGGGTCGAAAATCCATCAGAAAACAACTACTTTCCGAGCTAATACCACGACGAACGTTGAAATACATCTAATGAATTTCCGTGTAGAGTTCCTACAAGGATGTCTCCGCAATTGCTAGTTGCATAGAAATGTTCATTGAACCATTTGGACCACCTATAGATCAATTTCTGGGTTCTTGCCCTCATCAGTATAGGGTAGGTCTCTGCAGACAATAACTGATGTCTGCAACAAATAGTTCAACAAACTATACATGTCAGGGGAGAAGCTGAGACACCTTGACCCAGAAATTGACCTATAGGTGGTCCAAATGTTTCAATGAACATTTCTATGCAACTAGCAATTGCGGAGACATCCTTGTATAGGAACACTGCACGGAACTCTATTAGATGTAATTCAACGTTCGTCGTGGTATTAGCCAGGAAAGTAGTTGTTTTCTGATGGATTTTCGACCCAATTAGTCCTATTGTATAGGATTATGGTAATAAGCGTCGTCCTGGTAAGGCAGGACATCTTGTTTCTCTCTTGACAAGCTTATTGTGAACAATGCAGATTTCTTCATTTATAATATGTATAATATATATTAGTCGGGGATATATTAATTTTATTAATAGGAGTACTCACCTTCACAAACATTTCAGTGGCGAAAACAACAGAAAAAATATAATTACAACTTTGAAGAAATAGTTTCTCGGTGCTGTCTGGTGGTATATTAGGCCTCTCCATCGCTAATGTTATGCAATTCAATGCGATGAACAGTAGAATGACGTTGTCAAACCAATTTTGTTTCACCAACCAATGGCAGTACTTCCTAAATCTGAAAATAAAACATGTGTTATTATATAATTCGGAAGATTTTCAAAAACTTAAGAGAATACGTTACGTTCAACTGGATACCAGGATATAGAAGACCTCATAATATAATTTTCACTTATAATTGCACTAGAGGTTTGTAATTGGGGTTGTTGAATTAGAAACTGTTTCCTAGACGAGAAAAACTGTCAACTATTAAAAACGTGACACCGAAGGTTATGTTGACAGTTTTTCACGTCAAATTGTTAAACTAAACAGTTTAGAATTTGAACAACACCAATTTACCCGATACCAATACAAACATAGAGAGTAATTCGGCAGGACCATTTAATAAATGAGAAATTCAGAAACATATCATGTCAAACATTCATTTTAGCAACCAACACCGCGATAATTGATAAACAAATGAATAAGTGCATTTGTAGAGGGTAATACAATAAGAGCTTTTATTTTATCGGATAAACTTTCATTTTGCAAGAAAACTTGGTTGCTTTGGTAATTGACAAGAGCAAATAACATGATCTATTATTACATATTATAAGCTACCAAGTTTGAGTGGAACAAAATTAAAGTTTATCCGATGAAAATAAAACTTCGAGTGGTATTTAGTGAGAAAATTTAACCAATCAAATATATTAACTATTAAACAAAAGTACACAGAATATAATGAATTAACAAATCTACCGTTATCGCTCATTTCAAGTAAAAAACAAAACTTTGTAACAAAAAGTAGAAAAATTTCTTGATAGCAACGCCTCCTAGGGTACAGCGTGCGGCCTCAACAAAGTCATACGACTATTAAAAATTGTTGCCGTGGTGAAGGTAAATGCACTGGCAAACAGTTACGTTCCTATTTATCCGATATGAAACTGCCAAAACTGACGTTTCTTATGTACTATTTTGTACATGAGTTAAATTATTGAGGGTAATACCACAAGAGGTTTTTATTTTATCGGATAAACTTTAATTTTGCATGAAAACTTGGTTACAAGCTACAAAGTTTGAGTGGAACAAAATTAAAGTTTATACGATGACAGGAAAAACCTCGAGTGGTATTTAGTGAGATAATTTAACGAATAAAATAAATGGATTATTCAACAAAAGTAAATGGAACATAATTTATCAAATTAAATGGATAATTCTTTAAAGAAAAATTACATTTAACAGAAAATATTAGTTAAATGTACAATTAGTGAAAGTACAGTTTTGGTATACAATCGAAGATTATTTTCCTCTCTTAATTTGTCACCAAAGTGGAATGATGCTGTGAGTCTAACTGAAGGTATGGATTTAGAATTGGCTGTAGAAGTTGCAGCTAACTTTGGCCGCTGTCAAAGTGACATTGCACTGTGGCATATGCCACTTTTATACATATATGAGTTAAATTGTCAACGTAAACACATTTCTTGTGAGTGATTTGGGGGCGTTTATGGATATTGCGTTGATTTTGCTAACGAAAACTTACTTATTATCAGGTGCGAATATGTATAAGGAATATTCGTCTTTCCCCTGCAAACATCCAGTGGATTCTAATACCATCTCTAACCTATTGAACACGCTCAGTCTTGGAGACGTTCTTTGAACACATTCTTCCATATTGATTTGAGGCAAAATTTTTTCATTAACAGTTTTATCATTCAAGCTGTTTACAGACTTCAACTCTCTATGGCTATTTTTTCTCGACAAAACGGGGGTGGGCGTCTTATTGAGCTTGTGCACCGGAGATTTGTTGAGCGAATTCTTTCTCGTCAAAGCAGGAGGAATAGGGCCCTAGAAAAAAATTGTAGAGATTACGATGAAAAAAATCCAGCGAGAATGATCTTTACTTGTGGCGGTACAGGGCTGTGAGTGTTTGATCTACATCTAATGGAATTTTGGGGACTAAGTCCTTTAGCAATCTTATTATTTGGGGTGTCCTTTTGAGTATCATTTTGAATCCTTATCGATGATTGTAATAATGAGTCGTTTCTCAAACTTGCCTGAAATGAAACATGCTAACAGCGAAATGCAAGCGACACTTATTCTACAATAGCCAAATAACAGATCTCATCAATTTTCAATAATTATTTGTGTATGACAAGGCGCATCGAAAGGAAAATTATCGCCAAGGCCGCTTGCGGCCGAGGCATGATAATTTTGACATCACTAAAAAATATTTTATTGCATTAAAACCATCAGCAGTTCAATTTAATGGAACAATTTATTTTTATACTGACGTTTAATACTGACGTTTAATACTGACGTTTAATAATATGCTCCCTATTTAATTTATTTGATGAATTTTCAATAAAAAACTAGAGAAAATTCAACTATCTGAATGAAAATGCGAATTTTCACTTTCAGATTTTTTCTTTTCAGTCTTTTCACAATATCTATCAGGTGTAGTTCTATGTCCAGCGTGGCTTTAGCCGGGGAAGTAGTTGTTTTCTGTTAGATATTACAAATAAATCACATTTTTCATTTTTCAATTTTCATGGAGAATGTTCCCTTTTTCAACATAATTTTTATATTTTCTTGGTGCTATTTTTCGAAGGCTCAAGAAAAGATCCCCGTTAGAAAAATTAGAAAATTGAGATTTTTCAATATTTTATAAATAATATAGACATTGAAAAATTAAAAACATAAATGAAGCTTCGAAAACTCTTTTAAATCCAATATGCCGATTGTTTTGTTTTTTGAAACCTATATGAAAATGATTTTTTTAACTGTTTTATTCCCATTGTTTGAATAGTTGTTTCAAGCAAATGCAGTGTTTATAAGACAAACAACTTTTTTTCGGCAACCGTCCGGAAAATACCTACTTCGCGGACGGCTTTTTCTTCCCGGCCTAGTCCGAAAAGCACGTACTTCCCGGACTAAGCCGGAGTGATCGAATTTTAATATATTCATATATATATATATATATATATATGTATATATTAATGTAAATAAGAATTAGAATGTTTCTGTTAGTAAATAAGAATTAAATGTTCGAAATTTTCTTCTACAAAGAAATATAGTGAATAAATGTGTATTGTTTTGTTATTCTTCATTGTTGCCGAAAAAATCGTGTACGCAACACGTCCGAAAACAGTTTTTTTTAGACTCGCAGACTCCCAGGACTCGCCTACGGCTCGGCCTAGAATCTTGTCCACTCATCCAAAAAACAGTATTTTACGGAATTGTTACGTAAATTAGTATTTTGTAAACCTGCTCATTGATAAAAATAATGATTTTTAGAAGAAAAAGAAATGGTTTCTTAAAAATATATATCTCTTGAAAAGCATTTGTTAATTAACAATTTTTTATTTGTGCAAGTAAATTTTATATTAGGGAACCGTAGGGAAACCATTATTTGGCTTTGCTTGCAACTATAAACTAGCGAAATTGCGGAATATTTGAGATAATGAAAGAAAAGATTTATGAATCCATGATCGAAATAAATAATTTTTTGCGTTTTCTCAACTACGATTTTAAACGGAACAAGCGACAAATATTGAAAATGTGTTTACCAATCTTCAACTTCAATACTTACATGTCTAGTCACACCGCCGCCATTACATTGCGAATGATCCCTCCCGTTATTCAAAGGCACCGCCTCCGAGTCAGACCCGCTTCTATTTTTTTTCCTCCTCAAACTTGGTTTAGAGGCTAGCTTCCAAGAACATTTTCTTTGTATTTTATTTTTGTCAGGGGTCTGTTTGTTTTCGTTTCTGTTTGGCATGGGAGTGACCTTTTCTGAAAAAGTCATGGTTTTCGAACCGATTCTTTCATTATGTGTCACTATCCTTCCAGCCAAAACTGGTGGCTCATCAGGAGTTATTTCGAAGTGTCGGAAACTGAGAGGAGGTGGCGAAAGAGTGGGAGGTTTGAGCAAACTCAGACTCTAAAATGAAAAGTAAAATGTTATTTTGACATGTAATACGCCCTAGTGAAGATAAATGTACTAAAACGAAAATTATACGATATCTTTCAAATTGAATTTTGTGAACGAACATTTGAACAATGTCGTCAAAAATTCAAAGGGAAGTAAATTTATGAGGCTATAATATTGATATGTTTTGGAGTTATAGGTATACAGTATCGGAAAGTTTTCATCATTTGGGTTTCATGAGAGCGTGAAGAATAGCTTGCTATATGTATATGAGAGAGCATTACAATTTCTCTTCTACTCGCTCGAGGAAGGGATATCGACGTGAGCTGTTAATTCGTCGGGTGCGGTAACAGGAGAGGCGCACAGTAGTGCGTCTCTTTTATTTATGTGGTATTATCATAACATTGCGTTCCTTGTTGCTCGCGTAGATTTCTATTTATAGTCCAGATAAAAAGTTTCCGATACTGTATATGGCAGCAATGTATTGAAAAATATGGTGAAACTCTGGAAGTTACGTTAAATATCTTCGAGACGTTTGCTCGCGTTTGGCAAGCTTATCTGGTGCCACTCAGAAGAAATAACTGTTTGGGGCAGAATCATTGTAAAGGTGTGGTTGATACCATTATTAACATTTTTAATTTTAATTTACATTCTATTACACTATTTTTATGCTGCTTGAACAGATTCCTTTATCTCAACTGAACTGAATTACACTCAATCCAAAATGTGGTGTAAATTACACTACAGTACAACATTCAAAAGGAATTTTAGGAGTATTTTCTGGAAAATTTCAAATATAGTTTTTCCGATGAGCGTGCGTAAAGTGGTACTTTTTTTTAACCATAACATTACTTTGTCTATAAGATTATCTTTTTTGAACAATAATTCATATATTATTATATCATAAAACCACATTAATCCGGTTTTGGGGGGACATGGCTTCCCCCTAAAAAACCACACCTTGTGATGGGATATATGTGGTATTGTGATGTATGGGACCACTAATAGTTTATGAAGGAAAATTTCCATATTGGTTCATCTTATAGGAAGTTTCTACATATAGAGTTCACATATTCAAATCTTTATAAATATTTAATTTCCCTCAACTCATACATTTGGCGTCTTATTGTTTTAGTGGATCTATCAACTGCTTTGAATAATGAAACTCTTTCTGGAGTCTTGAGCAGTCCTGCCACTCTTGAACAACTACAAAGTCATCTACCTGTATTCGAAGGTGATAATTCCGAAGAAATTCTCAGATCTACTCTGGCTTCACCACAGTTCCATCAGGTATGCTTTTGATTCCTGCTCAAATTACTTACAGTCAACGTGAAGTTGTATTGATTTAACAACTATTTTAGGCCGTTTCCCAGTTCTCCAGTGCCCTAGAATCTGGTCAGTTAGGTCCAATAGTGGCTGAGTTTGTGAAGGCTTTGGAGAAGAGTGGTTCATCCACTGCTGCAGGCAACGCTGCCGAAAATAAGGATAAAGATAAGAGTACCAGAGTACCACCAGTTCCTTGCTATTTAACTTTCTCTCAGATTACTTTACATGGTGGTTGACACTACATCTATTAATGCTGGTGTTCCACAGAGATTCATTCTGTCACCAACACTGTTTCTTCTTCATATCAATTTCATTGTTGATAGCCCAGTGCAAAGTTTTGCTGATAATGGTACCCTTCATACCGCTTTCTCTATCAAATCTCCGATATCATTCCCTTAAACCAGAAAGGACCGTAGAGGAACGTGAATGCGACTACTTGGTCGAATTCAATTTTACTTGACGCGCGTTTAGCCAACAAAGTTGCAATAATCAGGAGCTGTATGAAATTGATGTGGTTGTAGGGGTTTGGGTAGTTTTCCATTTTTCTGAATTATGTTCACACTAATGCTTCGAAATATTCATATAATATGTGACATTTTATTCTATTGCTATATTATCACTACTCTGCTATTTATGGATTATTGGGTTACCAAGCAATTTGTTGCCAACTGAGACTGGTTAAACAATAGTAGGCTATACAAAATAGTTAAAATCTGAAGAATAATTTCAGCCAATGGATGTATAATTCTGGTACAGTAAAGAAGTTATTCGGATATATCTTCTGCTGGTGACAAAGACAATATAATATCAGGTTATACATATACAGGTATAAACATCAGGTAGTTGAGGACATTTATAATGAAATGTATATTCATTTAGCCCCACAACATTTCCGTAGATTTTATTGAACATCAACATACCGTAGTCTTTTGTGTTGCAGAATCTGCACTGGATGGGTGGCCAGGACTGCTGTCACTCCCAGAAGGATGTTCGTTCGTTACTGAGGTGACATGGTAGCGAAATTCCGGAAAGTCATCCAAGGTCGTATTCGGAGAGTCTTGAGGAGTCGCAGCTGTGTGGGTTATCACTGGAGGAGATGGCTGAAACGAAATGGAGAAGTAAAAACTTCAAATGAGAGTTAGTTTGGATTTCATGCTCACGACTCGATGCAGTTCATTGAGATACAATTATACATAGCGTCGGAAAAGTCTCCCGTAAACTTTTACCATTACAGTTTGTAATTTGAAACCATTATATATTGGATTTTTTTCAATTTTTGTACACGCAAATTACGCATAAAAATAAATTAATTTATTAACGTTTTCTTAATTTTCATCAGTGGCCTCTCTGTTTACATGTCCTGACATATTTTTGATCAAAATAACGATACGCCACAATTTTTTTTCAAATGAATATTATTTTTGTAATTGTCCTTTACCTTCTCATAAAAACGGTTTCCTGCCTCGTTTTCGTTCGGCGAGCGGTTTTCGATTCAAAAAATAAAATGTTTTGATTCATTTTTTAAATCGAGAACTGTTCTCTGGACGAAAAAAGTCAAGACCATTCTTATGAGAAAATAGAGGACAATTATAAATATAATATCTATTTGAAGAAAAAAACACAGGCGTATCGTTGTTATTTTTGTTAAATTTCAACACCCCGTATCTTAGAAGTAAATAAAAAAACTATGTTTACATGAAGTTTTTTTCTCAAAATAAGTATTATCGCCCTTAAGCATTCATTTATGGAACACTTTGTACAATCAATGATGAGAAGAATGCTTACCCTTCGCATTGGTCGTTTTAGCATGGATTCTTTTTTTATGTTGCATTTCGGTTCTTTGCCTATGAAACAACAGTCTTTTCTAGTGTTTCTATCTTTATGATCACAGTTTGCTGTACCAAGAGTCGAACTCTGCCCATTTAGGTCCCTGAATTTTCTCAATTCTTCGGCAGATTTCCAGCAGTTTTTTTTGTCCTGTCAGAAAAACATACTATACATGGAAGATATGTGAATCAACATGATTATTATTATTAATAGGAGAACGTACAATGTAAAGATGAAGTGAGAAAAATTTTATCAAGCATGTGACATAAGTGAATATTTTAACTTGGCGAAAGGCTATCAAAATTTCACCAAATGAAAATGGATTATCCAGCCTTTCGCAAATTTTCTATACCCTAGGAGTTTTGTCGATAACCATCGAACAGAAAACTAGCAAATGTTCAAAACAGGTGAATATCTGTTGAATAGTTTCATAATTATGCCGATCATTAGTCCTGCAATAATTGATTTCCATTAAGCTCTCCTGCCTACGAACGGCAGCCTTCAAAAGTCGAAACTTGTGCGAGCTAAGGATTACCGGGGTCTTATCTTTTAACGTGCGATTCCTAGCACGATCCGAGGAGAATAGATCTCGAAAGAAGGTCGTCCATAAGTCATCATCCAAACCACAACCACGCCATGCGTTGCTTGCCTTCAGATATCGAGGACCCACGTGCTCTACCGCTAGAGCTATCCTCTCGGAGATGGATCAGCAGAATTACTTAAACAACTTACAGACACCTGTTGAGAATGTTTATATAAATTCTCACTAGTATATTTTCTGAATGTCACAAATAAATAGTTATCTTGGGAAAGTTGTAAAATATGTTGAAAAATTGCTCCCACCGCTGACAATTTGAATGCTTCAAAATTATAGAAAGTCTGAATTTGAAACTGGTGTCATTAAATGAAAACTGTCAAGTGATGGGGAATTTTATAGTAGTTCTTTCGAGATTTTTCAAATTGGCACATTTTCAGACATTGTATTTTTTTCTGAATTCATCCACACATTGTATACTATTTTTAATGATAAATACAAAAAATACATCTTCATACTGTTTTCTGTACTGAATTTCGGGTGTGAGCTGTATGATTATGACTGAGTTCGTCGAAACTTTCTTGGGACTTCGTACAAAGACTTACTTGAACAAAGCTATCCGAAGAACTAGAAACTGACTGACTTATGCTTTCTCTCAAACTAGCCTCTAAAATACAAGACATTTTTCGCCTTGCTAGTTCTCTCTGTTCTCGTTCTCTTCTCTCATTCCTTTCCGAGCTAAACCCTTCAACTAAAATGGCTACCAATAAATTAAAGAGAACATAGTTTCCAAAAGTCATGAGGGCAACAAAGTAAAGAGCAGCCCAATGCGATGTTTTTGCCATTCCGTTCGACAGAACCATGTTCCAGTCTTCTTGCGTTAATATCTAAAAATATACAGGGTTTAAATGCGGCATTTCTGCAGGTTAATGGGAAGCGAGGTTAGAATTGCGTTAGGCTTCGAGTTTCCAATGAAACCTCGAAACGCCAAGCAGAATATTAATAAGAAAGGAATAAGCAAAAACTGATCTCACTTGAAAAACTGTAACGGTGGCCCACAGGATGTTGTTAAAGTGTTTTCTGTCGCATAAGCATCGCTCGTCGTTCATCATTTCACAACTACAATCTTTTGTGACTCCTTTATCATCTATATAGGTGCAAAACTTACCACCGAACAGGTACATGCCCAGGATGCTGCAGGAAATGTATGTAATATGTGTTAGTTTGCGCGAGTCTACTAACAATTGGCAACTTGTGTGTTTTTGCTGTCTATTTTGCGGCAAACTTTCGGAAACGACCATTTTGTAGATTTTTTTTAGTTTCAAGTTAGGAACAAAGTCACATCCGAAAGTCTGGCAGGTATTTTGGATGATAGGAATACTACTTCATGTATATTGTGTACAATGGTATCCAAGAATATTGTCCTGACAAGGTTTTGTAAACATTAAAAATTACTGTTTTTTCTAGTGATTTTATAACATCAATATCCAACATGGTTTGTTATTGATATATTAGCTATAGGTGATTATTCACAATATATATTTCAATATCTATATTCTTCATATATCAATTGATTTTTGAATACTAGTAAGCGTTAATTTAAAGCTCCTTTTACTCTTTATAGTGCAGCAGGTATCCGCCTGTAAAAACACCATTTTTCAATATGGGTCAATACATTTTTCTAATTGGTACAATTACTGGAAAATTTCATTATATAAATAGTGCAATTTGTTAATGAAATTAATGAATTTATTTATTTATTGATAATACACCTTCCAAATAGAACAAGTTCTGGTATAAGGAAGACAATACATTGAACATATTTATTTATTTATTTTTAAATTTTGTTACCTGTTGGTTCAAAAATGTTTTCAAAACTTTTCAAAATGTTGATAGAAGCGAAATAGACCTATAATTTGAGCCATCTTCAAAGGTTTACTCATGAATTTTGTTGTAATCTACGGGATTTTAGCTTTGATTTCATCATGATTAAAGGAGTTCTTTCATTTTTGAATTGTTTATTATTCATGTACAGTTTTTAATTTTGTTGTTAGGATTTTTGAAATAATTCGTTTACCAGACTGCCCTCTCCATTCACGAAGAAATTATGGAATATACCTACAGTATCATGTTTTGATGTTCAAAATTGTATTAACTGATGTATTCTGGAGTTCTGTTAATTTTCTACAAATTTTCTATATTGATTATCTGCTATATTCTCCATGTTTTTTCAGTTTTCAACTAGATTTAATGATTTCTCATGTTTACATATTTTAGGTTTTTTCTATAAGAGAAAAATATAATTTTTTTGGTTAACATGTTCTTTTGATGAATTTGCTATCCAAATATTTGGTTTCTTTAAATATCAAAGTGCATAGTGCATTTAGTTCATTCTGGCTATATCCTCCATTTGCAGGACAACATTCTTGGAGAAACATGTTCATTTCATGGATATTTTTTTTAATGTGTGAATGTAAGAAACTCAAAAACTTTCAGCTACTACTACGTGACTACTTTATTACTTCAGTTGTGAGTATAAACTGCCTAAATTCGAATAACTAATCTACCAATTCAAATGTTCACAAGTGTATTCAAATGTGTTCTTGCTAATAACTACTGATTTGTAGTGTTAACAAAAAGTTGGACTGTTTCAGGATATAATATATTCGCAGGGGTGACATGTTGATAAATGTATTTTTTCTCAACCAAAAGCAATAATCAAAACAAGCACAAATCATCAAAAGAGAGGTGAGAATTAATAAATGCAAAAACAGCAATGCATAGCATCAAATCTTTACAAACTACAATAACATTTGGGATGAAACTATTTCTGGTAAAATTATCATTGATGCTAAGCAGTCAAAATGATTCAATACAAAAAAACATGCAGAGGAAATTGAAAAGTGTTTTAAAAAATCAGGAAGTGAATTTACTTGACAAAAATCTTGACTCGCCAAACTAAATGAATAATCAATATCCCAGTGCATCGATCACAATTATTACTTGTGAACTCGAATTTTATCCTGTTGAAAGGAAATTACTGAAATATCAAACTGGGGTATAGATTTTCAAATATTTTTCAAACATTTTGTCATGTAATTACAAACACCTACCTGGCAAAACCGGAAAATGTATTATTATCCTTGAATAAAATTTGTTTATTCACGAAGCTGTTATTAACAATCTCGGAACAGAAAAACAACCAATTTTCGTCGCCAGTTTTTTTTTCCGAGATTGGGAATTAACAGTGTCTTGTGATATTCTACGTTGTAACGAATACAATATTGGGGTATTATTTCGAACACATACAAGATTCAGTAAATACAAAGAGGATTAGTTACATAGATACATAGTTTCTGGAAGCTGTACAATTCTCTCTCGACAATCAAACATGTCATGATAGACGAGACCACTCATTTTTAGAAACAATTTTAAAATTCTATTGAAGCTATTTTAAAATATCGATAATTTCAATATACCATGCAATTAAAATTCTATTTCATAATACCTTCTTCATGATAAGAGGAATACAATCCGAATGATAAATACTATTTTTTGTATGTCAGCATGTGAGATAATAGTATATTGTACAAGGAGCATGAAATGACATACATTTCCCAGTTACTACGCTCGTACACAAAATTTCATATACCTAGGAGTGGGAAATGGGTCATTTCATGCAAATTGTACACTATACTTTTTCTACGACCATCTGAATCATAAACAAATCTGTAAAATGTTTAATAACACTTTTTATCTTAAACTTTCCTGCCATGATTCCCATAATACATACAACCTAAAAAAGGAATTGAAGATACAAATATTGAATATTATAATATAATCGAGCACCAATCGATTTCATAAAGAAAAAAAAAGGTGGTTTATTTGGGATTTGAACTTGATTTGAAATGAAATATCCTGAACTGGAATGATCATTACAGTACAGCTGGCGATGTCGAAATGAAAAAGTGTATACAATCGACCTACTTCCTTGATATATATGACTTACGAAACCAAAATATATCGATTTCAGTCACTAAAAGTGCAACATAGGTCATAATTTCAATTTTTCTATTTTTCTTTTTTGATTTAGAACGCTGAAAACGCCATCGGCTCTGCCCAATATGGGAAGGTTGAGTTGCCCACCAGGCGCATCCCAGGTGGCGGATAAGGAACAACCGGAGCCTTCACAGGCCCTGGCCAATGATAGCCAAGAAAGGGGCCCAAAAACGTGTTACAGAGGACACGGGAGTCCTGGCTCAACCGCCCGGGCTGCATATTGGGGACACTCTGAAATTACCCCCTAATGGTTGTGGGGTACTCAATCACTAGCGCCAACACTCTGGGAACCAGGCGCACCCAGTTATATTTAGCGATTTATCTTCCCCCTTCGCAACCCCACGCCACAATCTCCCTGACCCCGATAGCGGCGGGCTCATATCCAGGGTCCACTTCTCCTCCTATATCCCATCCAAGCGGACTCCTTTTTGGGGTCCGTCACTCCCGATCCGACGGGCTCCACTTTGGGGAACTCGGAACAGGCCTACATGCCCCTGGTTTTGTCAGCCCAAAAACTGCATTCAATTATCATCATCATCATCAACGCTATCGGCCATGATGTGACGTCATACAATTTGTTAACAAGCTTGGTATGTCTATGTGGTCGTGGTCTTTTTATTATTAAATACTTTTAAAAGCCCCCAATCTATACGTGTTACTGTTACTGTTTTCTTGTTTATTGATGAAAGCAATCGTGGACGTTGTATTCGTGAAAGCAGAGAGTTTACAACAATTGACACATTGATGGTCCGTAATTTTTTTTATTTCAACCCAGTTTTCTGCTCTATCGAGCAGAGGAATGTCAAGACTTCTATGTAAGTCCAAAGCATTTGATATTACAATGTGATGATAGCCATAAAAACGTGCGGAATAAGCGTAAAGAAGTCGTACTGAACTATCTCATAAACCTAACCTAACCTAACCTAACCTTAAAACTTGTATTATAAAAAATGATTATAAAGTTTGTTGATGTCAAATTACTTTTCCCTCCGTATCTGCACCCGGATTACGACCTCTCGATTCGAGTCAAACGATACATACCTCTTCAAGTCTTCAACTAATAGCATGTAAAGAATCGAATCGAGAGTTCGTAATCCGGGTGCTGTAACGTTTACTATGGGTGAGTTCGACTATTCGAACTTTTTACTCTAAATGTTCTTCAATACGCATAATTACTGTCGACGTCACATCTGTCATTTTGTTGAGAAATGTCATAGCACTGAATCCAAACAAAAAGATCGTGTATGGCGTTTTGCGTTGGTATTATTTTGGAGTTGTGTTTTTTTTCTATTCCCTTCAGTTTTTGATACCCTGATGGTCTGGACATTATTGTTTTCATCTCTAGCAGTGGATTGTGCACAAAGGGAGTTATATATTGGTCGAATACAGGTACATATCAATTATTATGCGGAATATTGACTCAAATTTACTTTAGAAAATACTGGACACGACTGGAATGTATATTACAAGCTTTTACAAAGTCCTGATGATACGAAAGTATCCGTAGTAAATGAAATATATTATTAAAATCACCAAAACTAACTCGGAACAGCGCAAAACTACATAAGAAACAAATTTGTTTGGATTCAGTTTCTGACGTTTCTGACGTCACAATAATGCAGCGTATCGTTCGGGTACAACCACAAAAACATTACTTTGACACTCTACCGAACGATTGAAGAACATTTAGAGTAAAACGATCGACTAGAGTTGGCAAGTCGAACTCACCCCATGCAGTGTATACAATGTTTGGATACCGAACTGCCCACATTTTCAAAGCTTTGAAGCAAAAAACCCTTTTCTTGCTGCTGCTATATATCTCCATGAATCATTCCTATGTCGTGTTCCGGACTGTTTACACGTAAAATTCCGTTTGTGTGTTAGTTTTAATTCAAATAACGTGATATTTCGACATGCAGAAGAGGCACACCAGTGATATTGAAAGTCGGAAGAATAATTGAAAAGAAGGTCTGAGCAAAAACAATTTGATGGCCTTTAGAAGGACCTAAATGGATGATTCAAGAGGTAAGGTTATTTATGCTCTGCTAGTTGCTTAGGCATGCTTCTGCCGCAGAATGTGATTGGCATACATACGTTTTGCTTTTCTCAACACTAGTATCTTGCTATAGCCATATAGCCACTTCGACAATGCATTCTTCATCATTCGAATCACAAAATATTGTACCGCTCTTACAACCAAGTCAAGCGATTCAGAAGATAATGCTATAAGCGACGGGACGTTGTGAATGTTCATCCAGCCTCTGTTGAAGTGGGCCATGTATTGGGTTGAACATCCGAATTAAGATGCCTAAAAACCCTGGTGTAGCGACTTACACCTACAAAACTGTGGAATAAAACGCAAGACATTCGCCAACACAATACTTTCGTGTATCGCCACCGTCGATTTTATTCTTAGGGTAAGTTTCCATGTATAGAAATTTCGAGTATTGCTTAAGACTATGAAATGACAACATAATGAGTGGAATATACGGACCTACTGTCTCAGGTAGTTTTAATTGTTATTGATATCAATTTTAGAAAGACTTTATTCAATTTTTGTTGAAATACTACTAAGTGGAATTACCTATAATGCATTTCATATTTCTTCAAATTAACGTACATTAAAAGTCACCTTTAGTACTGTCAACCAATTACAGAAGCACACCACTATTTATTTGTTTTGTCTTCAAAATAATCTAAACAAAATCGAATCAGTCGATATACCAGGGTTTTTTAGACCTTAATCCGTATACACTATACATATTAACTCACATAAACTTCTTTACCCAAATATATATTAAAATGGAATGTTTTCTATTTTCAGTTCAAGTAATTTAGATTGATCTTCCTTACAGGTAAGTGGATTACTCTATTAATGCTTGTTTACAAACCGTATGACGTCACATCATTGATAATCTATAGACCAACATTGCTGACAGCGTTTTCGCCTGTTTATGAAAAGTAAACTTCAAAATGAAGTTTTGCGGTTTTCTCGGTCCCAAATAAATATACATCTTGACCAAAGGCCATCATTTCTTCAAATGGAATTGAATTGGTCGCAAATTCCTTATACCTAGGTCCCAAATAAATATGGTAATATTGTTTATTCTGATCAAACAATTATTATTAATCATCGAGAGCGGGGATTGGCGTATTGGTAACGCCGGGGCTTCGTGATCGAGAGGTCGCGGGCAAGATTTTTTTCAGTTTCAGATATAAATCTGAGTGATTGAATCTTGTTGCTGGATGAGGGTTATCCTCCACGATTCACTGTTGCGTTAATAACTAACAGTACTGTGCTTAAGGTGGCGTATGGAGTTAGTAACAAGGCCTACCCAGAACACATTATATCCATAGTAATTAGACTATCAGGTCTGTTTGGATATAAATATATAAAAAAAAGACCTACTTTGAAAAAAGTCAACTAGCCTGCTGTGAAATTGAATTGATCGCAAATTCCTTATACCATAGGAATTTTATCGCCCATCATTGCGCAGAAAATAATCCATTAGCCCCTACCACTGTCGAAACATTTCTTCTCAACATCTGGTAAAGTTTCTGAAAGAAAATAGTCACACACATGTGACTCATGACTCGTATTGACATCTCCACAATTTTTATTTCGGCCCATTTGATTGTATTCTGCCAAATGTTACTCGGAAGTAGGTGAAAGTGACCTTTTCTTTCACATCAAAATTGAAGCAATATTGTAATCACAATGTGAGGTTGAGTAAACCATCCACTATTTCTCAATGTGAGGTACTTTTCGATTATTTTTCTGTGTCATATTCCGATTTCGGGGAAACCGCCATTACGCACGGTAAACAAATCGCACAGTTTTCGTAAACAAAACGCACAATTTGATATCTTGGGAACCTATCTATATAGGCGTCTTTCTTGGAAAACATGATTTTACTGATAATAATAATAATAATAATGATAATGATAATTTTGGATCTTCAATAAGGCTTCAACGATTTGGATAAAATTTTGTATTCAGATAAGGTACTTGAGTTCATCTATATAGGCGCTTCTTATGAAAAATGTGATTTAACTTATAATAATAATAATTTGAATTTTTGGATGTCGGAAACGGCTCTAATAAATTGGATAAAATTTTGTATATAGATGAAGTTTTACGTTTTAAGTTCATCTATATAGGCGTCTTTTTTTAGAAAAAGACGATTTTACAAATAATAATAATAATAATGATAATGCGAATTTTTTGATCTCGAAAACGGCTTCATCTTTTTGGATCAGATTTATTATTCAGATAAGGTATTGCTACTTAATTTCATCTATATATGCGCCTTTTCTGAAAAAAGGTCATTTTACTAATAATAATATGAATTTTTGGATCTCTGAAACGGCAAACTGTAGGTAAAGTATAGTACGTAATGCGTGTTGTAAAGCAATTACGCACTCATGGAATCACGTAATTTTTCCATTCGTGCGTAACTTGCTTTTTGAACCACTTGTTACGTAATATAGCTAATAGTAGTTACTTGTCTTCTTGCAAAATTGTTTTCCATCTACTCAAATATTCCTACGATAACTACAGTACCTACTGAGAAAGTAGACACGGAGCCATATACGGGGTGAATTTAAAACTCACAGGAGGAACATAATCAATGATAGTGGTCTTTTTTTTAACCCAACAACCATTTTTTTTAACTACCTTTTTGACCGGAAGTAACCCCAACTTCTAAACATTTTCTAGTCAATCATTTATCTCAAATTAGTGTTTGTTTTTTGATCGGCTATTGAATTTCATTTTGTGTCGCAGATATATCGCTGAATATTAAAGACAATTTGATTGAACAATTTTTTGGTCAACTATGTGAGGTAACTATTGGTATATAAAATAAACAATAGTGGCCCAAGTATTGAGCCTTTTGGAATGCCCACTTTGATTTTTTCATTATCCGATTTGATTTTTATCTTTTTCTATTAGATACTGAAATCTATTTGTTATGCAAGAGCATATCAAGTTTTTCCGAAAGTGTAGTATCAAAGGCTTTTGAAAAATTTCTTGTTTGTTCAGTGTTCTTTATGAAACTGTGATTCCAAGAATCCACAATTGCGCATGAATTTCAATTTTCTCAAGTGCTTGTGACCTCGTCTACCACATGAGAGGGTATTTGCGAAAATATTGTTTCTTGAAGTCGGAATAATCGTGCCATTTTTGTATTCACTCAATCCGCTACAGTGGGAGAGGGGGTTAGATTGTTTAAAGAAAACTTGAAGATACCTGAAAAACAGTCACAAGCGACCATAATAGAGAATCAAAATTTTTTCGATCTTTGTCCTCATCATTGTCAGATATACATATTTTCTCCTCCGTATATTTTGATTCGTCTATGCAAAACTTGCAACCAAATATACTCATACCAAGGATACTAAAACATTACAAAAATCATTGTTTCGAACGTTACCCACGAAAGAAAATCAAATCGGCGTGTATCAATTTTTATAATTTCCATCAAGTTTTTTTGAGTTTTTTAAAGAATGCAATTTTTTTTTTCGGAAAATCGTGTAGCCTAGGCTGAAGGGTTCCATTCTCAGAATTTTTTAAGTCAGTTGAAACTTGTCTGTATATTTTTTATATCATTTAACCTATCTTAGAAGTTAATATTGAAATGAGAGATTCTTTGTGAAAATATATTGATTTAATTGTTTGAGGATCACCTAAGGTAATTTCTGTACGTTGAGAGATCATCGCAGCGATTAAAAGTGGGTTTGGTAATGGTAAAGTGAGAATAAGTATTGTTTTCGAAATTGTGAAGGAAGTGAGCGTCATTACGAATGTAAAGAAATTAATTCCAATGAAGAAGGATGTTACCGTCTGTGATATAAATATTTCCAAATAAGAATCTCGAACCCAGGACCACTAGATTGCCGGTCAGTGCTCTACCAACGGAGCTACCGAGAAGACGTGCGTTCCGAATGCATATCGGGATACCATTTTTTTCTATATTTTCTTATGTTGATAGTGTCACCTACAAACTACTGCATTTGTGAGGTGTTGGAGGGTAAGAGGTTGGATGGGAACTTATTCGTTTTCAGTAATCATCAAGATCCTATTTACCTTTCACACCTAGCATAGTCGATATACCGGGTGACCGAGAACTAATTGACCCATATCAGACCAAATATGACACTTCCGCTTGGTAATTACGATTCGGCACGAAATTACCTTTCCAAAGATATATCACAATCATACTTCCAATTCAAAAATTTCTGATAAGTGTGCTATGGAAAATGAAACACTAGCATGTGAGTAACAATAATTCACACTTTTCATGCAGGCGTAACTATTTTTCCAGTTTTTGTTTTTCTTTATTTTTCAACATCAATAATCTAATAATCTCATTACAAATACCTACATTTGTATTGAATCTTTCAACAAAAAAATAAATAGGAAACAAAAATAAGTAGTTTTTTTGATATTTTATATTTCATAGATAGGAGTTTCTAACCTGCACAACAATATTTTATGTAAGTATTTAAATAAATGAGTTTGAAATAAAGAAAAACAAAAATTGGGAGAATAGTTACGTCTGCATACAAGACATAGTGTGAAAACTTTGACATCGAATTATTGTTACTTACATGCTATTGTTTCACAGCACACTTCCATGAAAATGTTCCGTTACGAGGGGAATACAAAAAGTATTTCTTTATAAAATTTCAAATATACCAGTAGTTTGTTAATTGGAAGTATGATTGTGATATATCGTTGGAAAGGTAATTTTGTACAGTATCATAAATTGAGAACATGATGGTTCGTTCGAACTCAAAAAATTGGATGCGCCTCGGGTCAAACCGGAATGGTCATATTTGGTCTGATACATGCTAAATTCTACATTCATGACGTCAAGTACATGTCAAAAATTTGAAACATATTTACTGAATAACAACAAAGATACAGGGGAGTAAATTGGTTTCGGCACACCCGGAATAACGATATTCAGCAGGAATCGGCCACTGAACTAGGAATCGGACGTTAAAAGGTAAGACCTCGTTAATCCTCAGCTCGCACAAGTTTCGACTTTTGAGGGCAGCCGTTCGTGGGGGGCGACAGCAGGTTAACGGAAAAAACAATTTTAACAATTTTTTTTGACGCGGTAGGCCAAATATAAAAAATGAAGAGAAAGGTTAGCGTCCTTGATATAAATCTAGAGGTCTTGGGTTCGAATCCTGCTCGGGGATAACCTTTTTCGGGAAATTTTATATTCGTCTGTATGCTGCAAATTTTTCTTCATGTGACAGATCTTGTTCAGTGGTCGGATATCCACATCCGATCCCTGCTGAATATCGCTATATGTCGACGATGATAGGTGTGAAAGGTGAATAGGATCTTGATGATCATTGATAACCAATGAGTTCCTAACCCCTAACTTTCCAACACCTCACAAATGCTCTATGTTGTTGAATCTACTAACATCAGATTTCTAGAAAAAGTGGTGTCCTGACATATTATTTATGTAAGAAAATACTTTGTTAAATCCATTTTATTCACTTCCCACCTGTCTTCCATATCTCGTCTGATTTATAAGACTTCATTCACTTTTATGAAAAGATAGATTGTTTAGTATTTTGATGAATAACATTATCAAAATTTTCTTCACTTTTACTGCCCTTGAATATATTGAGATCAATATAACATGAAATGGATCCAACAGAACCCTTGAAACTAGGTACATGTTTTCCTTATAAATTCTTTCATTCAACATTGCTACACGCCGGCACGAAAATGCATACATAATTTTCTATGAATCGAGTTACATTATTTGTTTTGTGATATTTAGTATGTTTGGTACGAATTTCCAAACTTTAGTGAGGCAATAAAAATAAAGAGTATTGTTTGTTAAGTTTATATTGATGGGTTCTCATATTGTGTATACTTGATATGATTGAATAATTCGATGTCGCAAGTCGCAATGTTTTGTTAGTGTGTGTTTCATTGCCATTTTGGGAAGGATTTTCGTCGAATTTCACTAAGAGAAGAATGTGGAATATGCTCGGTATTTGAAGTTTTGAATGATGAATTGCATGAAAAAGAAACATTTTATTCTGATACAAGTATGGCTGGCAACAAAAGATAGCACGATACGATTCAATCGCATATCGAATATTTGGACTATAAAGTCCCATCCATCTGTCAAAAATTTAGTGAAAAATCAATTGTAATATTTGAATACAGAGAGACACAAGAACAAATAAAACTAAATGAAAGCTTCTAAAATTTCCGATTTAAAATTTGAAACTTTCGAAAGCGGTTAGACTTGGATATATGAAATATGGTCATTGTTTTGCGTAGAGCCTAAAAATGTGTTAATATACAGGGGGCACTGTTTGAAATGAGGAAGTTTAGACCCACTTTCGGTACAAGCCACATTCTTGAAAATATTTTAGCCGAATAGCCCCTATTAACGAAAGTAAATAAATTTTCAAATTCGCCCCTCCTATGCTTTTCCATATACAGTGCGGCTTTCAATAGTCCCCCCCCTGTTAACTTTTGAACGGTTTGACGTAGGAACATGAATAAAAAACCGTTTCGAGGGTTTTACCAATACTACTTTTTGAAATAAAAAATATGGTGATTACCCAATAGGGGGGGCCCATCAACTCAAAATTTTTTAATGGCATGGGGGGTCAAGTGGCACATCGTCGAGAAGGAAATTCCATTCTCTTTACAAACATCTGAATTTTTTTGAATTTCGTTATTATTTTTTTTGCAATTTTAATTGGAAATATCAATTATAAATATGGAACTGAATACTACTCATACCTCGATAAATTTGAACGGTTTGATGTGGAACAATGAAACCAAAATATTTTAGAATGGTATTACCGATACTACTTTTTGAGAGAAAACATTGCAATTACTCGACATATGGCGCTGGAGGAACATTTACTAAAAAAAATCGAAAGGCATAAAAATCGAAATGGAGAAGAAAATCCTGAACAAAATTCAAAAATATTTAGATGGTTGTGAAGTGAATTGAATTCTCTTTTCAACGATGTGCCACTTGACCCCCTATGCCATTTAAAAATTTTGAGTCGATGGCCCCCCCGCGCCCCTTATTGAGCAATCACCAAATGTTTTATTTCAAAAAGTACTATTGGTGAAACCCTCGAAACGGTTTTTCACTTATGTTTCTACGTCGAACCGTTCAAAAGTTAACAGGGGGGGGGACTATAAAAAGCCGCACTGTATTGATTTATGCAGTTTCTGTAGATACTCTCTGTATAGTAAATATTTTTGAGGTTTCAAACCCCCGTTGTATAATAAGGTTCATGCCATCCTAGTTTACACATATGTGAACAGAGATTTGTTGAGACAAGACATTTTTTTCTGCTTCTTTTCAGCACTTTCTCGCCCCATCCTGTGATAAGTGAATATTTACAAAAGTAAAACTATAGAGAATGTGCTATTGTGCAGTTACAAGTTAGGAAGTAAAACTTAAAGAATAGCAGTGTTCAAGAAGTATACAGTGGCGTGTAACCAAGTATACGAAAGTCTCTAACATCGAATAAATTAAAAAAAATTAAGAAAAACGTTTTCTGAAAATCAAAACTTATTTACACAAACGAAATTGATCGAATCAAATGCCACCCCTACTAATAACCCACTAAAAAAATAAAAAAGTGTTTTCAAGTATTGTTCGTGGTGTTTATTTGAGGAGTGTGGCTGGTATTGATGTATATCGATCTAGAGTCATCTAACGAAAAACACGAAAAATTATCATATTTGAATTCTTACCTGAATATGAATATGAACAGTATCAGTAGTGAAAAAAATACTGCGACGTTATCCATGGTCCTTAACATTACAAATAATTGCCTTCTCAAATTTGGCATGAATCTAACCAGTTTCAATATCCTCAGAAGGCGGAATGTTCGTAATACAGATAATCCAGAATCTGTATGTGATTCACCTAAGAAGTTTTTGAATAGTTCTATAGCGCTGAAACAATTGTAAATTGTCACACTGATGGATAATCTCAACATATCTCAACCTGACACGATATACAGGGTGTAATCTAATCTCTTGCAATTTGCACTCCCGTGAGGACAGGTGGATAATACCATTTTATAACGAATGGCAGGTGTGAAAAATTCGAAAAAAAAATTGTGAATTGTAAATGGTAAACACGAAAAAAAAAATTGTTTACCAAAATTCCAGGGGTGGAACATATTTTTTTTCGTTTCAAAATATATAAATGAATTTTTTCTGTAATCTTGGAAAATATATGATTTATCGGAAAAACAACTCAACAATTCATTATTCCTAGTAATTTCTTATGCGCTCGTTTTCTCAGAAAACGTGATTGAACGCCGACATCAAATTTCAGGTTCACGGGCCGCTGAAAGTTTTGGTGGAGCCAAATATTTGATTGGTCATAAATCTGCTAAAAATGATCGGAGAAGGAAAAGGAAAAGTTCATATCGTTTCTGAAGACTCCTACCTTCTCATGCAAATATAATATGCGAGTAATTGAGTACCTGAAATATGTATTGTCGCACTTCACGGAGATGTTTGCGGATGATCCGAAATTCATGAATAATTTAGTAAATATGGAATTATTATACTGAAGCAGCAACCCATACCCTTTTTGGACTATATGCAACAATTTTAGAGTAGTGTGACAGGTCCCACTTATACATGCCAAACAAAAAACTTTGTTTAACTCCTGCCTCATCTTCAACTTACCCATAAAACCGGCATTCTCTTCAGTAGATAATAATAATAATAATAATATAACTTTATTCAGAATTCAGAATAAATAATACAATTCAAATTGATACATGCTAGAGTGAATAAAGTAATTCAGGGATAAGTGCAAAGCACTTGTTTCCCAAAACATAGGTAAGATTGAATGAATGATTTGTACAGGACTTAATGAAAATGTAAAATACTTATAAAAGTGTAAAGGTTAAATTTAAAGTATGTAAGCATGAAAGTAAAAACGACAAAATAAAAATTTAAAAATTAAAAATTAAAAATTAAAAATTAAAAATTAAAAATTAAAAATTTAAAAATTTAAAAATTTAAAAATTGCGGAAATCAAAACGTAAAATTGTATAAACTTGTAAATTTGTAAATGTAAAAATGTTTAAATATATATGTAAAAATAAAAATATAAACTATAAACTATAGAATGTGAAATCAGATAAAGTACCAAAAATAATACATCAAATTCGATAAGATACAATAAAATTGTTTATATAATATAATTAAATGTATATTATAATTTATAAAAAGTGAAACATGTAATAGAATAAATAAAAGAAATAAATAAATAGATAGAAATACACACATGTACTTCTTCCACTGCTGGAGTGGTTCAAAATCACTTCTTGTCAACGAAATCAGCAATTGTTTGTCTGGATTGACTGGATGTAAATTTTTTCAGTGATTTTTTGAAAATATGAAAATTATTAATACTTCTAATTGTATGAGGAATAGTGTTGAATAATTTAGGGGCTAAGTACGTATAAGAATGTTGGATGAGAGATTTTTGTGCTAGTGGGATGACGTGGTGATCTTTTTTCCGTGTATTATAACTGTGAGATGGCAAGATATAACTCTTCTTTTTATAATAGGTTATGATGGTGTTATAATAAAAGAGTTGACGAATGTCAAAGACAGTAGCTTCAGAAAATGTTGAAAATATTCGCTTATTCATATCCTGCATAAATGTTTAATAATACTATTCTGAAGTGCAAATCTCAAGCTTAAAATCACATACTTCATTTTTTATATAGGATGTGTGTGAGCGATTATTATCAACATTTACTGAAGAAATTGCCGGGATTATGGGTAAGTTAAAAACTGAGGCAGGAGTAAAACCCAGTTTTTTCTTTGGTATGCATGAATGACACTTGTCTCACTAGTCTAAAATCGTTGCATATGGTCCAAAGAGGGTACTGATTCCTGCTTCAGTATAATTATTTCATATCAACTAAAATATCCATGACTTTCGGATCCTCCGTAAATATCGTAGAAGGGTTATGTAGAGTGGGACAAAACAGATTTCAGGTACTCAGATACTCACATGTTATATTTCCATGAGTAAGTAGAAGTCTTCAGGATATGCACTTTTTTTCCTTCTGCTATAACTGGAAATCATTCTTATGAAGAATTGAATTATCTCTCAACCTCTCGAAATCTTTTTTTGATAAATCTTATATTTTCTGAAATAACAACAAAAAAAATTATATATTTTTTAAATAAAAACATTTTTTAGGTCCACCTCTGATTTTTTTTTTCATTTCATTTTTTCATTTCAATCTTCACTTTTTGCTCGAGTTTGTCTGTCGTTACTGGATTATACTGAAAACTCGAATACTTACCTCAAAATCACGATGATGCCATCAAACACATTGAAACCATTCGAAATGTATCCGAAAGGTCCTTCAGAAATCACCTTCAGTACCATTTCCACTGCGAAAATTATGGAAAAAATAACATTCGTGAGTTCGACGACATGCGTCAATATTTCAGATTGCTCGTGATGCTCGATGCCCATCGATAAAGTATTGATCAGAATTGCTAGTAGAATACCATTCTGAAAAAGCTTATGCTCGACGAGCACTTTGATGCACCTTCTGAACATTTTGAAGGATTTTATCGTTCCCTTCATGACAAGACAGCAGGTGATGTACATTTTTGAGCGTTTTTCGTTCTTATACTCTGATTCGCAGTGCCACATATCTTGACAACATGAGTAGTCCTCTTCCGGTACTTGCTGGATATACATTTCTTCGCCGGTCTTCTGCCTATAAATATAATAATATTTATTGTTTAAAATTCAAAGACAATCAGACAACAACTGATATTGACAATAAATGAATGGGTTCCCGGAAGATTCAAAAAGAATCTTGTATGGAAAATGTAGGGGCTATAATAGAAAAACAATCATTGATAATAATTAACACAGAACTTACATAGATATGGTAAATAAATAAAGTTTCCAATAAGGCGAACCTTTGAAGTGGGAGTAGGAATAAGATACTTAACTCTAAAAATGTTAATGATAGGATTATATGCTAGAATAGTATCAGATTAGAAGACTGATCCCGAATGCGGCTTTTCTTTTTAATATCCAGAGTGCTGGTCATAGTAATTCCACGTAAAGCGAGCCTTGTGAATAGTGTATTTTCACCTCGGAAAAAACATTTTAGTGCGGAAAAGTAGATTTGTTTAGTTTTTGCGGATTATACTGATATTTAAATATTGCGTCGCAGAAGGTTAAAATAGAAAGCTTACCAAGTATGGTTCTATAGTTTAATATATATTTAATAATAAATGTTCTTTATGTTAACTTTTGGGTGTTTTTCCGCTAGTAGAAAAAATAGTGTACCTAACACGAGCGTAAAGTGTCTTTTCTGCAATCGCGTGCGGAAAAGTATCACTTTCCGCACTTGTTAGGTAAACTACTATTTCTACAACTGAGCGAAAAGTACCATGTTTGCGCTTCAAGAAGACAGCGCAAAGTTGCACTTTTCCGAGGAACGAGCGTTTTGGTTACTTTGTCTCTCGGCGAGCGACAGAGTAATTGAATTTCAGATTCTAAATCATATAACTATGAATATTATGATAAACAAACGATTCAAACTTTGTCATCACGCGGCAAAGTATTACTTTGCGCTCTCAATAAATCAATAAACGAATAGCTATTTTCTACAACCGAGCGAAAACTATCATGTTTGCTCTTCAAAAAAGTTGCACTTTTCCGAGGAATGAACGTTTTTTACTTTGCCGCTCGCCGAATTACCATGGAACCATAATACAAAAACGTCAAATGTTTTTTTATAAGTAATTGAATATGATTCTACGTCAAATAACTATGTATGCTACTGTGATTTGAAAATGATTTATAGTCACAGGTTGTCACTGGATCGAGATTTGAACAAAATGCTTTGTGAAACTCTGGTATTATCTCATTTGGATCATTGTGACGTTGTATATGGATCCTGCCTTGATAGTGTGGATATAAAACGTATACAAAAATTACAAAACTCGTGTCTCCGACTTGTATGGCATGTATGGCATGAAGCGCAATCACAGGATTTCTCACAATTTACCGGAAGATCATTGACTTGATATGTTTAACCGCCGTAAATTACATTTTGCGTGCTTCTGCTTCAAATTATTAAAGTTTAAGTGTCCCCCTTACCTACACGAAAAACTAAGTTATCGTACCGATGTTTATAATTTGAATACTAGACGCCAAAATATTCTCACCATACCCTCTCAACATAAAGAGAGAGTTCTTTTTCCTACAAAAGCGCTAAAATCGTAAATGAGCTGACTAAACTTCACTTTTTTAGTTTCAATTTGACTCCAAATGCTTTCAAATGCAAATTTAAGCAGTGTCTGTCAGATATTTTTCTATTTCCGTCATGGAATTAGCTAGGGAAGTAGTTGTTTCTGTCAGATTTTTTCCTCATATTTTCCACATGGTTGAAGAGAAGGGTACTGTTAGTTATACAGTGGATTATGATTCATTGGGCTGGGGCAGGACGTCTCTAATGTTGTCAGACCTACCCTGTCACTTGCAACTGGGTCTTCTTGGAAGAACGTTGCACAAATATCTGTCAGATGTAATTAAATGTCCGTTCTGGTATTAGCCAGGGAAGTAGTTGTTTCTGTCAGATGTTTGTCTCATATTTTCCACATGGTGGAAATATTTGGAGAGAAGGGTACTTCGACATTGTCGAATTTACTATTTCATAAAGGTAACTTGGTTATCGAAATTCGCATCCAGGAATTTAATAACTTGTGTGATAAAAGGAAAAATACTTCTTGTTCCCGATGACACCACAGGCGTCCAATATCCCATTTTCGTTAATATTCTCATCAATTTCGGCCTCAACTGCTTCACCTACCTGATACCCTTGGACAGCGAGCTGAAGAACGAGTCCAGAACTATTTGGCCTGTGGGCAAGGCCGCATTGATCGCCCCTAGAGCGAGAAGTTCTTGACAAGTGAGGGCCTCACCGTTCATGAGCTCGTTGCAGTCCTGCTGGATTTGTTGCTGAGTTTGGAGTATTTGTTGTTGGCTCGGCGCTGAAGTTATTTGCCAGATGTTTCCGTCACCTGCAAAATGTTATTTCAGTTTCAGTTTGAATGCTCCCATCATTATAAAAAACAATTACGTGGTCAGTCCATATATTACTGAGGACTAGTTCCCAACAAATATATTTTCAATATTGATCTTGAATCAATATTGTTTTTGTGACTTGCCATAAATGTTCTTTATGTACATAACGTGGTCAAATAAGCTACTCTACTCTACTCTACTTCCTAATTACTCCCGAGTGAAAACACGTACAGTTCACTTGAGTCGAAATAACCGACACAAAAGAAAACACTCCATACTTTGTTTAATCTTCTGAAGCAGACAACCTATTTCCAATGTCGTGAATAAATGGCGTTTCGTACTTTAAACAACTCCAGTCGGTCTTTTATTTTGTATTTCTCAGATATCCGCCATACTTTCGGACTCTCTGTAATTTATAACGCAACTTTCCTTATAATCTGATTAACTTTTTAAAAGGAGAGAAGCGTAGCATAAGCCGGATTATATTGACTTTTTTGTTGATATCTCCAACTCGTCCGAAGCTTGCTCTTTTAAAAGTCGTTCAGCTTTCTGCAGTAATGCCACTCGTCGTATGTTTGAATATTTCTCGAGGATACACTGAGCTTTCGCGAGAGTGAATGGCGATATTGAGAGGGATGTGCGGCTGCGAGATAAATTATGTAGATTATTGCCATTTTTCTCGCGTCTGCAGTTTGTTCCAATATGCAGCTGACAGGTGGAGATGCTGTTCTTTTTACTGGAAGAGCCGAGACATGGATATGTCAATACAGCAGTATGTGAATGTGGTGGCTAGCGATTTCTCGGAATGAATCCGTTTGAAAACAAAATGTCACAATTATTGGAATTTCACGGCAAGTAAAATTCGTTACGGTCTCTGACGAATTAGAAATTGACAGCGACCAACAGAAAGCGTTCGATTTCACCCTCCTTTTTTATCTGACAGAGTCCACGTGGGCTGCCAGTCCAGTTGAGACGAGGAGCGGTTGGAGAATAACGTTTTACTGATAATTATTTTTTGTGGTGTTCAGTACAAAACTATTTAAAGTACACCATTTAGAAATTTGTTTCGTTGCCTCTTGTGTATTTTGGAGCATAGTATCGGTGTTCTCTGCCTACACGAGCAATTTAATGATAAAAACAAGAAATAATTCATCCAGGTCGTCATCTACCAATATTCTTTGTTGTTTTTGATTTTGTTGCAAAACTGATACGACCAGATAATCACAAAAATACAATCAGGTTAGCAAATAGAGCAAATTCCAAAAAATGAGCTCGTACATATCATTATCATCTCATTCATCTCATCAATATAACAGAGAATGATAGGATGGTGAGATAGAACTGTTAAACGTCACAGAGTAAAAGTAGGGATAAGTTTTACCTAAACTTTGGAAATTTGAGGCTTATCTTACTATCCATGCCTTACGTTGTCCTTTGGTGATGCGACCCGAAATTCGAGTGCAAGGTCCACTTAAGTCCTAAGGTAACCTTGAGTAACACCTGTGTGAATATCTGTTACAGGTTACAAGTACAAATTGGAGGTCAAGTTGAGTTTGCAGAGTATTTTAGAAGTGTATTCGACTTTTGTAATTGTAATTTATTGTTGATTGTCGAAATGTAAATAGACGAGTTATAACTGTCCAGTATTTTCTGTAACCACGAACCCCAATATCATAACAGTATTCACATAGGTAGCAAACATAATAAAATTAATCATACCTGCTTGAGTAGTTTTCTCACTGGAGCAAACGTTTTTCTTGTCGATATTGATATTGGTAGACAATAGGTTCGAAGACGTGGTTGGAGGGGAGTTACTTTGGCCATGGGATACTAACATGTCGCTAAACATAACGGAAGATCTCCTTCTATTATTAGGAACTGAAGGCGGTGACAGAAGATTGGTTGGACTCTGCGAAAATGTGGAGATTTATTCAGTTTTATATAAATATGTTCCAAGAATTTGAAGATACAAGCGAAAGATAACACTTTTAGTTCTGCAAAGAATCAATTCTTGAACACCGAGAGAAAATATTCTTTTATTCAAATGATTTATTCTAGTTGACGTTTATCAGTCACATATTTTTGAAACTATGTTTTCATACAACTGAAATTTTTATACAAATAATCAATATTTGACTCGTAGCTGCTTGGAAAAATATTTTCGTTCTGTGAAGACATGGAAATGTAATTTTCAATTGAAGGAACTGAAAGAAGTAAGTTGACTGTCACCTAAGATGGTAACAAATATATAGCATAGTTCACAATGAAAAAGAAACCAAAACTTACATCATTATTAAAATTTGTGATGTCTTGATTGGACACCGATGGAACTCTCAGGAGACCTGGTCTTTTTGGAACAACCGACAGTTCCACAACGTCCTCATTTCTGATGATATTTTCGCTGAGTATCGAGCTAGTTCTTGATACGGCACGGGTACTTGGCACACTTGTTTGCTGTAAACGAAAACCATAGTGAAAATACTGCTGCATTTCTGATAAAGTCATTACTAACTGAGCTCATGGGTGAGTTGGAGTTTGCATAGGTAAAATAATGTATTCCCAACCCCCATATGTAGTTTTTTTTATACACCACACTGAATTTTCTCTTCGTTTCTTCTGTATGAAACTGGCCAATCAATCTTGTTATTCTGAATACCAGAAACGTTAGTTCACACAAGGTATTGAATCTATAGATTTCAATGATTTCAATTATTCCAATTTTTTATCCATCATGAGCCCAGTGAGAATAATATTGATCTGCGAAGGGAATTTTGGAAATTTTGTGAAAAGGAATATTAATTCATGTTCTCAGAGTTTTCAAGTGATGTCATCATATAGAATGGAATTATAAATTATTGAAATGCTTTGAATTAAAAATAATGTGTTGCAAAAATGTTTTATTGTTATTTTAGACATCTAAAAAAGGGGATGTAAGATTTTTATAGATTCACCTGAGGATTGAGACAAAAGTCACTTAATTTCGAAGGAAATCTTATATATACTGTTATTTTGGAAGTAACTTCCTGTAGAATTTATGAATTCCTAGCTGGAATAGAGCTATAGAGCTTAAATATTGACCGAAAGCGAATTATTGTTTTGATGTTCGTTTATATGAACTTTCAAATATCTACACGTTTTGCCAATATAAGATGCATCACAATCTTAACAGTTTATTTCAAACATATATGTCACTTTTTGGAAGTTATTCAGTTTTGTCTTTTGTATCAACCAAGTATCTACTCAGATTGTTATTTCTTTTAAAAGAGATTTCAATGTTGTCGATGTTAATTTTGATGAAACCAGCTATTCTGTTATAAATATCATTTAAGAAAGGGAGTGAAACAAATTTGTCAACTGAGCCTACTTGAGAATAAGCTGAGTTATGTGTTTTTTGTTTCACTTTTGTTCTTTACTGATATTGGATGAGTAAGGAAAATTGCAAAGTAGATCTTGTAGAAAACGTTGTCAAAAAATTGAGATATATATAATTCAATGGTTGAAGTGTGTAGTAAATGTTTTTTGTTGAAGGTTAAAGGGAAGACTAGATTACCCAATCAATCATTAATTTATCTTCATTTCTTCATATATCTGTTAATGATATTATATTAAAGTACAGGAGTTGTCAACTTACATTACTTACGTTTCGCCTCATCTTAGGACAACTAGGATGATGCCTCCTCGCATAATTTAGTCTTATTGTCTCTCCTCCCGATAGCATTTTCTTATCTCTCCTCTGCTCCCTCCTCACCCTATAGAGCCGTATCTTTTTCAGCATCCTGCG
The DNA here is from genome assembly GCA_958298965.1 of Chrysolina haemoptera. Taxonomy (NCBI): domain Eukaryota; kingdom Metazoa; phylum Arthropoda; class Insecta; order Coleoptera; family Chrysomelidae; genus Chrysolina; species Chrysolina haemoptera. Next base: position 9,943,470 of record OY282595.1, on the reverse strand, counting down.
TTTGGATCTCCTCCACAGATGAGCGATGTACTTGACGATTTCGGCGTAGCAGCTGTTGGGTTCGCTGTTGTTCGTCGAGGAGGCTAACGTACTGCTACTCTGAAATCTGGCTCTTTCCAGTCGCATGCGCTCCATCTCGCGTTTTTTCGTTTCGGCGAACTGGGTGGCTATGACGACCAGGCAGAGATTGATCATGAAAAAAGAACCGATCTGAAAGAAACATCTTGAGTCATGATCTTTTACTCAAATTGTTACTCTGGACCCAAGCAGGGTGCGACCAATTATCTTTGGATTTACTCCCAAGTCACACCAAAGCAAAACAACCACTTCAAAGCCGCCCACCCTAGGAAGTATTTTTTTGTATTATTAGAAAATTTAAAAAAGTTATCATCATTGGCAGTATAATGATAGGATGTTAAATTTTGACTGTCACAAGGCCAGAGTATAGTTTTGAATCCGCTCTGAATCGCTTGGATTTAAGCTTACGGGATAACCTCCCCAAAAGCAGAAGAATCAACCCTAGATTCAACTGGTTTTCCTATTCCACCATCATTTCGAAGGGCTTGTTGTAGATTTGCAGGTTCGGCCACGGCTTCACAAATGTGTGGACTTTGTATGAGGGAGTTGAAAGGGTAAATGATACGAACCAGCTTTATTTACCAAAGCAAAAGTGGTGGATAACATAAAGCAGTGCGAAGGGTCTGTACTACCTAGGTAGGGTCTTATACCCGTTTATGGGACTAGTGGTATTCTTATTCTTGCAATTTTTCACTAGCACGAAATTGCACCCAAATTTTCGAAAACGTTCAGAAGATTTTCGCTGGAAAAAATTTTGCCTCTGTCCTTGGCGTTTGTAGCTAGTGTTACATTTTTCTTGGTTAGGGGAGGATACGAGCTGGAAGTGGCATTTATTCCCACAATTTTGGTTAAAGTCCAAAACGGGCGGGACCCGTTATGGTTGCTCAGGAGGAAACAAAATAAACAGGGAGTGCATATAAATAAAGTTGCGTGAGAACGATTGAACGCAAGAAACAGGCAGATAATAGTATAATCTCAGTACAGATCTATGATTAATTAATGTGCTGATAATGAATAATACAATTTGCAAATTTCGAAAAACAGTATGGTTAGGTGACTGGTATTCAGTTCAATTCATTATGAATATTTGGAATGTTTTTCTTACCACTATAAGAAGAACGAAATAAATCCAGTCCCAAAAACTGTGACCATCTTGAACATAATACATGATTTCCGTCCAACCTTCTAGAGATATCACCTGAAAAAAAGAAGATGGTATACAATATTTCTCGAGTGAGTGGAATTATTTGATGATATTGATTTCTTGGTGGAAATGTTTATTATAAGGAATCGGTTGAATGAGAGTGAAATGTCGACTTTGTAGATATTTGAGAGCCAAAAAGTTTGATTTTTTTAAAAATTCATTTATTGTAGCTGCTATTGATAAGCTGAATTGGTTCTTCTCTAAGGTTTCAGTTTGAATTCTTCATTTTGATACGAATCAGTTTATCTTATTCTTGAGATGGTTGCAAATAATAGTAACAAAGAGATGTCAGTTCTATTACAGTCGAAAACTGGAGTGGACTTTTTGAAACTCATCCAATTTTTTTCAAGTTTTAACGATCTATCTGTATCAGTTATAGTTATATATTTCAAATAATATTTGATTCAATTCTAATTCAATTTATTTCTCAAGAAAAATACAGTTTATAAGAGGAAAAAAACAAACATTTTTTATTTATTTTAATTTAATCAGAATCAGAAAGGAGTTTTATATGTGATTCTCTTAAAAGCTCTCGGGTTTTATTCAGAACTCGATAAATTTTCAAATAACGTTTTCGTTGAAATTGAAAAATGTATTCGCTGATAAACGAGGTCTTGTTATATTACCCCCGATTATTTCCCTCGTCTGTCATTTATTCGCTGATTAACCCTCTTCGTTCCTTTTGCGAATAAACTGCATGGTCCTTCTTGAAAGTTGCAACACATTGCACAAGTCGTGTGACATATTGCCGTAATTATGTTCATTAATATAAGAAACATAATCATGTACGTTGTGGAATAAATATTATTGGTTAATTGACATATTTGGGAAATAATCTGATCAAATATAACTCGACCGTCGTTTATCAAATTGAATACATTTTATAATTACCACTCAAACATTTTTGTTTTAGAAAATTCATCTCGTTAAATTCGAAGATTTATGTTCAGAACATAAATCTCCGAATTCAACTCGATAAATTTTCAAACATAATCGTTTTTGTTGAAATTGAAAAATTATTCACTGGTAAACGAGGTCTACATACCTATGACTATTAAAAATGACAGAGACTGCGATTATTTTCATCGTTTTCAGAACCCAATTCGAGTTTTCGAGTTTCGAGTAATTGAATTTTTTTGATAGGCCACGCGCGAAAATAATTGAAATGAACAAATTTGCTCGCGATTCCATAAAATTTCGACATAGATTTTTCTCGTAAAATGTAGATAATGGAGGAAAGTTAACAGATAACTTTTGTTCAGAAATTCAAACAAAAAATCATGTCAAGAATCGGACAAAATCAAACTTTTAATCAATTTTTTAAATTATTTTAGCGTATTTCAAGGAATTTTGTTCAATAATTGTCCAAGGTTCGACTACACGGGGGTAGAAATGTGCTGTGGAATGTATAAGAAATGAACTTTACTCTTACCAGAAAAATTGCTATCCATGCCAAACCGATGTTATCGAAAGAAATAGTATCTTGAAAAGGATTATTATTCCTATCCGAACACAGCGTGAAATACTGATGCCAATTGACGCAAGCGGTATCATTATCTCTCCACTGGCTAAGGTTTTTCTCTTCCATTGTGAGGGTACACGGATTTGGATTTGAGCCATTTTTGTACGGTGGAAGGTTCGTACAAAAGTGCATGCCCGAATTTTTGTTCTGGCTGCAAATGTAGTCCGTTTCCACAGGTTTGTAGAAGTAGCCTATTTCTCTGTAACATTCACAGAAAAGTTGCAATAGATGATTGGGCCAATTTGATGTTTGGGATGCTGGTGCTGGAAAACAATTTTCATAAACTATTATTACTTCAACACTTGTTGTTGGAAAAATTCTGAAATTAATGGATGATTAAAAATTATTGAAATTGTGTTCCAACATTTTCTGTCTAATATTAGTTGACATTATTTCTTATATTGACTCCATTCGAAGGTTTGGCAAGAAATTCTATATACATGTATACATGTATGTACATCAATACACTCACTTCGAATAAAGTCAACTAGTTAGTAGGTATATATACAGGGATGTGTGTGTGTTTTGCGTTTGTATTACCATATGTGGAATATTTGTGTTTTGAATTGAGGATGAGTGGAAGCGGGAGAAGAAGAAACGTATATGCTGCAAACAACATAGCATTCTATACTGAAAACTTGTGAAAACGATAAAGTTGAGATTTTTTCCGAATTATTTATTGTTGTCATCAACTATGAATGAAGTGGTACGTCTTCAATGTTGTATTTCAAATGTACAATCATTGCTGAATAAGACTTGCTACCTGAGGCAAAAAAATCATCGATCTAGAAAACAATTTTCCTTTCAAAACCTGTTGATGGTAATTCTTGTGACAGAAGCTTTTATTAATAGTCAAAACAGAAAAGTTTTTCCATCATATACATTTCTGTACTCAGTAGTAATGAATCAAGGACATTGATAATTGTTCGAAAAAAATGTGTAATAGACTTCAAATGCTTGTTGCTTGGAAACAGACCGACACTGTGGGTAAAGATCTGTTGCCTATAAGCAACAAGTTTGAGAAAGTTGTATACAATTTTTGAGCGTTTATTAATTTGACATTATAAAATATCTGATACTTCAAAATCGAACTGAATCAAAATGTATCCATATCAACTTAAGAGAGTGAAAACAGTCCATTCTGAGTCTAATGTTGTTCTGATTGGTTGTATCCAATCAGATGACCTCAAATTAACTGATTTTATTGGATTCCTACTTGTCTGATGTCAGTTTTTTGGGTATATTACTGATGGAAAAACTTTGAATTGAAAGTAACCTTTTCACCTTTTTTGTGTCAAATTGCGAACGTTAAAATTTTCCAAAATTAGACATCGGGGGGGGTGTCATATATTTTTCCCAAATAACTTTCTTATTTTCAACTTGAGCAAGAAAAGTCATATGAGCTCTCTTTTCGACAATGTGATCATGATCCGAAATACATGATAAAACATTACGGTTGAGACTTCGTTTATATGTTCTTAATGCCGAATTGGAGGACATGTAACAACTCTTGGTAGCTGGGCGTTTTTTTGAAGCTCCTGCAAACTGTAGGGTCTATCTGATTACTAGAATTCCTCACACATTTTGAAGGACAATGTTATCACTGAATTTTCTACATTTTTATTGAGCGATTCTGAAACTATCGTTTGTGAGAGTCCAAATATCGTGACACAATTTTTGGGGCATTCTAGTTGATAGACATTCTCAAATACTTGCGGAGTCTTTGAAAAACACAGCTGCCGAGTATTTTCGCAGAAAAAATTACAAGACGATGGAAATCCGAAATAAATGCACCCAGTTACATGTTATCCAATCGACACGAAAAACAGATATACGAAGACTAAAGTTATGTCATTGTTTTCCCGGTATTGGGAATAATTTCGCTATTTCGTCCTTCCATCTGTGATCTTACTCAGACTTGTTTACAACTCGTTCGACGATTGTAAATGCACCAGTACTTGTTTTGTTCACGTGTCGAGTCGATCACCTTAGAAAGCTTTCATATATTGTGTGGCTGGTTTCGGGGTTTTGCCGTGGTCTTCTTTGGTTTAAATCTCCAAACGTTTCAACTCTAACTGCGGCAGTCATCTTCAGCGGCGTGGTCGAAGTAGTCTTCTTGACGTAACTGATATCAGTTGATACGTAGGTTTTTATCAATGTGATTGAGCGTTGATTGGTAGGCTCTAAGAAATTGAAGGAATTTCGTTGGCTGTCAGAATAGGCGTGTATTAATCGAATGCAATGGCATATATTCTCGCAAGCTTAAACTAGGGGGCGCTGCTGCTGGAGGTCCTGTTGGTATTGTTGAAAAGTGTAGGTTGGTGCTTATAGGATTTTGAAAACGTATAGTTTTCATTTATAATCATGCCTCAAAATAATTTTGTTTCAGAGTAGATTTAAAGAATAAATAAAATACCTAATCTATAATTATTCTGCCGTCATAATCAAAAGTGCCATATCTACAAAAATAGTAGAGATAGTGGTGTCTGTAGCCTTAAAACCCTATAAATTCGACCTTCTAGCTTGCAAAAATTACGTAAACTGGATTGAAATAGCCAAAGTTGAACTTTCATTCTGACATAAGTGCATAAGTTCAAGACTTTTCCTACGTAAGAAGGTCGTTTCTACAGAATCTCAGCTTCAGAGTGTTTGCAGATACGGTACTTCTGCTTATGACGGCAGTATTTATAGAAGTTTATTTACTTTAAGCAAAGCCATTACTGAATAAAGGAGCTATACCAACTAAAAATCAGTAAAGTGGATCACCTTCATCACTTTTATTGAAGAAATATAAAAAATACGGACAGTGTAACCTAGAACTAACCTAGAACAACTAACCTTCGAATTAACGGCTCTTTGTGGCCGAATGTTTTTAATCCTTTCTTTTTCGATTCCAGTATGAAACTTCTCACACGCAGATGACCGCATTTTTCCATATTAGCGAATAATTTAAGTGATACTTCCACTTATAATAGAGCCTCTGGCGGGAACGAAATGATTGCATTGAAACATCCCGTTGTATTCAAAGTCCGCAAATGTGGTTAATAATGGTTACCACTGCTGCCGACGATATGTATATTTACAATAGATGTGGAATAAATGTTTTTGTCCTATTCAGTAACGTACAATAGCCTCAACAAAAGGCCTTTGTGATATGTAACCGACTAGAAAACGTTGTTATATTCTCCTGAAATCCATGGAAATAAATCTGCACCAAAAAAAGATGACAAGAAAATGATTTGTATGTTCGATTTTATATTTAATGGAACTTCAAAAGGAATTGGATTCAACTTATTGTCTTTTATACGGACGGACTTTTGTTTCGAAAAAGTCACTGTTTAGTTTTCTCTTGCTTTTGATTCACAAATAGGTGTGTTTTAAAGAATAAAGACTGGGAAAGAAGAAAAAGAAATGACAAAGAGATGGCTCAGTGGATCTGAGTACGGTCTCGATTCATACAATCCGTGGCCGTGGTAGCGCGTGGGTATAGAGTTCGCTTCTTAATTCAAGATACGTGGGTTTGATTCCCAGTTAGGTAACCGTTCCCACGCATACCATCACACGTTAAACAACAAGATTATGCCTTCATACTGACAAACTTCGTTTGTTCAGACACAACTAATTATCTGAAGAAAATCTAATATTGAGGAATATTATGAAGAATATGTGTTGGCAAAATATAGAGAAATATGCTCAACAACACAACATGAGGAATTGATAAGCAAAGTTATGAGAGATCCAAAAAATAATGTCAGAAAACAAAGAACCTAAAAAAGATGAACAAAATAATGTCATGCAACTTTGATAAATATCTGACTTAATAACGTCTCCAGGAATTTCAGTGACTGTTTAAGACTTGTCAAGATCAACCTTTCGATTGGGGGAAAACTTTTTTTGTGCTGTACGGAAAGGTACTGCTGATGGTAATATCGAGCATTGAAATGAAGGATTTCATTGGTATGAAAATAATACAGATATAATTACCCTGGCCAATGTGAGATCGGACTTTCTAGAAAAATCCCCATTATAGAATTGTTGGTGAGTTCGTATTAAAATCCTTCACGTTACTTTTCCGTTCTTTTCCGGTTTCACTGCCTGATATCGGAGCTTTGAAAAGGAAAACAGAATGAAGGGTACTTAGGAGAGTGTGGAAGAATTTTAGGAGAGTGTGGAAGAATCGATCATCAGACCTAACACTCCACTTGTTTGCCATAATTTTTGTCAAATGTTGAATTTATGTATGTACCAATTATTTTGAGGCAAACAATAAAATTATAATTATTATTATCATCCGCAAAGCTGTGCACTGAACAGAAGTGAACTCACAACAAATCTTTGAAGTGGAGAAGAAACAGTGCTGGTGAATGGATCCCTGTGGAACACCAGCATTTATAGGTATAGTATCGGATGGAACTCTATCAACCACCACGTAAAGCTTGATAACAATGAATACAACTGGGGAAAGGTTACTTCGAATATTAACTTGAAAATAGAACGTTAAATTAAATAGGCTAATAGTTTTCAAAGTTATGCGTGAAGCAAAACATGAATGATTATCATCGAAACTAAATTGAAATTACGAAAATATGATGTGCTCAGATTGTCATATCATCATGATTTAAACAATTTAAACACCCTATGGATGTAATATACCAATATGCTAATCTATGACATGATGAATCAGGTTCAACTACTTGGAGTTGGTGGATCGTCTTCGATCAAACAGGGTACTGTTTCCAGTTGGAATATTTATATATTCTAATTGAAAGACAATGTTGAGATGAGTGAATGAGAAGCAGTCGCCGTGAACAATCATGTTTATTCGCAGTATTAGGACTTGGCATCCGTTGTGCAGACACATTTTGTATAATAGAGGTGGTTTTAACTTTAACAATTCTATCATAATTTTTATTATTAGAGTTGGATCATCGTGTTCATATTCAACATTTTTCAACACTTCTTCTCGTATCAATTCTTAGTATACGCGAAGTCAATAAATCTGTGGAAAAATTGTGTTTTACCTTATTGTCAATTAGTGGTAGTGGATTGAAAAGTTTTCCTATCCTACCAATAAATAAGCAATAGATACTGTCAAATACAGATAATTGTTATGAAATAATTCAAAATAATTTGAGCAAATGTGAAGTTTCTGAACCTCAACGGTATCCTAAAATCTAAACACACAGGATTCACAGTTCCGTAGTTTTATTTTCCAAGTTCATAGATACTAAATTAATATAATTGCAGGATATAATAATGTGATGACAATCATTGATTACGACCCTGGAATCGTCAGGCCAGTTCGTAAACAGAGCTATAAAATTATAACGGATGATGTCATCGGCCGACGCGGAAGAACCAATCGGTGAATCAGAATTAATTCAGATGCAGTAGACAAAATGTTACTAAAGCCTGACACAAATTCTACTAGAAATGATTTTTGCCACACGAGCAGTTTTTGAGGAGTAATTAAAGAAAAAAAAATGTTCTGCACGCGAACACCTATGGAAAGTGGGGAAAATTCCCTGAAAAACTCGGAAAATCGGTTTTCCATCAATAACTTTGAAGGGGTTGAAAATTTCGATATAATGTACAAAAACGAACTTGTACTTTAGGGTTCTTTTTGTATGATTAACAACACAGATGTGAAGTGCAAACCTCTTGTTTGAAATTTCTCATTTTATTTTTCATGCAGGATGTGTATAAGTGATTATTTTCAACATTTACTGAAGAAAATTCCGGGATTATGGGTGCGTTGAAAAATGAGGCAAGAGTTGAACCCAGTTTTTTTTGTAAATCGTTATAATTATTCCATATTAACTAAAATATCCATAATTATGGGACCCTCCGCAAACCGCACAGAATGGTTATGTGAATTAGAAAAAAAAACTTTCAGGTACTATATACCCAAATGTTATATTTGCATGAGAAGGAAAAAGTATTCAGGAACGAAATGCACTTTAACTTTTCCTTCTCTGATAATGTTTAACGAAGTTATGTCGAATATAATGTTCTGCTCCTCCGAAACTTGCAGTGGCGGGTAAGCGCGAGCCAGAAATTTGTTGCCGAGTTTCAGAGTGCTACAATTCATCGTTCACTTTTGGCACGACTTACTGGATTAGCATCTTAATGTTTAGCGACACCGTAATATTATGATCTGTCGGTAAACCCGAAACGCTTCTGAAATCACCCATTTTGAAATCCTATAACGAGTTAGATTCACGACTATAATAATGAAACGAGAAGAGTCCCGTGATCTTTTTATCAATGAGCCCTAGCAGCAGAGTATAGATGTTTTTGTTGCGAAATATCTAATCTCATTATAACATGCCTTGTTAAATAACTTGATTCTTGAATTATTTTTAAATTATTATTTCTTTATTGTAACAATCGATTTATTTATTTATCATTTATGACGATTAAAAAAAAAATAAGATCGAAAATGATGTTAAAACGGTTTGAGACTCACACTGAACAATTAAAAATAAATATTACTTTTAATTTTGAATTGGAGGAATGTTCAAATTATTCGCGTTTTTCGTATATTTAGCCCACAAGCTTGCAGCAGATTTTCCATTAGAAATTTTTATTACAAAATAATGAATAATGTCTCAACAAATTTGACAGGTATTTTTTTTCCGTAAATTACCCTCATTGTGTTAAAAGTTGTGAGTAGTAACTGTAAATGTTTTTGCTCAGTAAAAGACACTTCTGAGTACATATGGTAATATTCTATTTTCAACCTTTCCATGAATATGTTGTTTATTTTCCATACTGATCAATAACGCTTATGAAACGGAGAGGCGTATTGATGAATTCCACGCAGTTATTATAACCCGCAACAACTCACCTAAATACACATGAACCCCTGATATAGAACACAATTTTGTAACGAAGCCACTTTATTCCTGGCCAGGCATAATTGCAGTCAATATTGGTAACCTGAAGTTCACGTCATTACGCTCTAGCAAATTAACAAAGAATTTTATTCAGTAGCTAGGAAATGCGCATGCATCAATCTCCATCATTTAATAACAGATTGCGTATATAATGGAAGAAATTTCGTGAGCATTGTTGGGATATTGTTATGGAATTATGTAATCATGATGGTAACTTAACTACTGCGTTCTGGTGGTTCGCTGTTTCATCAATAAAATACTTTCCTTTCCAAAATTATATCTGTATTTTCTCGTTGTTTTATTCAACTTTCTTTCTTTTCCAAATGCTGAAAAAACTTCGAATGAAAAAATGCATATACGAGGGTCGCTACTTGGCAAGCATGATATAAATATGTCAAATCTTACACTGTCATCGTTAAGTTTGACTTTTTAGTGGTGAAGGTGAACAAGTGAACATTTCCGTGCGATAATTTTCTAACTTTTGACGTGGATTGAACCGACAGCAGTGTGCCGATCAACTCGCTTCAACTTTTAATGATGAAGCACCATCTCGAGCCACTGAGATTCGCTGATTTTCCGAATTTGATCGTGGTCGAACATCGCCACAGAACGTATTTTGTGAAAGTCGTCCAAAATCGGCTGTTGTGGCAGAAAACATCGATGCTGTGCGTGAACTGACATTGCATGATCATCATGTGACATAACGTGAAAGAGAGGCATATTTGGGCATTAGTTTCACTCGCATACATTCAATATTGCATAATTTGACAATCATTCAAAAAGAAAGCGATTGGTGCAGAGAAATATTGAAAAAATTAATCGCGGTGTCTCAATGACTTCTCCAAGATCATGACAGGCAAAGAATCATATAAACCCGAATCTAAAAAAACAATCAAGTGTATGGATCTTTCAAGACGAGCCAAATCCAATAGAAGTTGTTCGCACACGAAGCATTCTGAAACATTGTTAATGTTAAAATTGTTTTTTCCGTTAACCAGCTATCGTCCCCTTACGAACGGAAGCCCTCAAAAGTCGAAACTTTTGCAAGCCAAGAATTAACGAGGTCTTACCTCTTAAACTTGCGATTCCTGGCACTTTCTCGGGCCATCAGATAAAAATCTGTAATCGCTAAGGATTCGAACCTAGCCGACCAGCACATGTCGCCACAGTTCCCTTAAAGCAACATAAAATTCGATTATCAATGGTACCTACATCAGCATTTTTGTTTCCAGAAGTGTTACGAAGAATCAGAGAAATCAACCGCAGAAGATGAATCATTCTCTGCCACGACAATGCAAGCTCTCACACATCAGCTCAAACAAAAACGTTTTTGAGCATTCAAAAGATCAGACTGATGGGTCATCCGCCGTATAGTCTTTGTTTGTGTTGGAACCAATATCCAACACCGATTTTTGTATTTTCTACATTTCATATTTGGCAACAATGGCAACACTGCCGGGTCCGCCTGCGAGCGGCAAGGCAGTGTGTTTTTTTATGTCATATAAAAAAGGCCATTCAGTTTTCATTGTAGATCATGTTGAATGCCTTTTGGCAGAATGCTTAAATATTCAGTATGTTGTAGATTGTGCAATACGCTTTGCATCTGCAACCAGTAATCTAGTTAGTTGTTTAGATTAATCAGTGCACCGTTTCTACGGCCTTTCAAACGCGAAACAATTCGTTTGCTAGCGTGTAAATTTGTAAATAGTGTAAATAGTGTAAATAAAGTCAACCCACGAAACTACAGTCCATCATTTATAAACTCTTTAACGTAAATTCCTACAGTTTGGCACCCAATGATTTCTTCTTATTCCTTCACTACTTGCACTGGATGGATATGCCTTTATCAGCTATGAAAAAGAATATAGATTGACATTTTCCACTTGGTTATCAAAAAACACTTTAAACAAAGAGATGAACCGTGTAGTAATGGTAAGTCCTACAAACTAACAACTTTTTTTCTTTTTCATCATACATCTTTTGAATTATGAACGTAATTGCGTCCTGCGTAGAGCATCACACGTTAATAGGTGAGGGCTACGTCTTCCCTAGCTGATAAAAGTCTCTCAAAGGCTTCTGAGGGTTGCTGTAAGTGTGCAGCCGGTTGAAGGTAATACAAATTTCAACAATAAAAATCTTCTTACCACAAACAATTTCTATTCTAAAATTATATATACGCGATCTTCTTTGAGACACTGATTTGGTTTGTATACATTTACATAACAAAAGATGCTCGACTTAGTATGCCCTCCACACCTTATGATGGATATTCCATAATGGAAGTGTTTTCACTGAAGGAAATTGCACCCTCAAGGCTAATAGGATCGAGAACCGAGGGTGAAAGGAGATTCGAAACTGGTGATGGTCGTTTGCAGGAAGTGCTATGTATTTTGTGTTCCTTTATGATTATATTATACGGGTCGGTGACTAATAGTGTATATGTTGTTTCTGCTTTTCTGACCTACAGAATAATTTTCCGAAAGATATAAACTGTGTTCTGCTACTTTATTGCCTATGCGAAAGTATGCGAATGTTTTTTCCATGGAAATGTTCTAATGATGCATAACGATGAGAGTGGTTTCCACGAGATGTTTTGTTTCTGTCACCGGTTTTATGATCTATGATGGAACGGATTTGGATATGATATGTTTGTGATTTTTCAGTTACCTCGTGTCTTCAAACTGATCAATAGAGTACGTATATATTTTTTTCAAGGTCTACGGCGTGATTTCAACCGATGATAACCGACCTCGTGCATGGCATCACACATTAAAAAGTAAGGGCGGCATATTCCGTAGCTCGCACAAGTCTTTCGAAGACTTCTGAGGATTGCTCGTAAGAAGGCAGCCGGTTGACGGAAATAACAATTTTAACAATTTTAACAATTTTAACAATTTTAACAATTTTAACAATTTTAACAATTTTAACAATTTTAACAATTTTAAAAATTTTAACAATTTTAACAATTTTAACAATTTTAACAATTTTAACAATTTTAACAATTTTAACAATTTTAACAATTTTAACAATTTTAACAATTTTAACAATTTTAACGTTCTTAAAAAAAAACTGCAACTGCCAGGAGCTAAACCCGGGACCTTCGGATTACAAGCCCAAGACGCTAGCCATTGCACCGCCGCAGATTCACAGATTAACATTGTATTGTCTATACTTTCCATCATGTAGGTCCGTTTTCATTAAGTGGGTATATAGGAGGAAAAATCATATTTATTACATGGGAGTGAAGTGCTTTTTCCTCCCTTGGATGTGTAAACTACATCCTGCGGGAGGAAAAGTGGCACTTTCCTCCCAAGTAATACAAACAGCTATTCTCACAGTATGAGCAAAACATGTGAAAGTAAGTAAGCCATGAGAAATACGCTAATTTTCATAGCAGTTGTAGAAAAAAGCAATTACCTACTCCTAACGCAATTAAGTAATCAGATATAACTTTACCGAACATCCACTAAATACAAAACAACACTGTCCTACAATTTCAAATTCTCAAAACAACTCGAATCCACTCCGTTTCTCCATCCCTTCGCGGGATCCCTTTGAGCCATCCACAGGTGTGAAGTCTTCCCATCGAGTGTTATCCACACATCTCTGACCTGCCACGGCTTCCGACAACTATAATGAATGTTGGTCACGTACGTGTTGAACAAGGAACTTGCCAGCAGTGCATGTAACATGGCCTTCTTGGCGGAATTCAGGTCGTTTGTAAGATGCCATTGTGGCTAAGATGTTTTGATAAATGGCCGTTATGGATTTCGGCGTGAAAGGGACGCTTCAGTATGACAATACGAGGAGCAAACTTGTGATTTTGTATAAGATGTCGCATAATACTGGAATTTGAAAGTTTATTTATCAGGAGTTCTGAATAATAATGGACACTATGAGCTGCGAGTGGTCTTTTCAGGAGGGTACAGTAGAGATTGTATTTGACAGAAATCTGCAGGAATCACAAGTTAGTGAAATTCCGTTAAATTGACAATTGCTCACTCATTGTATATCAAAGCAGTTATAATCCAGTACGATTGGGTTTTGAGATGAGGATCGATTGTAGCACCACCATACTTGGTATGCTACTTGTTGGAATCATGATAATCACGAAAAAAAAAAAATTGTTTACAGAAATTCCAGGGGTGGAACATATATTTTTTTTCCATTAAAAATAAATGAATAGATTTTTGCTGTAGTCTTGGAAAGTATATGATTTATCGGAAAAACAACTCAACAGGGTGAAAAACAATTCAATTTTTCACAAAAATTATGCCCAGTAATTTATTATGAAATGCGCTCGTTTTCTCAGAAAACGTGATTGAACGCCGACATCAAATTTCAGGTTCACGTTTACATGCAAATATAATATGCAAGTATTTGAATACTTAAAGTGTAAAATGTGTTTTGTCGCACTTCAGGGAGATGTTTGCGAATGATCGGAAAATCATGAATAATTTAGTAAATATGGAATTATTATACTAAAGCAGCAACCCATACCCTCTTTGGACTATATTTTAAAGTAGTGTGACAGGTCCTACTTATACATGCCAAAATAAAATGTTTGTTTTACTCCTCTCTCATTTTCAACTTACCCATAAAACCGGCATTCTCTTCAGTAAATGTTGAAAATAATCGCTTATTCATATCCTAACACTATTGTGAAGTGCAAACCTCAAGCTTGAAATCACATAATTCATTTTTTATGTAGGATGTGTATGAGCGATTATTTTCAACATTTACTGAAGAAAATGCCGGGATTATGGGTGAGTTGAAAACTGAGGCAGGAGTAAAACCCAGTTTTTTTTTTGGCATGTATAAGTGAGACTTGTCTCACTAGTCTAAAATCGTTGCATATGGTCCAAAGAGGGTACTGATTCCTGCTCTAGTATAATTATTTCATGTCAACTAAAATATCCATGACTTTCGGATCCTCCGTAAATGTCGTAGAAGGGTTATGTGAAGTGGGATAAAACATATTTTGGGTACTCAGATATGCACATGTTATATTTGCATGAGGAAGTAGAAGTCTTCAGGAACGATATGGACTTATTCTTTTCCTTCTACTATAATTTTTAGCAAAGTTATGACAAATCAAATTTTCGGCCCTACCGGAAATGCCAGTTGCGGGTTAACGCGAGCCTGAAATTTGATATCGAAGTATATTTTTTGTGGAGAATTGAATTATCTTTCGCCTTGTCTTATATTTTTTGTGATGATTAAAAAAAGGCGAAATTATAATAAGAATCAATATTAAAAAAACGCCGTCAGCTACCAGAGCTTTTTTTTTCGTCATCGGGGTGTTATGAATAACAGTAGTAATTTAGTGGCGTGGGGGTCAGCTGCAGCCTCAAAGCCCCCCTCTGGCTGTGCCAATGCTTGTAAATCTTGAACTAATCGTTTCAAACCACAAGTGTGATAGTTTGTTGGAATCGTTTCATCGGGAGAAACATAGAAATGCCAAAATATACAAGTTGTCCCATCAATAATTTTGAATATGATGTCACGTGACCAAGAACAAAAAGCTTATTGGGTAACATAATATCAAAAAAAGTTGCACCAACTGTTTTAATTCCCAACCCCAAAATTTCAATTCTCTACTACTGTCGAGTTCCGAGATATTCCCTAGCCAACACATCGTGGACCACCCTGTATATATTTATTGAACGCTCGTTGAAGAATATACTATCAAAAATGTCTTTCGGTGATTTAAAAATTACTGAACGTAGACAAATGTATTATGCCTTCAAGGAATAGGTATCACTGGCAGACTCGACAATCCCAACTAATGAATTTTTTATGTTCGCTTAAAATTCTGTGCTATAACTAATTTAACACAGAATTTCCACGGTCTAATTTCTTACTTTAATGGAAATCTAGCCCATTACCGTCGAAGAACTGTTTGCTGTTTGCACCTGTACTCCATAATAGTGGCCTGACTTACTGATAGTCCTTCCTGTTAATCTCACACGCTGAGACTAAAGGCAAACATCCAAATTACAGGAGAGCGCTGTGGAGTAATTAGCTGGAAATCTAGAGTATCTCGAGAATATTAGCTCAATGAAAATAAGTGTGTGGGTAGGGTAAATCTGAACAAAGAACCTTTCGAAATGGAAACCTGGCACTGGAAGATTCATTTCTCTTGAATTATGCAGTCGCAGTAGTCTGTTCGGTTTTTTCTACTACGAAAAAGAACAATACGAAATGTTCCGGTTTATAGGAGGATGGACGCATCATTACATAATGGATGGTTTGAATTCCTTGCCGATAATTTGAAGGTGTGCTGGTGAAACATTTTCAGAAAATTAGCTGCCTCGGGAAGTGTTCCCTGAGGCACACATGCTTCAGAAATTCAAGAAGAACACGAATTTCCTACCTATTCGGGTCTCACGATCTTCTCTGAACGAGTGCTGCACCCAAACACACATTGAAACTTTTAGATTCTGTCCGAAAAGAGCCATTCGTCTCGTTGGTGATAGTTCGCTCACAAGCTTACTCACGCCTCTGGAACACCGCAGAAAGGTTGGCGATATCTTTCTGTTTTATAGATATGTTCATGGACGAAGCTCTCCCGAAATATCAATCATTCCACCGATAGTAGTTCCATCGAGACTGACCCGTCGAGCTCAGTCCTCACATCTATCGATCTTCCAACGTACGGCAAAGCTGAAGGAGGTGTTCCCTAAGGAACACAACACAACCTTCAGAAATCCAAGAAGAACACGAACTCCTACCTACTCGCGTCTCACGATGTTCGCTTAGCAATAAAGGAGTTTCCTTTTCGTGAACACCAGAACTCAGAAAAATATAAAAGCAAAATACTCTTGGTACAATTCTTTAATTGAAAAACCTTTCTTTTATACACGGAAAATTAAATTTGAACGATACATGAATTTATTTTCCTGAAAACAAACTTTTTTCAAAAATATTTATTCATTTCAGTCTGCACTATTCTCCATATCATGAATAAATTTGAATTCGCCCGCCGATTATTTTCGAGCTACGAACGAAGAATCCCGAATAGCGTCGAGAGAATGAGTGGGGACGTTGTCACACCGATGACACACAGTTTAGTCTCGGCGTGGAAGTGAATTAGTCAGTTCGTTTTCGACCGGCAAAGAGAGAGCATCTCGATTTTTATTAGGGTGCACCGTGAATATTTTGAGTGGAAGTGAATTTTTTTGTATGTTTTGTGTTTATATACCGAGTGAATAATATAATTGAAGTGAATTTCAATGTTATAGTGGGTGAATATCCTCAGTGGATAAAAAGAAGTGAAGTGAAGTTTGTTGTGTATTTTGTGTTGAAATACTGGGTGTTCACCACCAGTGGATACGATGAAGCTGCGACTAAGTACATGCTTTTCGATATTATTTTGTTTTTGGAAATCTTCGGTAATATGTTTTGGATTTCAATTTTGTATTCTGCTATGTTTTGCGAAGCAGGACTAGTTTCATTTCATTTGTTTCAATTATCACGCGGTTTTAATTCATTAGCGTAACTTTTGAAATGTTTACTCAATATCCACCGTACGTTAACATATTTTCTTAAATAGGAACTGTCTGCAACACTCTCTACAGTAAATAGTCCGAAAGCGGGATACACTCAACATAAAACAACTACTCTCCCCTACGACAATTGTCGTTCAATAGTAAATAAAAAAAAACTTTTAGTCGATATTTTATGATCGCACTAATAGCCCGGGAGGCAGCGACAGAAAATTTGCACATATTCCTACAAAGCTAGTTTTTTGTCAGTTTGTTGTTTCAATCTAACAAGTGAACAAAACCAACCCAATGATGGTGCATTCATATACAGTGAGTTTCAAAAAGTTTGCATTTTATTCTCCATGAAAATTGGTGAAGTGCGATATATTTTTGAGTTTTCAAAATTCTTAATTTCTAAACGGTGTACAGGGAAAAACAAGAAATAGAATTTTGATCAAGTCTGAACTACCTTGGCTTTGACTATAAATTTGAATATTGTTTTCAATATTCTACAGCTTCTTTGAATAAACTCTTTTGATAATGTTGGCCGAAGCAGTTGCAACATTCGTACTCACCGTTAAGACCGCTGCTAAGGCCTCCATGACCAGTAAGCTGGGTCCGCAGATGCCGTTTAACGAGTTCCCTGATATTATATTTTTTTCGGGGAACCTAACATGTTATAACGGATCTATCAGCGGACAATGTTCCCTGTAAACAGGGTAAGAGCCAGCCGAAAGGCTCATAGAATTGAACGGATTATCGTTGATTGTTGAAACGATAAGTGGGCTAAAGCTCTCTAGAGTCTTGAACCTGGAGACAGTAAGCTTCGGCAAATTGTCAAAGGGAGAAAGAACGAGAGAGTGGTTCTCCCACTAATTTTTGGTGGGAGCGAAGTTTGTAACTCCTCAGTCGACAATGAGAAGGTCTTCGCAGACACGATGGATCAGCAACTAGACGTTTACGTTTATGACAAATATATCTTGAGCACTTCTGAGATATGTAATTTTCCAAGTGAGTTGGACGAGGCAGTAGAAACATTGGAATTATATACTAATTAATCTGCTCTTAAAACCTCCACGACAAATGAGCAAGAGTCTTTTGGAACTGTTTATATAAAGAGATCTCAAATAGGATTAACATCTTTTCAGGGTACTTGTTGACGGAGGACGGTGGATCCTTCACAGAGGTTCATGCTGACACAATTCCCCAGCTGAGTTGGCCGAGGCAGTTGCAACATTCGTATCCACCGTTAAGACAGCTGCTAAGGCCTCCATGACCAGTGAGCAGGGTCCGCAGATGCCGTTAAACGAGTTCCCTGATAGAACTATTTTTTTCGGGGAACCTCACATGAAGTTATGACGGATCTATCAGCGGACACTGTTCCCTGAAAACAGGGTAAGAGCCAGCCGAAAGGCTCATAGAATTGAACGGATTATCGTTGATTGTTGAAACGATAAGTGGGCTAAAGCTCTCTAGAGTCTTGAACCCGGAGACAGTAAGCTTCGGCAATTTGTCAAAGGGAGAAAGAACGAGAGAGTGGTTCTCCCACTGATTGTTGGTGAGAGCGGCGTTTGTAACTCCTCAGTCAACAATGAGAAGGTCTTCGCAGACACGATGGATCAGCAACTAGACGTTTACGTTTATGACAAATATATCTTGAGCACTTCTGAGATATGTAATTTTCCAAGTGAGTTGGACGAGGCAGTAGAAACATTGGAATTATATACTAATTAATCTGCTCTTAAAACCTCCACGACAAATGAGCAAGAGTCTTTTGGAACTGTGTATATAAAGAGATCTCAAATAGGATTGACATCTTTTAAGGGAACTTGTTGACGGAGGACGGTGGATCCTCCACAGAGGTTCATGCGATGCAATTCCCCAGCTGAGTTGGCCGAGGCAGTTGCAACATTCGTATCCACCGTTAAGACCGCTGCTAAGGCCTCCATGACCAGTGAGCAGGGTCCGCAGATGCCGTTAAACGAGTTCCCTGATAGGACTATTTTTTTCGGGAAACCTCACATGACGTTATGACGGATCTATCAGCGGACACTGTTCCCTGGAAACAGGGTAAGAGCCAGCCGAAAGGCTCATAGAATAGAACGGATTATCGTTGATTGTTAAAACGATAAGTGTGCTAAAGCTCTCTATAGTCTTAAACCTGGAGACAGTAAGCTTCGGCAAATTGTCAAAGGGAGAAAGAACGAGAGAGTGGTTCTCCCACTAATTTTTGGTGAGAGCGGAGTTTGTAACTCCTCAGTCGACAATGAGACGGTCTTCGCAGACACGATGGATCAGCAACTGGACGTTTATGACAAATATGTCTTGAACACTCCTGAAATATGTAATTTTCCAGGTAAGTTGGACGAGGCAGTTGCAACATTCGAATTCTATACTCATTATTCTGCTCTTAAGACCTCCAAGAAAAATGAGCAAGAGTCTTTTGGAACTGTATATATAACGAGATCTCTGATAGGACTGACATCTTTTCAGGGAACATGTGACTGAGGCCGGTGGATCCTCTACAGACATTCATGCTGATGCAATCCCCCAGCTGAGTTGGCCGAGGCAGTTGCAACATTCATACTCATCGTTAAGACCGCTGCTAAGGCCTCCATGACCATTGAGCAGGGTCCGCAGATGCCCTTCAACGAGTTTCCTGTTAGGACTATTTTTTTCAGGGTACCTAACATGTTATGACGGATCTGTCAGTCGACACTGTTCCCTTGAAATAGGGTGAGAGCCAGCCCAAAGTCTGATAGAATTGAACCGATTATCGTTAATTGTTTGAACATCTTCCAGGAAACATGTGACGAAGGACGTATCAGTGAACAATTTTAACCAGAAGGCAAACGATGTCAATGGGATTTACTCCTGAATATTGGAACGACAAGTGAGTTGGCAGTTTCTCTATTCCATCAGTTTGAGATTATTAGAATTGCAATTTCTTCAACAGGAAGAAGAACAAGAGGGTGGATATTCCACCGGTTCCCCGGCTGAGTTGGCCGAGACAGTTGCAACATTCGAATATACTATTAAATCTGATCTTGAGACCTCCACGACCAATGAGCAGAGTCTTGAATATTCAAACGACAAGTGAGTTGACACTTTTTCTATTCCATCTGTTTTGAGATAATGAGGTTTGGCAATTTGGAAGAATAAGAAGAGAAGGGTGGATCTTTCACAGGTTCATGCTCCTGCAAGCGAAGCAAAGGATGCCAATGGTAACTAGCGCTGAATATTCAAACGACAAGGGAGTTGACACTTTTTCTATTACTCTGTTTTGAGATAATAAGGTTTGGCAGTTTAGAAGAAGAAGAGAAGGGTGGATCTTTCACAGGTGTATGCTCTTGGAATGCCCAAGCTGAGTTGGCCGAGGCAGTTGCAACATTCGAATCTACTATCAAATCTGCTCTTGAGACGTCCACGACCAATGAGCAGGGTCTTCTGGAGCTGTATGTATATCTGATAGGACCGACTTCTTTTCAGGAAACATGTGACTAAGAACCTATGAGCGACCACTTTTAGCCAAAAGGCAAACGATATCAATGAGGAGTATCGCTGACTATCACTGCCTATTGAAATGACAAGTGAGTTGAAGACGTTCTCTATTCAATCAGTTTGAGAAAATAAGGTTTGTCAAATTTCAAACAGGAAGAAAAACAGGAGGGTGGATCTTCCATAGGTTCATGCTCATGCAACTCCCCAGCTGAGTTGGTCGAGACAGTTGCAACATTCGAACTCACCACTAAGACCGCTTCTAAGGCTTTCATGACCAGTGAGCAGGGTCAGCAGATGCCGCATAACAGGTTTTCTGATAGCATTATCCTATTCAGGGGACCTAACAGGTTATGATGGATCTATCAGAGCACACTGTTCCCTGAAAACAGGGTAAGAGCCAGCTGAAAGGCCCATGTAATGTTGTGGGTATGAAATAACTTACTTTATTTTTATACCCACAACATTACATAGCCCAACAGTGTGAGTAACAGAGTATCCTAGTTAGGTTGATATTACAGTTAGTTTTCTCTTTATACTCCTTCCAGATTTAAGGGTCAAGAAGGTACAGTGCAATTTCTTCCAAATTGTTAAAAGGGTGCATTAGTTTTGGATTTCATCCAGCTAAGAACCGGTATGTGGTGGGTATCAAAATAAAGAGAGTAGCTCAATAGGGTGAGTATCAGAATCTCGTAATCAAGTTGATATTACGGTTAGTTTTTTCTATCTTTCAGATTGAAGGTTTCAGAAAGTGCAATGCAAGCTATTCCAGAGTGTTAAAAGTGTGAAGAGTGGATAAAATACTGTGAATGTTATCGATGGCCCCTGAAGATTATAAGTGCAAGTGGTGAATACACTTCAAGCATTTTGATTTGTTTTTCGAAAATATGAACAGGATGTTCATAAAATCAGTTGTGGAATCATCTGCGGCTGAAAGACAAACTTTAGTCGCTATTTTCCATCGTTCAAGATTAACCTCTTGGGCGGTAATTCATGCACTGTGGGTAATTCCGGACACCGACGGTTTTTACATATTTTTTCAATTTTGAAAATGTATCTTCGTTGATTACTCAAGACTGATTAGTAAGTAACTTCTAGTAACAGATAGCATTCGTAACTTGATTTAATTTTGTTTTATTTCTGTTAATGCTTTACCTGCAAAGTATTGATAATTTATCGAAATATCCGGTCTTAAAGAACAAATTTGATTAAAAGTTCTTTTTGTCAGAAGATTGTCAACATATATATATATATATTTATATATATATATATATATATTTTTCAACAACAACACAGTCTACTTTTCAGTAATGTAACATGACATAAAAATATACCGTAAGATTGAAATATAAGTAACACGTATAGTAAACTCCAACAATTTCAGTTCTCCCTTAAGTTTTGGCATTTACCCACTCTCCCCAACATTATTGTCGGTAAAAGACGTATTATCATTACCGTGTGAAGCATATTCAATGGGAACGCTAACTTACCTCGAAACGAAGACGTCGTTGTAGGCAAGTTGTATCTTCGAAGTCAATTACACATACATAAAATGAATACTGTTGTAAATGCAAAGAGGAATGTAAATTGAATAACTTTGTCTCGTCATATCACAATTTCTCTAATAAGTCGCCGTAAAGTCCGTAAAATTTCAGATTAACGAAATGGTAGGGAAGAGTGCTGAATAATTTGAATGCCAAATAAGTTGGAGACTTGAAAAGTACGCTAATCTCGAGATAATCATTTGGCATCTTTAGCGTACTAAAATATGTTGATCAAGACGAGCTGAAAACTTTTAATTGGGTTTCTGTAGGAAAAGTTTGCCACTGAAATATTTGCACGGTCAAGTTTATTTTTTTTTGTTTGCCAGAACGAAAAAATTGAGTTTAATCGTAATGAACCCGTAAAAACAGACTCAATTTTGCTAGATAAGTCACGGAAATGTGTAATGTGATTATATGCAATTGAGCTGTAGTTTTTGTTACTTAGTTTCTTAATATTTTTTTCTCTTGGGAAATTATGGATCCGAATAGTTGTTCATAGACGATGGATTTTGTTTTCAGTTCAGCCCACTGTCTCAAAAGCTTCCATGTTATGGGTTGAACCCCACTCATATATTTTTTTTCTCTTTAGCTTTCCCCCAGACATATTTCTCAACGTGGTAATTGATGGAGTTCCATCCGACATTCTTCTTATAAATGCTGCTATTCCGCATACCGCTTCTCTTCCAAAGCTTCGATATAATTCCGTAAAACCAGAAGAGAACGGGGAGTGACGCGATCGATTGGCAAGAATTCTAGAATGGGGAATCAATAACATTGTAAAATTCAATGTGAACAAAACTCAAGCTTGTCTTATCTCTAGAAAAACCAATCTCACAGTTGATAGATGGGCCAATCCGCACAACATCGTTGTTTGCACAGAGCTTTAAGGGCATTAAAGTTAAAGCATGTTTTCAAGTGGCACAGAGACATCCGAAGAGCTCAGAATTGAGCCAGCCAAACTGAAGGATGAAACCGAGACAGCAGAACCCAGCCATCGTCCAAAGCAGTAAAGGGTGGGCAGTTCTTTGGCCAACCGCCAAATGTAATAGGTACAGTGAAATAATAGGTACATGTAGATAATTAATTATTACCGATTTTCTTAACCCGTCCCTTTTACCGTGTTGCATTAACCGCCTCTTGTTATTTTATGTTGCTGGCGCCGGCGCCGTTGTAAAGTGATATTTTAGTAATGTATGGATACTTTTTTTGTATGCTTATGAAGTTCGTTGTTATAATTGTCGTAATTATTCAATATTGATTATTTATTTCTACTTTAATTGAACTGAATTGAGGTTGGAATATTCCAAATGATAGTCGCAGGTATCCAGGATTCGAACCCAGGAAAGGCAAGTAAAATCTGCACTACTGACCACAGTGCTTTCGGTCAATACCATAGTGACCCCTCAGTTTCTTGGAACGCATTCATTCAATAATTGCTGAAATTACGAAATATACAGTATCGGAAACTTTTTATGTGGGGTATAGACAGAAATCTACGCGAGCAAGAAGGAACGCAATGATATGATAATACCACATAAATAAGAGAGACGCACCACTGCGTGCCTCTCCTGTTGGCTCGCCCGACGAATCAACAGCTCAGTTGATATCCCTTCCTAGAGCGCGTAGAAGAGAAATTGTAATGCTCTCTCAACATTATAGTAAGCTATTTTTCTCTCATAAAACCATCATACCCCAGATGAAAACTTTCCGATACTATATGTGGAAGTATTAAAACGGACTACTGAATTATTTCCACCGCGATTACAGTTTGCCTGTATTATAACTTCAATGGATACTGAACAATAATTAATGGCAAATATCCATCAGAAATATTTTCTCGTTTTCTCCCATCCACCATTGTTAAGTGTTTGTTACCCGTATCAAACATAAAACTAAAATGGCCGTCAACATATTTGTGGTTGTTTGCAATTACGTTAGTTGAGGTTATATATGGTGACAATCAAATGGGGAATGAGGCAAATGGAAGGGCTATTTTCCATGCCGTGTTTATTATAACCTATCAGTTATTCATTGAAACCAATGGAACTGCTTTTGTTTCATTTCCGTCGACCTTTCATTTATGATGTATTTTAACGCACTCAAAATCGTTGATTATTGACCCCTGTTAATGAATGATTTTCTATTAATCAACGATTTTATTATATGCAATCCAACATACATTGCTCTATTACATTTTATATTCGTAAGTACTATCTGTCATTATTTATTTGTCAATTCTGAAATAAAATAAAAATAAAATGAAATACACCAGGTGTCAGTTTGAATCATAGAAGGTCACGTAGCGTACGGTAAAGTTGGCTTGGCAGCCGAGAGATGGGACAGTGAGTTCGACAGTTCAAATCCACACGAGAGAATTTTTTTTTTTTAATGCAAAACTAAGAAAAATTAAACTATCTTTGATTAGAGTTAATGTAAATAGAAAATAGTGATTGTTTTTTATCGTATCGTTAAAAAAATAAACATTGAAAGTAAGATATCTCTATTTTTGAAAACTACAGCGACGGAAAAGTATTGTAACAAACTCGTGAATTAAAATGGCGATTAACAATCTCGAACATTAACGCGCTCGCTCCGTTCACGCGTTAAATTATCTCGATTGTTAATCGCCCTTATTAATACACTTGTTCGTTAAATAACTATTAACGATGCTCTGTTGTCAATATTATCAAATAAAGCCTATTTTAGTACACAATCATTCGAAATATCTTTCAATTGTTAGACGAATCAACCCTTGAACTGCAAATACATTTGCCATTCCATCATCTCTGGCACGTTGTTCAGTGAAGTACGAATTAATCACCATATCGTGTCACATTCAGTAACCCGAACTTTTTGCTGATACTGATACAAATCTACATTTGTGATGTTTTGTCCTGTCTTGAATAACAACGACTTTCTTCTTCGTGTTTGTAATTGAATTAGAAGGCGGTTGTTTGGCAGTTACTGGAAAGGATAGTCTATTATTAGGACGGGTTAATAGCTGTGGTTTATACAGAGAAGAAATGTGTATGATGTTTGAATACAACTGGGGTTTGTCCTCTAACGCGTTGCAAAAGTTATTATACTTAGGTGATATCATGGTTATTTCATCTTTGTGCGTATAGGTAGAGGTGTATTTCTACAGTGTGTCAAATTCAAAACTCAACTCTCAATTGAGAAATGCTTTTCAGTGACATCAAATTTTGGGGGTGTTACTGTCAAGAATATTAAAAAAAATCTAATAATATATTTTACTAAAGTATTTTGTAATATTCCCATGTTGATGATATACATTTATGTCACTGACGATGATTGATTTATATTAGCTTCGTAGAGTTTACAGGATATCTGAGAAGCAGGACAGAGAGGTTGAATGAAAGAGATGCATCATTTCAATAGATAGTATTTTTTTACTCACCATCTGATAATTACCGGTGTCAAAAACAGTCTATTATCTTTGTTTACTACAATATCGACCTGTATTCTAGGTTGATAACTGGTAATGAAAAAGAAATATGTCACCACAAAAACTGACTTATTTTAAACTGATACGAATATGCTGTTCTGTGTATTAGGTACATTTTGGTTTTTGAATTCAAAATCGGTATTTCCTGACGACTTCCTATTGGTAGATATCTGATAGGTACTTACATGTTTCTTTCCATTGCACTTTTTTCTAATTTATTCCTTTCGTTGTTTAATATCATCCTTAATGCTCTTTATAGACATTGAAACAATTGAGTTTGGAACTAACTGACGTTTTTATATTTGTACTCGTACTTTATCATTTTCACATTGCTAGAACTTAAAAAAAATATGTCTTTGGACATGCTCCATTCCATTGGAGAAATTTATAGCTGAAGTTTCCATGCTAGAAGTTTTCATACATAAAACCTTTGTCTTAGTCGTGGATAAATTTCTGACACCAACTTTTGAATGCAGATGATTGTGGACCAACCTGATTCTACCAGTACGCCCAGTAAAGAAAGTATGTATGAAATCATTTGAAACTAATTATAAATCTCCATACTTTTTAATAACAATATTTTTTGAATTGTTAAAAAAAATATCAGATGAAAAAACACCCTATATAAGGAGACAGTAGATATAATACAGTCCTCAATGCAAACAATTATTTCATAATGTAGAAATAAAAAAGTGGTAGTACCTAATAAAAAAACACAAAAAAATATCTCACTCCTCAACATCATTTCATATTTTTTCATTCCTTTTTCTCCCACTTATTATAAGAAATAGGTGTATATTGTGGGTGTCACATGTTATGGGCGAATGTTGTAATTGTATAATTTGTAGATTCAACATTTAGTCTAACATCATATTTCATATCTCTAAAATTATATGCAACTGAGAAGTTTAGAATTTCCTAAAAAGAATTGGAATAATGGAATGAACGATTATCGTGTTGAGGATATTGAAAGTTGCAGAAATTGAAAAAATTCAGATAATATAGAAATTCCGAACGAACATCACGTAATTGAAAAAGTTTAGATTTTCGATGAGCTTTTTATATCGAATGAAACATTTTTGTAGCACAGTTATTCCTAATGGTATATTGAAATTTGAATTATTCGATAGTAGAAATATCCTCTAGGAAGAAATTCAATACAGTAAATAGTGTTCATTACGAAGTTGAAATGTTCATACATAACATACAGGATGGACAATTTATTGGAAGGTGGCATCATAGAAACTATTCAGTGTCTTCTACGAAAAAATGTTGTCACTGATATCTTAACAATTTTGAAATTTTTGAGAGTTTTTAACACGTTTTGAATGTTGATGGACAAACCATTTTTCCTTAAAAGTACATATGCTGAATTGTTAACTAGGCAGTTGAACACTCTTATATTTATTAGTGGAAAGATGGTTTTAATGAATTCCTTATTGAAAACATATATTGAATGTTCGTTTTATGATAGTGATTTTATTCGTCAAGATAATATTCAAAGGAAGGACAGACTATCATAGATTGAAACTACAACCCACCGCCAAAAGATAAAATAGGAAATACTGGCTATTTCCGTTTGCTGCTGCGTTACTTTATTGTCTGACATTTATCCTTGCAGTTTGAGCAACACTGAAGCAAAGAAAACCCATTTCAATATTTGTTTTATTCGAATTATTTGATGGAATAAATCGGGAGAGTTCCTCAAAAGAATTTACATTCGGAACAATGAACGTTTTCAACGGCTTGTTGACTCTTTCCAACTTTTCTATTCACATTTTCCTTCTGGAACTTTGCGAATTCCATTTCACAATCTAGCGAATCTACATCCTATTTCTATAGAATCCCTTTCTGAAATCTTATCTGGAAATCGAAGTTTCACTCATTGAAACGAATACCTTTCATACTGGAATCAGCGTTTCAATATATCATAATCTAATTATTATGACCCACAGTACATAGTTCATTTCGCTGGCTGTGATTCCAAATTTCAATAGTGTTTTCAATTCTGAACAACCTCGTTGAATGAACTTTTTGATAATGTCAATAATAAGGGGTAGTTTAAACTTAATCAAAATTCCTTTTTTTTGTTCCCCCTGTCCACCGTTTGGAAATTTTGATAACACAAGTAATCTGCAATGCACTGATTTTTATGATGAATAAAATTTTCTGACAAATCGATAATAAAAAAGTTTTCCATATGGTGCAAATTTTTGAAACTCACTGTATATGGTCTGGACCACATTTTGATAGGCAACCCATTTTAGGCGTATTCGTCTGTTTGTGAAACTTCATGAGAAGTATGTTTCATCCGTTTATTAGAACGGTGAAGGTCGACTCCTCTTCGGCTCTTAGACTAAAATAGAATTGATTGAAAACAATACCAGATCAGAAAACAAGTATTAGTATATCACATGTTCGAAGTGACATCCGTTGTTTTCGAAACCAAACTATCTCCTATTCATAACAACCTGAGAGCATTTTCTTCCAATACTGACTATGTTCAACCTCTGACACTGCTTATTACGTTCTTGAGGTCTTCGATGTTTGCAACGGGTCTAACCTAAACACGTTCTGTAAGATAGGATCAGAGAATGAGTGCAGTGGGGTAAGATCTGGTAACTTAGCAGGTTATTTTAACCCCGTTCTAATCGACATCAAATCGACATCAAATGGTAAAACTCAGAAAGACACCCTCTAACATTACCCACAAGGAAAAATAAGACAAATCATTTGGGGAAAAGCAGACATGTTAGCCTTGGGCAGGTGACAAAATGTGGATATTTGGAATTAGCCATTCAATTGCTTTCAATAATCCATTCAAAAATTGTTTGCAGAAAATGCACTTCTTCACATGTTTTCCTTAATAGCAATAAGGCTTGTTACTCAAAAGACATTTTTCTCTCATATTAAGTACAACATTTTCTCCTGGAAGTATTCAAAAATATTATGACCAGGATCCTTATACTTTTGATTTATTTTTGTTATTCTGAATGAAAATGATCATCTTTAGAAGGCGCTTATTTGTATGAGTTTTGGAACATAATAAAAAAATCAGGACAAAAGCAATCAGATTATAATTAGGTTTGATTCCAAAGAAAATAACTTTTTCGATTCCATAGTTACATATTACAGTTTTTATAATTGAGAATGCAGTGAAAATTAACTGAATATAGTTCAACGGACACGTTGTTTGAAATTTTACAATTACTCAGAATCCTCTGGGGCTGATTTGTTCAATGTCATTTAGAAGGAATTCATATTTTTATATCACTATTCAATTTCCATATACGTGGGCCTAACAATCTAGTTGTCATCCATTATATTACTCAGAAGAACCGTGCTACAAATTACCTTAGTTATTCAACCCCAAAACGAGGGGGTGGGAATCTGCCAGCAACAAGTGAACACGAAGTTTGTTCGGGATTTCTGGGCAGCGGCAAATGCAAGATAAGTTCTAGGCATGTGGAAATCGATTCACTACCATGCAACATTCATTTCTCATTTTGTGATGTCTGAGTTGGGATTTACATAGGAACCATTAAAAACGGGCCGGTTTCGGCAATATTTCAGCTACTCCTGCTACTTTTAGGATTATACCTCGTGATTTAATGTCCTTTCCGACTCGGAAAAACTTTCATGTTTTCGTAACGCTAGGTGCTCTGTTTTCATATCGGTGGGTCTTGAAATAAGAGAGACGAAGAAGTGATTTAAATAGAAAAAACCGTAGAGAAGAAAAAAATCGTAGTTTATCCACTTTAGTTTGTGTAGATCTGTCGAACAGCTTTCTAATGAGGAAGACTGATTATATATAACTTGCATTGCTTTAGCTTTTGATGATTTGACATATTTGGAATAGAGTTGACGTGTGATTTATGAATTTCGACGAAGAAAATGTCAAATATCAACAATAACTACTAATGAAAAAGAATGAAACGTGGAAAAGTGCGGGAACTAGTCACTTCTTGCAGCAAAAAACCCATATCTGTATCATTCTTGTCCAATTTCATCTTAGAATACAAAACTGGCTAATAGTTGCGATGAACAGAAATATCAACATTTTATCTTTTTCATGCAACCTGTCCTGAAATTCTAAAAGAAATCTATCCAAATAAGTATAAATCTTATTTCGTTTTAATATTATGTTAGTAGCGATAAAACGATTCTGATAACATGATATAGAACCGAAAGGTGAAGCATTTGAAAAAATTCAGGTTTTTGTTTTTTTCTATTTTTAAGAAAAATTGCAAGCTGCATCTCAAAGTTATTAATTTTTTTAATTGTTTCGGGAAATGCCAGTGATTCATTTTGTTACAAGACATCTCCATGGAGTCTCAATACAGATATTTTTCGTTTATCTAATTACCGCTCTTGTAGACAGTTCAAACTGAATCAGCTGGAATATGAATATCATACACATTGTAAGGGCATTATGAATATATCAGTGTTTTCTGTGCAATAACTATACAGTGAGAGAGAAAAAGAGAGAGAGAAGGACCGAGAGAAAGACGTATACATATACAGAGTAACTTTGTGAAAAACTTCACAATGAATACCAACAAAATAATAAAGATAAATTGTAATTTTTGTCACTAATCGTTGAAAAACATTGAGAGGGGGTAATAATAAAAACACGTATGTTTTCAGTTTTGAGATCTTTCCAACTGCTAATGAGACCGGTTAATGACAGATAATTCAAGAAATAGAAATTCGAGTGAAATTTGCATAGTTTCGGTGTTTTGGTGAGTTTCTATTTCTTGAATAATTTCATTCACACCAATAGTTATCAAAGTTTCATTTATTCGAATAAAAAATCCATCTTGAATATTACAATAGATTCGGAGATTTTTCTTGTTATTGAAAATGTATGTTTCATGAAAACTATCACACAGTTACCTGGAGTAAGATTGATTTAAATACGCTATTAAAATCCATATCCATCTATTCGTCTTTCTCTGCAATTTATTTAATAAGTTTCAGTCAAAAATCAATCACATTACACGAGCATGCAACGTTGAATATGTAAATCGTAATATGTCCAGCTGATACGATTTTTAGAGTTCATTAAATTTTCATGAATGTCAGGAATTTAACATTGCTACATCAAACATACACAATTATTTCCACATGCACGAAGTATATACATTCATGTTGGAATATGACCAGGTCGTTGCAATTTGGATAGTTAGTTGAATAGAATATTGGCTGATTAGGCGACCTGGATTTTTAAAATTTTATATGGAAATATAATTTTATTACTATTGTTCGAATTGTTTAGTTCGCTTGTTGAGTATCAATGGAAATAAAATATTCCTGGTGCATTTTCACATCTGCTCTAGAGATATAGCGGTAGTGAAAATAAGAAAATTCTGTAGGAAAGAGCTGAAAAGTATATTTTCTATAATGCTCCTCTATGGCATTGGGTGCTATGGAAATAAAACGCCAAAGTTTCAGAAAGCACTGACATCATTGCTAGTGCGAATCGATTCTCCAGTTTCTGACAAATACATCAGGTAATAAATGAAAAGCTTCGAGCCTTGATGAAAAAATTATGGATTCATGACAGTTTTATGAGGAAATGGCACAAACTGATATATCTGCTATGTGAATTAGAATGAAGTTCTCAGAGACATAACTCTGAAGATTAGGACGTCGGCTGTGCTGAAAATTACCGTGGAATAACTGAAGAGACCTCACTCATACGGATTTGAGAAATACCATAGTTTCTCTGAAAAAAGCAAAGACGTCCACGAACACATGGATGGTATGACTGAGTAAAGCACCACTTGAGAATTGACGGAACGAGTGATTCAAGTTTTTCGAAACAGTCATTTTGGGTACCCGCTGAAATGGGTTACTCACAGAATACTCAAATGCATAACATAATCACCGATATATTTGTAATCATACCAGAATGCTTCAGCATATTTTTTACTATGAAAATCAGAGATAGCATTAATATTAAATGCAAGGATATGGAGGACATTTAGCGAGGTCCAATATTTTGGAGTGAAATAGAAATGATATGTGCTAAGTGAGAAGTAAACTGAAAAACTTCATCAACTTTTATAGTTGATGAAGATCCTGCAAGTGTAAAGCAAGTAAGCTCAATCAGATACAGAAGTTAGGAATTACAATGTGGGTTTAATCTCGACCGCACCAATGGAATTCCCCTAGAGTCTCGTACAACCAGGATATTTATGAGAAATAAGGAGTGAAAATGATCCACAAACATGAACAAAATATGTATTGAAAATATTTTCCTTGTTTGCTTAAGAAGCACATTTCATATGTTATACTGATTCCAAAGTTCTAGAGACGGAGATGTAAGTGAAGCCTATCTACGGTAATATTTCAATTCAATTCCCATTTTTATTCACTTGACTGAAGCGTGAATAGGTATTCTACCCTTTTTATATTATCGATGGTCGTCTACTTTTTTATGCGAGATTTTCACATATTTTCAGTGACTTTCGTGTTTGGATAAAATTATATTCGATTGTCAGTTTGTGAATTTTCAAAAAGATGATAGGTATCAATCATGACGACTACAAGGAGGTCATGCTAAACACGTTCCATGCCACCAATCAGACAAGATTTCACATATTTTCAGTGACTTTCGTGTTTGGATAAAATTATATTCGATTGTCAGTTTGTGAATTTTCAAAAAGATGGTGGGTATCAATCATGACGACTACAAGGAGGTCATGCTAAACCCGTTCCATGCCACCAATCAGGCAAGATTTCACATATTTTCAGTGACTTTCGTGTTTGGATAAAATTATATTCGATTGTCAGTTTGTGAATTTTCAAAAAGATGATAGGTATCAATCATGACGACTACAAGGAGGACATGCTAAACACGTTCCATGCCACCAATCAGGCAAGACTTGAGGGATATTCAGGCAGATTTTCACATTGTGCAACGTATTTCATCGAGGATTATTGTTGATTGGCATACCTATGGTTCATAACTTCCTTGAAAATATCTATCTTGGTTAGACAGAAAAACTTTGTGAGAACTTTTCGTGAATTGAGTTACATAAAAAAAATATTCCGAAACTGATTCACTTCTGTGAAATCACTAACATATATCGGCCACAAACTTTTTTTATTTTTTCGACTTTCAATTCGCAGTTTCCGACGTGGAAGTCAAAATTTTATTTTTCCTACGTCAAAATTTCAACTGATGAGTAGAAACCGGTGCTTGTGGCGTTGATATTTCTGTTGAATCATGCCATTTTCGAAATATTTTTTGATATATGTTGCGATTTCGTTTGAGCAAGGCTGTTTTTCGGTAAAACACTTCCTTAAACTCAGTACAGGATGCTCTATACAAGCGATTGCGATGCCAAATCAGGTATTTCAAATTTCAAATTCTTTCTCAAATTTGTTATTTTCATTAATGACAAAAAAATTGCTTGAGGCACTAATATACTTTTTTTTTACTAGGAATGTTTCGATACGATATTTTTACCAAGAATAGTTAGTTCATCATGTCACATAGCAAAATGGCTGAAAGCGTGTTACATCGAGTCAAGCATAATCTTAACTCTAGACCCGGCTACGTTGGTAGTAACGGTCAAAAGTGTAGCATCTTCGCACGGGTTAAATCTGCTGTAAAAAAAAAAAATTGGTAGACTGATATATCATAAAAAATTTATTACCAAAATGTGTGTTGCAGATATTTTGCGCGTAGCGTTCGACCTGAATATATTTTCAAATATGTCGTTTCAGGCTGTGGTACCCTCGATGACGCTCTCAGCCTACAAATTAATCTCAATCAGGCCCTTCTGAAAAGGGGGTTTATGCTTCAAGTACCAATCCTCAAATGCCATTCCCTTCACTGCGGAATTCATTGTTATTTCCAAAATATGCTTTAACATGTCTTCAGTAACAATTTCTGGAGAATAAATCCACGAACTCCGCAACCTAGATCTAGCCTATCTCACATTCAATATTTCTAAACCCACCAACATAATTTGAAGAGCAGATATTTTTGCCTCCGTCGTTAAGTGTGATTCTTGACACTTATCACTCAATTACTAACATATGTGTCAATCATCCTGTGGCCTCCCACACATTATTTGGTTGGATAATAGTTTGTAGATAGAACACTTTTCACAAGAAATAACTTGTTTAGTCGCAACTATCGAATCTATCTGGAAGCTGCAACAAGTCCCTTCTGTACCAGCTATTTCACCAGATGACCAGAAGGTCGGATCAGTTTTTCAATATATAGTTTGTCGAAATAAAGACAGGAGATTTATAGTCTCTTTGATTCGAGGGACATGGCACTAAAACGCTTCCTTGTACTCGAACGTAAATTTGTTTGAAATCAAAACATATATGATCGAGGTTTTATAGAACCTATTCCAAATACATCATCTATCAACCGCAGCTTTGCATGACAATAATAGGACCTGAATGCAACCTGATATAATCAGCATTTGGCTACGATTCGGGTTACACGCCATTTGTTTCATAGCAGATATACGCCAGATGTACGGGCAGTTCTGTATTGACTCATATAAAATACCGAAAATTAAATGACAAATCATTTGTTAGAATATTTCAACAATTCCTTCTACCTTAAGAGGAACCATCAAAGGTAGATAGCTCCTAATCGTAGGATCGGCTTTGTGTGGAAACTAATGATTTTATAAAGAATTTTTTTCTTCTGGATTTATGAATCCCGTAAAAATTTACCTATGTTTTCATTTCTATTGCCAAAAAAAAAAATCCGAATTTTTACGAACGAATTGAATCATTTAAGTACCAAAACAATTTTTGCAAAAAAATTAAACTGAACGCTCAAAACCGATCCCCGTTTCTTCAAGGGTTTTCTTTTCTCTTAGCAAGAGAGATGGGGATACAACCATTTGGCATCACAAATGCGTTTTTAGCATTGTACTTGGTAGTATACGAGTATACTCTTACTATCATTAGATATCGATGAAATGAAAATGAAATTAATCTTCCGTTTGATATCGTTGTTCTTCATACGAGACCAAGATATCAGTTCAATGAAGTAATGGTGCCTTTAAAAATCTATGAACCACCGAAGGAGGAAGAAAGTGAAGTTGGTCACTATTCTTGCAGATGGTTTACAAGAGTTCAGTTAGAGTAAATAGTAACAGACGAGGAACGGACAATGATAAAACATCGAACGAGAGAAGCACACCGAATACAAGCTGGCTATCAGCATGTGAGCTTACGTATAAGGCACGCGCACAACGTACTGTTTCGGTATATCCCTGGAACAAACCAAAGCCACCATTCACCATTCAAATAGGATATTTCCATGGTAATAATGTGAACTGACAAATCATCTAGTATTTTAGGACAACTTCCGTACCAAATTAATCTGTTACTCTGTTGATAATGGTTACTATTTCTTCAAACGATGCATTATTTCGGAAATCCTAACAACATACTCAGGCATTGATCCCTATACTCCACTCCTGATTTGCTCAAAGTTTATTTGTTAACAGTTCTGGTGGAGTAAGGTAAAAGAGAGACAAAATAAGAAACAATATTTTAGCTTGAAATCACATACTTCATTTTTTTATGTAGGATGTGTATGAGCGAATATTTTCAACATTTACTGAAGAAATTGTCGGGATTATGGGTGAGTTGAAAACTGAGAAAGGGGTAAAACCCAGTTTTTTCTTTGGCATGTATAAGTGAGACTTGTCTGCATAGCCTTAAATCGTTGCATATGGTTCCTGCTCCAGTATAATTATTTCATATCAACTAAAATATCATTGACTTTCACAGAAATTCGCACTGACCCGGCGATAAACGTATCAACTAGCCTTGTGTAGGCGGGATCGGACGAGTTTAGTGTAGTAATGAAGTTGAAATAAACGTGAAAAGTGTCATTAATATCGAATAATGATGTGGTCCGAAGGAAAAACCGTAAAGTTTGTGGAACTTTATCGTGAACACGAGTGTCTTTGGGATGTAACTGGCAAACACTTTGAATGTAAACACCTACTAGCTTTCAATCAGCAAGCAAGTGAACTATCCCGGGTAGCTGGTTGTAGAAGTAACTGGTACAAGTAACTTTACCAATGTAAAGGCGCCTTAACGATCTTTGCTGAAAATTCTACATTGGTTTCATTAGAAGACCTACCCCAGAGCATCACTTATAGTGACAGTCATATTCATGAGATAACTTTTCGCCAACGAACTATCAGACAAATACCAGTTCTTTGCAAGTTTTTCAACATCTCTCAGAAATTCAAGGAGATCTCTTCTAGCTATTTTCACTCTTTCTAACGATGTTCTTGTTTTCGTGGAAACCAGAACATGACAAAAATGTGATTGACATACTGAGAAGACTCTTCGAAAGTTCCGGATGATTCAGTATATTATGCCGGAAACTCTCCGTTTCCATTTTTTTTTTTGCAAAGCAGTTAGTGGATTGGGATCAGCCCTTATAGTGTCACGTTTTCATGATTGAAATTCAGATTTCCGAAATTATGTGACATCCACAATAGTCACCCATGCACAATTGAGCTTGATCTATGTGCGTATATGAAATTTAAATTGCACATTTCTAGCATTTGTTCAAAGTCAGAGTAACAATAGAGTGTTGATTAATATTCCGACACAAAAACGATTCATGATCCATTCCGATGATTTGTAGTGTAGTTTTTACCATGGATTTTAGGGTCATCAATAAATAATGGATTCACATAGGAATTATGATAGTCACTCCAATTAAAATTGAACGAGTTGCATCGATGCCAGAAAAAAAAAAATTTGATGCCGTGTGTACCTATGAGCTTATTTAATGATGATCCCGAACATCTGAAGCAAAATTTGAAAATTAAAGGGATATACTTAAAACGGGGGAAGTATCGGGGCAAAAAACAAAGTTCCAAAATCGATGCAAACAATTTTTTCATGCTTTGAATTATTCCAAAAATATATGAAGATCAAACTTGCATGGTGATTACTTTTGAGGTAATGTATGGGGTGTTTGAAATGGTTTACAAGGATACATGTTAAGCGAAGTATTGAATCTGAGATTTTGCACTATGCTTCAGTTTGTTTTTGACTCAAACACCCGAAATGATATGATGATTTGACAGCTATCGGGTATATGAATAATTGGAATTTTCTATGGAGCATTAAAATAATGTTCAACCACAATATTAATGAAAGATTATACGATGTATCAATAATGATTTATTTTTTGAAATTGCGTAATGTTTGATGTATTTCGAAATGGTAAATCTATTTTTCGATGTTATCATTTCAGAAAATCCAAGAGGTCGGATTTTGAAGGTGTGCTGAGTTTTTTTAGGTGACTGAAAAAGACCAAACTTGTAGTAACTTCAAATATCTGAAAACTCATGATTCACAGAGACGTTTTAAAAGGGCTGCACTACCCTTGTTTTCATCGCATTACAGATGATATAGGGCATGGAATGGTAAAGTACAATGCTCACTCTCAATTGAAAATTATTTTTTTAAACCATTCTTTGTCGAGAAAGATGCAATTGAAAAAAAATCTTGACAGCAAGCCAGTCTACCACACACAATCTCACTAGGTAATTCAATGGACGAATTTTGAATAATAAATGAATTGGTATAATGGAAGGTCTCCGTAAAAGTCTGAACAATTTTTATTTCCGTAAGAATTATAGATGATTTTATCATCTGATAGTAGTGAAACAATTTCTGGTATAATTTTTCAAGTACGTTATTGATATAAATACCAGTCAAAGTGGCCCTCGGTCTGAACCTTAGGGTATACCGCTCTTCGAGACCGACATTTCTGATGGGCGATACCACAAAAAACTTATTGTGAGGTGTCAGAAGGATACGATTTGAAGAAACCATTCACCTTATCCTTGACATCCTAGAGGTCTTATGTGAAACACAGTCGCCGATTTTCACAAGACGCAGATGGTTATTGATACAAAATTACTCTGTTTCGTCGCAACAGACAACAATGGTTATAGTAGATAGTCAAAACAACTGATCCACTTGTGAAAATATTATGAAATCTTCGAATATCAGTATTCAGATTTTAGAAAGTTAGAGCACACTCTCAAATTCTCTACTATAAGTTAGATTTCCTGAAATGTATGCATCAAATAAAACACATTCTCCTACATCACTAAATATCATGAAAGTATTAGGTTGAAAACCGAGAATTATCCTATCTATTCTAAATTGCCTAACTTCAAATTTTCAATTATAACATTTTTTAATTTAATATCTACAGATTAAAATCTAAATTCAATTTGAAATAACGAAATGAATTACTCACTTTGGTACAATTACGTGGGGGAATTGTTCTTCATTAAACATACAACGTTGTCTCAACACTCCTTGCCAAAGTTGAACCCCAACAATACCGAAAATGAAGAATACGAAGAAGCACAGTAGTAGCACATTTCCTAGCATGGGAAGCGTATCCAACAGGAGCATTACCAATATTCTCATACCTGAAAAAAAAAGACAATATGTAGTGATGAAGATAAAAATATAACTTATATCTTAAACGAGCAATTCTTGTATATATTTTCGATCTCGGAAACGACTTTAACGATTTGGATACAATTTTGTATGTAGCTCAGGTTTTGCTTTCTAAAGTCATCTATACCTACAGGCGTCTTTCCTGGTTAAATGGAATTTTTCACAAAAAAAATGTCATGGGTATGGTGCCATCTTGTGAATTTTTGGGATACTTATATTGTAGCTCTTGGATGTTAGCCTACTCTTCGTGAGATGGCGCTATATGACATTCGAACAGGCAGTCAAATCAATGTAACATCCTTCCCTGAAAAAAACATTTCTTATCTGCTGTCATTCTAATAACAGTGCTAATCATGTCATATAGCGCTCTCCCGTACATTTTTGTGATACCTACTTGCATTGTTGCTATTGCCAGCAACGTATTTCAAGTTGTCATAAGTTTTATTTTATAACTCGTGACAATTTAGGTGTTGAATCTCATTTACCAATTGAAGAATTTCGGTCGATTCTGGTAGTCACCATCAGCGGCCGGGTTATGCTCAAAAAAATTATTGAAGGGGCATGATACTAAGATTTGATTAGCGTAAATCATTGATTTAAACTTTTCATTCGTAAATCTGTGATAGCGTTGCCGTCTATTACTCGAGCCAGTATGCTTCAAATGAAAGGGTGATGGGTTCGAATCTGCAAGAGATTTTTTTTTTCATTTACAGTATTTGGATTGGAGTAGACTCAAGAACTTCAGTTAAGCACGGCATGTTATATGTAGCTGTTTTACGAGTCAAGCGACCGAATCCTCAAAAAGTACTCATTCCAGCTGAAAATCCTAGACATGCAAGAAAAATAGTATAGACCTGAATATTATTATCATAATATTGTTCTAAATAAAGTGTCTGACTGAGTGCATTCATGTTTGTTTCTTATTAAAATGATATGCAGTTCATATGTAGGTATGATTACAATATATTTATGAGAAATGAGTATATCATTCGTATCTAAATAATCTTCCAAAAACGATGTTACAAGAAAAACCCAGACAAAACTCGGTCGTTCAGGTAAAACGTACTGTATTTTCTCTAGATATTGTTTTATAATTCGTTCTTTCATTATTTCAGATTCATTATCAACTCAAATGTAATGCCTCCGTCAAACAGGTGTATCAAGCTCTATATCTATCTACCTACCCCTAGAAATAATACAGATGCTATCAAGAAAATTTTAAAATGCCTTGAAACGGTTGCTATAAGTCGAAAATCATATCTAACTCCATCGGTTTTTTTTTCAAAATATTTGAGTTTGGTATGTTTCAAGAGAGTCATGACTGTTTTTTTTTATAATATTGATCATACTGAATTACTTCGACTCTATTGAAAGCATACCCCGTTAATCCTTGGCTTGCACAAGTTTCAACTTCTGAGGGCTGCCGTTCTTAGGGGGACGACAGCTGGTTGACAGAAAAAACAAATTTAGAGGTGTCCCACAAGGATCGGTATTAGGGCCCATACTATTTATTTTATATGTAATTCATATGGATCACGTCATCGGTAAAGAACATTACACTGCATACGCAGATAAATTTTCATTGATCATATCCGATCCGGATACAAAACAATTGGAAGCAGATAAAACACATATGATTAGGATTCGGAATCGTCAGAGAGTCGTACTTAGAGAATTTGCAGATTCCAATAAAGAATAGGTACATTTCTCTTTAACCCTTTACGGTCTTATTGTATTGTCATAATGAAGGAAATAAAAAATAGTCTTTTCAAAATATGCACAGGAAAAAACCAGGGGACGAAACTAAAACAAACAAGTAGCGACTTCAACCAAAGCCATCAGTGTCGGGGTTAACATCGGACTGGAAAGTGATTCTGTCGGGTATTGCCTGATATCGGT
The DNA here is from genome assembly GCA_958298965.1 of Chrysolina haemoptera. Lineage (NCBI taxonomy): Eukaryota > Metazoa > Arthropoda > Insecta > Coleoptera > Chrysomelidae > Chrysolina > Chrysolina haemoptera. Next base: position 9,903,375 of record OY282595.1, on the reverse strand, counting down.
CCAGAACGTCAAAATTTTACTATCGGGGCTGTCCCGACAAAGGACCGGAAAGGGTTGATTTACACGAACCAGCGAAAATTTCAGGAATTTATCTGGATGAATTCTATTTTCATTTTAATCGTTCAGATACAAATTTTGAGGTATATTTTCCAAATACCACGTATGGGTACTTGTAAAAATATTTTCAAGTCACTTCAAACAATTATGCTTATTTGTTTTCCAAAACAAAAGTGAATTCTTCTTGAATATGAACATTCACGAACATAATACAAGGCAGAAAGAAGACATCCATGTAGACAAAACAAAATTGAACATTTCTTCATTAGCAACTAATTTTATTGTACTAATTTTTATTAACAATCTTCCGAAGGAAATAAAATCTTCCGATTTACTCTTACTTTTTAAAAAAAGACTCAAACTATTTTGAATGTTGAATGTTTAAATATGTATGTATGTATATGTATATATTTTATTGTATTTCACAAACCTATTTTGTTTTGTAAATTATTTTGACAATTCCTATACATGTATATGTCGAAAGGATAATACAGTGATTGATTGATTGAAACAAACAATTTCAACAACAACAATTGTGTATAAAATTTTCAAATAACTTGCTAGGATCTACACTCACAATCAATACACGTTTTTCATTGTTCAAAAATGTCGATAATGAATAATTTTATTTTCAATTGATATTATTACTGACATCATCAAACTATCAAAAAATTTAAAGTATTTGGCTCAGCGTTGTATTATTAGATTTTTTACCCGAAATGAAATTACGAATCAATCTATTCCCCTTTATGGAACATTTGTATTTCACCTGTTCAAACGTAATGTATAAAAGTTGCAAGCTTTGAGCAGTGATGTGGAAAATGGCTTCCTAATGATCAAATAGAGCTATTGCGTTGCGGGAAATGCCGACACAGCGATTTACATTCCGAATTACACCGTCATTTGTGTTCTTTCAGCTTTGAAAGTGAGAGAGAATTCGTTTGTTTTTTGAAGTGCATGAGATGACTCAAAACTAATTGACGAGTTTGGTCAGTGCAATTGGGTTACAAAAAACGCCAAAAGACGTCACTGGTATGCAAAACCGTCGGAGCTTGAGCTGAAGAAGTAACGATTTTTGAAGAGAAAATAAGTGTCTCGAGTCGGTTCAAAAAGTTTTTCATTTATCGATATTTTGAGTACTGGTGTAGAATGAGAGTTAACGAATGGTTACAAAGCAATTTCAATATCTTCATAATATGTTTTTGAAAGACTCGGATTTTTTTAATAATTAACCTAAAATGGAGATAAAGGTATAATATATTACCTAACTTATAGCTATTGATGTAACGAGATTATTATGCGATTTATAATAATCAAGGATGTTGCCAGGCGACGAGGGGCTCTGCGCCGAGTCGCTTGTGCAACCTCCGAGATTTATTTAAATTGCATAATAATCTAGTTACTTTCAAAGCTTTATCGTATCATTGACAACGACAACGATGATGTGAAAATGAAATCAACAACTTTGGTTATGTCACGTTATTGTCAGTATTATATTGTAACTAATGTATTATGTGTTGTTATTATATTACGATGTTAATTATTTGTAATGAAGATTTAACTTAAAGGAAGCTTGATATCCAATGATACGATAAGTTCATTTGTGTAACAAGGAATGTAAAGACGTGTTAACATTCGAGGTAAGCGAGTACGAGCCGACGCAAAGCCGAGGCTTGTCGTTTGCCGAGGATGTTAACAGTCGATTCATTACGTGTTACTTATTACGTTTTTCCCGCTGCTTGTTGACATTTCTCAAAATTTGCCTGGATTGAAGTTTGTTTTCTTACCCTTCCTTTATGATTATTCGTTCCGCTATTTCATTCTAAGTTGCTTGTGCGCGTAACTAAGTTACCGAATAAACAGACAACAATAATATTCGAAAAGTCTTATAACCTAAAAATTGATATAAATGAAGCTGATGGTATTACTTGTCAAAGTCAAAGTCATTATCACCCTAGGCATGTAAATGACACTATTTACAATCCGTTGTCAAGATGAATTAGTAAACGAATGATATAGGCCATATATCTGTTTTGTTGCTAAGCATGTATGGACTATTAACAGTGTCGGCAGCGGGAAAAAGTTATAAAATTAGAGATTTGCTGAACGGGTTAGTGTGGGTTCATACTAGCGGATGCTAAAGATGTACCCGTCGGTGATATTGGAAAATGTAGACCTGAGACAATGAATCTGTGTTATGTTTGCTTTCCTGGTTTTGCCGTGGTCTTCTTCGGTTAAAATCTCCAAACGTTTCAACTGCAACTACGGCAGTCATCTTCAGTGGCGTAGTCGAAGTTCTCTTCTTGACGTATCAAATGAAACTTCAGTTTGGAGATTTTAACCATCGACACTTGTTTCAATTACCATATAATCATCTTCAAGATCATCATTATATTCTGAATAACGTGAAACAAAACAATGAGTTCCTTCGACATCCTAGAAATGAAAAATCAATTTTTTCATTATCTTTGATATTATTTTGAGAGCTATCACAATACTCCCGATTGAAAATGGTGTTTAAGTTTCCAGAATGTGGTGTCTTAGTTCATTAGTACCAACAATTGTATCACTTGTGAAGTGAATCCTTCAAAAAGAAAACAATTGTTTGGTTACATGGAATTATACAAATGGATGAGTGAACAATTCGTACAAAACATAAAGAAACATCAGTAGAAAGCATTGCTTTGAATACATTTTCAAACTCCCCTCGACAAACTTCAGTGGGAACAAGAGTCCCAGCACGTTTCAGGTTTTAATTGAAGAGGTGCCCGCCTTCATCACCATCAAAAAGTTCCGAGCTCCAGTGAATTCATGAAAAGCCAATCTCGTTCAAGACTGCGTCAGTTTTTATAAAGTTTCGTTCAGTTGGAACGAAATATTGAAATATAGTTGGGAATATTCTCTTCCAAATATTATCCGGTATACTGTGTGTTATAAACCGGCTTGGAGGGCTAATTACGCAATAAATCACGTTGAAGGAAACTTTATAGCTTTTTGATCATGTATTCATCATTTCCAGGAAAAGGAATACAGGGTGGAAAAATTCAAGGAATCTTGTACTCCAATGGAATTTTCAAAGAAGTTATACTTCGGATGAGTGGTGTCTATAAGTTTGGTATTTCCACACTCGGTTCTTCGAATGCTCCAATGTTTTTCGGACTGAATTCTGTTCATTTGAGTTCCTTATTGTTAAAATTTTTATCTCCGTCAACCGGCTGCACCCTTACGAACAACCCTCAGAAGTCTTCGTGAGACTTGTTCGATTTGGAGGAAACGTGGCCCTTACTTTTTAAAGTGTAATACCATAATTGTTTCGGCGATTATTTCTGTAGGTAACTGCATTTCCTTTCCATAACTTTTTCCTGCTGCGTTTTCTCTTGTTTTTTTTAAGCCAAGCGGTTTTCTTTCTGAAACTACATTTACATAGTATCTGGTGAATGTAATTGTTGAACTCGGTAGTTCAATGGACAGGCTTGGTTCTTGTGATATTACATGGTTACCCCCTCATAATTGAAGAATCGAAAATGTTTACCGCCAAACGGAAATATACAGTTCCATTTGAAACTAACTTACATTTATTAAGCAGAGTTACAAAAAATACGTTATATGGGATCGTTTCTGCATATTGGAAAACCTAATAATCGCTTTTGACATGCGTCACGTGACTACCAATATGGCGGCTATTTGGAAAAATTGATTACGAATTGGCAAAAGTAGGGTTATTTGTAAAGATAACAAAAAATGTTATTTGAGAAAGTTATTTTTTTATTGATTAAAAAGACGCTGCTTTTCTTGGTCACAACTAATTTTTAGGGATCATTATAAACTCATGTAACACTTTCAATATGCTTATTCCATGTTAATTTTTCATCGATATGAAGTCCTAAAAATTTTGTTGAGCCAGTATAATTTATGACATTTTTTTTTATAATCATCTGAGTATATTATTGAAGTGTCATCAGCAAATAATTCAATTGTTCCTTCTAATGTCAAATTCGACAGACTGTTTATATATATTGAAAATAGAACAGGACCAAGAATTGAACCTTGTGGTACTCCACAGGTTATGTTTCTTAAAGAACTCTGATTATTTACGATTTGAACAAATTGTTTTCTATTATACAACTGATTTTTCGATTTTTAGGTGAAACACCTGGTATATTTTCACTTCTTTGGTCTCCATATGGAATTGAGAATTTAATTATGTATCACTTATTAGTTTTTTTTAATCGAATTTATTTTTTTGTGTTAGAATTTATTTTTTAATGTAGCTATGGATACATTCTAATTATTAATTTTAGTCATAAAGTTTTGAGAAAAATACAACTTTACGGTTTTGCTCCGCTGGCTTATCTGAATCTAACTTTAACAGAAATATTGCCTTACGATTTATACGGAGTCCTTTGTCGTCCTATATTGTTACCCAACACCCATGTGTGCGATGTCCTGGACGAATTGGAATTCCAGCTTTATAACAAGAAAATACTTTTTTAAGAGAGCTTTTGTTGAAAAAACTCGGAAAATGTCCTATTCCGCTGCTGTGTGATTCATGGCAGTCCTGATATTTATCTTGCAGGCCTCGTCCGAGAATTCTATTCATGGTCGGTTTCGACTTTTGACCTTTTTTATTTTTATGCACTGAGCATAAGCCAATCTTGATTTCATGCTATTGTTGACAAATTCTACGTTCACAAACACGTCTTGATATTATTACCGAAGTGACACTTGACCGTCTAAAAAGGGCTGAAAGTTGGGTTCTTTGGCCGAGGCTCGCTTTATCGAAAATTACTTCAACAATTTGCCATACAACTCAGATAATATATTTTTTGAGATATGGTTGAATTGAGTTATATGTTAAGCTGATGAGAGGGTGAATTCAAAATCGAATAATTATAACAGAATTATAATTGTACAATAAGAGAATGGTAATCATTTCGTATGAGTATGAAGATTGGAGCATGAGCCGTAGCAAAATGATTCCACAACAGAATTTTGAAGTTTGAATCTAATTGTATCAAACATATCCAACACGATTAACAATAAATTTATAATTTGCCTGAATGAAGTTATTTTTATTGTCTCGAGAAGTTTTTAAATGAAATTGAAAATATCCCTATACGGGAAGAAATATCACAAAATCATCTCCACAACTTTAATCTAACAAATATCAATTTCGGAGGGGGTACATGTTTCGGATTCAGCAAGAATCCATCTTCAGCTTTATTTACACGAGTTCTAGAACAAATGTTAACATGCTGTATTGTTGTTACTAGGATGCAAAGGCTACTTACATTGAGAGGAAAAATTCTTTTTATATTATAATTATGAAAATAGGTAACTTTAATGCTAGAGGGGGTACTATGTCCAATGCCCTAGAAATGAGGCATAGTGGTGATTGTTACAGCAACCCCCTCTAACATTTAAGTTATTTTCATAATTATAATATAAAAAGGATTTTTTCCCTCCATGTAAGTAATCTTTGCATCCTAGTAACAACAATACAGTATAAACTAGTATAAATAAGGCTGCAGATGGATTCTTGCTGAATCCAAAACTTGTTGGAGGCATATTCAAACGTTTTTCTTAAGATAATTTTGACGTTGAATTAACACACGCAGGCTTAAAAAATGCCTGGGGGGGAGGAAGCCAGTTCTAAGTTACATTGGCTACTCATCGCATGATTGAAGTTCTGAAATCTAAGCAAATAGCTGTCAGTATTCGTATCTCAAAATAATGTTCACATTCCATAGGAGAACTAATAATTCATTGTATAATATCAACACAATAACCTCATTTAAATAAAATTGAAGATATATTAAAAAACAGTAAGGAACGCAGAATTGTGTTATAGCCGTGGAAAATAGTATACTTATTGAAGTATAAGTGGATAAAAAGGTCTTTTAATCACGCGCGTTTGAAAGATCAGTTATCCACGAATACTTTACATTACTTTTTTCAATTGGTGCACTTTGAAATCATGAATACTGGTTTCATTGTTACAGATAATGAAAATAAGACCTCATAATGTAAAATGGTTAAATTCGTGATGTGATGTTGATAGTACTCAGCGAACAATAGGTAGGTCTGTTTCAACTGGTTACATCCCCTTCTGTTTACAGTCTATGTTTTTATAAGCTGTGCCAAAATTCATTTAGAAGTTTTCAGGAAGATTTAAAAACATTTTTCAGCACTCGTTTCAGATAAATTGAATGACAAATTCATTAAAGTATTTTAGACGCGAAACTTTCAACTCGAAACGGAGGGTCGCTGGGTTTCCTCATTCATATTTCACGAGCATCCCAAACTCTCCTGTTGTATCTTGTTTTCCTCAACATTCATTAAAAATTCATTCACGAGATATCGGATATGACAAGAGACACGGAACCCTACTTTATTTTTTATTTAATGAATAATATATGTATGAGATCTGTCACAACATTTCCTAATCATTCTGATGTTTCAGGAATAAGCAATTCCCTTTTCAGTTATTTCTTATCAAAAAGAGGAAAAGAGATCTCAAAATACTTTAATAGTTATTTATGTATCAAGAGCGTAAAGTAGGCGTTGATGGCCTGCGGCGTGGACGATGGCCCAATGGCGTCATAAACGCATTATACGCACGTGATATAGTCAAAATTTTATGCACAAGTGGTTTCATAGCACGAATCACAAATACTGACTTGAATTTCAATAATTACCATAAACTATTGGGTATTCTTGGAAGAACGTTGCACAAATATCTGTCAGATGTAGTTCAATGCCCGTCGTGGTATTCGCCGGGAAATAATTGTTTTCTATCAGATATTTGCTTCATATTTTCCACATTGTGAAAATATTTGGAAAGAAGGGTACTTCTACATTGTCAATTTTACTATTTCACTTGGCCAAATATTCTACAAGAACTAATACTATGCAATGAATAATTTTTCAATTCAAATGGGGAAACACTTCCTTACCGGTTTATTGGTAAGTTTGCATTCATCAGCGAAGGCTAGTTCAACCCTACAAAACCGAAAAACACTTTCAGCTTTTTGTGGGAATTCCTAAAATATATACTATCATATTTCAGAAATGAAAGAGGTAGCTTTCAGACAAAGGTTGAAACTATAATTTCTATAAAATCAAGAACAACAATTTCTTCATTATTCTTCAAATCAGAATTCTCAAATTGAAAGTATCTATTTTGGTGATTTTGAGGTAGTTGTCAGCACCGTTTGAATCTTCAACTATATGGAAATAATTCAAGAAATAGAAGCTATCGAAAACAACAACTATGTCACTTTCAGTCGAGTCGCGTTTCGCCAACAAAATGGGCATTCTCAAGAGCTATAAGTTTACTACATTACTAATTCTATATATACTACTCATTAGAGTGGTTGATTACACTCATTATTGAATAATTATGGAAATAATTTTTGTTGCTGAAAATATTTAGTGGTTGTTTCAAACGAACGTAGACTATAGGTCTGCCGATCAAGAAAAAATACGTGAATTCAGCCATTTTAACAGCGCCCTCTAGTGGAACACCTTCCCTTTTATTCCTGCTTGATTTCAAGCCATTATTTATTGCTTTTCGTTACCACCTACCGCTCAATCTATTCAATCTCCTCGATAGTTCCGAGCGCCATGCCCACTCTTAAACGGACGCCACTTTTTCCATCAAATTCTAATTGTAAATCATTAAACAAAACATAGCGCAGTCACTAGCATAACGAGTGAGTCCTCTCGTTATGACCAAACTGACCAAACCGTGGGCAGACAGACAACAACAAGAAACAAAACTGCCGGTGTAGGAACGTGACGATACTTCGGCATCGGTATTTTACAGTATCAATTCCATAAGGACTATAGCTTCCAGAATGTAAACGGTCATAATTAATGTAAACAGAATGCCATTATTATTGGTGAGGCCGACTTCGATTGCATTGTAGACCCGTGTCTATTTTATGTACACATCACCAGAGGCAGTTCTGAAAGCATTCGGGTGTATATTTGTTTGTTGGATTGAAAATAATGCATAACGAAGAACTCGCACAAAGAATTTTCGTTCAAATTACTGGTGAATGCGCCGAGTTCTGCTTAATCCTGTTATTAATCCAGTACGATTGGGTTTTGAGACGAGGATCGATTGTAGCACCACCAAACTTGGTATGCTAGTAGTTTGAACCATGATAAACACGAAAAAAAATTGTTTACCAAAATTCCAGGGGTGGCACATTTTTTTTCCGTTTAAAAATAAATGAATAGATTTTTGATGTATTCTTGGAAAGTATATAATTTATCGAAAAAAAAACTCAACAAGGTGAAGAACAATTCCTTTCTCCACAAAAAGTATTCCCAGTAGTTTCTTATGAAAGGCGCTCGTTTTCTCAGTGTACAGTGTGTACCTAAAAAATGTTTTGTCGCACTTCACCGAGATGTTTGCGGATGATCCGAAAATCATGAATATATGCAACAATTTTAAAGTAGTGTGACGGGTCCTACTTATACATGCCAAAATTGTACTGTTGCCTCATTTTCATCTTACCTATAAAACCGGCATTCTCTTCAGTAAATGTTGAAAAGAATCGCTTATTCATATCCTGCATATAAGTTTGATAACACTATTGTGAAGTGCAAACCTCAAGCTTGAAATCACATACTTCATTTTTCATGTGGGTTGTGTATGAGCGATAATTTTCAACATTTACTGATGAAATTGCCGGGAATATGGGTGAGTTGAAAACTGAGGCAGGAGTAAAACCCAGTTTTTTTCTTTGGCATGTATAAGTGAGACATATCTCACTTGTCTAAAATCGTTGCATATGGTCCAAAGAGGACACTGATTCCTACTTCAGTATAATTATTTCTTATCAACTAAAATATCCATGACTTTCGGATCCTCCGTAAATATCGTAGAAGGGTTATGTGAAGTGCAACACAACACATTTTGGGTACTCAGATAGTCACATGTTATATTTGCATGAGGAAGTAGAAGTCTCAATTTTTCTTTTCCTTCTACTATAATTTTTAGCAAAGTTATGACAAATCTAAATTGCAGTGGCTGGTTAACGCTAGCCTGAAATTTGATATCGGAATTCAGTCAGGCTTTCTGAGAAAACGAGTGCATTTTGTGAGAAATTACAAAGTATATTTCTTGAGGATAATTGAATTATCTTTCGCCTTATTGAAATTTTCTTGATAAATTTTATACTTTCCGAAATAACAGCAAAATAATTATAATTAATTTTTTTTTGGGTTCCATCCCTGATACTTTGGTAACCAATTTTTTTATTTAACAATATATGATGTCGAGAAGTCGTGTGCCGAGTTTCCAAGTGCTACGATTCATTCTTCACTTGTGGCTTACATTTGTCTGTAAATTGGAAGATGTAATGTCAGATGTCACTCCCTGCAGTTTGTCTTCAATACCTAGTGGTCGCAGGGGACAGTAGTTGTTTCCTGTTGGATTCTTGCCAACGAATTACCTATTATATAGGATTTGTGCGAAAGATGGAATTATATAATCTATTCTTCATAATTTCTTTTACAGTTGAGTAAATATTTTTTATATTTTTTTCATTTGGTGATTATAATGGTATCGACTACTATGGTCATTAGCCTCGTGTTCTGGATAGGCCTAACTCCTTACGCCACCTTAGAAGAAGCACTGTTAATTTGAACACTAGTGAATCGTGTAAGACTCACCCTACTCTAGCCACGAGATTTTAATGATTTAATGGTCAAATTGAATTGAAAAAATCCCACAAGGGCTCGAACCTGGGACCTTCAGCCCCAGAGTCGAACGCATCACCACTGGACCACGCCACGACTGAGTGAATATATCTTTGATAATTTATTATTATCAGTTACATGAACCCTCTGTACACAAGATCCGATTTTTATGTTAAATTCACTTTTGATATAGGGGAGCTTGAGAATGTGCAAAGTGCAAAATAAAGTTTGTACTGAGGCACCTTCGATGTCACCTTCGTTTGAGGAAACGAAATATGCTAACAATTTTATTTTAGACAAAGTTGAAATGAAGTTTTTTATTTTTTATGAAATAAGAAATCTCAGATGGGAAGTCAGAAAGAATAGACGAAACATATCTATTTTGGTACTTTTTAGGTATATTTCAGGATTTTTTTCCTCTCACTCAGGAATGAATTATCTAGATTAAACTTTTCAGCAAGCCCCGTTTGAAACTTCAACTACACGAAAATATTTTCGTTGCTCAAAATATTTGGTAGTTGTTGCAAACGTTACCGATCAAGAAAAAATAATCAAATTTAGCAAATTTTACGGCGACCTCTGGTGGAATACTTTATCTTTCATTTCTGCTTCATTTCAGTCAATTATTAATTGCTTTTTTGTTACCACCTACCTCCACCGCCCAATCCATTAAATCTCCTTGATAGTGCGGAGAGCCCTTTCCTTGTTCACTCTTAAATGAACGTTACATTTTCCTCATCAAATTCTATATCATTGAACGAAATATGGTCTTATTGTTATGACTAAATTGTGGGCAGAAAGACAACGAACAGAAACAAAACTGCCGGTATAGAAGCGTGCCAATACTTCGGCATCGGTATTTTACAGTATCAATTCCATTTGGATCGTAGTTTCCAGAATGCAAACGGTCATAATTAATGTAAACAGAATGCCATTATTATTCGTGAACTTGACTTCGATTGCATTGTAGACCCGCAGACTGTATCTATTTTACTAGGCAATCCTGAGAGAATCGGGTGTAGATTTGTTCGTGCTGGATTGAAAATAGTGCATAACGATGAACTGAGAAATAAAAAATGAATCAGTAGAATTTTCGTTGAAAACTAGTAAAGCGCTGAATTTTCCTTGATCCGGTTATAAAACCTGGCTGTAAACTAGAACAGAAAACACCACTGTCCGATGGATTTCAATTGAAGGCTGTTGAAATTCAAAGACGCCGATTGGGAAACAACTCAAGCTGAAGTACCATGCTGAAAATTGAATCGCATTCAATCGACGCGACATGTGAGATCGAAGAATGCGTAATCAAGATTTCGCTTCATTCAGTGACAGTTCTGGAGGGGGAATGTGAGGTCTTTTATTTTTCGTCACCATGGATGATATTTTTCTGATAAAATTCAGAAGCTGTAACTGCTCTCTGGAAACAGAACCGAAGACGCTTACTAAGACAAGAAGAAATATCATGAAGGATGTAATAAGTATGCAGTCGTGTAAGGAAGTACTGCCCATTGGTTTCAATAATTTTTTCTACATTCATGCAAAATGAACATTATTTAGTGGAAAAATAAGTTCTTTATTGCACTAGTGCATAGTGATACTGATCTGTTCCAATGCAAATCGATAGTAATAATTAATTATTTAAGTTGCACTTTCCATTTTCCAACACCTAGTGCCTCACCTCAATAAATAATTTTTTGATTTTTACATGAACGTAGAAAAAATGTTGTATGCAACTCGTGCAAAAATTGTAAATGCACTCGACGTGTTGTCCAACTCGGCCTAACGGTTTCGTCGGACAATTTCACGTCGAGTGTTTTCATTTTAAAACAAAAAAAAGGTTGCCATGTATTTCAAATACGGAAAGGAGTGGCAGCATTGCCACACTGACGATTTTATCATTATAAGAGTAGAAAGCGGTTGAGGGCATCACATAGTATCCCGACGCCTATGTTTGGCAACGTCACTTGGTCTTTTTATGGGACCTCTACTGTATTCTCTGGATAAATTCGACGCTCCTCCATAATTTTGAAGCGATTATAGTTATTCATTTTAATTTTTCACCACTAGAAAAATCCGAAAAATTTCAATCTGTTGGGAGATTCCCCACTAGCCTATCTCATGAACCACCCTCTATATCTTCTAGATAGTTGAGCCGATCAATTCTAAACATTGTACGAGTCATCTAGATAGTTCATGTTACGTATCCAGAGACTTCGAGTACAATTACGCCCAAACAGTAAAGATTCTTAAAATTTGTTTTGCGTATTTTACTTTGTGATCACCAGATATACACTACATTCTATATTCAACATTCTATATCTACGAATACTTACTGGGTATCCTATTTATTGCTCTCAAAGGCCTCAGCACCCTGATGGTCCTCACGGGGGTGAGATTGAGATTGTTCGGCAAACAATATTCAATCGCACCGGCGAAGACTATGACGAGATCCAGTCGATTCCAAGAGTCGGCCAGATATGCGCCTCTACCATACACTCCCATGGCGATCATCTTGATGGTCATCTCGAGAGAAAAGAAGGCGAAGATAAATTCGTCGAACATCTGAAATAATCAATCAATCATGAAGAGTGGACGACACAACTTGACGGAAGATCATTAACTGATAATGAAACATGGAAAATATTCTGCATAAACCTATACTATAGTTAATTTCGTCAGCAAGTATGCAATAGAAAACATCTACGGTCTCCTAAGAACACTGAATTATATCCGTCAGATTTTTGGCCAAGTTTTCTACAAGATCTACTTTGCAATGATCTCTTTACATCATAGATAAAATTATATTCTTTGGTTCTTTGGTTTTTGTAGACGAGAGTTTCTTGTTAGAAACATTTTTGCTTTTGTATAGTTTTCGAGCGGTGCGTTTTGTTTTTTTTTTCATTAACTTTGCTACGACTTGCTGTGAATGCCACGGATTTCCTATAAATACAAAATCCATAGTTCACTAACTAGTTTCACCTCTATACCTGAAGTCTTCCATTATTGATCCGTTTAGACCTGGAAGTGTTGATTGAGTTAAATTGACGTTGTTTTGGTGTTTGGTGTTCTGGGCAGTTTATATTCCTTGAAATGAGTAATGAATTTACAAGATTGCGGACTGAAAGGCAGATTCAATGATTTTTTCAATGAAAACAAGAGAGAAATAAAAAAATCAGCTAAATGCAAATTTTCATTTTCAGATTTTTTCTTTTTCTTCTTTTCAGTTACAGTCTTTTCACAATATATATCAGATATAGTTCAATGTCCAGCGTGGCTTGTGCCGGGAAAGTAGTTGTTTTTTGTTAGATATTACAAGTAAATCACATTTTTCATTTTTCAAGTTTAATGGAGAATCCCCTTTTCAACGGTCAATGTTCTGATATCACCAAGAAATCGACTGTGCATAGATCATTAACGAACAACTGACATTTGGAAATTGATATCGTGGATTAAATAAATATTATGGGTTTGAATCCTGAAAAAAAACTGATAGTAATATCGATCATGCAGTTAGTCGCTATTGTGTTTTCGGTAGCTCGGTTGATATCCAGATGACCTAATTTGGCCTCTTCAGGTTGACAAACATACATGGTACCGAATGAATATGATCCTAGGTTTGGGTGATTACTTTAAACTTCACTCTCATTGTTAGGTTCATTGAAAGAAACTTTCGGATATGCATCCAATCTACAGAATTTTTGTGAAATAGGGATCACTCTACAAAAGCTACGAATTATAGAATATTTCTTCACTTAATGACATAGAATAACCTCTCTATAATTGAGCACATTTTCAATTTCTTTTATCACATTGTTCAAGGTTTCGTCAGAAATCGGATCGCCCTAACTGAATTTGTATGATGACTATAAGAGGAAAATTCAATGGGATACGGTCAGGAGACTTCGCCGGCTATTCAAGTTGCTGGATAATTTCATTCAAGTACTCTATCTTTATTTCAGAAGAAAGAAGGTAAGTGTCATTTTCTCAGGTAGATGATTTATTCAACAAAGAATTGCGTGGATTAAATCTACGATTACCTTTTCAGAGTTGAAGGTAGATATACCCGTTCGAATAATGTGAAAAAAAAAATACTTTTTACACGAAAAATGATTGAAAAATACAATTAAAAATTCAACAAGTTGTTTACTTCCTCACAAAAGTTCTATTTTCTTGTCACTTATCCACTTGATGAAAAGAAAAATTCTGTGATGTAATAGGAATGTACTTGTTTATCCAAGTTCAAATATAATCGTACAAGAATAGCCTATTAGCGGTAATTTCCGCCCAACAAGCTGAGATTTACTGTTGGTGGCAAATAGGATTTGCGGTTTAGTGCTGTTAAGTCGGTAATAAAGCAATAATATCAAGTCGTATAATCAATGATTCATTATTATCGGCACCTTTCATTGTTTATGAGTACAAACAATTTCCGATAGTTGATGTTAAGTGTTTCTGCTAAATTTATAAACGTTTGATGAACATAAATCATTGGCGAACAACTCATGTTAAATTTTTCAATAATTTCTCACCAGCTGAAAGTATTGGTTACGTATCACTATTGGTATCATTGAATGATAACCTAAAAATGAATTTATTCTCAATACTAGAGAAGAACGATTCATTTTGAAATACAGTAAATGCAATATAGTACAGTCTTTTCATAAACTGTTAGTAGAGGTCCCATGTACTAGAATTACAATAAACCGTTGAGGAGGGACTTGGCTTCACCCCTAACAAACCATGCCTTTGGTTAGTAAAGTCTGTTTTGATCTATACAGTGCGGCTTTTAATAGCCCCCCCTGTTAACTTTTGAACTTAGAACTTAGAATACTACTCTTTAAAAAAAAAAGGGTGATTGCCCGACAGGGAGGGCGGGGGACACATCAACTCAAAATGGGGTCAAGTGGCACATCGTCAAAAAGGAAATTCCATTCTCTTTACAACTATCTACATTTTTTTGAATTTCTTTAATATTTTTTTTGCAATTCAAATTTGAAATATCATATAAAAATGCGGATTTGAACACTACTCATACCTCAATAAATTTGAACAGTTTGATGTGGAATAATGAAACCAAAAATTTTTTAAGGGGTATTACCGATACTACTTTTTGAGAGAAGAAACATTGCAATGACTCGACAGATGACGCTAGGGGCACATTAACTTAAAAATTTCGAAAGGCATAAAAATCGAAATATAGAAAAAAATTATGAACAAAATTCAAAAATATTCAGATGGTTGTAAAGAGAATTGAATTCTCTTTTCAACGATGTGCCAGAAAAGTAGGTATATTTTATGGGAAAATCGATGTCAAATATTTTTCCCAATATGGACTTGCGCACAAATTTGTTCATTTAAATTTCTTCGCGAGCGGGCTAAAAAGTAATTGATCGAAAATTACGCGAGCTAGGATGAAAAAATCGAATTGGGTTTTGAATGTGATAAAAAATACTTGCAGTCCTTACCATTTTCAATGGTCATAGATATGTATGAGTATAAAATGAAATATAATGAGAGTAATTATCCATTGATATTTCGTGCCGACCGAATTTTCCCTATTCTCATGTTCTTTCAACATTTTAGTGAGAATTAAACAGTAGGAGAAAATTTATTTCGCATTTTGCGACCATAACGAGACACATTCGTTAAATACATATGGATATAGAAAGAAAGCTAAGAAAATTTCCTACCAGATGATGTTATCGTTCGCGTGCCTTTCAGTTCGCTTGTAGATGTTATAGATGGTTTTGTGTGCTAGGATGCCAGACTGTAGCGTACTTTTTACATCTTTCGCATTTTCGATCGTTTCTATTTTGTGTGTTATATGTGGAATCAAGACACTCACCTGTAATATTTGGCATCTATTGGTGGTACACGGATCCTTATCCAGACAAGGCTGATACATTCCCAAAGTGACGCAGTTGAGGATGATTACCATCATCGAAATCCTCTCGAACCATGTGTAACTGAGTTAAGGCAAATATCTGATTTCATATCGAGAATAAAATATTTATATATAAAATATGGATACCTTGAAAATAATATAATAATAATTTAATTAAAGTGTGTAAGTATCTGTCGGGAAACATACAGTTTTTTTGTTAAAAAAAAAAATATTCTGTCCGTTAACCGGCGGTTTGTACTCATCAGTTCAAGCATATTTTTGTAACATGCAATAAATATCATCAAGTTTTTGCTTGGGGTCACAGGTTTTCTGAAGACTCTATTAGAGTGCAGTCGTAAGACAAAATTTTGAACGAATTAATATAAAAGTGTGTAGCAGTAATTTTTCTAATGGAGGAAATGTAATTTCATGAGAACATTTAGAAGCACAAACACTTCTGCGCCTGTGAATTTAAAAACGTGTGAAGACCGCGAATGGACCGTGTTGGAGGGAGAAAAAGCGCGAAAACACACGCGCCAGAAGACCGCGCGTAATTACAACCTAATTATACCATACCGGCAGACCTATAAACAATCGTGTACATTCTTAATTTGTCAGTATTCACCTGAAGACGATTGCAGATTCAAGCAAATGAAACGTGGTGAAAAAATTGAAAGAAGTAGAAATCTTGCAAGTTATCAAATTCAAGAAGCACACACTTCTATGCCTAAATCGGTTGAGAAATTCAAGAAGCAGTAAAGCAGGCTCAAATCTTGAACAAATCGAAGGAATTGTAAATAGTAGGCAAATACAAAATCGCTGTTCAACTGATCACTACAGGCAGGTATTGAAGGAAAAATATCGACTACTTTCCGATCTATGATGCTTCTCCAGAACATTGACAAAATTATGCCAACTGTATCACAGGGTAGTTTTCCCAAACTGAAGCATTGTCCACCAATCTCAATGACTGCTATTTTGAAGTTGGCCAAAATTCAACATTTTGGTCTATTTAACCCCCCTAAATGAATACTTTCAAACCAAAAACAAGTTAAGTTCAATAATTTTTTTCCTTGATTCATCAGACTAACTAATGATACTATTTTACGAAATTAAGTAGTTTTCATTCGAACAGTTCTGCTCGAGGCGAAATATTACTGATATTTTATGGATTTCCCAACCGCGAGATAAAATCAGTATTCTAGCGCAAAACGCGAATTGCATGAATGTGTGAATTCTATTCCCATGCATGGCAATGAGTACCTATGCTTATTTAATTCCAACCCTTGTCTCTGAAGCTTGCCTTTGTAACATGTGTATCTCTTTACGGCTAACTGCAAACATCTTCCTTTGATATTCATACATTTCCATGCATTTGCTGCAGATAATCTGTTTTCGAGCAAGTCTCACTGAATATACTGTCACATGAGTCTCATTTGACTATAATAATGGTCGCGCGAATTTCTTTGTGTACAGAGAACACGGATTTTCGGATTTGGTCAACTATACATGGAGGAAACATGTGGGATTTTCTGAATGGAAGATGAATAAAAAAAAATCACGAACAGTACGAAATGTGGTGACAAAGAACTGAGAAAAAGTTTTTGTGCTTATTATATCATACATATTGAGCGTGGTTGAATGTTTATTCTCTGTTCCTTTTTCGTGACATCTTTATTTTTGATTTCTGGAAGTTGGTGGAAAGAAACACTTTTAAATAAAGAAATCTGCATTGTTCACAATGAGCTTGTCAAGAGAGAAACATCGAAAATGGATGTTTGGAACCTTTGCTGTGAATACAATTCAAGAAATAGAAGCTACCCAAAACACCAAAACGCCAAAATGCTTACTAAGTAGTAAGCGTATTGCTCTTGAGAATGCTAACATTGTTTGCGAAACGCGCGTCGAGTGAAAGAAGAGAGAAACAAGGTGTCCTGCCCTACCAGGAGCGCTCATTGCCATAATCCTATACAATAGGAATAATTGGGTCAACAATCTACCAGAAAACAACTACTTTCCTGGCTAATACTCCGACGAACGTTGAATTACAACTAATGAATTTCCGTGCAGAGTTCCTACAAGGCTTCAATTGCTAGTTGCAAGGAAATGTTCATTGGGTATTAAATCTCTGACCCCGAAAACCCTCTACTAATTTTGAATCGAATCAGACAATATTGGCAAATATCGTCCGCTATATTGGAGCCGCCATCTTTAATTTATGAATTTCGACAAGAAATTCGAAATATACGACCTGAAAAACCCTCACATACCAATTTTTAATCGAATCAGACCATAATAACAAATCTTGTCCTCCATCTTGGAGCCGCCATTCTGAATTTAAGAATTTTGATAAATAAATCATAATCTCTGATCCCGAAAACTTATATATACCAATTTTAAATTGAATCGGACCATTATCACAAATCTCGTCCGCCATTTTAGAGCCGCCATTTTGTTATTTTATAATGAAAATGTTATATCGTTGTCACCGGATTTATGAACACATGCCAAATTTCATATCATTTGAACATCTGGTAGTGGGTGAAAATCACGTTCAAAGTTTCCGTTACTTATACAAGTGAAGCTAATATAAGCGTGTTAAAAGAAGGTCCCCTCCTCGGAAAAGTGCAACTTTGCGCTTTCTTTTTGAAGCGCACACATGGTACTATTCGCTCGGTTTTAGAAAAAAAATCTTTTGAAGTCTCAGAATTGATTTCATCATATCCTGGTACACCTCCGATGGTTTTGCCATGGTGAAAGTGAGATTTCGAGAAATTATCACTTCCATCACGCTATCGCTGCCTACTTTGTGACGAAACTCGAATCGAATCACGAAATTACCGTATACGCGTCCTATTTTGCGAAGTCGAGGCGACGATTCGGTTATTTCCGGAACTTAATTACTCTCGATAGGGCTCGCAAAACGGGCTCTAACGTTCCATTTCCCCCGAAAACTATTTTTAAAGTTGTTAGCGTGAATTTCGAAACTGCCGTTTAAGTGACCGTTTAAACTCTTGATATCCTCGAGCTCGATTTCATTCTAGCTCTCTCGTTTCGGGAATTGGATCCATTATTTTGGTGTAATCTCTCTTCGAGGATGCAATTTTCAACTGACGGAATATTTACGTCCGGTATTGGGATGAAATATGATGCGGACCTGTGGAACACGTTGATCACGTTTACGACTGATTCCGATAATTTACAAACGACATGCTATTTCCATACAGAATAGTGAATATATATTATTACAACCAATGGAGAAAAAGTAGTACTGTGAAAAAATGTCCATAAATGAAAACCCTGGTGTTGGCCCCAGCAAAATCGCTTTGTGACAATTTTTGAGCAGTAAATGTTTTTGTTCTTACGGTTATGTGGCTACACCCCTACTGGCAACCCTCAGAAGTCTGCTGGGGGGTTGTGCGAGATGGTAATAACAAATTATGGCTACAAATTTCTCTTGCCTATCAAAGAAAATATGGTGAAACTCTGGCATTAACTTCAGATACCTGGAAGGCATTTAATCGCGTTTGGTACCAGGTACTTGCCAAGCCTCCATCTTATAGCTAGTCCCCATTCCCTCAGTAATATTCTAGCTATCTCGAAGACCTATTGATTGACATGAATTTGTTCGGAAAAAACTAATGTTCTGTACCAAGTTTTGTGAATGACCATACCCTTCATACCACCTTGTTCCTCGAGCTTGGGAAGCCAATAAATCGCATGCTACATTTACCATAAAGCATAAAGCCAGAATAGAGAATTTGTCGTCACCTTGCCAAGTACCTCTTCTCAGGTCTCGTTCTTTCAACGAATGGTAAAGCTTTGTAACTCGTCTAGCGAGGGGTTTTCGAAAGAATTAAGCATTCATTTTTAAATTCACTTTTTGTGAGTACTGACTTCAACAAAACTTTATGTAAGTGGAGAGGAGATGGAGGGAAAATGAAATTCAAATTGAGAGAAGTGTTATTGTTTTATTGCAATATCGATTTATTTTTCGTGTTGATAGCAGGAATACCTTCTGTTTCTTTCAAAAAGCCTTCAATATCGCTACTACGCAATCCCGATTTGGATATGTATTTTTGGAAGAAGAGACTTCAAAGGAGATACACACGAGAAGACATTACTCATTGAAACTAAATTTGGGGGAGATTCCCGTTCTGCCAACTCAACCCAACAGTTATCTCTCGAGTCAAATTATAATTCAAAGAGCGCGGCGTGCTGATCCACCCGAAGTATCTGATGATCTCCCGGCAACTTCTAATTAGTCTGAGGGATCGAGCCAACTAATGTTGATTATTGAGGGCAGGTATGTAACCCATGTGAATTTCGTCGGTTCTCGTTCGTAGTAGTGCAGGCGCTACCCCATGTCACGTGTGTCGTTATATGTCCCCTCAGTTTTGTTGCGTTGCTTTGGAAAGCACCTATATGGGTATAGAAAAAAATTGGTCTCTTGGTCCAGATCATGGTGGTTTGGTAATTTTTTTCCTTTGATATGATAAATCCATACCCATTGATCCAATTTACATTTTCACAAGTTCAATTTACTCTTTTTCTAAAAGCAAACAAATTTTGAAGAAACACATTTTTTCTAATATTGCGTAGATTTCAAAGTGTAGCACAATTTAAAGAAAAAAGACTGAAAGTATATTTTTTTCGAATACAGGACAAAATTTATTTAAATTAGGTACTCCTCAACAGATACGTCGTAGGGGACACTACTGATATAAATGAATGACATAGTACCAAGAAATTTAACTTAATGTTGCGAATTTTGCAACAAGATAAAGACCAATAGATTTTGATTTTTGTTCGAATATATGAATAGGATATTCATAAAATCTGTTGTGGAATCATCTACGACTGAAAGACAAACTTTAGTCGCTATTTTCCATCGTTCAAGATCCTCCCAAGAGATTATCTCTGAGATTTAAAATAATTACATGGCTAACGAAAATCTTCAGGGTCCATTGGGTCATTTGCAACTTGTGGAGTTGAAGAACATAGTGATGAACTGCAATAAAAAAAGACATCGATGTCAGTAGAACAAATAACCACAAATAACCACATCGCTTACATTTAAGTCAATTGCATATGAGAAATATGATATATATATATATATTGTCGAGTACCTCATATTCTACCTCAAAATGAAACACATCTCTCTGTATCTGATAAAACAGCTTTCCACTTGGGTTCAGATGAAACTGGAACCCAATTTCCTATTTCAGCTGGAAATTTTCAGAATACCACAAAAAATGTTTCCTCTCCATATTTCAAACAGGAATGAAATCCTGCAGAGGACATCAAACAAAACCTTATTTCCCGCGTGAGAAAGCTTCCATCTAGCTCTTCGAATGATCACTAATCGACTGTCCCTTGGGAAAGACCCAACATAATAAATTTTGTGAACTCCACGGAAAATTTGATCTGGGATTAACATTCGGAACGGAGGTGATGTAATCTTTCATATGTTGGTTGTTTTCGGGTCCCCGTTGAGCTTAGGATGACGGATCATTTGTAAAAAAACAATACATTGAGGTGATTTATATCACATAACGGACGAATACTACTTATGAAGAAGTTTGAAATATGTAATCGATTCTGTGAAGGATGGGTTTTATGGCATTTGAATATAATAATATTATTATGATGAATTGTGGCGTTCCGACAAATCCAATTCCAGAACAAGGTTCTCATCGAAATGATATGCAGTGTATGAAAAACAAACAACTGTTGAAAAGTCAAATACTTTATTAAAAGCTTCAGGCGTGAAACGTCAATAAATTCAAAATTGATCCTCAAACTTTTGAGAAAGTTCTTTGTTTTTCATACACTTTATCCTTTTTTAGGTTCTACTTCCCAGTTTGAGTTGTTTTAATTATAATAATTGTAATAATTGGGGTAATGATTAAATTTTTACCTAGTGTTTTGATAAATCGTCGGAAAGGAAAGTTTGTTTCTTTGGCATTTTTTTTTCTGGAGTTCTCATTGATAGGTGACTACATGCCTTGTTGAAAAGCTGGTGTATTGTGAGTTGCCTATATGCAAATCCCCTCTTGTGCTAGCTTGGAATGCACACCGACCACCCGAGGTGGTGCTGGAGGTTTTCCGGGTTTCCTACAGCTGTGAAGTAATTACACCACTTACAAATCAGTAAATCGCCCTGGAGCGCCACGGAAAATAATAATAATAATAGGCGTCCTGTATCCGTATAGGCTATGCATTTGGGTATACTGTACGAGTGTTTATGAGGAATTATTATTATTATTAGTTTTTGTATTCTGGCATCGACTGCTATGCACCGTGTTCTGGGTAGGCTGTGTTACTAACTCCTTATGCCACTTTCGGAGCAGCATTGTTAATTTTTAACGCAATAGTGAATCGTGAAGTATTATTCCCAGCCGCTACGAAATTTTATCATTCAGACTTCCACATCTGAAACGAAAAAAACTTCGCACCGGCTGGGAATCGAGCCCTGGGACCCTTCGGTCACCAGGAGAGCGCTCTTTCACCGCGCGTATCCCGCTCTTTTATTATTATTATTATTATTACAATTTTATTGTTCCGTAATCATTTCAAGTAAGGCAATGCATGCGAGCAATTTTCATATTCATAATATTCATAATTCATAATATTTGTTGTTTTGTTTTTTGAAAATATGAAAATATATTTAGAACGTAGACAGATCACCAACCTTTCTGGAGTGTTCCAGAGAAGCGAGCAAGCTTGTGAGCGAGTTTGGATCTGTGCCTTTATAAATCAGCATCAGTTATCGGGAAGTGGAACAAATCTTGGCACCAATCAGAATAAATAGAAGAGTACTGCTGACGGTATTACCGTGCATCAAAATGGAGGAAAACATCCTCTTATATTATATACTAGTTGAACTTATTTCCTCTACCATCACAACAATATTTCTCAGCTTCGTCTTATGCAAGCTATTTGCTGGTATAATACTGGTTAAACATTCACCGCCTTCATAAGTTCAGATTCTATTTAATCTAACTTTGGAAAACCTTGCCAACAACTACCTAGACAATTTATATTGCGATTAGCCTATTTTCGTTATACACAGTCGAGCGGATTCTTAGGTGACTAAGTTATTTGTGGAGTTGGGGAAGTTGGAGAAGTTGGAAGCCCGTTAATATGAAAACAAAAAGGGAGTTTGGATATTGCACACTTATTAAACGTCGTGTCAGCTAATGCTGATGAGACTCGCTTGGCGAGGAAAAGGCGACATACATAAAAAAATCTTGATACAAGCACACCTAATTTTACAGGAAACTAAGCTCTATATAAATCGTAGTAAATAGCTGAATTGATTTGCATCAGTTGATGATCTACAACATCAATTATTTTCAACAGATTTGATTTTGGTTGGGTTAGCATTTTATAATTTGATGTATCTTCTATTCAATCTATTCTATTTATTGTATTCTTTGATTCTGTTAGCTTCTATATTTGTGATAAAATTTAATGCTCTTCGTTGGTAGAAGCATCACATGAGAACAGCTGGACCGGCTCTTTCATTCTTGTTTCAACTGAACTTGTGGTTTCGATGTAAACGTTGACATAGGACCATGCATGCAAATGATCTTTTAATTTCTTTCGAAGGTTTTTATATAGTTTTAATCTCATATTTTGGTATAATTACACCAATACGATCTGTAATTGTGGCATCGTTTATATCGGAACAACGAAACAATCCTTTAAAACAAGAACTAAGGAATACAAGACCATTTGTCGGTTAGGACATCCTCTGTTGCAGAACATTCTCTCAACAACGATATTCACATTATTTTTGATTATAATAACCGACGAATTATTGAAGATAGTTCAAATTCATAAAGAAATTGGAAAATGTACCTTCTATTACTATCAGGAAAGTAACTGCATCAAATGTTCTCAATGCCATAAGCAACTGTTTCCGGAAGAAATTGCTTTCTGAATATGCAGTAACGTCTCAAGTGAGTTTCTGTAGTAACATTCCAGGAAACTGGAAAAACAAATGAACTTTCATAGAATCCTTCTTTGAGGTCTGTTCCTTTCACACTATGATCCATCAACACCGATATAAAAAAATAAATCGTGGACACGGATGTAATATGGAGGAGTAATCTTTTCCAGAAGATTTGCCGCAGTAATAACATTTGTAGTTGTTAGAAACCCCTGGAAACCCTTCATTGAGTAAGCATTCAGTTGTTAGTTTTCATTGGTTTCTCGCGAGTGAAAGCTCTTTGTCGCTTCGCAAACCTACATTTTCTTTGGAAGTAAAGCAACACGTTTCAGACAATTCAATTACGTCGTGGAGAAATTACGTTTAATCGAAGGATGTTATTTTTTTTACTACGAACACAAATAATACCAGAAGGACTTTTAATGTGACCTATCGGAATGTTTGGGAGTATTTTTCGCAAGACCAGGTCGATGATTGTACTCCATGCTTATGCTATTCCAGTGAAATTATGAATTTTTCAAAAGAGAAATAATTATAATAATAATACCGAGTGTACCCGAAGGCATAGCCTATGCGGGTAGAGGACGGCTATTATTATTATTTGCCGTGGCGTTCAGAAAAGACTTTTTGGTGTCGTATTCAATTTTCCGCTATAGAAAAACCTGGAAAAACTACAGCTTCACCCGATTGGTCGGTGCGAATTCCAAGCCGGCACTAGTCTTCGGTATTGGCATACAGGCAACTCACAATATAACAAGATCGCCTATCAATTCTAAAAATTCTCTCAAAACTCTGGAGTTGAATTCTGCCAGAGGTTGAGAGTAAATTGAAAAAATAAGTATCCTGTTTGACCTAATCTAAAGTTTTTCCGATGTTCCTGTGGAAACAAGACTGGTGGATCATTGGTATCTTAGTCGACTTATATACGGAAAGCAATATAGATCCACATGCACAGGGAGCATTTCAATAGTCAACTAAGGCACAAACCAAGAAAATATAAAACCAAACGTCAGGAAACAATTCCGAAAACGACGGCTTTTGAACTCGAATAGAAATTGTGATAGTGGTATACATACATAAAAATTCGCAAGAAATAGTCGCATTTTTCATTATAATTTTAAAACTAATGTATTATGAAGACGTCAGTCTCATAGTTTATCTTTATCGTGACTTAGTCTTAGCCTCGACAGCTCCTAGTCTTATGAATCCCAGTTTGTGGTATCAAATCTTATGCTTCACTATCTAGTCCTTGCCAAAGGTATTTTGTATCATACAAAATTGGATTTGAAGAAAATATTGGCTCCAAGACGGTGTATTCGAAGCCATTGAGTTCTTTACCTAATTTCCGTGGAGTATGAGGTAGAGAGTTACAATATGTAAATTCTTGAAATGGAAAAGCTCCAAAATAAATGAAAAGCACCATGACAAATAAAAACGGGAGTTGAGTCCTTATGAATTCCTTTGGTTCGAGTTAATGCAACAACATGAAAGAAAATTCATTAAATTATTTTATTCGTTGCATGCTGGCACAGCACAAACAATGGAATTGAAAACGTGATTAAATAAATAATGCAAAGAGTTGCTGTGAAAAAAGTTCCCACTTTTATGTTTCTTCACTTTGGAAACGCCCATTCGTTAATGAAAACAATTATTCCCTTTCAATGAGAAGTACTTTTTCCGTCTGTTTATTACGCTATATTTCATGGAAAATACTCCGAAGTAAGTACATACCACTGGGAAGTAAGCAAATGAAAATTTGGGACAACTGAGAATCATATATAGAGTGATCCATTTAAAAACGGCGCAACACTGTATCTGTTTTATTTGTCGTTCGATTCAAACTATTTTTGTTACAATGAAAATAGCTTCAATTCCTCTATTACACAGAGGTCAAATTGAGCATTGTAAATCACAATATTTTACACGTGTGATATACAATACGATTAATCAAAATATTTTGATAAATTTCAATTGTGCTATATTTCTGTAACGAAAAATATTTATTTATAAAATTTTGTTAAGTATCGCAATACATTTTTTGGATATTTAGAGATGGAAGCATGCCTAGCAATTTTGAATATGATTTAGCATTCATAGCACTGAACTAAAGCTAAACGAAAAAATTGGATAAAAAATACAGTTTCAAATGGGTCGAATTAGAATTATTCCCGATATACATTTCTATAAAAACAATTCAAGTTGTAGTAAACGACTATACAGATAAGAATATTTTCAAAAGTTATTGGAATTCTGAATTACAATGAAAACTATCACATTTTATTTTCATGGGTTATCTTAATAAAAGCTTGTAATAACAATGATAATAAATAATAATAAATGCTAATTATATGGAGCTGCATCCTCTATCTCTTCGCAAGAACCTCCCACTGATGGCATTCCAGAAGTTTGTCTTTATCTTCAGTATTAACAACCATCCAACAACCCAATACCACGGGTTCGTTTAGGGCTTTACGCGTGATAAGTATATCCAGGCTTCCAGTTTATATTCAGAGCCGCCGACAAAGCTACTTTGACTAATTTTACGAGAACTCTGGAACATCGTAATAATGAAACGCTGGCGCTGTTTCACTACCATGTCAGACCCCTCTCGGAAATCTCATTTATCGATAAGTCCAGCTAATCCACTCTATCAGCGTCAAGTTTGGAGTGAACACCATTTTATCAGGAGTTAGTTTTTTATCCCTAGTTGATGCATATAATTCTGGCCTTTTCTTTTCAAATTGACACCATCAATTAGGTTGTGTCGCAATCTTACGAAAATGTCTCTGAAAGGTTGTCTTTTCTCTGAATACCTCTCGAGGTACAAATTGCTTGTTGCCTCTTTGTATAAAACAGACTATCATATTCCATTTTTCATCCTTCTCATACTTCATTGGAAATGTGTTATAAAATAGAACAAAAGGCACGAATTGAGGAGCGCTTTAATGCTTTTTTCAAAATTTTACAGCTACTAGTAAACAGTTGCATTCTGTTTCATCGACGCATCGTCCAAAGCCTACTTCAAGAAAAAATCCTTGATGTTGTGTGTTTCCAACTGTTTGATATTATACACATCGTCTTGATGGTTGAAAGATTTCTACTTCTTTCAATTTTTTCACTACGTTTCAATTGCTTGAATCTGCAATCGTCTTCAGATGAATACTGACAAATTTAGAATCTACACGATGTTTTATAGGTCTGCCGGTAATTACGGTAATTACGTTGTAATTACGCGCGGTCTTGTGACGCGAGTGCTTTCGCGCTAATTCTCCTTCCAAAACGGTCCATTAGCGGTCTTCATACGTTTTCAATTTCCACGCTCGGTTGACTGAAGGCACCATTGACTTTGATATAGGCGGTTTCATTAAATTTGCTCTTGAACCAGTATTCTTCTCTATGAAGAATATTAGCCTCGTCCCAAAGAATTCGAAGGTGCTCTGTCCATGCATGGTCGGCAATTCCCGATTTAGATGTTTCACCCTGTTGAGTCCACTTTTTGTATTCAGTAATTCTTACAGATAATGGCCGCTTGGTTTCTCCGATATAGGAATCTCCGCATTCACATGTGACCCCGTAAATACAGTTTCTGTTGGATTCTGTTTTATTCTCTGGTCCCGTCTTGTGAGGAAGCTTGATGTTGTATTTGTTTCCGATCCTTTTGATCTTTTTGGAGGTACCCCTGATGTAGGGAAGGACAAGAACGGGGTTTTGTGGTTGTTCTTTGACCGTCTTGGTCCTTTCGAGCTGTTTCTGTACTTCTCCTATGAGTTTCTCGGAGTATCCGTTTTGACGTAGGTATTTTTTGATGTGGTTTATTTCTGCATCTATAGAAACTCCTGATTGTTGCAAATACACATTGCTTTTTCCATCAACGTTCTTAGAATGCCTCTCTTCGTGGAATTCGGGTGATTGGAGCCGTAGTTGAGGTACTGTCCAGTGTGTGTCTTCTTCCTGTAAACAGAGATGAGGATAGCCGTGTCTTTTCTGTCAGTTTCCACATCGAAAAAAGACAAGGTACAGTTAGTTTCCTTTTCCATCGTGAACTTGATTGAATTCCTGTTATTCATTCTTAAGAAGAAATTCTCGAGTAGTTCATCTCCGTTATTCCATATGATAAATAATCAGATCAACTCATCCAATTCATTTGTACCTACAGTTGCCTATTATTGATTATATGTTTTGACCAATGACACTGATTTCACACTTTTCTCGACTCCCTATATATATATCGAAAATTGCCTCAGGTGCCTACTTGATTTCAACTTCTAGGCGTTTGTTTTCGACTTGAACTTTCACTTGTTTTCTCAAAACCTCACTGAGCTCATTACAACATACGATTTTATAGTCATGGATTCGTTCTGCATAAGCTAACAAATTATACATTCATACACTGCACAAGGCTCGTTTCATGATTTCATTATTATTCAACTTTTTTCTATTGTCTCCTGAATATATCAGATATTTTCTCAACAGTTTTTTAAGATACAGAAAGTGATAGACACCCTCTGAGAGACCTTTCAGTATATTCATGAGGCTAAGCAGTACAGTATTATTTATAGTCCATCCGATTATTCTCTCGAGAAATTATTTTCAGAAGCAGGAACAAAAATACTGAAGAAAAGAATCCATCCAGAGGGTTCTAATTAAACCAGATGTTTGAAAACAATTTTAAAAGCTTCTTTCTCTAGTATGAGGCAAACTGAAACAGAACATAAAAATCTCCGGACTGAAATGGCACTGGAAGCAATTAAAATTTAACGATATAACAGCGAAATGAGTTTGTTGCTCTGAAATTCTTCAGTGGTTTAAGAAAAATGGCCTAGTGCCGGGTGAGCATTACTTATTGGTTGATTTTTTTGTCATACTACCAAAATGAAAAACAATTGAATGAGTAACTTGATCATAATGACTATTCCAATCATGCCAAAATACGCGTTATATTGATAATTGAAAACAACATGTTTTCGATTTTGTAGTCCGGCTCTTGATTTGTAGTTCGCTTCGTCATCGGTTGTCTTATAAAACAAACACACCCCACCAGCAAGCTGCTATAATGACACAACACCGAACATTGACCCAAACCATGATGAGCACTAACTATCAATTCATATAAACTTCACAATTTTCGACAAATCACCGAACTTTGACCAAAACCATAATACGCCTCACTATCAATTCACATCAACTTCACAATTTTCGACAAATCTTGCATACACGTAAACCAAAACTTTTAAACTAAAGACATAACCTACATCTACAAGAGAGTTAGTAAACATGCGTCGAAAGACGCGCTCTAGTATGTTCTCCAAATTTCTCTCAGTGCAAAAGACATCTTAGCATTCCTGCCAAATTATGCGCGTATCCGAAATATATATGGTTTTAAACTAACTGTATGAATAAAATAAATGTATTCACTTCCAGCCACCACAAAAGTCTTAGAATGTACAGTGTCACACATAAAAAAAAACTTCCATATGTTGCGAACTTTATGTATGACACTGTAGATTTTTTTTTTCTTGGTGTGTTGGCATCCACTGCTATGGTCATCAGCCACTGCAGATATTTCTCATTCAATAATGATCAAAATCAACTGCGAAGCAGAAAGGAAAAAAAAATTACGTGATTTTCCCTTCACAATCTTTCGCTTCTGCTAATGTTTCATTTGATTGGTGAGTCGTTTATTCGAAGTGGTCTCCATCGGTTTCAATTACAGCCAATCTCCAAGCCGTCCTTCACCCATCCAATAATAGGAAAGTCACTTGCTAATAAGACTCAATTAACTTCACAGACGAGAAGTTCTTCGGAGAGTTCCTAATTACCCCAGTCCGCTCCTTCCTGCCAACCTTTGTTGATTATGTCACTCGAGATAATGCCAGAAACAATAGGATGAATGGTTGATATGCCGAAATGGAAAATGAATTCGTATTTGATTAATGCGGTGTCCATCAGAGCTGAGTACCAAGATTGCTACGTGGAAATGAAACTTTAATGCAATTCTCCAACACTGATTAAACCTATCAAAATATAACAACTCATTCGTTTTCCAGTTTCGAACCTGTCAATGAATTTTACGTGTTGATATGAAAGATTAATTCAATTTAGAATTGAAGCATTGATGAAATGGGATTTTTCTAACATATTTAGACGAAATGACGACTTGAATTTCATTTACCAATGAGAACATCATTTCTTTCTTTTATGATTTCAGAGAAGCATATTTTAACAGTTTTCGACAATCCCTGATGTGAACTTATTTTGTACATCTTTGTACAAACTACTGTTAAGGTTTCGTCTTCAAGGGTTATTTAGGTAGGGTGTGTATTAAAAGTTTTTCAAAACCAATACATTTTGTAGAAATTTTAATGGTGTTTTACCTCAGTGTCATAACTATGGATTTCCATCAAGTAACGGCCACGACAATCCAAAAAAAAAGTTTTTTAAATTGCTGTTAGAATTATATCGGAATAATAGCAAAAGTTTTGCAACTTGTACATGATCCGGACCTTGCAAAGGTTGCAAATTTGTGATGGCATCAGAATAGATGTTTTTGAAATTTGCAACAAAGTTTCAAAACTTTTGTAATTATTTCGAGACCACCACGACTTAAAAAACTATATGTTCCGGTCAACGTAAAAGGTTGCAAATCTCATTGGGCACCACAGCCAACAATATTGAGAGAAGAAAGTACGCCACTGACTTTTTTCTGTATGTTATTATTATTCCAGATTATGCAACTGAAAATACAACTTTATGGTCTCGTGTGTTTTCTTCATATCTAGCTTCGTTTTCGAGAAAAAATTCACTTTAATTCATTCTAAAAACTACTAATGTGCAAGAGAGCCACAAGAGTTTGTAGAATAAGTTAAAGTTTTTCCTAGAAAACAAAGCTAGTTATTGAAGAAATACAAGAGAAGTTGCCTATTCTAAAAAAATAAAAACCGACAGAAAAAAGTCAGTGCTGTACTTTTTTTACAATACTGTTGGCCCTCTGGCTCTACGAGCCCTCAGGCAATAAACCTCGCGTGCAGGATTAAAACATTCACTTTAGTCCCTTGCTATATGATAGTCTATTTGTTCTTTGCCTTGTTCTTCCAAATATAATCAATAAATGTCTATTGTCAAAAACATGTATTAATTGAAAAATTAATTTCTTTAAGGGCTCATTCTGAAAGATCGTCACAGACACTAGATTCCTAGTTCCAGCTCTGATTCAAAGTATTCTCTATCAGCATTATAACCATACATTTTGGTAAAGAAGCGACAAAAAAATATTCTTCTTTCCTCTGGTCCACATTGTGTCACGACGAACGCTATATGGTCTTCTGTAGTGAACCAAAAAGATCACTTTGTTACAAAACACCTTTCCAATACATATTCCTTGAAAATTTCACTGGTTTCTTCCGACAAAGATTGCATCTCTCTCTTTTAATTAAGGGCAGAGCGGGTTTCAAAGGGAAAGTTCGCTACAGGAACTCCGAATCAAATGAGTTTTTAATGATATATCCCGGCATATTTGTCGGACTCAGCTAGGCGCATTTACAGAAAAAAATCGGTAAAATGATTCATCATAAAGTGATAATTTCATGCTCCAGTTTGTCTATAGCAGAACACAGGAAAAAGTCCGCTAATTTTAATTAAACTCCGTTTGACATCCACTGCCTGTCGTTTATTGACATTAGAGCGGTCTAATGATCCATTTACAGTGTTTTCCCGCTGAAAATCACTGTATCTATAGACTCGAGTCATTGTGAATACGAATAAAGGGAGAGTCCGAGCTCATCATCGTTTTGAAGGGTATAAAACAAAACACTGGGGACAATTTGATGTTGGAGTTGGAGGGTTGCGAGTGTAATTAGGCGAATTGTGGCAAATTGAAATTACCCAGATACAGCAAAATACACATAAGAACGGTTGTAGAAGAGTGAATCAAGCTACTGCATACATTTTTCATATTATAGAAACGAATTATTATTATTATTAGCTGTTTCAATTTTCTGTCATAGAAAAATAAAAAGTTGCCAACACAATTTTTTTCTGTGACGGAAAAAACGACGATTTAATCAAACATCTACCTTAACCTATGTGTATACATATATATCCGGGAAAAAAGTACTCATAAAAAGTTATATTTTATTACCTGTCAACGGGGATAAAATGTCAAACTTTTTTCACAGAAAAAAGTACAATTTTACGTCTATTTTGAGCTGTTTCTGAATATGAATTTTACATCGGTCCTTCGAGCTTTCATTGAACACGTATAGAACAGAAAAATGTTCTAGAATGTCTGAGAGGATAGCTCGAACGGTAGAGCGCGTGGGTCATCGATAACTCGAGCCAAGCAACGCTATGCGAAGTTATGGTTTGGATGAAGACTTACGGACGACCTTCTTTCGAGATCTATTTTCCTCGGATCTTGCTAGGAATCACACGTTAAAAGGTAAGACCTCGGTAATCCTTGGCTCGCACAAGTTTCGACTTTTGAGGGCTGTCGTTCGTAGGGGGACGACAGCAGGTTAACGAAAAAAACAATGTTAAATAATTTTTTTTTTTAAATACTGGTATCCAGAGAAGTGTTGGTTTAGGGTCGTGGAATGATGAAAACACTGGGCAACAACACTACAATTATTAATTGTATAAAATTGTGCAATGGAAAGAAGTTATGAGTTCTGACTTTCAACAACATGAACATGATCAATATGAACAATAACAATCGAACGATGTTGATTCTAGATTCTTCTGTTTCACTATCAACTACAAACATACCAACATACCATACAACAACAATGGCACCAACCTAATAATCAATAAGAAACTATCATGTATTACTTGTTGCATACTAACAGATATCTTGAATATTGTTATTTACAACAAGAAGCAGTAGATGGAATAAAGGGATTCCAGCGAAGTCAGCGAAGTCAGAAATGGATGCTGTTGAACTCGGTTTGAATGTGCCTTCTTGTAGTTTATTTGCAAAAACTAGTCGAAAAAGAAATTGCATGAGTATAGCGTTGAAGTTTTTTTTTTAAACGCCCTGTATCTCAGAAACGAAGCAATTCCGGACATATGTTCATAGGAACTTTTTTTCTCAAAAGGACCTGACGAATCACCATCTGTAGGTTCGTACCGTAGTTAGGAAACACGAAGGAAACACATACAAAATTTTTTTTTTTTGGAAAAACGCCCCCGAAACAATAAAAGTCACAGAGGAAAACGGTAACAGACTTGGTCCATATAGAAAGTTTGGAGAGAGTATCTATCAGTTAAATTTTTGCCGATGGGCACTCAAACTATTAGTAATTTGATCAAATTTGATTAAAAACCTTATTGAATTATACGTTTATCCACTATATTAGCTAAATTAGCATGTTGAATATTCGTATTGAGACAGACAATGGAACTATTGTACTCTATACATTGAATCAATAACCCTCCTCTTAGAATTCACCGTATTGTGGGGTTTATACTTCGATATTCAAGTAGAATTTGCCTTGGGATTTGATTTTGCGTTCGACCGACCCAAATTCTCGCGTTTATCGTTTTCCCAGAGTGACGATATAATTAAGGAAGGCAGTGAGCATTCCATGAACTCGACACCACCTTTTCGAATAAATTCCATTTCGCAGATTCTCTTGATATAATGGAGGTTCACGCACGTAGCCATACTTCCCAGTTGTGCCTTATCTTAATATTCTCAACAAGAATCGAGTGCAAATGACATAATATCTACAACGATTAGCCCTCAAGTCATGTTGGGGTTGAAAAGGATGTTAGATAAGGAATGTCAGAAAATTTATTATGATGCTTGAGGAGATACGAAATATATAGTTTATATTGCATTAATATCCACATCAGTAAATTGATGGTTCACTTTGAAGATGAATCCACCCGGATTATTGGCTTCTATGAAGAATTTACTCTACGTTTAATAAAATAAAACATAATGTAAAATACAAATGAAACATAAAATGAATCTAAGTATAATCTAAAAGGTGTTATGTAGTATTTTCCTATTCATAGAAGAGAACATAGGCATCTCCGCTCATGATGGATTCAGATGAAATTGGGTTCACACGTGAATCATTATATTGATGCCACGTGCTCGCATAAGGATGTCTACAGTAGGCTGTGTAGTGTCCGCTGTAGGTATTTCCACTATGATTAGACAATGCATATAGACTATAGCGACAAGGAGCTACGTTGTCTATAGCATACTTACTCATGTCCAATCTTGGAAACCTTCTGTCGAAGAAATCCGTTTTAAATGGATTACTAAAATTTTCGGAAACTTATGAATTGATATGGATTTCGTGTACTTCCTTCTCTCTGTCGCCTTCTCGTCACCATCCAAAGTTTCTTACCTTTTGAATGAATCCAAGCAATGTGATAGTCTAAGTTGGCCTATTCTTCGAGGTATTGGGAGGGAAAGATAGAACGGATCAAAAGTGATTGAACAGTGACCACAATAAGTACATTTCAATGTAGATTTTAACTGGCCAACGAAGTTATCTACAATTTTTGAATTGTCCGTCCTTAAGTATCTTGACCATGACTCTAGAGCCCTCCCACTGTCACTTAATTTTTCATCTATCTCTCTCATAATTATTATCGGTTTCTCCGTTGCTCTATTGACGTCTGAATGTACACCCACTTTGAAGTAATTTCATTAATGAATGATAACAACTTTGTTATTATTGTCGCTACAAATTCATTGAATTGAGCAAACTAGTGGAATTTTTTCACGACCATATCGATGCTGAAGACAAAAATGATAGTCGCCCTTTCAACATATTTCAAGTGATGTGATTTTTCGTAATGGTATACCCTATACTGATTTTATTTCGATTCACTATCACATTATCAACAACTTTCTGACTTTTTTTTGAGGGAGTTATTTGAACAAAGCTATTTTTTCAGTGACGGGAAAAAAGTTTGACATTTTATCTCTGTTGACAGGTAACAGAATATAACTTTTTATGAAATTACTTTTTTCCTAAAAAAGTGAGTACTTTTTTTCGGTTATATATTATACCTAGGTAGGTGCAGCACCCATACATACAATGAAACTTTCAGATTCTGTCTTATAGAGAGCCATCGTCTCATCGGTGATACTTCGCTCACAAGCTTGCTTACTTCTCTGGAATATCACAGAAAGGTTGGCGATATGTCACTGTTTCATAGATATTTTCTGGGGCGATGCTCTTCTGAAATATCATAAATCGTTCCACCGTTAGCGATCCCATCGAGACTGACCCGTCGAGCTGTCCTCACGTTCATATGCCGTCACTCTGGACACATGCCGAATATCTGTTTTCCAGGGCTCGTTTTTGCACCGAACGGAAAAGCTTTGGAACTTACTGCCTCGGGAGGTGTTCCCTGAGGCATACAGCCTTCGGAAATTCAAGAGGAACACCAATTCCTACCTACTTTCCCTCGGCTCTCACGATGTTCTCTGAACAATACAGGATTCTCCTTTTTGTGAGAACCAGAGCTTGAAAAAAATAATAATAATAATATGATGCTGATGCATTTTGTTATATATTCACATGTTCTCCTGGATACAAAAGCAAATTTTTTCATGCCGTATAATTTTTTTTCCGTTCAAATATGATTCAATTCACCGAAATTCATACTTAAATATCAATGTCAATTTTTGTGTTGACCCGTGTAATATAACCTAACTAACAGTTAAGTGTTTTGTGCGTTCTATTCAAGGAAAATAGTATATTTTTTAACAAGAGATGAAAAAACGTATTTCATCTCGAGTAGGAAATGCTATTTTTTCTACGATAGATGTTGTTTATAAAATACTGGATTACAGTTTTTAGTTCAAATATAATCGTGACAATGTTTATAAACTGTCAAACGAAGTGACGTTCGTTTGCTGATTCCAGTGCCAAGTAGTGAGATTAACTGTCATTAGTGTCAAAAATTTTAGTATATTTCATTTACATAT
This sequence comes from Chrysolina haemoptera, assembly GCA_958298965.1. Classification (NCBI taxonomy): domain Eukaryota; kingdom Metazoa; phylum Arthropoda; class Insecta; order Coleoptera; family Chrysomelidae; genus Chrysolina; species Chrysolina haemoptera. Next base: position 9,867,810 of record OY282595.1, on the reverse strand, counting down.
CTAGAGTGAAAAACTATCACTTTCATGTAGGGTATCAGGTTGAAAAATGATAATTTTTATATACATGAGTAGAAAAAAGTGTTTTCATATTTCTTTAACCTATTTTATCCCTATGTTTAACGCGTGAGTACATTTTCCGGATAATTATTTAATGATTTCAATCAGAGGTAATTTCTTCAAGGAAATTATCATTTTCCCGTCAGATATTGTATCTACATAATAATTATTATAAATATCGATGGGGAGATAATAACTGTGACATCTGCTAGCCAACCGTAATATTATTACTAATAATTTATCAGATTCATCCAGAGTCCGTATGGCATGAACCATTATTTTCAGTAATATTTGATAGCTGATTTTGATTGGTGTGGAGTGTTTGTATTTCGAGTAATGATGCGTATAAATAGCGTTCCTAACACATCATTTGCCTTACAAATTCGTGGACATCGTTGTCCTCATAGATGAATTGACAACTAAAAAACAGCAAGCGTTTAGAATAGACTTGTAATTATAAAAAATGGAGAGGTGGATTGGTAAAGTGGCCATCATAACAGGGGCCAGCTCGGGCATAGGAGCAGCAATAGCAAAAAAATTGATCGAAGAAGGAATGACGGTGAGATTTCTAGGTTTTTGTGTATTTTATAATAACTAGTGAGGTTTTTATGTCCCATTACATTTTCTTATTTTCAATTTATGTCTATCGTTGTAAGTATGTTCTTCGAAGTTTTTCTCCAACTCTTTCTTGATCTTCAGTAAACATTCTAGAATTTTAATACATTATTTTTGTTATCAAACTATAATGATGTTTATATTGTGAAATGAATTAAGACAGTCAAGTCCGAGGTATCTAGCAGAGGTATGTATTGGATATAAATAAGGACAACTCTGTATGTAGATTGAGTTCAATCTTCCCTCTTGAAGATGATAACTTGGTGGAAATACGAGTCGAGGTGTTAAAAATTGCGGTTTGGTGTAGGGAAGGGAAGACTCGAATGTCTTGCCAAGAGCATCAACTACCCTTGCTCAAGAAATACTAACATGCCACATGAATTAAAAAAAATCCAATATGTTCCAAAATTAAATAAAATACAACAGCCGTAGTGAAAGAAGTAGTGCTGTTATTTCGGTCATATTTTTGTTTAATACCAAGTTGTTTGTCGTGGGGGTTTGACTTCCCACGAGTAGTGAGTTGGTGTGTCTGGGAAATTCATTACAACATTACAGTCGCAAGGTCGCTACCATCTATACTACCAGTTCTTGATTCACAATCTGATGGCTCACACTTCTAATCCGGTTTTCGATTAATTCATCTTAAAAATTTGATCATTGAAGGTGGTGGGACTGGCTAGGCGCATTCACAGAATGGAAGAAGCAGCTCGATCGCTTTCAGGGAAGAGAGGAGCACTGCTACCAATCAAATGTGATATGACTATCGAAGATGACATTTTGAGTGCCTTTCAATATGTGAAGGACAATGTGGGACCTATCCATGTATTGATCAACAATGCTGGAGTAGCAAAAAATACGACTCTGGTTGACGGCGATACTGAAAAATGGAGAGAAATTTTGGAAGTCAACGTTTTAGGTGAGTATTTGGAATATATTGATGAAATATCATTATCGAACATAAATTCCATTGTACTGTCATGAATTCGAATAATTTTTGAATCATTTCTCAAAATCATTGAAACAACATCAGTTGGTACTTGCAAAACAGTTCCTTTGGGGTTCAATTAATAGATCACATGTTCCTACTGCTATTTGATAGAACGACTTTTGATTTTGATTGTCTTGCCTGACTGACCTTTGGATATGGCTCGTCATATATAAATATCCAGTAAGTACCTACATATCCTGTATGTCAATAAGGTTCGTGCAACACATGGGTCGTGATTTTACACAACTAATTTTTCGGGACAGTCAGTGTGATCACTCATTTTATGCTCTGTGTATTTTTTCATTCTCATACTTTCGGTCTGCATTTTTTTTTTTCAACTTATTGCACGAAACTGGTTTGACTTATTGACGTAAAACTTTTCACGGACACTTATTAGTTATTGATCGTTGCTATGGTAACGTAATATTTTTTTTATCTATGGACCGGTCTGAGCTGACTTGATATCAATACATCCTCGTATTTGCCAATGACTTCCTTGTATTTCTCTGTTGAAATATAACTAGTCTGTATTGAAAAACTCATTCAATGATCCGTTTCAGGATAATTTCCAAACAGAATTATCGTTTCGAATTCAAAAAACCTATTGTACGTGAATATTGTTGATATCGTCCATGATACTAATTTCTATTTTGTTTGTGAATAAGGATTATCAATTGCAACCAGAGAAGCAGTGAAGAACATGAACGAAAACAAAGTTGATGGACAAATAATCAATATAAACAGTGCATATGGACATAGGATAAGCGCTGATATCCAACTGAATATGTACCCAGCTTCAAAATTTGCTGTGCGTGCTTTGACGGAGACTCTGCGATACGAATTCAGAAGCATGAAGTCTAGAATTAAAATCACCGTAAGTACACAAGACAGTTCAAGCCATAATGTTCGATTCATTACAGTTCCAGTCATTCAGTATTTTATTCACTCGCCCTCATTATAGATGAAAAGTATCCAGTACCGATTCATTTCCAAAGTTATTGTCTTGCTTCAGCAGTAACTACTGCTCTTGTTGATGCATTTTTGAATTTAGGTGAAACTTTTGAAGTCGACGTGACCGTTTGATTGCAGGTTACCTATTAACTGTGTGTATTACTGTTCATTACAAGCCATTTTTGAAATTCTATTATCGGAACGCGATCACATATTGGTTTCATATTTATTTGTTTGTTTTCTCCCTGGTGCAATCATTATTTCAGTTGATATTCACAAATCTAAGTACATCGTGTCAGTGTGCAGTTGCACAGAGCCAAATAGCTTTTCATTTCATTACCTTAGCGCCTTGATTTTTGGATAGAAAACACCGAAGGCCATGTCTGGATGAAACCAAGTCATAGGCCACTGTATGTGTCGCTCCATTTGAAAATTGCGTTCACCGGGTTTTTTCAAAACAAGTTTACTACAAGTTAACGAAAAGGTGCACGAGTGCACTATATCTTCCAGGCTTGCTTTAAGACCTACGTCAAGAGACCCTACTTTCTGGATGGACAACTTCATTGGGCATATCTGGAAGACTTTGAGTCATAGGCTACTGAACGTTTTTTTTTCCTGAGAAGTTCGTGAGTTCGTTTATCACTAATTGGATACAACCAGCATTATGTCTCAGCAACTTCTGATCTCAGCTTCCATTTCGAATATACTTTATATACTTTTCAGCCGAAGTGATACTATTCTTTCTCTTTGTTTGGAACAGCGATTGAGCGATGTTTTATACAAGGCAGTAAATTTGCCACATACCCGCCTATAATAATCACCAGAAGTACCTGGTTACCCCATTCTTTTCTGATCATCCTGTACATGTGATGTGAGGAGTGAAATGAAATAAATACCAAGAGGGCTGAGAATCTACCAAGCTTTTTATTTACTTTCAGAGTTTGAGCCCAGGATTTGTTGTAACAGAAATATTCGAAGCTAGTGGAATCAGTACCGAAGCTTTAGCAGAATCAATAGGTGGAAACTTACCATTAATTACCTCAGAAGATGTAGCCGATGGGGTGATTTATATTTTATCCACTCCACCAAATGTTATGGTAATATGTCATCAATATGTATCATTCATTAACCTTTATTTTTCATGTTTTTGGTTTCTATACCATAAGCTCACTTTCGATTTATATTCAATTAATTACATATACAGTGTCTTTCAAAAGCCGGGAACGGCCTCATATTTCAGAATCGACTGAAAGAAAATTCATGAAAATTTCTGCTGGATGGTTTTTGATGATGCCCGATTCATTGGTGATATTAGCAATGTTGCCAAATCAATAGTTTTTCAGATACTGAGGGTAACTCAATTTTCATTGCAATCAATTTAGCGCCCACCCATTACATATGTCTCCAAATATCAGATTTTAATTTAATGTGGTTTTTGAAATATGACAACATGGCAGTTTCGTTCAAAAGTCTGGGAACATTCCAATATTTTCGAAACGGTTCGGGAAAAATTCATGAAAATTCATATAAGATGGTTTTGACGAAGCCAGATTGAACGGTTGTATTGGCAATGTTGCCAAATTAATAGTTTTTCAGATACTGAGGGTAACTCAATTTTTTCAAATGAAATTGATCGCAAAGAAAACAAATAGGATTTTCTATTTAAAATAATAGAGAAAAATTTCCCCCCTCATATCTGGAAAAACTGTTAATTTGGCAACATTGCCAATATCACCATTGAATCGGGCATCATCAAAAACCATCTTGTATGAATTTTCATGAATTTTTCTCGAACCGTTTCGAAAATATTGGAACATTCCCAGACTTTTGAACGAAAATGCTATGTTGTCATATTTCAAAAACCACAATAAATTAAAATCTGATATTTGGAGACATAAGTAATGAGGAAGCGCTGAATTGATTGCAATGAAAATAATTATGATGTTCCATTTGAAAAAATTGAGTTGCCCTCGGTATCTGAAAAACTATTGATTTGGCAACATTGCCAATATCCCCAATGAATCGGGCATCATCAAAAACCATCCAGTAGAAATTTTCATGAATTTTCTTTCAGCCGATTCTGAAATATGAGACCGTTCCCAGACTTTTGAAAGACACTGTATAAACTACCATTTCATATTTATGCAGCTGAGTCATGTACAATTGAAATTTTGGATGTCACAATTGCAATTAATTAATCTTCTTTTCTAGGTAACTGAATTGGGAATAGAACCACTTCACCAATTAACCTGAATTTGCTCAGCATGTACTCACTGTATTGAAAAAACAACTATATTATAGCAAAAATGTAGATAATTGAAATAAAAAAAATCACCAATGTTGTTTTTTTGAAAAATCCGAACATAATACAAACAGAACTTGCACTAACTAGAGAATGTTGAATTTTTCAGTGGTTCTGGTAATGATTCCTGTCATTACTACACCATGACAGAAGGCAGAATGGACTGATTACAATTCGATTATAATTGTGTTACAAAAACCTCATTAGATGCAGGTTTTTCCAGATTTCCCTGCGGCGCATTCGTTCTTACAAATTGAGTTATCATACTCTGTTATGGTAATGCAATACCAATTTCTTTGAAATGCGTCAGTATGAATATTAATCACAAAATGGAATATCAAAATTAAGTTAATCCGTTTATGCCCCTGGATTAATGTTGCTGCAGATGAGTTTTCTCCATGTTTTTTAATTCCTCAGATAATTTGGTGAAAGCGACTCTTTCATAAATATCTCAATTATAATACCAGAATAGTATATTGTGTATCTAGTAGTAAAAACATTACATTCCCGGACGAAATGTAAATTATTGGCCGAGGCGTTAAGACAATTTTTTATTGATGTCTTTACCTAACAAGTGCGAAAGTAGTTTCCGCACGCGACGGCAAGCCATTAAGGGCGGAAAAGACATTTTCCGTAAGAGTTAGGTACAATATTTTTCCTACGAGTGTTTTTGTCCATCTTATTTATGAAAAAACAAGGTGTTTAATAAACAAGTTTTTATAATAATGCTTCAAAATGACTAATAAGACAGAATAGTTACATAGATCATTTAGTTAGTCCTAAATATCCTCATTTTCAACAATACAAAAATTGTGCGGAAAAGTAAAAATCGTACGGAAAAGTAAAAAAAATTCCCGGACCGTTTACGATGCGGGAAAGTTCGTTGCTTAGCAACGAACTAAAACACTAGATTAGCTTATTTTGGGATCTGAAGTTGCTCCAAGAAAGTACTCATTCTTGAATCTCAATTGTTTGCCACTACCATGAGATTTCAATACAAATTAAATGATCTCGTGTGTATTAACCCCTGATAAGTAGAGTAGATACACCATTTTAAAAGTAACTTGAATATTCAGTCTTCTGCTTTCGACAGAAATAAAAGTACCTGAGAAGAGCTGCATTTAGAAAAGGGTTCAGTTATAGTAATATGATGAAATTTACGTTATAATGAAATTAATGGTATATAGCTGGAGTTTTCTGATCTTGATATACTTTCTCCTGATGGGTAATCCACGTGCCGAACGAATCTGCGTCTGAACTGGAATTTTGATTGAACAAGGCCTCATAATCTCCTCCTCTCAAGTCCAGAATCCCAGTTTTTGCGTAATTACATCGTCAAGCAAAATCGACAGAATTCCGACTCGGCTACAAGTCGAGTTATTTGTGCTTCTACTCGTTCCACAGAAAATATTGTACAGTTTGAAAGCCGATTCAGCGTTATGGATTTAGAGTGCTCACTTGAAAGATGAATTTGCAGAGCGAGTATTGTCTAACACTCTTTTGCTACGGTCACCGTATTATTTGGATGTTTCAACTCCTTGAATGCGCGTTAATTTTTGAATTCGTTTCGATGCATTGAAACATGTCATCAGTTATTTCATTTCGGGGACGGAATGAACTATTAAGTGAATAAGAAAGAAATTAGGATAGGAACTTATCATTCGCGATGTATGGTTTGCATTTGTTTGTTTTTTTTTGAATTGAAGAGTTTTGCTCTCACATCTAAGCTGAATACGTAGTATCCTCAAAAAATATCTTTCATAGCAGGATGTAGAACGTTATAATAGTTCAATTTACCCAGAATCATTTACATTACAGTTGAAGAACTTACTGTCCAAAATGATCAATCACGGTCCTGCCTACAGAGACTTCAAAATTATCATGATTCACTACGAACAACAAAAATAGGCATCTGTATGTATATCTGTCAAGGCATCATTATCATGTTAACGGTCAAATTTCTATTCTTGTGGTTCCAGGGATTGTAACCTTTGATAATGGTATAGACAAACATGTTCCTCTCCACATCGTCTTCAATCAATTTCTATAATATCTTCTTCTATATCAGCTATAGCAGGTAGACCTTCTACTACCCATCATCTTCGTTGTTGGACGTAAACGCCCCAATTCGAGATTATCAGATATCTAAACACAAAGCTCAGAGTTCGTTTGGGACATCGTTTGATACGATAGTCGTTGCCAAACCGATGTTCTACCCTTCTTTACTCCCTTATACAACTACAACGTAGGCTTATTGTTGCCAAATGTGTCTATGTTGTCCGACCTACCCTGACACTGACGAGCGGCAAGAACTGCGAAACACGTCTGCAGGTGGTCTTTTCCAGCCAAATGAAGGATAATCTGCTGTATAATTACAATAAGCATTTGCAATTGGGTCTTCTTGCAAGAACGTTGCAAAAATATCTGGTCAAATGTAATTCAATGTCTGTCGGTCCTCTGATTTCAATATCCTTTGTTTCCTCCACGTACCAAACAGAATCAAGCACCACGAGTGGTGGATTGATTTCAAATTACATAATCACCCCGAATGAATGAAAAATCTCTTCTTCAATGACTCCTAACTAGTAGTCACATTCACCATTTCGAAATCGTGGAAAGAAGCACGTGATAAATTGGTTGATAAAACGCTTATTGATGGGCCTCCTTGGGTTCATTTCGACATATTGCATGGGGTTCAACGAATTCTCGAGATGATAAACGAACGGTGATAAATCTACTTTGTCAGATATATTTCATTTTCGGTTTTTGTTTCCCGAGTTCCACTAATTGGACAGGAGGGAATAACTTGTTCTACTCAGTAACCATGAAAACAGTAACGAGGAGCATTCATTGATAATTCACAAGAATTGCTTTCTTGATGTTCTTGCTATCGATTACTGGGAGAAGAAAAACCATCGCTGATTTCTTTCTGGAAATTGACAATGCCTCATTACTTGTAAGGTATTTTTTTATCTGTAGAAGATTTATGTAATAATTGGAATACTATTCCAATAATTGACGTCTCATACAGTGTCCGCCATAAAGTTGGCTACATATGGGAAAAAATGTGTTATTGAAATTTATGAAAAACTCTAATGGCGGTTCATTTTTATATGTCTGAAACTGAAAAATCTGTCGCGACTTCTATCACAGATTTGGCGAGAATAAAAAAAAGTTGTCTGGTGCCGAAAAGTCAGTTAAATTGACAAGATATCGAATCATTTTATTGAGAAAATATGTTTGGAATCCAACGAGGACGCATTATACCAATTTTGAACAAGGTCGAAAAAAATAATTTAAATACCATTATGATCATCCACCGTTACAAAAAAACTAAATATTAAATTTCGGTCGGCGACGACTATCGTTATTAATGTATTATTGAGGTTTAATTACAAATATGAGTTGGTTTGATTTTATTCACGGGTAGAGAATATTGGATTAGCTTATGTTCATCAATATACAGGGCATGACTACACCTAGTGACAAGACTAAATCTTTCATGATTAATCTCCCGAAAAATGTCTATTCCACAAATATTTGATCATTTTTGACCCAAACTTATGTGATTTAGGTTATTAAAGGTGTTTCCAGAGGAAACAAGAATGTATAACGTTTCCTGAGGGTAGAGGAATAAAATGGTATTTTTGATTTTTTTTCAAACTTGTTCAATCATGTTAAATTCCAAACATATTTTCTCAATGAAATTCTTCGATATCCTGTCAATTTTACCCATTTTTCTGCACCAGAATCATTTTTTTTATTCCTGCCAAATCTGAAGTCACGTGATACAAGTAGCAACGGATTGTTTGGTAGTCAGATATGCAGAAACGAACCGCCATTACAGTTCTTCAAAAATTTCAATGATAATTTTTTTCCCCTAACTGTGAGGCGGAAACTGTATACAGTATCGGAAACTTTTCATCTAGGGTATAGACAGAAATCTACGCGAGCAACAAAGAACGCGATGATATCATAATACCACATAAATAGGTGAGACGCACTACTGCACGCCTCTCCTGTTACCCCACCCGACCCATTAACGGACCGCGTGGCAATGCGACAGAACGCGCACACAGCAACGTTGATATCTCTTCTTTGAGCTAGTCGAGGAGAAATTGTAATGCTCTTTCAACATTTAGTAAGCTATTCTTACGCTCTCATGAAACCAACATACCCAAGATGAAAACTTTCCTGTACTGTATGCTAAGTCAAGTTATCACTTAGTTTCAGTTCATCGGTGGTTAGAGACAAACAATGGAAACATGAACGTTCTCATGAATTTAGCGATCGAATTAATTTGCAAACTAACGTTATATTGAATTAATTGATTCATATTATACAAGAATTCAAAAAACATTAGTTGCCCAACACGATGCACAAGCGTGTCAATGGTGGAGTAGAAACTTAAATTACTTGTTGCAGAAGTTCGAAACTTGAAAACTTTGACGTAACCGAACGTGTTAACGAAAAAGCAATCTTCTGGAAACACTCAAACATTGGCGTATGTGGTTTATACCCCCATTGTTCAGGACTTAGGAGGATGAAAGTTTCTACTTTCGAATATCTCCGTGAATAATTTTATTTAAACAAATCGATAGACAGAACTGTTAGTAATTTCGGGCGGTCATCTAATGTATTTGGTAATTAACAATTATTATCTTTGGTTGCGATTCTCAGTACCAACAAGCAATTCATTTAGGAACTCCTTTATGAAGCCGATACTTGATGAAAAAACGTAACTCGCTGTTATATATAAACATATACTGAGAAGTGATATTCAGTGTTCGACAATACCCGTACCAACCGGGAAAGTTAACAAACTTAGGGCTCTCAATAGGTTCTTTCCAAGTCACTCGATGATGAAGATATAAAAATCCTAGACATCATAAAATAAAGTCTCAACGACGTCTATTGTAACACCATTACAAGAAGAGAAAATCCAACCACTTTGTGCCGAAGGATGGGACCCTGGGGCGACTATAAAGGCAAGAGCAGGCAGAGGTTGACCCCAAACGGGTCAACCTCTGCCCCTCCCAGGGTCCCATCCTTCGGCACAAAGTGGTTGGATTTTCTCTTCTTGTAATGGTGTTACAGGCATCCCATCGCCTCTGCTGTGGAGAAGCCTGGTGGATGACCTCTTCACAAAACTATCCGATGAAGGCATTTATTGCCCCAGGTATGCTGATGATCTACTATACTGCCGTCCTAACTTAAAGAGCAGTATCTCCACTTCTAGCCCGTTTGCAGTTAATCCACTTGGTGTGTTCATTATGACTATATTTATCATCATACGAAGCTAAAAAGCAATGAAAAATATAGATCTATAAGAAAAAACATAAGCACTATGCAGTGGCACAGATATAAATACTTTCATGCGCATTTTCTCGGAAGTACCAATTTGTGAGATACTGCTCTTTAAGTTAGGACGGCAGTATAGCAATCGTTAGCAAACGAAAAGAGCGCCAAATATAGCAACAAGTGGCACGAGCAAGAGCAACTCTCAGTCACTGCCCAGAAAACTACTGTCATAACTTTCACTAGGAAAAAGATACTGAAAGATCTGAAACCACTAGTCCACAATGTCAAGTGCCTGAGAAAAACGTTTGACCACAAGCTCATCTGGAATCACTTCATCGACAAGATGGCTCATATACGGCCAGACTGGCCCTAGGAAAAATGACCTATGCATATGATAACATACAGTACAGTAATGTGGTGAATCAAAACATAATATTCAGGGACGATTGAGCTGCTGAAGTGACTGAGTATACCCGGTGTCATGAGTAAAACTCCGACTACATTTCCTTAAACCCTAAACTGGACCTACCCCCACTACACACTTTTATTCAAAACGAGGCTAGATCTGTAACTCACAGACTATTTTGAGAACTTTTGAGGGTCAGGTAGCTCAGTGGTTAAGACCGTCGCGTTCAAAGCCATTGATGCTGTTGGTCATGTAGGTTCAAATCCTATCGGCTACAGATTTTCATTCTGATGACACAAGAAGCTAGCAATCGCACGTTAAAAGGTAAGACCTCGTTAATCCTCGACTCGCACAAGTTTCGACTTTTGAGGGCCGCCGTTCGTAAGCAAGCCATTAAGGGTGGAAAAGACATTTTCCGCAAGATTTAGGTACAATATTTTTCCTACTATATGTCCATAATAATAATTATAGTTTGACAACTTATGAAATTTCTGACAGTAGTGGCAGTTTTGTGGGAAAATATCGGTAAAAATTTAGGATTGATTTGCATACTTCTCCTGTGGCAATGGCAACTAGTGGAGTTCCAAAAAAAAAAAATGGTGGGACGTTTGATGTATATACGATATATATGTATATTCTTTTAGGTATGTTACTTTAATTATTTTGTTTCTTTTGTGAACAAAAATATAGGGGCTTAAGAAATGTATATCGGTATGCGAAAAAAAAGCAATTATGAATATGGCGGAAATCTATGTTATTCTCCCATTGAAGTGTCGTTATGACAGGAATATCTCAGGATATTATATAGGGGTAAACTAAAATAATAAGTTACGAATTCAACTGTATTCAGAAAGCAACAAAATGTATTCCCATGGTCAAACTTGAACAAACAATGTTTTCAATTATCACAGATACCTTTAAGGAAATGTAAAATCAGATTCGCTGAACGGAATAGTCAATTATAATTTTGACATCAAACAGTATAAAACAACAAATCATTTTCATTTTGTACTCCCAAAAACGCGATGTTCGAATAAACGATCTCTTCCCGGACTTTCATCAAAATATATAACGAGGGTACCATTGTTGAAAGTCAACAATGAGAAGGAAAATAATTAGGCAAGCTCTGTGGTTGAATCCACCGTTATTATATTCTCGAAATTAGGACTGTGTGCTAAGGTAGCAGGTGAGCTGAAACAAGAATGCATCGCCAAAGGCAAATAATACCGAAGGGTTTGACATGAGATTATAATAATGAACAACCTCAAGCTGAGATATAAATAAGAGATATTCGCGTTCCAGTTTCAATTATTTTTCTGATTGGAGAAACGAAAAGATACAGAGTGACCCATTTAATGACTCTTTTATTTGTTTTTCGATTTGAACTTTTTTGTTTCTAATGAAACGAGCTTGAATAGTTTCAGCAGACTGACGTAACTTCGAAATGTCGAAACCATCTCCGATTTTTTTTTTCAAACACAAAAATGCCAAAAACATTTCAGCAATTTAAAAAAATTAAATTTTACTACGCCACTGGATAACCGAAATGAAAGAGAAAAATTATTATAAAAATTAAATTATCATTATTAGATTATATTAGATTCGATTAGTTTGCGGCTCTCATGCTACAAGCCTCGTCAATGAAAACTTTTCAGATCTATTGTGTGTGTTCTCGAAATCGTTCACATCAGTTCTCTTTCCAGTACTGTCTCCAAAGGCTAGTTCTAAAAACTTCCATGTATCTGGAAGCTCTTGGTTATTCTTCTCCCAGCGTTAGACACCTTAGCCTCAACAAGCCCTCTCAGTGGCATTGTTTTCTCTTCTTCCTGACAAAATCTGCATGGCATTTCTTCTATCTTCTGCCAGGCCAATTGTACTCATATGTTTCTTGAGCCTACAGTTCCCTGTGAGCAGTCCAACTCATATCCTAGTAGTGCTCTTTTTCTGACTGAGTAGATATTATAAGAATGTTTGCAGTGGTTATTTGATAAACTCTTTGGCTTTGGCTTTTGTTGGATCCATAATTTGCCATTTTTTCTGAATACAGCTTTTGCTATATAGCCAAACTTTTCTGGGCCATCTAGGGTCCTACAAGCTCCTTCTCAGGGTGCTCAATCGGCCTCTTTATTGCCTTTATAACCTCTGTCTGTTGGTACCCAGGTACTCAGTCCTCAGTCTGTTCTGACTGCCCAGCTTTTTTAGGACTTCTATGCAGTCCCAAAGAAGTTCTGAAGTAACTTGCATTCATTTAGATTCAGTTGGCTGCTCTTCGAGTGAATGACTATAGTTTTTTTAAAACTCATGTCTTGTAACTCTTGCACGCAGTGGTGTATTGCAACGATTTTCATTAGAAATATCGTCACCATTGACAAATATTCTTTATGTAGTATCCATAACAAAGCCCAAGTAAAGTTTGTATGGCTGCAAGTGTTGCTACATTTGGAAGTGCCTAATTCCTTTTTTCAAGCGGCCTCTGATAAATATTTTAATAATACTTCATAAGAGGACTTATTTTATTTACTCATGTAATTTGCCACATTTGCACACTTTGTTTACTCGTTTTGGCAGATATGGATTATATTCGTATCAAATTCGTTTTTTAAAGAAACAATGTTTTTTTGACCAATAATTAAAAGTAATATTTTCATAACTAGGCAATTAAGTGAATAACCATTACAAACTATTGAAATAGTTGAGTTTTTCTTGCGGGCTACCATCTTTCTCTCTTGTCTCTGCAATTTGGGCATCGAGCAAGTTTGTTTGTTACGTCACTGAGAAAATCAGGAACTCAAAGCACTAACGAGCAGATTCCCACATCTGGAGCGCCTCAAAGGATCACAATAGCTGTTATTAGCGGTTCACCACCAATTTTCAAGTCTCAGTTCTCGGTGGAAACTTGGACAGTATGAAAGGGAAAATGTATCAATTTCCACGACGAGGCAGATGCCAAAATTAACCACGAGGGTAACTTCAAAGTTGTCAGTTCAAACGTTTGAGGGGACATGAAGGGCTGGCTATTCACGGTGAGAAAATTAAGTATACACGGTCCAGGAGAAGCAATCTACGGTTCAGTTGCTTTCTCTTGTCGAAATAAGGGCATTTGTTCAATTAAACCACTACGAGCAATACCCATCTGCATAGAATATAAATCAACACCTTCCTATTTATTTTATTAACTTCTAATCCGTAGTTAATGGAATCGATTCCGAGTTTTTTATAAAAAAATACAGATTTCAAATAGGTTTTTGCTACTTCACACAAAAATATTACGTAGGTCAATCTAAATAGAAATTTTACATTAACAAGTTTGATAGTCTAAACAGAAATTATGCATTTGAGAGCTTATGCACACGCGAACGGAAAGTTACTTTCCCCTCGAGAGTAGATATGATATAAGCTTCTTCCGTGGAACTGTAGGTAGAGTTCTATATTAACTTTATTTTTGTAGGAAAAATAGATTTCGAAGCGGTAATATGAAGAATTACCATTCATATTAATTTAACGTGTCTGTTTTTACCGAGAAAGCCGTAATTTCAAACAATGATTCTCGTGCCTTTATGGTTTCGTTTGCCACTTTGCACGAGTAAGGAAAGTTCAATTTCAACATTTCCACTGTAATTGGAACACAGAAACTGTTTGCGTGTCTGCTATTTCTCATCAGATTTTCCATAATCTCATAATATATTCTTTCGATTTCTAGTTTTATCAACATGGCTGAAAGGACATAAAAGAATTCTGAGATATATATTTCAATTTTCTCATATTTTATTATGTCATTTATAAGGCCAAAAGGAGTATTTTTCCCAACGCACAGGGTTGTCAATCTCGGAGGCTCACATTTGATGAAATTAATCTCACTTATATACCTCAATACTTAACAAGAAACTGCAAAAAATCTGGTTAATGTATGTTTGCTTTTATCGATCATCTTCATGATCTGTGCCAAAACTTATCTCATTAAATGAAAAAAGATTATCAACTATCCAGTCTTTGGCAATTTTCGCAAAAAAATGCCGGAAACCATATTGTCGATCATAGATAATTCCTGGGCTTTCTAGATATTTCATGAGCTTGATGCTGATAGCTTTTTCCATGACCTATGAGAAAAAAGATAGCAGTCCGATAGGTCTGTAGTTGCTGGAGAAGGTTTTAATCCTCTTTATGGGGACTGATGACGATGGTATAGGGGTACAAATACCAATGCTGTTTGGGAATTCGACCAGAGATCATTGCGGCCGCTGACATATCTTCTCCAACCACAAATTCCATAATGGGAACGCCACTGTCCTTTTCTCAAACATGTTTTCACCATAGAACCATTCTTGATCAGATTCATGATCGTTGTTTTATGTGTCCTTAATGACATATCACATGAAAATGTACTCCAAGTTAATAAAAAAATATAATGCTTTTAGTGTCGGAGTTGAAATGACTCCTCATCGAGCTTCGCAAACTTATGTGAAGCACTAATGTCTTCTGCTGAATTTTATGGCTTATGTCTTGGTTGCTTATGAAACTTTGGTGATTTATATGATGAGGGAGAATTCTCGTACTTGTTTCATAGTTTACCTACTCTGAACGCTGGAGGATATCAATGTTTTGGCAATTGCCAGCTGGGTAAATGAAATGCTGCAATGCTGATTGCGCAGTGGAATCAGTAGCCGTTTATCTCTGGATTTTAATGAGATAATATAGGTATGTATATAAATTAAAGAAATCTGCATGCATTGTTCACAATTTCACAATTGGGTCGAAAATCCATCAGAAAACAACTACTCTCCTGGCTAATACCACGACGAACGTTGAATTACATTTAATGAATTTCCGTGCAGTCCTACAAGGCTGTCTCCACAATTGCTAGTTGCATTGGATAATGACAGTTGATGAAACGTCCTGACTAAAAAACACAAATAATTCATTTTCTTTGTTTCTAGACAATAGAAGTCCAGAATAGTTCTACTAACCTAGTTACCAGTTTTCAAAAAACATTGATATGACATTTGAAGGAAAAGTTCTTTTTTTTTTCAGACGTGGAACAACTTCAAACACGATATGTTAAGTCGGAATCTTTCGAACTCCGCATCATGGAATCAGTCAGTCCTTATATTCCTGTTTAAATTTTGCTTTAGTATCAAATAGGCAAAAACCATTCAATTCTGAAATAAATAAAATAAGCAACGAATAGTTTTTCTCAATCTCCTACTATATTCCTCTTATTTTTAATGCGATGCTGGAAACATAAAAAAACTAGCGTCCTTTGAAGGCGAATTCTTTTCAGAAAACACAAAGAGTTGGCCGTTATACGTGAACGTGGAATATCCTTTCCCGCTTGTCCGACTAAAGCGAAACGACTTTTAATTTTAGACGATGTTTTCGATACCTTCGAGTTTTAATCTGTATGCGTTCGATGAATTGAAAACTTTGGATGGTGCTTTGCACTGCAATTTTGTAATCGATGCCATTGTTAAATGGAGCTTTCTTCATATTTCGAAATATTTTATGAAATTTAAAAATAGTCCGGTACCACAGATAAATATGAACCAAAAGTGAAACATGAACATCATAATTACTAGTCTTCAGTCCATTAATCTTGTATTAGTATATTTAAGTATAAGTGGATGAATAGGTTTTTCAAACACGCGCGATTTTTTGAACACGGCGGCTCAGCCATATTTTTAATTTTTTGTAGTTGTGATTTCACTCATTGAATATTACTCGTGCTATCGATACAAAATTGAACCAGCAAATTCCAAAACACATTTATCTACTTAGTTTAACATTAGTTGAGCAGCCTCGTAGTTAAACTTTTCCATTAGTTATTTAGTTTCGAGATATATTCATACAACACCAAAAACTTTAGGGTTTCCAATTAGAATTTTACATCGAAGCAGGATTATGTCGATATCTCTATAGTCTTTTCGACATGATAACCCTTTCTCCAGCTAGGGTTTGTTTGAAGTGACAACTTTTACGTCCTTTGTGTACCGGATGGATCGAATGGCAAATTTAAAAAAATCTTCGGTTTGTTAAATGAAAACCCACAAATTCGATTCCAGTAATAAAAAGCCCACAAAATTTCCTTTTCAATGATGTATGACACTAAGTGTTTATTTCATAACTTCAGGAGTCATGTCTGGAACAATTTCCTCACATTTTATGGCTTTGATTCCCGCAATTTCTGTCGAAATTACTACTACTTCTTTATTGCATTTCCCGTATAAATCTCCAATTGATCTTTGGACCTAAAAAAATGTATGTTAACCTTAAGGTGCATCATGAATTATAATGCATTTCATTAATACGTTCATATGTTGAAGTAAATACCAATTGTGATAACTGTGCGAAAAATCAATTTGTTTGGAAAAATGAAATATCGTTTGTTCGAAGTTGGAAACACTTTGACTGAATTTCCATAGTGGACAGAAAAAAAAAATCACGTTTTACTCTGAAGTTCCGCTGCTCTAATAAACTCCGAAGCACTAAGTTATTCGTTTCATTATTCCGCTATTCAATTTTTTTTTGCTTACTTTGAACGTTATTTTAACAATCCCGGCAATTCGCAATTTTCAATGCATTTTCGATAATCCCCATTTGAAATAAATCGAATTTATGTTGTTAATCCTTATTCGCAAGGCCGATGTGATAATTAGTTGAAAACCATGCTGAACAAATCATGAATACTAAACGAGTACCTATAATTCTATGTAAATTTTCATATGGTTCAAATCGCCAGTTAATTTTCATCTATAGTCAAATACGACGATTAAACAATTTCGTAATAATGATTGAATTTCTGCTGTTGATTGCTATCGAAAAATAATTGGATTTCATAAAATGGCTGAATAATTTGTGTTGCGTCCAACATGGATATTTCGTGTAGGTAATGAATGAGTGTATATCGCCTGTGTGGCAGTAGGTATATTAAAAATTCATGAAGATACAGAACTGATTTTATATAATGATCAAAGAGTTGAAGGTTAATATTAATTGAGGAAATCGTTAGCTGTTTTTCGAAACGTGTACTTCCACTAATGGAAACAAAATAATAATAAAATCAATATGATGAAACCAGAAACAGGACAGAAGCATTGTTTTGCCCCGAAATGTGACTGTGACATCTACAATTATATGCACCAAATTGGCCTCCGTTTTCCAATTTAATTATCTTTTATCCCAGTAAAAGTGACCAATCTATCCACACAAAGAGACTATAACATTTTAGGGTTAATATAGGGGATCCCTCTGTATTCTGATGATATGAATGATGGATTGATATCATTTAATTTTAATTAATTTAAAAACGAAAATAATACAATATATAAAACAACAACAAACATTAATTGGCACTCCGGGGCGACTTGATTGATTCCAGTGGCGCATTTGCTTTTTCAGCTGCAGGAAAACCCAGAAAAACCTGCAGCACCACATCTTCACATCATCTGAATACAGAAAATTCAGTGACACAGCCGCAGTGGACAATGACTTGAATTGAAAATTTCGGGATAGAGCAGTAAATAGCTCCTGATTATCCGATAATGAAAAA
Organism: Chrysolina haemoptera; assembly: GCA_958298965.1. Taxonomy (NCBI): domain Eukaryota; kingdom Metazoa; phylum Arthropoda; class Insecta; order Coleoptera; family Chrysomelidae; genus Chrysolina; species Chrysolina haemoptera. The sequence continues at coordinate 9,849,647 of OY282595.1, read as the reverse complement.
TAAATTCTGCTCTGCTTGTTATATAGACACCACGTTTCAATCTGTATATGCATAGGTAGAAAAGTACAAAGAAAAAATGTTAAATATCATCCTGAAAAACAAAATCATGCATCACTACTTGAATGAAAGAATGAGAATGAGAACTTTTTGAGTTCTCATAAAAACTAATAATAATAATAACAGTAATGTTTCTTTCTATCCAGGACACGGCATCCACTACGAAAAGATTTGTTTAGGGCAAATTTTTTCCTTGTCCATTTCATTCATTCAAGAAAACGCAGTCAAGTAGATTGTTCTACCAGATTGTTTTTCCTCTTCTAGGTGAATATCAGCATCAGGTGCAAATAGAGAACCTGTCTATAGTGGAGTTGGGTTGAATTGGATTGAAAATCAAATTTGATAACAAAATTCCAACATTCCCTCTCTTGAGAATGAAGAAATACTCTACAATTCTTCTGTTTCTATGTAATATAAATGTGTTACATTCTCTCTCTAGAGATATAAAAATATTCCCACACTGTTGTAGCGATAAAAACGTTAACTCTTCTTTGTTACGTTTCCATTTGATAATATTAAAAAAATATATCTTATATACTTGGTTAGAATGAAAATTCGCATCCTAGCGCATCTTTTATATTTTTCGCATTTTGCAACCATAGCGAGACACATTCGTTAAATATATATATCTATATAGAAAAAAAGCTAACAAAATTTCCTACAAGTGGATGTTATTGTTTGCTGGCCTAACAGTTCGCTTGTAGGTGCTATAGGCTGTTTTGTGTGCTAGGATGCCGGATTCGTGCGATACAATTTTTGTTGCACATTTATCTTTGTTTTATGGTACACCGTGTATCCGAACATATTCAAATCATACATTTTCGGAATCAGCATAAAATTTTGAGAATATTGGTGGTATTTTCGAGTAAATCTGATGACTTTCGATTTTTGGCCATTTTTAAGGTCGACTCGAAAATCACAGCATATACTAATTTTGGCATGCTGAATCGATTGGCGTTCGCAGAATTGCTTTATCTTGATTCGGTCGTCGAATGAAAATGTTATCTGGAGGTTATTCGTGGTGATAGGAGCAAAATTCCAGGGAAAGCAGTGAATGTACAAAAGGTGTTACCGGCCCAGCTCAGCTGAGGCGTGAATTCTACTACAGAAATATGTTTCAGTTCATTTTAAACAACCATCTTCAGTTTCACATTGAACAAAGGAAGTGCGACAGGGATTCTGGCCATCTTTGAAATTTCAGTAACGACTCTCAGAAGATAATTTTCTGGTCCAAACATACAAATTACTTTCATCAGTTTATTTCACTGAAAAGAGCACATTTTACATTGAAGTATGGGAATTCAAAATTGAGAGGGGTATTTGAATGTATATTCTCTGTTGTTGTTCTTGTTAAAATTGTTGAAATTGTCATTTCCTTCAACCGGCTGCCCCGAGAAACCCTCAGAAGTCCTCAATAGACTTGTACGAGCTAAGGAAGACGCAGCCCTCACCTTTTAACGTGTGATGCCATGCACGATATTAGTGTTCGATTATTTACTTGTCATTGACAAATGTGAGAGTTCTTCCAGTTTATTCATCGATTGAACTCTCAATAGTGCCTCACCCGGTATTTTTCTGTTAAAACCAATACTCTCACCGCTATCGAAAACTTTTGTATTCAGGAGTTTCAGAACTCGTCAAGCTATTTCACTATTGAAGTAGAAGTTAAGAGGCTTAGAGAGACTCAGAATGTCCCGAAACGTGAAGCCAACTTCAATATTTTCTATTCGTATCAAAGTTTGAAGCTTCTCGTATTGTTTATCGCATGTATTCGTCTCTTCGAAAAAGCCTCATCCTGTGTCGCGATGTATTTGCCAAAAAAGTAGGTCAAACTTCGTAAACTTTCGGAGATTAATGAAAACTCCGATAAGATAAGCTCCAAGAAATAGCCAGATGGATGAAACAACATACTTCTTTGTTTATCCAGAAGCTGTTGAGTTTGAATGATGGGGTCACCAATTCAGTAACCTTTTTTGCAGTGAGAGTAATTTGGATGAAACAATCAAGACGGGAAAATAAGAGGTAATGGAATTTCTTGTAACAGGAAATCGAGGAAATGTTGCTTGAAAGAAAATATTATTATCGCAAACATTCAACATGGAAATTTTCGTTAGCGAGTCTCAATTCAGGGGTAGGACTTCATGTAGGTACTGCGGATTTCTATTGTCAACTGTTATGTTTTTCTTTCCCATGTATTCAACCATTTTGTCCTCTCATTTATCCTGTCGACAATAGAATTCCATTTTACACGCAGTGTCACCTCTGAAAACAATCATTGACTCCTACGATCGTTAAATTAAGTCTGTTGAATTCTTGGCGAAGCTTTCTACTAGAACTACTTCGAGATTCTTTATGTATATCATGCTCATTTTCTGATTCCAAATGAATGAACACTTATGAACAAATTCATATTGTGAAGTCAGTAAACGTAGCCAACTTTTCATCAACATACCATGTATAGGGTAAAATAAGACATAACAACGCCTTTAAAATCAAGCAGGTGTAATAACTCCGATAACTGTTGCTCGTAATTCATGAAAAATCTAATAAACCAACCCGAGTACAATCGTTAAACATCTTGAATTTTATTAAATGTAACTCCACGCGAAAGTGTCGAGAGAGAAATCGAGTCTCCCCAAAAACATAAATCATCTGAATTATCTGTAACAGGGTCAACGCAATCTCGGCAAGGGCCACTGGCGGCCACAGATTACTTACGCAGAATTGGACGATTGAAGAAACAAAATCTGTTGAATTGCGCGATATATTTCTGTTAAATTATAGATTGCCTATGGGTCTAAGGAACAACTGAAACCAATATGTTTCGAAATTGACCGTGGACAATAAATTATCTAGTGTCAAAGACGCTGATGCTGACCCTCAATTAGAAGACTGGCAGCTGGCTTGATGTTTAGGACATACAAAATGACGGGTTTGGCAAACATAATAACAACAGAAATTTGTGTAATAAAGTGAACCCCGTGATGAATCTTAATTAAACAACACCAATTCTATTCACAAAACGCAGATAGTTAGATATCTGATATCCTCTACAGAGTGCAGCACAAATTTCTCAGAAGGTGAATTATGTGGAAATTGCATTTATGTTGAAAAGGGAGACAATTTCAATTGAATGTCTTCCATCCGGCGCAGATGATTACACGTCTGATGTAATAAACACCCTGTTCGTATTTTAAAAAAATAAAAATTCATGTCCCTCAAAATTTGTAATTTTCTGTCGTGGTTGTCGGTAAATTAATGTCTTTAACTTTCCATACCTGATATTTGGCAATTGCCAAGGAATGGTCTTGTATAGTTTCAGGGCTATATAACAGTATGACCATTAGCCGATAGATTTTTGCATTTGTGATGTTTTCAAACTCATTTTCTTCTGAAGTAATCCAAACACTGAGCAACAAACTTTCCAGTAAGGAGGGTGAAACACTTAAAAGAAAATTAAATTAACAAGTTTACGTCGAAAATAGTATAGCGTATATATACTAGTATTACAATGTAAACAGCATTCATGTTTGGAATTCAGTGAAAGTATCTCGATGAAAGAGATCAAGTTGGCTATGAAATCAATTTCAGTGTCTGATTAGGTTTACCGTCAAACAACTTTTGTATCGTCAAAAGGGCACAATCGAAAATGGAAACATCATCAAGTCGACCTCGCACGGTTGAAACAGCCAGCTTTGATCTAATCGAACTTTCAGTATAATCCATCACCGCGGAAGTGCTTTATCTCGAATAAACCTTCGGTGAGCATCGAAAACCGATAAAAAGGCTCAGAGGCTTTATCCTGTTTTAAAGCGATCTAACAAAAAAACAATCTTTGATAGTGAAAATGCAAAAGATCAAAATTTTATACAAAATATACATACAGCGTTTCTCTCAACGAGGGAAATTTGGGTGCCCAAAGTATTGCAATATTTCACTATCAACATACATTTTCATTATTGAACGGAAAAGCGTAAAAAAGAACTCTTTTTCAGATAAATGACTCTATCTTAAAATATAAACCTTTTACAAATCAAGTTCCCAATTAAAACTATAAGTAGGTACATGTATGAAGAAGAAGTATAACAGACAATTCATGGTAACGAGCTGTCATTGTCACAATTCATGCAAGGTACCGTTCCGAATTCAATTAAATGAGCGTGTCTTCATGCAGCCCTCTCCACATCCTCTAGTATATTCGGCGATATTTCAGAATTTGTTGGAAACAAAATTGCTCTTGCATACGGTCTCCTCCAAATGGAATCCTCCCTCAATTCGACACACTTGTTCCCGTACATAAGCCCCATAACTCACTTAGTAGTTCGACTTCCGAAATATGAAATCTGTTTTGTACGAATTTATTCCGGCAACCGGAAACGGTGCTCAGTTCGGCCGACCTTTTTCTCTGTTTCGTGTAAAATTGCTTATCGGACCAATTCGAAAATAATGTTTACTCGTGGACATTTCGACTGAGCGGATTTTTCGATGGTCTTTTACGAGATGTTTACACAGAAATTCCGAGGGTCTTTATGTTCGTCTTGTTTATCGTCAATCCAGTCTGACAATGGAAATGGTTTTAATATATTCAAATTGCTGAAAATTTATCAATTGATTACTTTTTAGGTCCACCTACGACAGGACTCTCAATAAGCTGAAGAAGATGCAGAAACAGAGGTGGATCAATCCCATAGTGCTTATCAAAAAAAAATTACTGATATCACAGAACTGAATTAGGTGAAAGTAATTCATGGAAATTCAATCGATCTATCACTAAAATTGTTCATTTTTCGAGCAGCTGAAAATAGGCAATACAAATTATTGTATTTTTTTCTATGGGATATCTTGGGGTATTGGATTCGATAATAATTATTGCAGTATATTTATATTTAAAAAGACGTTTCGTCCCTGGTCTGGGACTTCTTGGGGTTTTTTGTTTATTTTCACGATAACAGCAGCTGTTATGATCGTTGAGGATGCACGATATAAAGTGTATGACACGAAACGGTACTTTCCAGTCGATAAATTAAGATGGCCTTGAGGATCTCGCCAGCATCTCTTAGGGTGCAAATAGACTGGCAAGAAAACTTGCGGAAGAAACTGTCAGACGAGTGTCAGACAGTGCCGCCCGTAGTCTAAACAGCTTGTTTATACAAATAGACTGGCAAGAAAACTTGCGGAAGAAACTGTCAGACGAGTGTCAGACAGTGCCGCCCGTAGTCTAAACATCTTGTTTATACAACGGACAGCACTGTCTGACAGTCGTCTGACAGTTTCTTTCGCGAGTTTCCTTGTCAGTCTATTTGCACCCTTAGAGCTTCTGCAGATACCGTAGTGATAGGCAAGAAGAAAGGGAAAGGGAAAATTGAAGGCAGAAGTCACTTACTTGCATTAGCCAACAGGTTCCTTTCAGCCATGAGACCAATGTCTTTGTATCTTCTTTGCAAGTGGGGATTTCTGTATAAAAAGTTTGGATCGCGCAGGTTAAGTGCTGAGTTCGTTGGGATATTGCTCAACATATTTAGAAACTATACGCTTTGAACCATGCAACCCCTTGTGGTTTTTTGAAAACCAGCAGTTTCCCAACTGGTTTATGGCATCTATCGATGTTTATTTTTTAAACTGGCGGGCTCGCCAACTACTTACTCCACAGATGATTGCTAAAGCGTTGAATGAAAGCTAAGGAATCATATTAAAATCGATTTCGGGCATATAAACTTCGTATCGCGGCTCCAGCGCAGTTTCGAAATGGCATTTCTTTTTTGTTTCTTTCACTAAGTGACAAAAATTGACCATTTTTAGCACGCTCTAGACGAGGTTTGGAACATCATAGGAATTGAGTCGATTAATGTCAATGGTAAAAAATTCATCCTTCTCCAATTTTGTATGAAATTGTCACAATAAAAAAAATAATCGTTCGTGAGCTACAATCGAAAACCCCGAAAAACAAACAAAACACGAGGTGACAAAGTCTAGAATCGGATTCAGCGATTGAAAATACAAATAAAACCGTTGTGAAAAAACTTTTGGGCATTTTTCCTGGGAGAAACCTTTATGATTGAAACTAATATTTTTATATTAGAAATTCCGCTGAATAAACATCATTTGGTTTACCTACCAACACGCTATTTTTCTATTACTTATTCGCAATTTCTCTAAGCTCGGAATAAACCTTGTTTATTGCCGTAAGAAAAAGCCCAATTTATTGAGGGGTTTCCATGTGCGAAACGTAATATGTTTTCGCGACATTTAGGTATTAATAATACACATGTTTCGATTTTTTGTGGTTGGTACCGTACTCATTTGTTTCAGTGAAACTTGCTGGTTTTTGTGCTTGTTCTCATCCGTTACAAATGAACCAACCATCCAGAAAAAATGCACGCGGTAGAATTCGCAGTATGAACGATTCGTCTCTTGTTGAAAGAGGATTGTTGCTTTGATTTTTTTTTCGAAAATTTGAATAGGTTATCCATAAAATCTGTTGTGGAATCATCTGCGGCTGAAAGACAAACTCTACTCGCTATTTTCAATCGTTCAAGATAACCTCTTGGGAGGTATTAATGTTGAAGAGGGGAACATTCTCCATGAAAATTTAAAAATGAAAAATATGATTTATTTGTAATATCTAACAGAAAACAATTACTTTCCTTGCTGAAGCCACGTTGGACATTGAACTACATCTGATAGATATTGTAAAAAGACTGAAAAGAAAAAAATCTGAAAGTGAAAATTCGCATTTTCATTCAGAGAGGTGATTTTATTTATATAATTTTCTCTAGTTTTCATTGAAAATTCATTAAATAAATTAGATAGAGAGAATCCCTATCTAGAGAAAACTAGAGAAAATTGATCAATTTCCTGAACATATTTTTAAGAATTTATTATCTTATTATTTTCTTATTTAGAAATAGATTTTGATGAAAATTTGACCAATGATATATCAAGACCTCTTGAATACAGTGGTGTTTGCCGAATTTTGATAAAAATTCTGAAATTGAATTGGTGGGTTGATTAAACGGCATATCTTTCAAATTTCATTCTCTTATTTTTTTATTTATTAACGTATTCCAACGTAATTCACAATTTAACCATTTGAAAATGTCGCGAATCCAGTGGTGAATTCAGATTTTTTTTAAATAATTTTTTTTTTATTTTTTGACCGTGAAAAACTGGATTAGTTGGCCTTGGAAATGGAGATTCATTCATGAAATTTGGTGTCCTAGTAGACTTTTCGAATGTCTACCTAATGAAAAAAAAATCATTCCAATTAGTTGGAAAATGTAGATTTTATAAGGGTCACACTGTATATATACCGAACATTCTTCTCTGTTGATAACGTCACACAGTTATTTCACGTATGAAGGATGAGTATGAAGATGCAGTCTACGTTTCTTAAAAAAATGCCTTTTTAATAAATACTCTGTAGTTCAAAAAAGAGTTTAATTTTTATGAATTTTTGATATAATTTCCGGTTTGAGTAGTCCGAGAGATTGTCATCAATATCAGCATATATATTTATTTATTCATCATTCTTTGTCCCAGCCAACCTGTGACTTCCCAAATTGAGGTTCTGTTCAACAGTAGGTATGACGTTATTTTTTTTTGTGACGGAAACGTACGATAATAGTTGAAATTGCTCCCTTTTAACTAATCGGTTTGCACAAAAAAAAACAACCATCCAGGCTCGAGTGTGAATGCCCCGATTCAGCCTCATGTCAGCGGATATGTGTGTTAAATCAAAATGTTTATACGATAAATAATATGCTGAGCTTTCGCCTTTGGAATAATGTGAAATTTTGACACCGCTTCCTGCCATAATACACCTTTTGTATTGCCAGCAGTGGATTTATAAGGACTGAAGGATAATAAATTATGGGTGTCGACTCTTTCTCCTCACACCCTCTTCTGAATAACATTCTGAAGGTGTTCTCCACGTTGAGAATGGATATTAAATGAGTGTCCGCTCAGATTTTCATGTCCGCCAGTATACGGATTGATGTACCTGTTATGCACCAAATTATGAATCGGAATAATTTGACTTTCTGCATTTTACAATACCATACGCCACTCTATGGCAAATTGCGCAGCGACCAATACCCTTCGGAAAAATTAGTCAATATTAATAATCAGGCAACCGCCATTAACACAGTGTCCTACGTCAGCAGCAACACGCGGCAGGCGCGGTGATATCAATGCGATTGTAATGATTCGTGTGTCCTCAGTAGCATCTACCGCGCGGCACACCAATCTTTATCATCGCTTTGATATCACCGCACCGGCCGCAACGGCCGCGTATTGCCGCTCACGTAGGACACTGCGTAAGTCACCATCGGCGCGTTATCGAAGTGTGGACCAACTATGGAAGTCCTAGATTGAAGGATGCAATCTGATTCTAGGCGTTCTAGTTGCCGCAGAAGTAAATACAAATAGGTACTAGCGAACCCGGCCCCATCATCGTATTTATTGGGTGATATGAATAAAAGCTAGCAAATGCTTGTACTATAGGTTTGTATCTCTCATAACTCATCAAAATGAATAGGTCTGTTTCAAGAAATTTGAGTAAAAGCATTTGCTTAAGGTTTATTCATAAGACCCATTGATGTGTATATTTTTGATTAGCCCACTAACCCTTATATAATTATTAATGTTATTGTCGGACTTATTTTATGGCGAAGTCGAGGATCGAAGCTCATAAAAAAAATCATTAAATTTGCCATGGGACTTATTGAGATAAAAACTATCCTATATCTCAAGTTAGAATAAGAAATACATTCTTGTTGTTGTTGCTCGGGTAAGAATATATTATGATCTGAGATAATCTCATTCTTTTCGGTACGTTCTAGAACCTTTCGAACGCTCTGTTCTGGTTTATTCCACAGTATTCTAGAATTTTTCTGAAATTTCCAGAAGCTCGAAAAACATTCAATTGTTTTCTCTCATACTCCAGAAATTTCCTGCCACATTCCTGATGGCCGAATTTTCGAGAACTTCACTTGAGTATCTTTCCAGTACGTTCAATAACCATCAGGAGCCTCTGTTCTGGTTGCTTCCTTGGATGTCTAGAATTCTTTAGAATTTCCATAAGCTCCGAGATTATTCTAGAGTTTTCTTTCTCATACTTATTCTAGAAGTTTCCAGGAAGTTCCACTACTATTCCTCTATTCCATTAAATGAATTTTCAATGAAAACGATAAAAAATTATAAAAAAAATCAACTATCTGAATGAAAATGTGAATTTTCACTTTCAGATTCTTTGTTTTAAAACCCATCTGACGGATCATATACAGGGTGTTTCTGAATTCTATAAAAATATTTTGAAGACGTATTCTGGGGTCGAAAAAATACCACTACCGCTTCATTTCTCAGATACAGGATGTTGAAATTTAACAAAAAAATTAGTTCTTTCTCAATATCTCTAAAACCGCTTTGGCTTCTTCTTTCAATTTTGGTACATGCCAAATACATTTTTTCCATGTTGATGGTTTTCTTAATTTTCATCAGTGGCGTACCTGATGAACATGCTCTCATGAGGAAATAATGATACGCTACTGCTTTTTTGTCAAATAAGTATTATTTTTACAACTGTCTTCTATCTTCCCATAAAAGGTCTTCATTTGCCTATTTTTTGCTATTCTCAATGAAATGCATTTTGTTTTTTAAATCGAAAACTGTTCGCCGTACGAAAAAAGTCAGGAGACCATTTTTATGAGTAGATAGAGGACAATCATAAATATAATATTCTTTTAAAAAAAGACATTGGCGTATCATTATTATTTTTGTTAAATTTCAATACCTTGTATCTTAGAATTGAATCGGTTGCGGACACATGATTGAATATGCCCTTGGAATATTTGTATTAAATTCAGAAACCCCCCCTGTTTAAGTCGTCACCTTCCATCAAAACTATCTTAAGTCCAAATTTTACGATGTGGCGTTAAGACTATCATGACCATACCCTCAATATCCTTGTTTTACCTGCAAAAACATAAATTCATCTGCTTATTTTAGCTTAACTCCACATCGTGAATTTGGACGATAGTTTGGATCCAAGGTGACGAAGTAACCTTCTCAATTTTTCAAGTCAACTTGCATCATCAGCATCATTCATTAGTTCTACTAGAATACTTCCATTTCCATTTACGTAATGCCCATTTCTCGGAGAGGTATATATGGCAATAAATCGCAAACAGGAATGTAATAATCCATTTCGGTGTACACTTTAGCCATATTGGATCTGCTATTGAATCCTCCAGCTACGTAAACATTCTTGTTTCTTGATGAGCATCCACTCTCTAGTCTGGGGGTTTGATGATAAGGAACAGTCTGCGAAGTAGGCAAGGCATATTGGGGTTTTGAAGTACTGACGATCGAGGTCTAAGGAAAGTTCGAATACAATTCAAAACGCAGACGAGATGAAGTCAAGTTTCACCTGAACGATTGATTTTGAATATTAACATGGAATTCGAAAGTTCGAAAGAAATACAATTTTATACATATATACTGCTCCTACTCACTAATTCAACAATATATAATACAATGGGTACGTTTTTTCAGGGAAAAAATAAACGTTATATCAGGATTAAGCTTTCATTCATGAAGATTTGAACTGAAAAATAACGAATTAAGTATTTTTAGTGTATGATCGTATGATCGAAGGCAGGCTACAACCTGCAGCCCATTTTTTAGTCTTATCTAACCAGAACAAATTAACCTTACATACACATTTCCTTGGTTTTTTAATTGCATGGATTTAAAATTATATTCTCTAAATAACACTGCATACATATTTTCTATGAAGAATCACAACCATATTTCAAACTTTGAGGACATTGAATACCACTCGCATTTCAACTTTCCTTGAGAGTTTTCAACATCTCAATTTGAACAGCTTTTATAATCAAGTGGCGCTGTACGAGAAAATGGTAATGGCTATAATATTATTACAAGAAAGAGGGGGACTTAAATAGGCATCTTACTCTCCATCATAACATTTTAGAGATGAAAAATAAAAGAGCCTTACTCTTCTTTGAAACACAAGCTTCTTATATTTTTTGCATGAAATATCGGAAAATATTTGCGAGCAAGTAGAAATCGCATTATGTTGTCGTTTGACGAGAGTTTCAGACTATGAATTGGAGTTAGATGAGAATATAGGATGGAACAGATTATTTTCATTCACAGCAAATCAAATAACTTCAGTTAATTTTCAGCGGAACGGCAAAAATGAAACCAATTCATAAAAGTAAATACTCTCAACGGTTTTAACTTATTTATTTATATCGAAAATATCTGATTTATTTTCCTCCCATACGTTAACAGAATGAATAAGTCTCTTTCAAGAAATCCGAGTAAAAATATGTTCTCCTATAGTTTACGCAGATTATGATGATATGTGAGACGCAGACAAACTCATTATCGTCTCCACAATTTAAATTGTTTTTCTATTTGAATCCATACCACTCCACTTCGAGATACACTAGACTTCTACCACAGGTTTATGATGATATAGTCTGTTTCACAAGTGTTTTTTGTTGACTATTTTTCTGGAGAGCTGGAGAGACAAAAAATTGTGAAAGTATAAAAAAAGTTTCGCATGAAAAAATTGCAATACTTATGAAAAATTCAATAAAAAAAAGAGAGGTTTGGTTTTCTGCTACTATCTCAAAAACTTTTGCCGATATCTAAAAGCGAAAAAAAAGTCCCACCTCCCGGAACCGTACCACCAAAAGAGAAATATATTAAAATTTCTATTTCATTAGGTATGTAAAATTGAAAAATATTTATCGCTGAAATTTATTCATTTGTAACAATTTGTTTATTGAGTATATAAGCAAATAAAAAAACCAATTAAAAAATCTCTTCAGAATATATGATTTTTCAAGAAATAACGGTATCTGAAAATGTTTACCTGATGCATAAAAAAATGTGAATGAACAAATGCGTGTTTAGGCAATAATTTTTCTATAAGAACCGTTTTCATTCTTACATATAAATAATTATTTTTATCAATGATTGAATAAAAAAAAATGGATAGTTTTATAAATATTGCATTTTCAGATGCTCTATGTTATTCATGTTTTCCATTTTTCAATATTTTATATTTATTTTCAAAAAAATCAAAAATTAAAATTCTTTAATTTTTTCAACGGGAATCGTTTCTTTTCTTAAGCCTTTGAAGAAAATTTGGTTCAACAATTATCCGTGTTTTTATGTTGATGCTCAACTTGTTAAAAACTGTTTATTATCAAAAGCACAACTGTCAATTGCGCTTAAGATGAAAAACAGGGGCGGTGCTCATCCGGCTCCTCCATCTGATCTTCGGCGTTTTTTTGGATCTAATTATGAGATTTCCTCAATAGAGGCTGATTATTTTCTTTTTTTGTACTTGAAAAAGATTTGAGAAATGAGGACCTTTCATTATTATTATTTATTATTATTATTATTATTAATTATAGGTCTTTTATGAATTTGATGATTTTAAGTCTTATGACTCTCCGCAGACTTATGATATAATATTTTATCAGTTTTATAAATATTTTTTTTGTCTAGCTGTTTTAGAATTCAGTTTATTCACCTTTGATCGTATCGCAGATTTAATTTCTTGTAATGTTCAGGTCTTCGATTTGCAGTTTTTCAAATATCCAATATTCGATTTTTTTCAATTTCACTAAAAATTTTCTCTTATATTGTTTTTTTTTTCTGAAATATCGTAATTTTAGTGAATATTGATTGAAAGTTTGATTTTGTGGAGGAAATCCAGTTCTTGACATAATTTTTTGGGTTTATGACCTTCCACAACCTGAAAATGAAAAAATTTTTTTAATCCAAAGAAATCTGTACAAGTTTAGAAGGGCAAATTAATTTTCTCTTTCGGTTCCCTCCAATCTCTTCTTTCATACAGATATGAAGAGCTTTCAATTCTTTATACTTACAATTTCAGTATATTTTACCGTTCTATATGTAGGTATTCCTAGATATCCCAATGGGGATTTGGAACACACTGAATAAATATCCACTATCCTTATATCGACCTCGGTTCTCACTCTCAGTACAACAAGAAATCCCTATGCGTCAGTAGCAAAAGTGTCCTAGACTATGATGAATTAGGTGTGTTTTAGGCATCAGGGGAGCAGGTTCATCTTGATGGATGACTGTGGCAAGTATAAATCGAAAATATTGAAATAACCTCTACGGAAGATGTATGTATAAAGGCAGATATGTTATAGTAGCGCGTCATTATATATTTTAAGGATTCAGAATTGAAAGCTCTTCATATCTGTATGAAAGAAGAGATTGGAGGGAACCGAAAGAGAAAATCAATTTGCATCAAATTATCGCGAAGCGATAGACCTGAGATTGGAATTTTCCAGCCTTTATTCGGTCGAACTACTCCACTTTGAGCTGAAATGGTCGTCTACCAGAGATCAAGTAGCAGGTAAAGAAATATAAACTATAACCCAAACACAAAAATTACATCAATTTCACTTGACGCGCGTTTCATCAACAAAGTTAGCATCTTCACGAACTAAACTTTTTTATTTTGTTATTTTGGTAGTTTCAATTTCTTGAGTGGTATTCACACGAAATGTAATTAACAAATATTCATTTGTCCGATCAAGTAACACGTATTCCAAGATTGTCTTCAGTGTTATGAAGCCAAGTGAAAATTCGCGGTTACTGGCAGAACAATAAAAAAATTTAGTCAAAATCAGAAACCAGCTGCTTATCTGTCTCTTTGTGGTCAAGAGGTGGCCTGCAGGTCCACCGACTCCGCAGAAAATAGGCAGAAGAGATCTTGGAAAACCTCCTGTTACAGACACCGCGTTTGGAACACGAAGATAGTTGAAGAATTCCCACAAGTCAAGGTGTGGAAAATCCGTGGCATGGACTGAATAGTAGCAGGGGATGTTCACAAAGGAAGCCCTCAAGACAGCAGGTCAAATCGCAGGGTATTTCAGATCTTACTGCAACATGCGCAGCTCTGTCTCAGTGGATCAAAATCTCCAAGAAGGAATCAAGGTTCCTGTGGTACCCATGCACAGAGTTTCTAGAGGAAAAACTGACCATCCTTGAAACATCCGAGACACATAAACCTATTTAGACATTCGAACTCCAGAAAAACTACTGAAACACTAGTTCAGGTATGTAGAACAATCTGAATAGTTTCCACCCAAAAGTCCGGTTCACCATACGTTTCTGGTTGAATTGGTTACCAAAAAAGCAATCGACTAGGCCACAAGGGGTACAGGAAGATAACACACAGATCGATATCTCAATAATGGATCTAACCATCATCCAAAACAGGAACGCACCGTCAACATCAACATCCTAGTGAACAGAGCGTTGGGAATTTATCAACGAAGACACATAAACTAAAAAAAAACAACTAACAACTGTGTTACAAGCGAACGTCTACAACGAAAACGACATAATTCGTGCTACGAGAAGAAAAGGAACACCAGTGAAGAAAAACCCCAAAGCACTGTTTATCTGACATACATAGAAGGTATCACCAACAGAACTGGGAAAATTTGGAGGCATAAGAAAACTAACACCGTCTTCAAATTCACGAAGAAAATATCGGAATATTCGAGATCAGCAAAAGACAGCACTCAAATCAGCAGGAGTTTATAAAATTCCATGTAACTTTGGTAAGGTTTATATCGGACGAACAAAGAGTATCATTGGTACCCGCCTAGTCGAGCACAAGCGGAGTTGTCTATTGGGACGAATGAAGAAATCCGAGGTCGCCGCATTGTCCGACGGAGAAGACAATAATCCAATTCGAAAATAACGAGAGCTCTGAAAGGCGCAAATAAACCATATCACCATCGAACGGAAAGTTCGAAGGAATCCACCATCGCAGAAAGTGCGCGCCAAAACAGCCAGCAACTAGAGCTCCAGTTTCAGTTGATACGAAAAGAAGAGTACCTCTACCACGCCACTGAAGATGACTGCCACAGTTGCGGTTGAAACGTTTGGAGATTCTGACCGAAGAAAATCATGAAAGACCAAGAAAGCTTTTTTGAATGTTTGGCAGTGAACTAAGGTTATCGCCGCTCTATCCATAAAAGAAAAGGAATTTCTAAATCAGATTATAAATATCCCAGGAATTCCTAGCCTGAGGCCAGAATTTTTTTTGATTCAATAGGAAGAGTTAGCGTTTACTGATGATTGCAATGACCATAAAGATGTTTCACCATTCGAGTCGATACATAATTATGGCTTCAAAATTCAAATATACCTTCAAAAAACAGTTCTTGTAGAAAACTCTGCCAATAATCTAACAAATGTGATTCAACGGTCGTAATGTGCAGTAGTTGTTTTCTGTTAGATATTTTCCGAATTTGTGGTTGGATTTAAAATTGAATAACAAATTTGAATAATGATGAATATGGAGGGGAGACATTGTAATGCTCTCTCAACATATAGCAAGCTATTCTGTACGCTCTCATGAAACCACCATACCCAAGATGAAAACTTTCCGATACTGTATATATATGCAATCTGAAAATGTTATACAAAAACTACAGACAAAGATTCAATGGTGCAGTGGGATTATTAAAACTTTTCTAATGCGTGTTGGTAAACTGTTTATATAAGGAAATACAATCCTTATTGAAAAAGTTTGGTGAACTAAAATGAGGTCGGGAATTATTCGGATATCTGAGCTGAAGCCAACCGAATTCTTTTACTTAAAGTTGACAGTGTTATGATTATAGTTTTTGATGCCACATGAGGAACATAATATGCAGAATTTAGAATCATTTGTTGGCAAAACTGATCGAATTATGAAATAACAGGACCATACGCAATATTACTGAGAGATTTGAGGGATTTTCATACATTTCCACCATAGAGGGAGTATATCTTTGAAGAATAAATGTCTAAAACACTATTAAACTATTCCGCTTACTGCCCTGAATTCTAATTTTATAAATCAATTCAATCTCTTATTTGTAGTCGAAACTGGCAACTTGATTCCAATTCGTAAATCGGCTCAGATTTTCTCACTTACACAGACCTTTGAAATCATTGAGAACTCCTACGGCATCTAGAACGCCCAAAAACGTCCACCTCCCGATTAATTGGCAGATTTCGAAGCGTCCGTTGTCAACCAATACCTAAATGGATGGCGACGTTATCACCAGCCGCGCTTCTAAAAATTGACTTGTCTTTCCCCACAGATTCCCTGGCAGTTATATCCAAAAACCATGTTCATGGATCGCCACAATCATCAAGGCTACGCTCATTTTTCCATCTGCAGCAGTTTCGAGATGAAAGCGTTACATTGTGCAGAGGAACCTGGCATGAGAAAATTGATTTACATTCAGCCAAATAGACCGTAAATTACGACTTCATCGACTCCCAAACTCAGGCCCATTATTTTCCCGAACGTACTGCATCCATCACCATTTCTGGATTTGGACTCACACTTCTCAAAGTACCTACTCCGGAAGTATTGTGTCTATAACTTTACCTGTTTCTGCACCTGGACTTTTCTTCTATAACTTTCCGCATCTCTAAAATGGTCTGCAATCGAACATGTCTTTACATCCTCTGTTCATCGCCTTTTCAAGAGTTTCCAGAAACTGTCCCTGTTACTCTCGTGTTCTCTCAGCTCTATTGGTTTCCAATTCTGGCAAAATTTTCTGCAGCGAGTCATGTTCTTGTGTTCCTTCATGTTTTCCGCTCCTCTCTCTCGTTGAGTTTCCCAAAGCATGTCTTGTTCTTGATTTCCTTGAACTCACACATTTTTCTGTTCCTCCGAAATTTCTCGCGGTCTTGCTCTTCTTGTCAATCCTGGCATACTTTTAATTCTTGGAAAATTGGTTCCTCTTGTAAATATTTTTTTCTACGACCACATAGAAATATGCTCATTTTTTGCGCTTTATCAATCAAAGAAGTAGGCCGATTGTATACACTTTTTCTACTCTACATCGCGAGCTACACTGTAATGATTATTTCAGTAAAGGTTATTTCACTTCCCACGACTTTCATGAACTAATTGACTGTCATTAGAGGTATTAACGAATTTTATTTTCATCCTGTTTATCTTCTCGCCTGTGTTCTTATTTTTTTTGTATTGCTTCTGTTCGTTTGCTTTAGCGCGTTTGTTTCTGTTTCTTTGTTTTTTTTATTGGTATACTGCTGATGCTTATTAAATACTAATATGTCCCGCAGTATAGTAGGTTTCAACCCCACTTCTGCGTTCCCTGGAGTTTTTCTGAACGAATATAAAGTTCCTCTACATATGAACCAGAAAATTTTAAAAAATGTCATAAAAAATTTCCAAAGTAGGTGCAGTAATAAGTTCGGAACGGACATGAGTGAATTGATGATCTTCACTCTTTTTCACTGAGAACTCTTTATTGTGATAGTTGTCACTATAGAGAGATTTACTTTGAAATGTTTCCATACTGAAAAATGTTAAGAAATGTCGCAAGCAAAGTAGAAGTAATAAAGTTCTCAAAGTAACTGCAATATTTGAAATCAGACTCGAATTCTAAAAATAATTGAGGAATAGATCTCATAACATATCCAAAACTCAAATTTCTATCTTTGTAAATAATCACTTCTCCAACGATTATATAAATGAGATGGAAATCGAAAGTTACCTAAATATATTCAGTTTTTTATGTTCCTGTTTTATCCAAGATCGATTGTACAAACATCACCGACGGATATATTGAAGTAACAGAGTGGATGTACGTGACAGAAATCGCTTTTCGTGCATTAAAATTACATTTTCCCGCATTTGTTGAGGTGCTGAGAGATTTCCCTAGAGCAGATGAAATAAGTTTCAGAAGTTATTAGAATTCAGTGGTGAATTCCTGAATAATTTCTGGAATATGAATATCGAGAGGTACTAAAGATTATAAATTGAGTCAGCGACTGGGTGCCATTAAATATAAATCGTTTTTCAAGGCCCATTATTCAAACTGTTTTTCATAGCAAAAATTTTCATTGCAGTATAGTCCAGACATACAATTTTTTGTCAAAAACACCTCCAGTCATTTTGAGAAGGTAAGATTTCGAATGGTTATTCACATTCTCAATATCAATTGGAAATTGGAAAAATTACTCAATCGTATCGAAATGGCATTTTTTAACAAATGGTTTGTAATTATTATACGCAGCTGAAGGGATGAAGGGATAGGTTTCCGAATGTACCGTTAAAGTTGAATTTATTGATGGTGTTTTCTCACATCGAAACTTCACTTGCATATGGGTACCAACCGACTTTTATTGAAGAATTAAAGAACATAATTTTTCTTGATGTTAAAAGCAGAAATATAAAAAATGTGAATGGCAACTTGATTTTGAGATATATCTACGTAAACGCATGGAAGCATAAAACTAATTCCCTCCTTTATTACGTGAGTTGCTCAAATCTGTATATACAAATAATGTGGTTGTTGATGATCTCTGATATTTGTCCGCTACTCCCGTTTACTCTGCCGTTAACCTGAGCCCGAAGTTCCTACCTATATGACGCCTATATACAGATGTATACCGACAGGGCCAAAGCCGGAAAA
Source organism: Chrysolina haemoptera (assembly GCA_958298965.1). Taxonomy (NCBI): domain Eukaryota; kingdom Metazoa; phylum Arthropoda; class Insecta; order Coleoptera; family Chrysomelidae; genus Chrysolina; species Chrysolina haemoptera. The sequence goes on along the minus strand of OY282595.1, from coordinate 9,831,054 downwards.
CATCCCTTGTGGGATTATATGCGAGGATTAAGGGATTAACGCCTCGGAAGGCTTGTTCAGTCAGGTTGAGATGAGTGAATATCAAGAGATCAAACATAGACTCGCCATATTGGAATAACATTTGTTTGACGTTAATAATCACATGCGAATGAATGAATAAATTTATAGAAATGATTTTTGCTCATTTTTATTCCGTCGACAGTTTTTGTCAACAGTAAGAATCATATCATTTGGTAGGTACACGAAAAAAAAATTATTGGGGTTTTTAACTGTCGTGCTTTCACACATAAGGACAATACAATATTTGTAGGCGATTTTTTTAATTTCAGCCATCGTGTAATGAAAAAACACGGCACGGAGAAAATGACTGCACATTTAATTTCTAGAGATAGTTCGATGATTCTTTCACAGTTTTGTTTCTTTTTACTTGAATTTTTATAATTCATCCAAACCAAAAAATGGAAACTTGTCTATTTGTCTTGAATGCTACATTTATGACTCATTCATTTGAAATGAATTTACACATATTGTAAACCGAAACTGTTGAATATCGAAAAAGTATTCTTCTTGAGCATGGTGTTTCATAATTAAATGCTAATCCTTGAAGGCGATAATTATTGGATGATTTTAAAAAAATCATACAATACAAGGGGTTGAAATTCAACAAAAATAGTAATGATGCGCTACTGTGTTTTTTTTTCTTTTTCAAATAATTTATCTATAATTTTCCTCTGTATTCTCATAAAATGGTCTCTTGACTTTTTTTTCTTCGAGGAAAAGTTTTCCATTTCAGATTAACAAAATTCGCATTGGCACAAGCAAATAGAGGGATTTTATTTTTTAAATCGAAAATCGTTCGCCGGACGGAAAAAAAGACAGGAGACCACTTTTATGAGAAAATAGAGGACCATTAGTATCATTATTTTGTTAAAAATTTGACAGGGCATGTTAACAGGGACGCCGCTGATGAAAATTAGGAAATTCTTTATCATGAAAAAATGCATTTTATGCATACTTTGCATGTTCTGAAATTAAAAAAAAAAGCCAAAGAGATTTAAAATATTTTTTAGTTGAATTTTAACACCCTGTATCTCAGAAATAAAGCGGATGCAGACTTACGTTCAGGAATTTTTCTTAAATTAATTTCAGGATTATCGCCCTTTAGTATTAGCATTCTATTACGAAACATCCTGTATAGTACTCGATAAACCTCGTATGAATATATAAAATATATTGTGTCTAAATCCGAACATCCGAAATTCAATCTAGTTCAAATCCACCGAATTTCATCTTCGTCAAAAAAATAAGACAAAATTTCCATAACCTCCCACGACTTTATCTTCAGGAACTATTGTGGATAAATGACGAAATAATGGACGTCATATCTTTTTTATAGTGTAACATTTCGAATCGAATTAAATCTTGCGATTTTATAGCAATAGGCTAGTAGATATGGACAATCTATTCACAATAATTCCAAAAGTTATCAAACTTCAATACAAGGTTGGGAAGGGTTCAGAAATGAACTTTAAAATTTTGCAACTCGTTCAGAGGTACGGAACATTGTCATGATTGCAATTAACTTGAATTTTGCTGTATACTCGTTGAAAATATAACAAAATTTTTTAAAACTCTGAGTAGTTTCAAATATATTATTTCATATTACGAATCAAGTTTGCAACCAATTTAAGTGTACAGAACTTTTGGAATTTGTTCAACGTGTATATACACCAAAATTCAAGTCATTGCAAGATTCGTTGCAAACTAAGATTTATTTCTTTCTTGATGTACCATTCACTTGACCAAAGTTTGAAAACTTGGAGATATTGTTGAATTTCCGATTTTTAATATATTATATCTCTATATACTGGCCTATAAGCCTCGCACGCATGATTTCTTATATTCCATTTGATGCTCAGCAAAAATAAAGTAGAGCATCTTCCGAAAAGTGGATAGTGATGTTCCTCGAAAACGTACTCGATAAATTTTTTATTGCGTCGGATTCGAAAATCGTGTAGAAAAACTTCACGATCCATTTCATTTGTTTTATAAAGCTGCACACTAAAGCCAAACACTTTATATCTTCCTGCAATGAGGATTTCATACTTTACTGCTACTCGGGGACCTCTCCTGCACGTTTTCGTGCAAGTTTTTAGAAAGTGATTGTCATACAACGTGATTATTTGGAAAAATTGAGAATTAATTCTTAGATTACAAATATTACAGTCAGTTATCAGGATCAGTGCAGGTCAAAAAGATGTGTGAGATAAGATATTGGAGGCACTACACCTTTTTCAATTGTAATTCAGAAAGAATACTCAAGTTGTATTTCAATCAGTATAATTTGTAATTCAGAATAATGAATTGTAATTCAGAAAATATCAAATGAAATTCAGATTGGTGAGATGAAATTCAGAAACTGTAACTTCGTATTCGAACTGAAAACGTTGCGCGGCAAGCTTTTGAACCTGCAACTCTCAGAATAACCTACATTACACATTTGAAGAAATTACTTTTTACTTTTTAGTGCATTTGTATAAGAGCTTGTCTTGACTTCAGATATTTTCCAAATTTCCAATGTCAGGCCATAAATATTCCATGACCTTGTTATAAAATCTCTTGCCCAGAAACAATAATTTCACTTCATAAAATATGTTTATTTTTTCTGTTATTAGCGAATTTTGTCTTTGTTCTCAGTTGAATAAGATTCTCAATATATCATGTTCTCATCTCTCAATGTTCAAAGGAACCCCTTTTTTTCATCTGAGCTTCTGGAGTGAACGTGTGGATTTGGCATATAGCCACGTTCCAATGAAAAGGAAACGTCAGTTCCCTTATCAACCGTTGCAAAACTTTCAATAAACCGTCACGTTTTATTGAAAATCAGTTGTGACAGCTGTTACTCGATCCATGCTGGTCCCGACAGGATATACGCTTTTACAACTAATTATTGCTTCGGGAGCATTAATGAAAAAAAAGTGAAAGAGCTATTTAACAAACAAAAATGCCGAAATGAACCCGAAATTACGAGTTTTGTAACGTAGTTTTTTTGTGTTTTACGGCGTAGGTTATTAGGGCGATATAGAGCGGCCAGGTTAATGGTGTTTACTCATCAGTTTTTATGAAATGTGTTCTGCTGCGTAGGTTATTAGGACGATAGAGAGTAGACAATGCTAATGGTGTTTGCCCATCAGTTTCTATACAATGCACGCTTTTTGAATAAAATATAGGGATGGTGACTAAATGAGAATAGTTCGGTTTATAGGACGTGAAGAAGTTTCTCGTTTTGAAAGTAATATCGAAAATGGGATATTGGTCGTCTGTGGTAATGAAAATCATCAAGAAATACCCATGAATAATAAGTATTTCCCAAAAATAAAATATAATTTGTTGAAAACGAAAAGTTTCAAAATACCATTGAGACAAATAACAACACTGGATTGACCAGGAAACAATATTAAATTCCTAAAAAATTACACATGATATACGGCTCACAAGGGGACTCGATTCTATTTCTTGAGACGCAACCTTTAGCTTGTACATAGCAGTACCTACGAACGATCTCCAAATGTTATTAGATAATCCGAAATGAAAAATTCCAACTTCAGAATACTTCTGATCCAAAGAAAATATGACTTCTTTAGGGATCAAGAAAAATGACTCCCAAGGAAAGGAGTTTTCGTCCAGTTTTCACCCCTTCAAACCCTTTCAATTATGGCCTTTTCATGACTATTTCCTCGACTTTGTAGGATTTGAAAAAAATAAATAAAAATTCCTCTATGTTAAAGTGCATACGACGAACTACCTTTCCTTTGGGGGGTTGCTTTTCTTGATCCCTAAAGAAGTGCTACCTAAAGTTTCAAAGCTGAATCGAGTCCATTTTTGATCATAGCCGGTCCCGCGAGTTTTTCGAGTGCCTCCTTTTACCCCCTCTGTGATCCGGCCCTGCTAAAAATTTCTTCCACCTCTATTTCAGCCATCTAAGGACTGAATTGAAAATAATGAACTGGAAAGTAAGAATATGGGAGACCGGCAAATTTTTGACCTAAGACATTTTAGGGAGAAAAAATTTCAAAAATTTTTTCCAGCCCCGCCCCCAACCAAATTTCCTTCCGCTTTGTCAGATGATAACTGATTACTTTTTGAACAACTTATCTCAACGGAAGGAATATAGAAGATTGCTAACATTTATCAAAATATTTTTCCTTGTTCTCGGCTGGGCCCTACTCGAAATCAAAAATATTTTGGATCTGGTATATTCAAGGTGAGTACTTCCATTCCTAAGCTCGAAAGGAGTATAGCTATTAGGCGCATTTATTCACTGATATTGGATTCAAAGAAATGAGATAAAAAAGTGACTCACCCTGAAGGTCCTTGTGACCCCAAGACTCGAATTGAATTTGATTAGCATAGAATTCAATATTATGAACAAAATATAGTTATTTACCTAAAAAGTGCGGAAAGTAGTACTTTTCCGCATGCGACGGCAGTTGCACGAACGACGCGGAGCGGAGTTCGGGCAAGCCGTTAAGGGCGGAAAAGACATTTTCCGTAAGAGTTAGGTACAATATTTTTCCTACGAGTGTTTTTTTTCATCTTATTTATGAAAAAACAAGGTTTTTGATAAACAAGTTTTTATAATAATTCTACAAAATAACTAATAAGACAGAATAGGTACATAGATCATTTAGTTAGTTCTAAATATCGTAATTTTCAACAATACAAAAATCGTGCGGAAAAGTAGAAATCGTACGGAAAAGTAAAAATCGTGCGGAAAAGTAACTTTTCCGTATGATTTCAAATTGTACGGAAAAGTACAACTTTCAAAACAAAAAATCGTGCGGAAAAGTTACTTTTCCGCACGCCCGTAGGAAAAACATATTTTCGCTTCAACCAGAAACGTATATTTTTTTTAAATCATACTCCACCTCAAAGTACCAGGTAAGTTCCAAAAATAATTTTTAATGGTACAGAAAAGCTACATAGTAGGATTTCTGTAGTAAAGAAGGCAACGGTTATGTTTGGAGAACTCACAACTAAAAAATTATGGTCCTGCAACTCAGAGCGCTACCTAAATCTAATCATTAAATTAATTAAAACATCTTTTGTGTTCTGATGAATGAATTATCTGTGGCTGGAAGATAAGATCTGAAAAACCTTCTGAACAGTACTTTCGAATAAATATGTAAAACCGATGCATAATAATTTTCCATATTGAAGGTGATGGAATTTCCAAGAACGTGTTTGAATTGCAAAATACGATGAAAAACACATCGTTCAGAGAAAATGTGCATGGAATCTCCATATTCCCACACTTATGAAGCCAAATGGAGAACGAAGTTCTATGAGAACATTCATTGATTTTCGACATGGATATAACATGGAAATCTAGGAAGTTATATGTGAAGTTGCAGTTGGAAGTTGAAAATGTGTTTGCCAAAGGCGATCATATGGGAGACGTTCAGAACAAACAAAAAAGTATAAAGTTTGAGCATAAGTGCAACTATGTCTCAAAGAGTCACGAATCCGCGAAAGTGATTCGTTATACAATGTTTCCTGCAATCATGTACGGAGATAGATGAAACAAATTAGTTTAATTTAAAATTATATAATATGTTTTTATTTACTCGCTTTCCTGGATGTCTGTTCGGGTGAAATTTTGTAATTGATTTAGAAGTGGGTGCCAAAGTTTGAAACGAAGACGTCGGTGAGTACAGTGAAACCAATCTAGCGATAGATTTTAAATTGCGCGTTCAATCATGTTGAGTGCCTTATATCACTGGATATATTACGGACTATAATGCGTGATAATGTTAGGCTGGTTTTACTATATTTCGGACGTCCGTCGGTAATATTCACAGATGCCTTCGGCCTAACAACCAGTAAACAAAAGGTACCGTTTTGACATGAGATATCGTAAGTAATGAAAACTGGATCATGCAAAATGGTTAAACACAATTTTTTCAATAAACGTCAAAAACTATTATAATATGATTATAAAAAAATAAAATTAGGTAGTGTAAAATTTGAAAAGTGTTAAATGCCTTAATTATTGTTGATATAAATGATATCTTGGATTTTTGCTTGATTGAGGACCATAAAGGTGAAAATATAAAAATCCCATATAGTTTACATGCAGTGTGCGAAATATGTATTTCGCACACTACTTCGTGCACGGTGTCATGGTAACGAAGGAAAATGAAAAAAAGGGTCACTTCGCATATTGTTATCAATGCGCGAACCTTGTCATTTTTTGGCGTTTTTAGAAAAAAGGTTTTTGAGTAGGTAGTGAATAAGAAACTGATTTGTTCCGAAAACGAAGAAAGTTGGGACACATGCTTATACAGTGTGACCCATTTAAGATGGAAGCACCCTTATAAAACTTACATTTTTCAACCGATTGGAATGATTTTTGTTTCGTTTGGTAGACATCCAAGAAGTCTACTAGGACACCAAATTTCATGAATAAATCTCCATTTCCAGGGCCAACTGATTTTATTTTTCAAGGTAAAAAATCTAGAAAAATTACTAGCGATTTTTTCAGAAAAAATCTGACTATACCACTGGATTCGCGACATTTTCAAATGGTTCATATGTAAATTACGTCGAATTGCGTCAAAGAATAAAAAAGTTATAAGGGAATGAAATTTGAAAAAAATGCCGTTTAATTAACCCACCAATTCAATTTCAGAACATTAATCAAAACTTTGACTACACCACCTTATTGAGGGTGTCTCGAAATATCACTGACTATAATTATGAGATAAAATGACATTTTCCTGAAAATCCATTAATATATTTTTCAAATTTTATTATCTATAATTTTTTTATTTATTTACAGATTTCGATGAAATTTTAAGTAGTGATATATCGAAACCTCCTTAATACAGTGGTGTTTTCCGAATTTTGTTATTGATTGACGCATTTTAACGTAATTTACATATGAACCGTTTGAAAATTATGCGAATCCAATGGTGTAGTCAGATTTTTTCTGAAAAAATCGCTAGTAATTTTTTTAGATTTTTGACCTTGAAAAATAAGATAAGTTGGCCCTGGAAATGGAGATTTAATCATGAAATTTGATGCCCTAGTAGACTTTTTGAATGTCTACCTAACGAAAAAAAAATCATTTCAATCGGTTGAAAAATGTAAGTTTTATAAGGGGGTTTCCATCTTAAATGGGTTACACTGTATGAAGAAAAAATAATTTATCTGAAAAACTGATAGTGGACGTTTGGCGGTTCAAACCTGGTTCACCTTGTATATTTTTTTTGTAAAATTTACGATATTCATCATTGTTCTAACATTCTATTCAATTTTCAAATAGTGGACCTATGCGAGCGTTGCTACTCAAACTGGGACACTCTGTAGTTCTGCAGAACTTCACTGTCTCATATCAGAGATAAATTGACTGGATTGAAATTCAGGTATAACAAAGATTAGGTGGATGTCAATTTCGGCTCTGAACCCGATAATATCATCTACGTCTCGCAACCACGAGAATATCAGTATGCAAATAACTCTCGAAATTGTGCCGTCATTTAGCATTTCTGGCATAAGCCGATTAGAGCACGTCGACACTAGCTTTTCTCCGGTAACTTCTGAAAACCATTTATCAGACGACTTCCTTGCAATGCGGTGATTGAGGTATATTGAAGTCAACATCCGACATTATCATCATATAGAAAGAAGTAACTTTTTTCAAATTTAAGACAGTGGTAGTATACAAATAAAATAACTGAGAAAAAAGTGTACTATTGATAAAATATAATAAAGGAGTCATCTTCGACCATAAGTTAACATGGAATCAACATCTACAAAAAGTAATAGAAAAAAGTTCAGTAGCCTTCAATCTGTGCAGGAGTGGTACGACGGCTGGGAGTACTGCAAAGACAAGCATGTCTGAGTGCCACCACTGCCATGAGAACCGCTCCAACAGCCGCACTAGAAGTCTTGCTCAACCTACCTGCACTACACATATACATGAAAGGCGAAGCCAGGTCAGTCACGAGCAGATTACTTAGAGGTCAAGCACCCATAAGCAACATGCACGGAAGTGACTACAACAAGCTATATGAAGAGTTGGAAAACGACATTGTCATCAGATGGCATAATTCCCAGATATAGCTTTGACAAAACTTTTAAGACAAGCATAACGGACAGGGATACGTGGAAGGAGGAACCTCCCATTAACGCGGAAATCGCTGTCTACACGGATAGCTCCAAAGCCATTAAAGGTTCAGAAGCCGGCATATGTGGAGCCAAGCCGAAGATGAGAATCTCACTAAGCTTAGGTAAACCCACGACGATATTCCAGGCAGAAATCGTTGCAATACACCATTGCGCCAAGAGTTAATAAGGCAGGAGTTCTCATTTTGTTATTTACTCGGATAGCCAAGCGGCAATAAAAGCAGTCGACTCTATGCAAATCACCTCAAAACTTGTTTGGGACTGCATAGAAGCCCTAACAGAGCTAGGCAGTCAGAACAGACTGACACTAGCTTCGGTACCAGCTTACACAGGTTACAGAGCCAATGAAGAGGCTGATTCACTAGCTCGAGAAGGAGCAAATAAGGCCCGGAATGGCCCAGAACCGTTTTGCGGTATAGCGAAAGCTGTACGAAAAACCAACACCAAATCATGGATCCAACAGAAATCTTAAGAATGGTGGAACGATTCATCCCAAGAAGAATCTCTCCGTAAAAAAAGCAAAAAGGTCAATTGATTGCTATAGTCGGGATTTTAAAGATCGTAGGGGGTAGGATACTGTTGAACCAGTAAAATTAGTTGATCTTCGTTCATTTTATTCACAAAGGAGTTTGAAAACAAATATTACGAAGCACATGGATTGTCGAATCGATGCATACACGAGCTGGCACGCGGACGCTCTGAGATGCCGAACATACCCGAAGGTTCCGAAGTGCTCCGAAGATGAATTCTGCCTCTTCGTCGCGCCGCCTGGATGCTTTGGAGGATTGGAGAAGATGCAGGCGGCAATGCATCTTGTCGCACCGTGCCGAAGATGAATACATGTAAACTTTTATGGCGACAAAAAACGCGCCGCGCCTTCCAAGTGGGCGTCGAGCTTAACTCTACAACAATTCACTGCATTAGTGAATGCCGGTAATTAATATTGACCCACCACATTGAAATCCATTCACCTAGACAACCCGCTTGCGTAATATTATTGCTTGCTGGTTTTGATCGTTCAAGCCGTTGATATGTGGTTTGAAGACAATGAAATGATTAACTGATTTCGACGACACACAAATAGGTGATTAATTACGTGAGAATTTAATTTGGGTGCTCGAATCGTATCCTGAAATATAGAGTTAGTACCTACATATACATCCCAGTTCTGGATTAACTTGAATGAAGAATACATTGCAACGTATGGCATTTGAATAAAAATTCCTTCGAATTTGAGGAACAAATCATGTTTCTTAGAAACTACATGAGCGTGTGGTTGGCTGAAGTAACTTGTAGTTTCGAAATAGAGAACGAATGTAGGATAATCCACGATAAAACAAGTTGTATTTGTAGAGATTATTTCACGAATGGAATAATCACCGACTATTTTAATTCATATGACAGTTTTAATTTTCACGATGAGCGTTAATTAGGCGTTTCTGGCAAACCAGACAACGGATCAACCTGAAAGTTTGGCAGTATGCATAAATGAATATGATCTACACGCCCAAAAAAATTTTAGACGCTGCGGCGTTGCCGCTTCTGCTATAAAGTATCAGCTACTTTGATTTTTTAAATGGAACACCCTGTATATAATATCATATCATGATTTCTTATCACTTTGGCAACAACTTCATGTACTGTTTTCCTATACCTATCTGTTACCGTTTAAGAGATATGAATTAAATTCGATTTTTTTTTACCAAACATGTACTTTTATAAACGCTGATACTTTTCTTTCTTTCTTTCTGTTTGTTTTATAAACGCTGATACTTTTCTTTCTTTCTTTCTGTTTGAAACAGTTTATCTCGAAAACGGTTCGAAATCGAAATAGGATTATCTGAACACAGTCAATTTAAAATTGGATGAAGAGTTAAAAAAGTGGAAATATACAGGGTGTTCCATTTGAAAAAATTGACTGTCACTAATTTTTTCATGTGATAAAATATCTGCATTTTCTAACGACCCAGTATGAGGCAAATAAAAATATGGCTCCGAAGTGAGGATCCTCATGGTATCACTCCACTCCATTTTGAATTTGATCACCTTCGTACCAGAGAGTTATTAATTAATTTATATCTCATAAACGGTAACAGATAGGTATAGGAAAATAGTACATGAAGTTGTTGACGAAGTGATAAGAAATCATAATGTGATATTATATACAGGGTGATGCATTTGAAAAATCAAAGTAGCTGCTACTTTATAGCAGAAGCGGCAACGCTGCATCGTCTAAAATATTTTACGCGTGTAGATCATATTCATTTATGCATACTGTCAAATTTTCAGGTTGATCCGTTGTCTGGTTTGCCAGAAACGCCTAATTAACGCTAATTGTGAAAAGCCTTGTATACTATTGTTCAATCGTTCTGTCAAATTAGTTCAACAGAAAAGATATTTACTTGGCAATCTATATTTACTTTCAATGAAGCGCACTTTAATAAAAAAAAACATTACTTTTTGTCAATTTTCTTTTATAACAGAAGGAATTTGTAGAAATATAGAACACATATACAGTATCGGAAAGTTTTCATCTGGGATACGGTGGTTTAATGAGAGCATAAAGAAAACATTGCTATATGTTGAGAGAGCATTACAATTTCTCCTCGACTCGCTCGAGGAAGGGATATCGACGTGAGTTGTCAATTCGTCGGGCCAGGCAACAGTAGAGACGCGCAGTAGTGCGTCTCACTTATTTATGTGGTATTATCTTATCAATGCGTTCCTTGTTGCTCGCGTAGGTTTCTGTCTATACCCCAGATGAAAAGTTTCCGATCTGTATGGTTGAACCTATTCAAGAGCGCCATTTCTCTAAATCAATGCTGTTTAGCAATTATTAAAAATAATCTTTCCATACAAGTAAGTGCTAACAGAAATTTTTGTGAAATTCTGTTGAACTCGTCGAGTACCCAGTATGAACGTAAACACATCTATTATAACATTTATCTAAACTGAATCGAGAGTTTTGACATTCTTGACAGTACGGACATTTGTATTTAATAACCTCTAAGTACTCGTAATAGTAGTGATAATACTCTAATTCAAAATACCGTCCGATGATCCTTCTGAGAACCCAAAACCTCCCGTAATCAATGTAAACGATTCATGGTATATATACGCAGTATCAGTAGCTGCTGCTTGGAATGCAGAACTAGTCACCTACCCATTGGATGTGGTCAAAACAAGACTACAGGTACAAGGAGAAAAAGCTTTATCGCTTAGTCATGTTCATCACCACAGAGGCATGATCAAAACATTCGTAGGAATAGTTAAAGAAGAAGGTGTACTCAAGCTCTGGCAAGGAATGTCTGCGATCAACGTCCGACATTTATTCTATTCAGGAACACGCGTATTAATATATAAGGATTTGAAGACGTGGATTCTGAAACAAGACCCAGACCAGTCCTCAATGCCATTGTGGCAATCAGTCTTTTGTGGTATGACAGCAGGTGCTTTCGCCCAATTCATAGCCAGTCCCACAGATCTAATCAAAGTTCAGTTGCAAATGGAGGGGAGGCGACGACTTCAAGGATTCCCGCCTAGGTTTCATGGAACATGCGACGTTATTCAGAAAACTTGGAATGCTGGTGGGATCAAAGGATTGTGGAAAGGTTGGGTTCCAAACGTCCAGCGAGCAGCACTGATAAATTTGGGAGACTTGACCACCTACGATATGGCAAAATATTTCATTCAGAAACACACTGATTTACCTGACCAATTTGTACTCCATTGTTTATCAAGTTTTTGCGCTGGGTTTGTAGCAGCTGGTATATCCACCCCAGCGGATGTCATCAAGACCCGAGTTATGAACCAACCCATCTATGAAAAGGGCCAAGGAGTGGTTTATAGCTCATCGACAGATTGCTTGAGAAGAACAGTGCAGGAGGAAGGTTTGGGAGCCTTATACAAAGGATTCATACCAACCTGGTTACGGCTTGCACCGTGGGCTCTGATTTTTTGGATAACCTACGAGCAGATTAGTACGTCAATTGGTGGCCAGAATTTTTAGTAATTAGAGTATTATGAATTTGAAGATTTTTTATTGCCGTTTTTCGTAGCATTTCATGGAACTGAAGGTAGTGAAAAAAATCAATTATGGACCAGTCAGTTTCACTTTACGACATAGAAAAAGAAACTTATTAAAAAACTTCAGGATCTTCAGAATATCAGATTTTTCCTGAAATATCAGGCAACAGAAAATGCGTCATGGCAAAGTTCAGATACATTAACTTTCTTAAATACAAAGGAATTTCTGTCTTTTTCACAAGCTTGAGCAGTATGAGGACCAATTGATGATTGGAATACCAATTTTACAAGTGTCATTTCTTTTAGAGCATTCGATATGTTAAACAATTAAGGCGTAGAACTCCATCATTTTATAGCTCAAATTGTATGGCCCTAGTGATTGCTATTAATATCTACTTTACCAACAGAGTTGATAAGCAGTCTTTGGAAAGCTATATTTCCTGCAGAATTTGGCTTTCACGATGATATATTTTCTGAGCAAAATTCATAGATAGCTACTGGTAGTTCATCGAATGAGAGTAATAGATCTCAATTTTTTTTGTATTTGTTACAACACAACACTATCATCATAAATACAAAATCTCACCAAAACAAACATACCTGATGTATTACGAATGAGATTCATTCCCAGTTCTGCTGAATTAATGTTTGCGGAAATTCAACTTGACGTCATATCGTACACACGATATTGTTTATACAGGATATGAATATTGCGGTTTGGCTTGTATATTGCGTTATCAAAACATAAACCATCAGAAGGGTTACACGTACTCAGCCTTTCATATACATGGTGGTTCACGCGAAGATTCGTTAGAGGAAAATATTCCCCACTACTATCAGGAATCACAATGAATGTCATAGCTGAATATGTGAAATTCTCATTTTCGCGAACGTTCGTGACTTGTCAGTGGATATATTACGGACCATAGAACAAGTTTTGATGAAACGCTTTTTCTTTTACTGCACTGTTGGGAACCCTTAAGGATATTGTGTTGATGTACAATGACGTATGTAGTTCTGATATAATTTTGTGGCAAACTGCCACTTACTAAGAAAGAATTGTCTGAAATTTGGGAGAATTGCCTATTACACTATTAAACTGTTTGGTAATGAACTGGGTTATCGAAATGCCCATCTAGGAATTTAATTACTTGTGTGGTAAAGGGGAAAATACTTCTTGTTCTCGTTGAGTGACACCACAGGCGTCCAATACCCCTCATGATATACGTTGTACTTTACCACAGGATTGTATCAAAGAACATCCATTAGTTTTAGAGATATTTTGGGTGGATGCTTCAACAATGGATCACCCGGTGCAATGAAAAAAATTATAACGTCAACAGATTAGTTTATGGGCGACGAATTTTCCAGACAGTAAATTGTGTGGGACGAATTTTACGATTCGCTAAACTATCGCTGTGGTGAATTGTCGTCGAACAGAAATCAGCAATAAATCTTTCCTAAGATGACATGCTTGGCATGATGCCAGTCCGCTCTTTTAGGGAATATGTTTTTGTTTGTGAAACTTTAACATTATCACGTAGAAAGTGATGTCCAGACTAGTATGGTCAAACTTTTCTAGGTGCTAAGACTCAACAAAAAATCATGAAATTGTTGAAAATTATTATTTCCATCAACCGGCTGCCAAAAAAAGTATCGTTATCAACTGTTAACCACTTTAAGGTGCCTATTCACTAGAGCATTCGTTCCACATGAGCACCGAATGAGCACATGTGCTGCTCGGTTCAAGCTCAGGCTGAATCATGCTGTGTAAAGATGCGTTTCCTATGGGGCGGCTGACGCACGCGGCTGCCGCACAGCGTCTGACGCAAACGGCTGACGCCTGTATACCCATTTTCTTCACCTGGTTTTTTAACAACTTCTGCAATCTCCTCCCAAGCTGAATCTTTTATTCTCTGATCATTATAGGTTGACAGTATTAAATCGTACAGGCAAGGGTATTGGCCAACACATTCCACCAAAATTTCATCTTCCTCTGCAGAAAATACAACTTTCGATATCTTACAGGCACGACTTTGACAACCGCGGCTGATGCTTGACTGCCTCGAGAAGGGTAGAGCTACGGCGTCTGTAACCGCCAACGGTTTGGGGCTCATTCGGTGCTCATGCGGAACAAATGCTCCAGTAAATACGCACCTTCAACTTCTAACTTCAGTTTATAAACAGATGACAAAACAGTTCACTTGTAGGCTGTGTGCTGCCGCTGTCTCTCTTCTACTCGGACGCATCGGCCGATGGAGTGGAAGAGAGATAGATGCGTCACTAGCCGAACGCTTAGGCCGATCGTGCCTCTCTCTGCGCTCTCGCTTGCACGCTCGGCTCAGGTAGAACGTGACACTGAGTCGTACTTTTTCGTGCGTGCAGCCGGCGTTCATCGATTTATAAGATCACGTCAAAAAAATCATGAATAATTTGAACATACCTCACTTTTTGTGTTTTCTTTTAAAATATTTCATCTTTCTTTGATATTCATATTTTTGGAAGTTCTTGGAATGATGGTGAGACTCTGTACTATTTATATGTTCATGTCATTAACAATTATAATACTCATATCAGGTTTAACAAAATGAAGGAAGAAAGCGCCTTCTTACAAGTATAAAACGCACAATGATGCTGGTTGGTTGGTTGGTTTGAAGCTGACGAGCCAGATGCAGGGTTTACCCGTGAGGGTGTCCCTCAACACTGAGACCAGCTGGGGTCCATTGTATTATTCTGTCGTCAGTAGCTCCTATTTAAATAGGTCTGTGTCTTTTACCAGGTTCAGTAGTTTATTCACTAGGTGTTTCGGATTCATGCCTATTTCTAGGTTTGTCTGCCCGAATATTCTGTAGCGCTTTCTGCTTCCTCTTTGAGAGTTTGGTGCCCCAGGGCTTCATATTCTAGTTCAATCTTCAGATGAAAATGACATCTGTCAAAATCTACCAATAGTAAGTCTAGAAATAAGAAGCCCCGGGGCTTGAAACTCTCAAAAAGAAAGCGGCTATTGTGCAGCGCGTAACACACAATGATGCTACTTTCAGATGGGATTCGTGCGCAATCCAATACATTCTAAACGATACATGTGTTGTTTTCATTTACAGACGGAAACCATATTTAATAATGAAAAATTAAGTGAACATTCTTAATAGGTATTGTTTGTATCATATTTTCCTCGGTGCTTCTATCTGACCTCAATATTCGCCCAGAATATCAAATCTTTCAATATCTCAAACAAGTGTTCTAAAGCCAACTCAAGTGTCCATACCGAAAACTCGACGAACCCTTGCACCAGTATCGAGTCGATGTTGATTGAATCGTTAATTTGACCTTTCCACAAAGACCAAAGAAGTTCATTAAAAAAACTGGAACGCAGACCCTCATCGACGGCTTGAGAGATAGATACTGACATGCAGCAAGCTCTTCACTAGGACGTCTTGAAAGCATAGGCGCAACACTGAAAACATCATTGAAGTGACAAAAAATGCATCAAGAAATCCGCGACACAAGTTAAATTCAGCAATTTTCTATGAGCGAAGCGCTATTGAATTAAATGTTGGAGTCCATATCACCATCAAAGAAACAACTGTCTTCTGATTAATAACAGAAAGACACACTGCTATAGTTGCAGAAAAATTGGCCATTCACAGAAGAGCTGCTGAGTGGGAACAAGATTCAGAAATCCAAAGAAAGAAAAGCCAATAAGCCAGATCAAACTTTTCAAGCGCCGGAAAAGAATCATGATCGTTTCATGAGAGGAGCTTCATAGGGTCGTCCACACTAGACGGTAGACTTACCACCTATGAGGACGCACCCAGCCCAGGGTTGGAAGAGGTCATGACCTACTGTAGGGAACCAAGAGCGCCTCTGGTGGTGTGATGTGATGCCAATGTCCACAACTAGCATGGAGCAGTAATGACATACACACGGGGAAAGTACATGTTAGAAGTTTTACCGGGATAAAACCTTGTTGCTACGAATACGGGGTCTTTATAAGGCAACTCGTTCATGCTCAAAACGATGGAAAAACTAGTTGATAGGAATATCCGAGATGATGATACAAATGAGTCTCCAATTTTATCAGAATACCAACACACCTAGTAACCTGGAAAATTATGTCAGACGGCGGTCCTTAGCCTAGTCGGTAGAACTCAGAAATTCATTTTGAATAAAGAGATCACTCACGTCGTTTTTAGACGTAGAAGGTGCGGTTGATCTCATCATATGCGCGTCTATTACATCAGCTCTCAGGATGCTTCGGTGCAGGGTAACGCAGGGCTCCTTATTCGGGGACACAATGGAGATAAAGGCAACGAAAAGCTTCCCTCAGGGAAAATCGCCACAATTGTGAAAAGTCATGCTAGACAGACCTGAACCGAAAAGGAATGTATGCCCAGGGCTACTCTGACGATATCGTCATAATGGTTTGTGGAAATACATAGGGGTCTGTATAGATGCAATCTACAAACGTACAGACGTGGCTCATGACAGAGAACCCCAAAGTCAACTCTCAAAAAAACAATATTGTTCCTTTCACAAGAAAAAGTGAACCTAGCAACCAACGGAACTTCGAATTTTGTGGTGGGAGATTTCAGATGTCAGAAGGAAAAAATACCTGGGATTGTACCTGAATTCGAAGTTTAACTGTAACTAACATAATTTAAAAAAAGGTCTGATAAGGGCAAGGGCATCACTGATGATGGCCAGACATTCCTATTGCAAAACGTGGGGCTTGGACCCAAATTATCCCTTCTGCTAGGTACAGCACTAGTGTGGCCCCCGATAACGTATGGAGCCCTGCTATGATGGCAACAGGGAGAATAAGTGGGAAGCAGTGGGAGAGTAGCTAATTTACAGAGGCTGGTCATGCTCGGAATCACCTCTGCTATGGTCCAGCACATCGACGGTGATTTTGAACCTCCCTTCTTTGCATTTGCGTATTGTAGCGGAGGCGAGGATAGAAGCCTTCAATGACTCCAACTTACTCCTGTGAAGGAACATTCATTACAATCATACAAGATGGAAAAATCACATCCTGCCAATAATATCACGGGTGACATATCAAGAAACCTTCTTGAACTGACCCGAATCTCTTTCAGGATGGTGGTGGAACTCCTAACATTGCAGTGCCACATGGCAATACACCTGCTGGGGATACACCAAGACTCGACACATTCTGTGCTACGCACTTGTTATATTTTCAAATTTTATGATAAGTCGTCAAGTGGAGTCAAAGAATAATTGGCAATTTTATCGGTACTTGTTACATTATAGACGATTATTCGTCAGAAAATCATTCATCCACAATGAAGCCGATTGAAAAAAAAGAACAAGCCCAACCTCTTCGCATTTCTGACAGCACGCTCGTGAGTTCTGCATGTATGTTTAATACATCTAAATATAGGACGCAGCCTCGCAGTGGTTCAGCGGCAGGTGAGAGCATGGATCAATATTACCTGGCGATCTTCGCCCGATCCAGCGTGGCCTACTATACCCTGTTGCGCTTTCGTAGCGTGTCCAATACCGCGCGTTTTTGTTCTGGACATTGATTAAACTCTTCTCATCGTTGGGCTGCCGAAGTTTTGGACCTTTTTTCTTGCCGGAGAGAGAACAAATCACCTGTTGATGGAAATTGGGGTATTTCGCGTGTTTAAAGTTGAGCACTGATTGTTTTGTTTCCAGTAAAACTCGATAGGTTCATTAACTGAGTCTATAGAGCCCAGTAATGTGAAAGGTTGTTAATGAACGTTATTTCCACGCAATTTCGGAGATGTATCAATTTCATTGGGGAAAGAAAATCTATTTCAGTATTATACGCTTATTAATTCAGTAACGTTGTCATGAAAAGGTGGGCCTAAGTTGCATCAAATGGTGGTAATAGGTTTCATTTTTCTTTTCTGGCATGGTATGTGACCGAGAGAAGTAAGGAACATCACTTCTTTACCCTCTAAGGTAAATATTCGGTTAGAGAGAGCCATCGAATTTTCATAATATTAACAATATAATCATATCACCAACAGTGATAACTAAAAAACACAAAAAACAGTGTTATTATTATCAACGTTTTGAAGATGGGTGAATTTTTCAAAAAGTGGTAGTTTTTTCTTCAAAAAAGTACTGAAAACAAGTAAATAAGAGCGTGTGTGGTATTTTGGTTGAAAAAGGGCATATTTTGTGAATTTTTAATAACAGTAATTCGATCTGCCAAATGGTGAAAATCCACAAAAAAAAACCTTTATCTTCCAAAAATAGTCGTGACCGCCACAAATTTTATTTGGATTTTTTGTAGAGGAGACTAAGTACGTACGTGAGTTGCAAAAATTTCTTGAAAATCCGATGGCTCTCTCTAACTGAAACTGTCATTTTTCCGCTCCAAACTTTGTTTTTTTATCCCTTCTTCCTAGTGTGGCCCTAATCACGAGGATAAAACACAAAGTTTCAATAAAAATACAGTTCGTCACGTCATACATAACCTAAATTCATCTAAACCAAAGTACTGTCATGATGACAATCAGAAATATATACCAAAGTCAAAAGCATTTTCCACCTTCTTCAAGTCAATGGAGAATATAATTTCAAATGACAGCTGTACGTCTCTGATAGGTGAGTTGTGACTTATAAAAAAAACTTTAGTTCTTTTATTGGACCAAAATATAATTATTTCCATCTCTAAAACTATTTCAATCTTTTTTTCTCTCACCAGAAAGCGAACCAAGTATCCATCAGAAGATCACAAATTTGGCCAACACCGGTAATAAATATTTTCTTTTATTTCAAGTTTTCATTCTTCATTGTCAAATGTATTCGTCTATTTGACTGAGTTGTCGCTAAACGTCATCTTTAACATTTTCAGAAAAAAAGGTTTACACCCATAAGTACAACACTCGACTTTCATGTAAGCAATTAATAATTTTGTGTATCTCTTTTCATTACTGATTATAGTTTGTTCTTAAATAACAGCAAAATTCAATAAATTATATGTAAACTTAAGCAATAGCCGGATAGACATATCCAACAACAAACAAAAAAGAAACCAAGAACAATTAGAGCAAGAAGACAGTTTACAAATATTCGTACCCCAACTGAACAGGAGGAATAGTACTGCAAGCCAGGATAGCAGAGAATTTGATTTTGCAGACTATACGATACCAATTTCAAACTGTTTGGAAAAGTTCATGGATGACCGAGGAAGGTATTGTAGTATTCCCAGACCGCAAAACGCTTGGTTGAAATATTTCTATGCACTCTGTAAGTACTTGCAATAATTTACGTTATATGAATACGACTGATGAGTACTTCATTTGGTAGGGAAGGTAAATTTAGTGGACTTCTTCCGAAAAAAATAAAAATTTGTCTCTCAAACGCAAATATGATTTCGAAGGGTATCAGAAGTACTTTTCTATCACCCTTCCGAATCTTGAAACTACCTAATTATTTTGCGTACCATTTTTCAGACGTTAATCAACTAATTTTTCACAAATACGAGCACCGAAAACAACAGATTTACACAAACGTTTTACCTTCTTGTAAGTATGAACATAACCAATGTCGGTAGCTTTGGTTCTTGCTGCAGGTTGGTCACTGAAATTCATTCATTTCCCCACTAATCTATGAGATAGCAAGCGGAGCTAACATATTGTTGCGTCTTCGGGTTCAAAAATAAGTGTACACTGGTATGAACTCGCCTTTATTATTCAAACTTCACTTGACAACACTGTGATACAAGTCACTGTCAAAATACTTGTATCCAAGGTAACTCAAAGTAACTTCCTAACTAACTTCCTTCATCTCACAAATGCATTGCTTTTATATACAAATAAAGTTCTAGAAAACTTAAGAAATCAATAGAACACAAATAGAATGTTCGACGATTGATCCAGAACAAAAGTTAGTGCTTCTAGATTTTTCCATCTAATTCATCGAACGATCTCGAACAATTCGAGAAGTCTTTATCAAATTTCAGGTCTGTAACACTGCCTCCTCCTTTAGGTTATTCCGTCCCGGATAACACCATCACCATTTTGGCTGTCCCTCTGGAACCAATTTGGGGGATCGTGGCCTCGGTATTCTGCTAACCTCTCGATGTGAACGACTTTGGGTTTACTCCTTGGGTTGAGCTGGATGCGGTATACCAAGTCGTTGATCTTCTTTATGATGACATAGGGTCCTGTCCAATTTCTCTGTAGCTTGGGGCATTTTCCTTTCTTTCTCTGAGGTTGGTATAGCCAAACGGCATCACCTGGCTCGAACATAGTCCCTGGACTCTTCCTGTCGAACCTCTTTTTCATTTTATCACTGGAGATTTGAAGACGACGTCTGCAGAATTCATGAACTTGGTCCAGTCTTTCTCGCAACTCTTGGACATATTCTGGTAGGACTTTGTCCTCTGTACTTCTGGGTGGCATTCCAAACAACAGATCGCATGGTAGTTTCATTTCTCGCCCAGTGATCAACATTGAAGGAGTATATCCGGTGGACTCATGCTGGGAACTTCGATAGGATAGGAGAAATAGTGGTACCAACTCATCCCAATCCTTTTGATTTTTGGAGATGAACATCGACAGGTACTGACTGATGGTTTTATTATGTCGTTCAACCATACCATCTGATTGTGGATGTAGGGCTGTGGTACGAGTCTTCTTCACACCTAGAATGTTCATCATTTCCTGCCATAACTCAGATTCGAAGTTTCGTCCTTGATCAGAATGTAATTCTAGTGGGACTCCATGTCTGGCTATTACATTTTCTATGAAGGCCTTTGCAACGGTCTTTGCCTCCTGGTTTGGAATGGGCACAACTTCAGGCCACTTGGAGAAATAGTCCATGGCTACCATCAAGTATTTATTTCCTTGCTCGGTAACAGGAAACGGCCCAAGAATGTCAACTGCTACTCTTTCGAATGGTTCACCAGAAAGATACTGAGCCATTTTCCCTCGACTTCTAGTTTTGGGTCCCTTCTTTGAAGAGCATAGGTCACATCTTCTGCACCATTCTTCTACATCACGACGACAATTTACCCAATAGAATCGTTCTCGAATTCTAGCAAGGGTCCTCTTGATTCCGAAGTGTCCACCTGCACGACTACTATGAAGTTGCTCGAGCACATCTTTAGTAAGTGCTTTCGGCAGGACCAGTTGGTACACCACAGTTGCTCCATCTGGGCTCTCCCATTTGCGATGCAATAGGCCATCACGAAGACATAGGGAATCCCATTGAGCCCAGTATCCCTTGGCAACTGCACCAAACTTGGATACTTCCTGCCACTCAGGTCTAACTCCATTTTTTAGCCAGCTTAGAACTAACTTTAAATTGTTGTCTTTCTTCTGATTCTTCCTCATATCTTCTCTGGTCCATAAATCAGATTCTTCAGACTCTACTCTTACGGTGGTAACTTGCAGAATTTCCTTGCAATGTTCATCATTGTAAAAGTTGACTTCTTTGTTTTCAAGTTTCTGGCAATATCGGCATTGCTGTTCCAAGCATGGACGTCTTGATAATGTGTCTGCATTTCTGTGTTTCCTGCCACTGCGATGAATAACTTTGAAGTCGTATTGTTGGAGTCTCTCTAGCCATCTCGCAATCTGACCCTCAGGTTTCTTGAAGTTCATTATCCACTGCAAAGCGCTGTGATCAGTTCTTACGAGAAAACGTCTGCCATAGAGGAAGGTATGGAAATGTTCAATGGCTTTGATTATCGATAGAAGCTCCTTTCTTGTAACGCAGTAATTCTTTTCAGCCTTGCCTAGAGTTTTACTAAAGTAGGCTATTACTTTCTCTTCGCCATCCTGTTCTTGGGATAAAACTGATCCAATGCCTTGCTGAGACGCATCACAGTCCAAAATGAAAGTGCCTTGTTCTCGTGGGTAAGCCAAAATAGGCGCAGTTGTCAATTTCTTCTTTAGTTCAGCGAACGACTGTTGGCAATCAGGGCTCCAATCAAACTGAACGTTGTTCTCAGTTAAGCGGTGGAGTGGCTTGGCAATTTTACCAAAGTCTTGAACAAACTTCCTGTAGTAGGTACATAGTCCCAGAAAACTTCTTACTTCATGTTTATCCCTAGGACGTGGCCAACTCCTAACAGCCTCGATTTTAGCAGGATCGGTCTTGATTCCTTCGGCCGAGATGACATGGCCTAAAAAATTGACTTCTTTTTGAAATAAATAACACTTCTTTGGATTCAGTTGCAGGTTAGCATTTTCTAACCTCAAAAATACTTCTTCCAAATTATTCAGGTGTTCGTCAAATGTCCTTCCCATTACTATGACGTCATCCAAGTAGACTAGACAAATTTTCCATGTCAAACCTCTCAATACTAGTTCCATAAGTCTCTCAAAGGTGGCGGGAGCATTACATAATCCGAACGGAAGAACTTTGAATTGGTACAGCCCTTGTCCGGTAGAGAACGCTGTTTTTCCTCTATCATCAGGATGAACTTCCACTTGCCAATACCCGCTTTTCAGGTCCAACGTTGAAAACCATTTGGAACCGGATAATGTGTTTAGTGTATCATCAATTCTTGGTAATGGGTAGCTATCCTTCATCGTTACGTCATTCAATCGACGATAGTCCACGCAGAATCGGGTTGATCCATCCTTTTTAGTTACCAATACTACCGGTGAGGACCATGGGCTTGTGGTTTCTTCAATTATGTCATCCTCCATCATGTTGTTTATCATGTCTGCTACCTCTCTCTGTTTGGCAAACGGTAATCTCCTCGGAGCCTGTCGGATTGGTCGGGCATCGCCGGTGTTGATGCGATGTTGAACTAGACTGGTACGTCCCGTCGAAGTCTCTGTCGAGAAAATGTTACGATGGCTATCAAGAAACTCTTTGGCCTTCTGCTTTTCTTCCATAGTTAAATGTTCCGTGGATTCCATCATTTTGTCTATTGTTCTCTGATCGGTGTTAGTGGTATTTCTTCGCAGTACCTGAGTGTGGTTTTCACAATTGATAACTCGAGTGACAGGTTTGCAGAATCCCAATTGGTCGTTTTTCTTCAGAAGGACTTTATTTTCCGAAGTATTGGCAACCCTGACAGGAATTAGTTGTTCTGTGTTCACAAGACATCGGGCAATTAAAATTCCATCTTGGCGGTATTCATCGTTTTCAATTATTCCAGTGCTCAAATCTCCAGGTTCTTTATCCATTCTGGCCATGATGATGGTTTCGGAGTTTTTCGGAATGTGGATGTCTTCGTCAACATAAATCTTAATTGGTTGGATTTTCTCATTGTATCTGCTCAGGAAGATTTCTTCATTGCCAATCCGCAAAATTTTCTGCCTGATGTTAAGGATGAAGTCGTTTTTCTCCATGATGTCCAGACCCAAAACACATTCATCCCTTATTTCTGCAACCAACATAGAATGTTCCATGGTAATAGGTCCTATCTGGATGTGTACAAGTGTTTCCCCAATGACTGGTGCGGTTTGTCCCGTTGCCGTTTCCAAAACCATATTCCTTTTCATCGGCTTCACAGATTCTTGTATGAGGTCTGGGCGAACGACTGATCTCGAAGCTCCTGTATCAATAGTGAAGGTGCATTTCCGATCTTCTAAGTAGCCTTGTATTAGTAGACTTTGGCCATTTTTCTTCAATGACGATATATGGATCTTGGGGCTTTGAACACTGAAAGTCGCCACGCGCCCCCTAGTGCCGACTAATTCTCGTTTTTCCTGGATGGGAGCAAGTCCTCTTTCAGATGTTTGAGGTCTCCTTTCTGGCGTGGTCGATCTCCTGAAGGCTCCTCTGGTATATCGCCCACGTTGCTCTGTTCCTGGGCTCGGAGATCTCGATCTCTCTTCGTTACTCGTTGATGACGACCTCTTTCTTTTTGGACTTCTGGATCTCGATCTCTCCCAGCAACTCCTCTGTAGATGGCCGCTTTTCCCACAGTTATAGCAGCGCCTCTTCCTGTCTTCTGGGGAATGCACTTGGTTGCTTAATGCTGTTATGGAGTCCAATATTTTCTTCAATAGCGCCTCGCTTGTAGGAGAATCCTCGTTGAATTTAACTTCACGTAACTTGGGCCTCGTATTTCTTGATGCGTTTTTCGCGGCCTCGAACTCCAAAGATGCTATTAGTGCTGCGCTTATGGTTTGAAGTCGTCCTAGTCGAAGGGCTTGCTGCATGTCAGTATCTCTCAAACCATCGATGAAAGTCTGCACCCCAATTTGTTCTATGAACTCCTTCGGTGCTTGTGGGTATGCCAAATTAATGAGTCGCTCTACGTCGGCTCCATACTCCTGTAGGGTTTCGTTGGATTTTTGGTATCGACTCTTTATTTGGCTCTGAAATACTTGCTTGAGATATTGCTGTCCATATCTGATTTCCAAAGCTTCAACGATTCTAGAATATTCCTTCTGATTACTCTCGGGGATGTTCTGAAGGATGTCCAATGCTTGTCCTCGTAGACACAGGACTAGAGAGGTGGCCATTTCTTCCTCGGACCAGCCATTTGCGTTTGCTGCCGCTTCAAACTGACGTCTATACATGGACCACGAGGATTGTCCATCAAATGTTGGAGGCTTCAAAATTTTCACTTGTGTAGGCCTTATCGGAGTTGTCAGTGAGGATGGCCTTTCGCTGGTGGGGGAGATTTCCTCAGATGGTGCACGCTTGTGTGGAAGGTGTAACGTTTCCAGCCTCTCCTTGATCCTATCCACTTCTTCGTTGAATTTCTTGTTCACCTCTCGTGCCACCCGTTCATCTATTTTGGACAGTTCATTTTCGACGTCTTGGACCCTTCTGTTGACTCCCTGGACTCCGCCTCTGACTTCTTGAACTTCACCTTTGACCTCTTGAACTTCACCTTTGACCTCCTGGACTTCACCTTTGACCTCCTGGACTTTTCCTCTGACCTCTTGTACTTCTTCAGTGATTTCATTCTGGAAGCACTGTTGACTGTGACTAATACGTTGCAGAAGATCAACATGTTGTTGTAACTGCTGGACTAACCGTGCCTCCTGTTCCTCTCGTTCTTGTTTTCGTTTGGCTTCTTGTTCCTCTTGTTCTTGTTTTCGTTTGGCTTCTTGTTCCTTTAAAAACTCAAGGATATCTGCTGATGTCGCCATCTCGTCGTAATTATTTGCACGAGTATTCACCATCAAATACTGGAAAACTGCCTTACTTTTCTTTCTTCAGTAACACTTATTCCGCCGCTGTCACCAATTGTTGCGTCTTCGGGTTCAAAAATAAGTGTACACTGGTATGAACTCGCCTTTATTATTCAAACTTCACTTGACAACACTGTGATACAAGTCACTGTCAAAATACTTGTATCCAAGGTAACTCAAAGTAACTTCCTAACTAACTTCCTTCATCTCACAAATGCATTGCTTTTATATACAAATAAAGTTCTAGAAAACTTAAGAAATCAATAGAACACAAATAGAATGTTCGACGATTGATCCAGAACAAAAGTTAGTGCTTCTAGATTTTTCCATCTAATTCATCGAACGATCTCGAACAATTCGAGAAGTCTTTATCAAATTTCAGGTCTGTAACAATATTCTCATTTATTTTATCCGTCAAGTTAGAAAAGCGTTTAAACGCTTTAATACGACTGCATTCAACTAGAATAATAGCGAGGTTAGATTCGGTTATCTCTAAAACTGCTTTGACTTTTTCTTTCAATTATATGGTACATTAATTAAGAAGCTGAATACACTTGCTTAGAATAAATGAAGAGGAATTTTGTACAAAAGTGTAAGATTTCTAAAATTGCAAAGCGCTTTCGACTTTCGTCATCTTCAGTGCTCCAAGTCCGGTAACATCATGTTCAAATCAAGCTCAAATGTTACTAATTTTATTTAAAATGTCCTCACAAATTGTAAAACTTCTTGTTACCTGACTTGGAGCACTGAAGATGACGAAAGTCGAAAACGCTTTGCAATTTTAGAAAGTATACACAAAATTCCTCTTTATTTATATGGTACATGCCGAGTAAAAAAAAAAGATAACGCTACTAACTATTCGGAGTTCCAACTCACGTCTTAAATTTCAGAATTCTATCCGTATTCCAGGTTTTGTCGGCATCCTCTACATTTATATCCAGGTCATCCACAACGGACAATTAATTAGAAGAATTCAACAGGAAGTGAACGCCTTGAAGGTAAAAATTATAGTCTGGCAGCCAATGATAAACCTTTTAAATTTATTTTTAAAGCATTTTTCCAGTCTGCATGCCCGTCGACTCGCTCTCAAAAAGTCTATAGATTTTATAACGTATGCTCTCTAGGGTTTTGGCAGTTATGAAAATAATGATGCTCTCTGGGGTTTTGGCAGTTCTGAAAATAATGATGCTCTCTGGGGTTTTGGTAGTTATGAAAATAATGATCAATAAACAAGCAGAATTAGCGCTTCCCCGTAGAACAAACACATTTGAAGACATATGGTGACTCTTAGGAGCCACGCGACAAGTGTGCCGATCGGTTTCCGACGGATTTTTATTCGATAAAAGATTATTTTCTGTTCGATGCTTGCCGACAAAACTGCTATTGTAAAGGAAATTTGCAAAATGCTGGATTATTAATGATCCATTGTCATCCGATGAAAAGTATCTTTTTGCCAAGTTGAAATTTGAAATATTGATTTATTCCACATGCTGGAAGAAAAAGAGAAATTGAATTTATTCCATCCTTCAGGACAGCATATACATCAATAAGACTGCTTGAGGAAGAGTTTGTTACCACATGAATCCATACATATATGTATATCAGAAATGAATTAATTCATTACAGCCTCTTATGACGCCCCAATTGTTATGAATATGTTTATGCAACGTTCTCTGACATAAAGCTGAATTATAATGAAGTGGAATGTTACAGCTCTATTTACGCACCAAAAGCGTTATTAACACGATTACGTCCAGAGATGTTCGTAATCTAGTAAGTGGGCCTGTTACCCAAAGAATGGATGTTACTCAATGGGTCTAATCATGCAGAAACGCGTGCATAATCCACATAATGGTATAGTCCAAGTTGCAGTAGAAATTCTTGGTTCTAACTGTTCCATTATTTAAACAAATGTATGTTTATTTCAATTGTCAGTCTGCGTTCTGCAATAATGATAAATATGCAAAAATAACCAGATTATTTCCAGAAAACTTCAGAGATAAAAGAGCGTATTATCGTCATCGTCATCGTACTTTAAGAGGGCATGAGGGCGATCACAATTGGGACGCTGATTAGGGTAAAAGAGTCAACTGATAACTCAAAAACGGTTCGTCGTATGGATTTCAAACAAGAACAGGCTTCTAGAGAACGTTTGACTCTAGGTACGTGCAAAAAATATCTCAAAAATTTCCCAAAAATGCAGTTATTTTGAAGGAATGTTCTAACTGGATGAAAAAATAATTTCAAAAAAACATTACAGCACGTACATAGATCAACGTTTTACCTTTCATTTGATACCAAATTCATTTCGATTGGATAGAGATTGCTTCAAATTTTGATGGAAGAGAAATATCACTGCAGCTACCTCGACTACATATGAAAAGTATCGTGAGGTGCTGCCGCAGATATAGGTCCATAATATCAAACGTCCTCTAGAAGCCTGTCCTTGTTTGAAATCGATACGATGAACCGTTTTGTAGTTATCGACTCTTTTTCCCTGAAGAAACATTTCAAATGTGATGGCGCTCATGGCTTCTTTAAGGAAGTTGAAATATATAAAACAACAAAAATGTAGATGAGATAGCGATTAATATCTAAAGCAGATTTCCTTCGCCATTTCTTTAACAAATTTTCCCTTTGAATCCACCATTTTATCGATCCCTTTCTCTGCAGTCATGCTTGGAAGGTGATAAAGTAAAGTGTTTTTTTGGATGAAGTTGATCAATTTGGATTAATTAATAACAGAATACCATTTCACCTGCTCCCTCATAATCAGATTAATCGCTAGAGGACCCGGAAAATGTGATACAATAGATTATTATAATACAAAAGTGTACGACTGAGCCTTTAAAGCAAGCGCAACTTGAATGTTGCTTTTTACAAATTTTTGGTATAGAAAACCTCTGGAGTTATTATATTGACTTAACATATGTCGTGGATTTGTAAACCAAAAATTGGTAAAAATCAACATTGAAGTTTTATTATAAATATTCTTTTTGGTGGAAAAACTGGTACTTTATTGCACTGAATGCAATAAAGACTTTATTGCACTCATCTGTCATTCTACTATAGCGTTCTGTCATCATGACAGACATAAACTTTTTCTTTTTCTGTGAGATTGTATTACGTTTTAGATAGTTTCATGTTTCATCATATTCATTACATAATGGACTATGAAATTACTAGAAAATGCAATTTGTTAAAAATAAAATTATTTCCTTCGAATATCAACTGAATTACACAAAATGTTTTTGAATTACTTGTAGCAGATAGATTTAAACAATGTCTTCCTTACAGTCTAGTGTCACCTAAATGAACGTAGAAAAAATATTGTATGAAACTCGTGCAATAAACACCTACTTTTTGCACTTGTTGCATAAATAACTATTGTTTGAGTCCTTACTCACGAATGTTGAACCCCCAATCAAAACAGTATGGCCTGAAATAAAGTTCAATGTTAGAGCGAATATAGTATTGGCTCCTAGACTATATTAACCTGACTAGATTCAATATACCTCAGAGGAAAATTATTATTTGCAGCACGATGCACATTACGAAGCAGACTCGGAGGGCAAGTTTTACAGAATGGAGAATATTTTGAAGAACATGAAACGTGAGCAAGGTATTGTAAATATTTTATTAAAATGGAAAACGTGGTTCGCCGAATAGAGAACAAAGGCATTTTACTTTGAATTCCTTTCGTAATTTTATTTGAATGAACTCTATGAGCAAATATTTGCAGTATATTCTGAAACATTCAACTTTATTTATAGAAGGAAATATTCTCCATTAAAAGACGTATTTCTTTTGATGTTAGCGTACATACCCTCTAGCATTGAATCAAGTTGCGTCTGGATTGAGGTATCATTTATGTTCATAAATAGTTGAGTACTGAATATTTAGAAATTCAGAAGGTAGTTTTTGAGATGGCAACTGGAATTGGCAGCATATTACCAATAAATTCACAATATTCAAAGACTCTCTCAAAATTGATCCTATAAAAAATTGTTTGTTGGAAAATTTAAATAATTTCAACTGGACTGAGGTATCAGCATCGACATCATATCAAGGAAAAAATCTGCATTTCTCACAATGAGCTTGTCACAAGAGAAACAAGATGTCCTGCCCTATCAGGACAACGCTTATTGCCATAATCCTATACAATAGGAATAATTCTAATATCACGACTAATTGCATCTAATGAATTTCCGTGCAGAGTTCCGATAAGGAAGTCTCCGCAATTGCTAGTTGCATGGAAATGATCATTGAAACATTTGGACCACCTATAGATCGATTCCTGAGTTCTTGCCCTCATCAGTATAGGGTAGGTCTCTGCAGATAATAACTGATGTCTGCAACAAATGGTTCAGCAAACTATCCATGTCAAGGCAGAAGCTGAGACACCGCCCGCAGCCTAGCGTTCACTAAACCTCGGGCGCCATCTGAACTATAGCCACTCAACCGAAGCAATACCCAAAACTTGCGTGATCAATTGTAGATTTCTTCATATGTATTGGTGGTTAAATTGAAGAATATATAATGTACGCTCACAAAAACTTCAATCATCAAATTTACAGAATCCACCCGAGCCAGTATTAAGAATATCGTTAATCAAGAATTGGCAAAATTTAGCTCTGACAAAACTGGAAGAACTGACTTCGCACTGGAAGCTTCTGGTTATAGATTTATTTCGATGATAAATGAATCAAATTAACAATATTTTGTTTACAGGAGGCAAGATCATCAATTTATCATTTGATACAGAGAATTTCGATTACGCGAAAACTATTTTCGGAATAACTTTGTGTGAAGGAATGCATGGACCACGAGCTATGTTACAGGTACTTCATTTCAATATTCTGTCCGATGATGAGTTAGTTACGTTATAAGTTCGGTACATACATACAATAATAAAATCGAGCAGGTGGTAGTATGTTTTACGATACATTAAGAAATGAATTAATTTACAGGACTATAGTATAGAAAAAAATTATTCGGCTAAAAATATCATTTCAAAACCCATTTTACAGGAGAGTCTTGCGCATTTCTTCATAAATGTACTCAGTGCCATAAAAATTATTGTGCCATAAGTATTGATAGCAATAATTATTAAATGAATAAATAAACAAAATTCCATTTCCTGTTAATTATAATTCTACCTTTTAACTATTTCATTCAAAAGAGAAGAATCCGCCTACTAGCACAACTTCTCCCAGAGGGGAATGAAAAATAATGCCAAGTGTCCTCGCGAGATGGCACTTTTTACTACCACCACAGATCTTCCTGGTGCGATGATGGTAGACTAGTTTTACTGCCGCACCAGCCCACTGTATAGCCAAATTTCATATGGAGGTTCGTTATTAGACGCCTGGCTAGCTGTACTTCCAGGTATCTCTAAGAACCCTACACCACTATGACTCCGCCCGAGATTCCCAACTTGTCATCGATCTTATTGCGGCAATGTTGCGGTGTCATCCGTATACATCACCAGGGGTACAATTTTTGACCGTTCGCAATGATAACGTGCACTCGTATCGTCACATTCTGATGTTATCCCCATGTCATTCACATAATATCCATAACTCAGACTGTAACGATACGTGTCTTCGTTAATATTGCGAACGGTCAAAAATAGCCCCCCAGATTCGTTATCTTGTACTGAGGGATCTCATGCGTCTGTTGAGAATGCAACTGCGCTGAGAAACCAACCCCAGTGGAACAACTGCTTTGATTGAATGCGATTGCGAGAGAGTGCTGTCCACTGTCACCTCAAAAATACTTTCAACTGGGTAGTACTTGATCAGCCTCACTAGATATGATGGCATGCTCCCAGCGATTCGGCGATGGGACCTTCAAACCAGATGGTGTCGAAGGCTTTCTTCATTTCTAACAGAACAAACACTATATTGAGGCAATGGCGGAAGGCTTTTTTCACCACGAGAATAATCCTGACCACCTGAAAGAAATACACCATCATCGATAACCGTCTCACGATAACTTTATCCATTATCTTTGCTAGCACACTTAGCAGGTATATGGGATGATAACTTTCGAGTTTATAGCCATCCTTACATCACAATAATTACTGATATACGTGAATAATGAATGAATTTACTATTTTCCAGGCTGATATGTCTCCTGGTCACTGTTGGGCTCTGAAGGGCTCACATGGAGGAGCAATAGTCAAATTGATAGGAAAAGTAAAAATAAACGCTGTCACAATAGAGCATATTTCGGAAAACATTTCCCCAACGAGTGAAGTTACGTCAGCTCCGAAGGAATTTTCTGTCTGGGTGAGTTTCATGCGATACTTAAGGAGTGGTATAATTTAGTTCAATTCACTGGGATGAATTGTACTGTGTCTGATGGAATACTATTTATATTCATATTGTTTCTTTCTTAATTTTATTACTGAAAACATTGGATTGGATCGGTAAATGATTAAAACGTCCCAACTGAAATATCTTCATTGATTTAGGGTTTGAAAATTGCTACAGACAGAGGACAACAACTTGGTCAATTCACATACAATTTGGATGGTCCGCTAGTACAGACATTTCCCATAACGAATTCAAATTCTTATGAATTTGTGGAACTCCGTGTTTTATCGAATCATGGTAATCCGGATTTTACATGTGTATATAGGTAAGCTTCAGAATTGTGATCTATATCTATCAATAAATATGACCGGTGATATCTTCATTTGGTGAATATTTAAATTTGAATATGTTGTACAAGAGAGACTAAATTTTCGACCATAACCTTATCGGAAACCAGTTCCACCAAACATGGCATCGATATACAATTTTGAGATGAAACAGCCAATTTTTTGTTCGATATTGATTTTGAGTATTCCTTCTTTGGTGGAACGAAAGATGGATTCATTTGACGACGTATCACTGAATGTTTGCTGTGGAAAATAACTAAGTGCTGACAAATTACACAAAAATAACTACGAATTATATTTAACTATAACTATATCAGAATATTCATTCTTATACAAGTGATTGAATGAAATACACGCAAAATGCATAAGACAGCAAGTGTTTTAAAATATTTTTTTCAATATCAAGAGCGTGAATGTTACCATTCTATTATCAAATATGATTTGAGAATTGGCAAATTCTGTGAAGGTTGTGGAGAATTAGTATATTCTGTAACAAGGTTAAAATGAAAATTCGATGCGAGTGATTCTAACCGAGTAACAGACTGTGCTTTCTCCACAACTACAAATCTTGCATATAATCAAATGGAAAGCCAACGAAAAATTATTATGATATTTCAATTCACATCTTGTCACTATGATGACAGTCAAAGGTAACGTTATTATTGCTACAACAGTGTTAGGATATTTATACCGTAGCTTGTTACGGAATGAAAATACATGTGTGTCAGAATAAATATTCTTCACAACCGTTACAGAATTTGTCAATTCTGAAATCAAATTTGATGACAGAATGGTAACATTCTCGATCTTGATATTGAACAAATATTCTGTAACACTTGCTGTTGGACGAAACCAGAATGAAGATTTGTTCTGTTACGAAATCTTTTCGCATTTCTTCACTCCTGATAATAAACCTAATATTTCCGTTGTCATCTCGTGATAATAGATGTATCATTCGCTTTTATTTCTGAAATATATTTTTGTTTTTCAGGTTTCGAGTGCATGGCAGCCTGGAGAAAGCCTGACAGTTTTATTATATATTTTTATTTATATTGTCAATAAAACATTTAAGATGAATGATATTTCTGTTCTAATCTAAACTATAAAATTCGTATTGAAACAAACAAAATTATACTCCAATCGACCATATCGCACGAATCACAATTGGAAACCCCTAAATATATCTCATACTTGGAATTCAACTAACAAAATAAATAAACTATCAACCGTTGTTACTGAGAGAAATAAACAGAGCAGCACATGCCTTCAAACTACAATAAAGCTGGAAATAATCCAAATTATTACAACCCACTTATCGTAAGAGTTTTACAGCCTTAGCTAAATGTTCCGATAATAGCTGTGACTTGCGCTAACTGTATTATTTCTTTGATGAAACTGCATCAAAAAGTCTATTGGCATAAAATCTGGTGAGCGAGGTGGCTATACCCAACCATTTTCATTGGAAATTATTATTGAATATCGTAGAGTACCTATCTTCCGGAAGTCAAATTTCTTTTATGAAAATGATCTTCGAAGTTATCATCAATTTCTTGTGTTTTCATCATTATCCATTCAAATAACTGTAGTCATCTCGGTAAATCCTTCGCTTTAAAATTCTTAACAAATTAATAGAAATTTTTAAATTTCTTATTCGAATCGTTAAAAATGATAATTGCAACAGAATCATTCCAAAATTTGATTATTTTTCTAAACTATATATAAAGTTCCTATTAAATGAAACAAACAAAATTATACTCCAGTCTCATGAGTCACAATTGGAAACCCCTATATATATCTCATACTTCGAATTTAATGAATAAAATAAATCTTTCCACCGTTGTTACCGAGGAAAATAAACAGAGCAGCACATGCCTTCAAACTACAATAAAGCTAAAAATAATCCAAATTATTACCTACCCACTTGGCGTGAGAGTTTTACAGCCTTAGCTAAATGCTCCGATATACCTCTGAAATAGCTGTGGCTTGCGCTAACTGTTAGAATGTATTATTTCAAAGGTACTTACTGGTTTTATAGAGATTACTCGAATTTAATGTAACATTCGAGCATCAGGTGTGAGAGAGTCTGAGCCTTACGTATGGACTCGTTTCGGGATATTAAGAGGATTCCACATCTGGAAATTACATAATGGTGTTTGGGTAGTGATATTCCATAAACCCCTGAAAATTATATATTAATTGCTGCTTAAAACTACAGCATTAAAAAAAATCGCAAGTTGGTAAATTCGCTTTCTGAATGTGGAGTCAAAATTGTAGAAGGTTGATGATGACCCAAACAAAAACGATATATGAAAAATTCAATCATTACAAATTGAATCATTCATAAAATATTGAACTCTAACTCTTTAACCCTTAAATCATAGTGAGTGTTCACCGGTGACCAGCACATTTTATTTGCTCTCCGTGTACATTTTTATTTTATTCAAAAAAAAAACCACAAGATCGTAGCCTTGCTGCCCGAACGAGAGAGAGAGACGACATCGAGAGTTGTATACGTTCGCATCTCCCGCATATCCCACAACTTTGAATAAAAACCACATTTTCCTTAACATTCTTATCCAATCCATACCCTTAATCTCAACCAAGTGAAGTGCTCGCATACAGTTACGTCACTATAGTTCTATCGCTAGCTGAAGAAAGAAGACCGAGCGTTAGTCAACAATATTCCTCACGCTCCAAATAATTTCCAAGAAGCACGAAGTGGAAGGAACTAAAGGTAGGATCTTGGGGTTTCGTGGTTAGTTCACAATTGGTTTCTCCTCATCATATCTCTCCAACACCCGCGAAATACGGTCCACTAGAGTCATGAGCTTTTAGTGCAGCTTCCAGATAAAATTGTTGATTTTTATTGGAAGTCGCCATCACAGTCAAAACAATGATATAAAGAAGAACTATAAATATCGGCATTTTTCAAAAGATATTTCACTCATCAATCACTTATGCTGTAAGTATGATTCAAAAAACAATATCATCATGAATAATGAGAAATAAAAGTTCCAATGTTTTTCCTGATTGCTTATTGGTTTCACCGCGAGTGGCGCTGCGACTGGCTTTTACTGTAAGTCGCTGCTTCATTTGTGAGGAAATACTAGTCATACAGTGAATTATAATTCATTGGGCTGGGGCAGGACGACTTTTATGTTGTCCGACCTACCCTATCACTGACGAACGGCAAGAAGCGCGAAACGCGTTTGCAGATGGTCTTTCCCAGCCAAATGAAGGATAATTTGCTGTATAATTATAATAAGCAATTGCAACTGAGTCTCCTTTGAAGAACTTTGGACAAATATCTGTCAGATATAATTCAATATCCGTCGTGGTATAATCCTGGGACGTAGTTGTTTTCTGTCAGATTTTTGCCTCATATTTTCCACATGGTGAAAATATTTGGGGTAAAGGGTACTTCGACATTGTGGATTTTACTATTTCATTTATTTGATACTCTCCGGCAAAAATTCTCGAACTTACTTACGTTTTTCTACGGTAGTAAAATTGATTACCATTACTATATTAAAAAAAAGGTAGGAAAACCTATTTGCTCAATTCGGGAAAACATTAGGGTCGGCAATGCCTTATTTTCCTCTTTTGATAGATGAATATGTATTGTAATATTTCTGGAGTAATGCAGCCATACTATGCAATACACAAAATAAAACTTATTTCGTAATATACAAATTCTGGATATTTTTATGGTTCTTTGTTTTCATTTCATTAAAACGACAATGCCAAGAACAGCGCCAGCTGCGAAATGATTCATTTTCATCGCCCCCTGAATGGGTCCTATAGGGTGGAAAATAAATAACCCGCACAGCTCATGCCAGACCGCCATTAGGCAATGATGTGAATGCGGTACGTGATCAATTCACAGAAAGCCACAGAGACGGGAAAACAGAAAACTACAAAGAGAATGTGATTTCTATTTCCCCGAGAAAATCTGTCTTGATGTGACAAGACACGTCACATCAACTCAAAGCCGTTATGGTTAAGAGCGCGAGTCGTGAATAGATTTCCTCGTTCTTGCACCATCCACACGCGCCGAAATGGTAAATTGGGTGTGAAGTTTAATGGTTGTGAACTTCTGTCTCGTTGCAGACAAGAAAGGGATAACATTTATTGCCGGTTAAAGCTGGTATGGGGGGAAATGCGAGCGAACTTCAGAATGGGGATGACAAAAAATCATTGACTTTAACATGTCACTAGCCAAGTTCTTCTTAATAATCCAGCACATTTTAATTTAACATTCAGAGAAAATATATTCTTTTCGGTGTAAATGACTTTGAGAATTGTTGGTACCTTTTTGGTAAATATTCGGTTAGATTAGATTGGATTAGTTTGGGGTTTCCGTGCCATAAGCATCAACACCGCGACCTTTTCAGATCTATTGTGTTCGTCTTCGAAATCGTTTAGAGTTCTTTATCTAGCCCTGTCTTCGTCACGAGACTCCATAGGCCAGTTTTCAGAACTCCCATGTATCCGGGAGCTTTTGGTTTTTCTTCTCCCAGTGTTAGAAACCTTAGCCTTGACAAGTCCTCACAGTGGCATAGTATGTGTGCCGATGTTTCCTCTTCTTCCTGGCAGAACCTGCATAGCATTTCTTCTGCCAGACCAATAGTACTCATATGTTAGTTTTGCTCCTTCTCTGGTTCAGTAGATAATCTGTGAATGTTGGCAACGGTTTTTTGATAAACTCTTTGGTTAGAGAGAGCCATCGAATTTTCACTTATAATCTCCCTAGTGCTTGAATTATTGCCGGAAATTTTTCGAGTACATGAATTTTTTGAAAATTACCTGAGTCGCGCAGCGATGAGGGTGATTTTCTTAAAAAATTCACGTGTCAAATATTTGACAGAAAAATGTCCACTTATTAATTTCGCCCAGGGTACCCAGGAGGATAAACATTTCCGGAAATTTTTTGGGTTGCCATGACAACTAAATAAAAACCAATTTTTTGATTGGCTGAAAAACTGAGGTGCGAAATTTTCAAAAAATTTTTTAGCAGCTTACGTATTTCGGTCTCTACAAAAAATCCAAATGAAATGTTTGGCGGTCACGACTATTTCCGAAGATACAGGTCCATTTTGTTGAGGATTTTCACCATTTGACATATCGAATTTCTGTTATTGAAAATTCACAAAATATGTCTACTTTTTAATCAAAATACCACACATGCCCTTATTTACTTGCTTTCAGTACCTTTTTACAGAAAAAATTACCACTTTTTAAAAAACTCAGCCTTGAATTTACCAAGTTATTGAAATTCTGGAATGGAAATCCAGAATTTTTGCTGAGTTCGTGTTTCATCATCGTAAAA
The DNA here is from genome assembly GCA_958298965.1 of Chrysolina haemoptera. Lineage (NCBI taxonomy): Eukaryota > Metazoa > Arthropoda > Insecta > Coleoptera > Chrysomelidae > Chrysolina > Chrysolina haemoptera. The sequence continues at coordinate 9,793,733 of OY282595.1, read as the reverse complement.
ACTCCTGACAACGCCAGTCTTTTTCGATGTTTTTAGAAATGATTTTGTTTGTCATATTTTTACAAGGATTTAAATTGTCGAATACTAGGGATTGATTAAAATGAAAAAATAATAAGATAATTCTTGATAATGGGCATGAAAGGTCGTATTATTATTAAGGTGTATTATTACAGGCTCAACAACCAGCTTCTTCAAAGTCTTACCGTCTTCACCCCAGCATAAGTTTTCAACAAACCCCAAAAAGGCGACTGTACTTATTTAGATATTCCAGAAAACTGACGTTTTCATTAAACACCCGAAAACTTTTTCGATTATTTTGCTGTCAACGGAATAAAACAATGCTAGGCGGACCATCAGATTCCTGGAAGTCGAGGTCTGGGAATTCGCCAACTCCGATTCACTTGTTGAGCGTTGCTTCGTTTTACATGGTGCATATCGCAAGGTGATAAATTATTCGGTACAAAAGTTTTCCGTGATAACAGTAGCGAAAAGCTTGACGGAAAGTAAAAAGCGAATTGGCATAGAACTGGGGGCACATTTTTTGGAACAACGCGATGATTTTATTTCAGAGGTACCTCTATTTTCGAATTTGGAAGTTCGATGTGATGTTGAAGTCAGGCAGAAAAGTTCTTGAAACAAGAAAAGGTGATAGAATAATTTCAAACCCTGAAATTGCTTTTCTTTGTTTCTCCCAATCGACATTATGTTTTTCGCATTTTGACTGATAACGTGGTATTTTACTAAATTCAAAATCGTTTAATAAAGTGGCATTTTACCAAATATAACTGTCACTTTACTGCATAGTATTGTCACTGTCAATAAAACACAGTTCATTTTATATTGGAAATAAACAAACCGCGTCAGGTTACTGGGTTACCAGAATTCTACATATAGTACCTACTATGAATTTTCTTGAATTTATAACTTTGTAACATTTTTATATCTATGATTATTTCTTTCGTCTGTTGAATACCAGTCATCAACCAATCACACTTTTGTTTCCCTTCTGACAAGACCAATCAACACGCTCTGTTAACGACTATTTTGCATGGTGCACGATAGTCACCGATTATTTATTTTCTTTCGTCTGTTGAATATCAATATCGGTATAATCATTATATCAAGCAGCCTGTGCACCTGACGGTACTTTTAATGAATACATCTCAAACGTCAAATTGAATCAATCGTGTTGAAGTGTTTGAAAATGAATCGGTTTGGCGAAACCCAAAACGAAGAAATAAATCTAGTAATCCAGTCTACAATCCCTCATAGTACAGTCAGGAGTAAAAATAGCATAATGGAGCACGCATTTCAACGTAATTCTGACATAAATCATTCAAAAATATCATGAATCCAGTTGTGTAGTGTTCTAGAGAACTTTTTGAAGGTTTACATACTGAAAAGAAAAATATTATTCCAATCGGTTGAAAAATCTATGGTTTATAAGCGTGCTTCCATTTTGAATGGGTCACACTGTATAAATTATAAATTCCTCTATTAAACATTCGCTACGCTCGTGCTTACAGTATCTACTCTTAACTGAAAGGACGTTTTTTTTATAGCACAGTGCGTAAACTAAGTTTTTACACCCTGCTCGCAGTGCCTGAAAAATTACTTGCGCGTAAAAACATATAATGTACGTAATATTAAATTATGTCACAAGTGTTATGAGCGTACTTTTAGTAGATAATCAGTATTTGATAAATAAGTTCACAGAAAAGTTTATCAACGCGTTATATCTCGTACTTTTTCTACGAACTTATGTTGAAAGAAAAAAAAATGTATTTTTTTAAGTTGATTTTTCTTTATCACGACAGTTTCAACTTGACAGACCAAAACCTAATAGTTCCGATTTATTTGTCTGATTCCAATACCCGTAGGTTGTCTTGCAACTTTCTTTATTCCAATTGCAGGAATGACTGCAACGATTTTCTGACCACTGAAACGTGAAGGGTTCAAAAAATGGAATTCCCATGGTAACGTTTTCAAAAATTACCTTCAAACACGAACTCGAACATTAACGCGTGAGCAGAGAATTATCTCGATTGTTATTCGCCCTTATTAATACACTTGTTCGTTAAAGAACCATTAAAACACTTGTTGTATAATATACTATTATCGTCAATATTAGATGGAGATAAAAATAAGAGTTCCATATGATGTTCACTGTTCTCTGGTTGACATTGAATTGAAATCAGATAATCGGTAAGTATTGAATCAATAATGCAATTTCTCATAAATTGATTTTCGTGGAAATTTCAGTCGTCTCTCTTTCCCAAGTGTTATTAAATACCCATCTGATAAACCGTCTGAATTGTTTTTCACTTATAAGGGCTTATTCACTAGTGGAAACGAATGGCTCCGCTGGGACCCGATTCTTCGAAAACTTCCCGATTAGACGTAGACAATAACGATTTAGTGCATTAAAAAACCCTGAGGTCTCCCGTGAGAAAGCGAAGTGGATCGCATTCGCCGTGCTGAAAAATTGAATTATTTTTCAACCCTAAGCGGAAAGAAAACAAACGTTGCTGATTTTTATGACGATTTTCGTAGCTCTAGACTACTTTTATACAAATTTAAGGCGCCAGACGGCATACTTTTTTACAGCTCTCAGTGGAAGTGAGGGGTGAAACAGAAAATAAAATAAAATAATTGCTTTTTCCTTATCTAGGGCATACTTCGAAAACGTGTTGACGATGTAATAACTAACGTTTTAATCGAATATGACCCAGTTTTCAATTCACAGGGAGTGACGAAAGAATGAACACTGTTTGAATTCTCGTGTTCTCATAAGAAGAAATATCTTGTCATTTTGAAGCACCTTCAGAACCATTATAAAGAAAATAGATCAGTTAGAAATATTAAATCTGGGAATTGGCTATTTGGCCTGGTCCAGTTCGACATTTGCGGGTCTAGTGTGGAACTTCGTGATTTAAAGTACCTTGTCTAGTTTGCTGCGAAGCTTTGACAGTGGTTACTTCAAGAAGCTGTCGACGTTCGATTTTTTTCCCATGCCGCATGTACCTTGATCTTGTTACACCTTCACATCCTGACAGAACCTACACCTTCAAGGTTTTCTGTGGCTCAACAGGTGTGCAGTGAATTTAATCGAAGGTCCTTCAACGAACTCATTCGCCTGCCACACTCATTAATGGATACTTATGCTACAGAAGGCTGGGCCCACTCCAGCATTTGAGACTCCCTTTCGGGCAAGTGCATCCAGATGTTCTTCATGTCAGGGTACCAGGCCACCAGAACTTTGTTGTGGTTACCCTATTTATTTGACGCACTCAATCAGTTCCATACCAGTCTGTCTAGTAAGTGGTTTCATACCTGCTGAGCGATTATAACAATTCTCGTCGTTGAGAAGCCTACGTTGTTCGTCAGTAAGCATAGTTCCCTCATCAGAACGTACATTCTCAACGCTAGAAATCTTCAAAGTTTCATTTGGAATTGACCTAAAATTAATAGAAAACACAAGGATGTCTTATTCACCTTCTCTTGTTAGAAACCTCCAAAATGATTTCAGCATCTTGAATGGAATCAGTACCAAAAAGCGTTTTATTGGGTGCATGAGGAAAAGTTTTGAATTTTTCAGGTACGGTCCTGTCCTTAATTTTTACATCAACACGTGTAACAAGAACCTTTTCCATTCCCTCCTACACATCATCAAATTTGACCATATTACACTTCTGAGAAAACGTTTAACCTTCCTTCTTCGGGAGAGCATAGAACATTCTACCGGCACACTCTGCTTTGCCGCTGTATCAATAAGACCTTGACCATGATGACCTAAAATGTCGACATGCATTACGGGTCGTGAACGAGGTGAAACCAGAGAATCCAGATTGAAAAACTCCATAGATGATCTTTCGACGGCGGAACATGTTGGATAATTCGAGCGAATATATGTATATATAGTTTCAAAAGTTTCAAAAAGTTTGCACCATTCCGGTAACTTTTTATTATGCATTCGTCAGTAAATTTTATGCTTCATAAAAGTTAGTGCATTGCGGAAAGCTTGCAATTGAGTAATCAAAATTCTGAATTTCCAAACGGTGTACAGGGGAGGACAAAATATAGGATTTTCGATCAGGAGTAAACTACCCTTATTTTCGATCTTATCAAAGAGGTTTATTTAGAAACGTTGTTTAGAATCAAAAACAATATCTAGATTCAAAATTACAGCCAACTTTGTGGTTTTAGTCTCATAGAGCGTACTAGTATCTCAGATGCACCTAAGACGCCTTCCACCTTCCTCGTATTTCTAAAATGACATGGCAATGAAAAATTTGGTATAATTTATCATTTGTACTAGAATATCAATGTCAGTTGAAAATTGTTTCAACGAGTCACAGTATGGTTTCCGCAAAATAAATCCACGACACAAGGCTTCCTTCAAAAATTCTGCCTGTTACAGTTGAGGGCATTGATAAAAATAGACAAACTTTGTTTGGTCCTAACAAAAAGATCCCCATTCTGTCGGAGAAGCGTCTATGAAAATTTATAAAAAAAGAATCAAATACTGTTCGTTGTTAACTGAGAATGGATACACTGATTTTTTTTTTCAATGTTCGTTATAGTACGTTTAAGGATTTTAGGAAAAAAAAAGAAAAACTGAAGAATTTCGGGAAAACAGAAATGAAATATAAGGGAATTTCCATGGAAATTTCTGGAAAAACTGAACGGGCTTTTATGGGTGATTTTTTTTAATGAACTCAAGACCATAACTCACGATCCTAGTAATCGATAGGCATATTTTTTTCATTCACTCTCGATATTAATCGTCCGACAAGAGCTGAAGGGTCACTGGAAATGCCAACTTTCTTGGCGTAACGCGCGTCGAGTAGAATTGACTTAGCTTTGGTGTTTCAAATCATTTATATTTCCTGAACTGAGGTGTATTGAATGCTGTTATCTCCAATTTAGTAGAAAGTCTCAATTTTTTTTCTCCTTTTGAAAAGTCGCCTCGAACCATCGTATTGGTATTATTCGGTGAACCCTTGTATAATTCCACCGGCGTATTTCCACCAGACTGAATTCGAACTATGACCACGTATCGCAGTCAACATGCTTATGGTCTAGTCAAATAATTAGTTTCTATTATCGACCTGCAAAATCCAACTGTTGATTCGGATGAGTAACTCATCAGCATAACAAATAAAGCAGAAAACTGAATTGGTGGTTCGTATTGCATCTATGAAGCACATAAATCTCATCAAATAAAGCCAATTTTCAACCAGAAACAATACTGGCAGGATTTCAAATCGATGTTTTTGAAGTTATTTCATTAATTTATTGGAAATATTTCGATATTCACTATTAGCTGGAAATATACAATATGGCCCAAGTATCATTGCTCAGACCATTGTTGCTAGGCTAATGAAAATTGAGGAAAAAATTAATGGTTATAGGACAAGTTCCATTCCTTGAAATTATATTTGCGAATGCATGAATCCAAGTTGGTATTTCTTTTCAATTTTCCATGTGATTCTTTTTCAATTTCAGGTTGAGTTATTCATAATATGAATAACTTGATAAAATCAGCTGTAATATCAAGTCACAGTCGACATGCTATTCTACGTGTGCCCTAAAATTGGATATTCTTCGAATTGAGATGACCGCCCGAGATCAAAGTTAACGATATTTTCGCAAAAATTCAATGATCGCCGCATGCTTTCACCGGCTTTTTTTAACTACCGCCTCTGAAAATTTACCACCGGTTCCGGGGGCTGCGAGTCCCATAGCACCCAGCCCAAAATCTGGCACTGTTGGCCATTGTTATAAAAGTTCAGGTCGACCCAAATACGCTCAATGTAAATCATGTTTGGTGAACAGACTTCCGGAATGCTAATGTTATTTTTGCTAAATCCTTTATGATAGGAATAATTGGGTCAAAAATCCATCAGAAAAAACTACTTACCTTGCATGGAAATGTTCATCGAAACATTTGGACCACATTTGGATACCTATAGTATAGCAATGAGCAGTCCTGGTATGGCAGGACAGCTTGTTTCTTACATAATATGCTCATTGTGAACAATTGCTTTATCTTTTATGTTATGTACATCAAAGGTTTCATCTTCAATATTACTGCAAAGACTGATGAGGTCTCTTTTCACATCCTCTCTTTCAAATTCACACGACTTCCAACTTTCTCTTAAATCTTGCGTTGTCTCTTTATAAATTTTAAAGTTTCCCTTCGTAAAGAAAATATTATATTTTACAGGCGATTCATTTGAAACAATCACAAAAGACTAGCAAATCCAAGGGCATGTCCAATAATAGTCGCTACATACACAATAATTACGAAAATCTCTCTGCAAATTCTGTCACATCCCCCAGTAATACGCCTTCCACATTCAACAAGTAACGGCCCTGAACTCGTTACGGACTCGACACAATCCCTCTTGGCCGCGGCCGGGCTCATTCAAACGACCGCTCGAGGCTCAATGCTCACCCCTTCGCTGATTCCGACGACTCTAAGCCAACTCGGATCTCTCTGGTAGCGGTTTCGCTTCCATTGTTTCCTTTCGTCGTTTCAATAGGCCGCTGCTGCGAGTTTCAGAAATACGTATATTCGAAGAAATTATTATCGAGAGACTGAAAGAAGAGAATGGCCCAGTTCTGCGAAGCGTACTCCTGACAATGAAAACTCACAACTCGATGGCACGTCGTTGAGCTCCACTCGGGAACAACCAATAACTGATTACTACCAGTCGAACGAGTGGATGATGACTGATACTGATTATTAGTATCACTGTATGGAGCCCTAAAATTGACAATTGCATTTAAGGCATGTTGCGTGATCTTGTCCTGCCAAGGGATGCAGAAATGGGCCCAGAAACGGCAGTCAGCTTTGATGGAAGGCCAGACATAGCGCAGCTTCACCAGCTTTTTCATCGCCGAGGTGCAATAGCGATGGCGTCAAATGCTAGTTTGCGGAAGGCGGCTGTCAGGAGAAGGGCCGCACCCTTGGAGTAGAAGTGTCGTAAAAGGATAGTGTTGGATCCTGGGAAGGTCACTTGACACAGTTTCAGGCCAGAGTCGCCCTTCTGGCGAAGTTTCTGCAACTCTTGGTGCTGTTGTTGAGACGCTGCGAGTGCTTCGAAATCGAGTGGCGCAGCAATGGCATCGACCAGTGAGAGAGCATCTGCTACGACATCATCCTTGCCAGATATGTTCTAGATATCGGTGATCCACTGCCAGATGGAATCCAGCTGGTGGAACTGTCGTGGACAGCACTGGTCAGACATCTAGCGGGTGTCGAAAGTTCTTCACAGCCTTGTAGATAGCTAGAAGCTCCTGGTCGTGAGCTCTGTACTTCGTTTCAGCTTCTTCGACAAGAACCCACGGGGTTCCCAATCATTGTTTACCAGTTGCTGCATGGCACCTCTGACGGAGTGATCTGATGTGTAGCAGACCAGGGGGAGCTTGGCGCCAAAATGCCGATGCGCAAGTAGTGTCGCCTCCCCGCTTATTTATTAATATATTTCGATGAATTCTTCATCAATCGATAGCGCGATTTGTTAGACACTCGCCGTTGAAATTGAGTCATTGTCATGCGGTGCTCCAGAGAAGTAGACGAGCTTGCAAGCGCAGCATTACAGACCAGACGAATGGCCCTTTTTTCAACAGAATCTTAAAGTTTCAGGTCAGATATAGGAATTGTTGGAATAAAACATATGCGAAATGTACGTACATTGAGTTATTTCGGAGTCGAGGGACTCTCTGAATTGTCGAAGATAAATATATACTTGAGCAGAATTGAATATGTAAAACATGTGGGAACAATTTTTCCGTTGAAAATGTTTTTTGAGTAAATTTTAATCTGAATCGTGGTGTCATGGTCGGCAACGCAGTGGCTTTCTGTGCCTCTACCGCTGATGAACCGTAACACATTTTTTGCAACATTTTTGTACGCTCATTTTCAATTATGGTAGAGCCGAATTCGTATTACCTTAAGCTAGATCCATACACGTACTCAGAGCAATAACGAACGGCGGAGGATGGCGATCCCGTTAATTTTTTCAAGAATATAAAGTAGGCAACACACGGGGATTCGCGTAACCTTGCGGAAGCCAGTTCGTGGTCTACCATATGAATTAACATCCGCGTGACCACCATCCGCCGCGGTTTGCGGCTCGTGCGTTCCCAGACTTACATACAGAAATTTGATAGCGTATCCTGTAAAGACGTTCGGGGATATACACTTATGTATGAGCCTGTTTCTTAGTATTTGTATTTTATGTTCATGCATTATGTATATGTTTCCTATATGCGTAGTGATCTGTGTATTTATTTGAATTTTCAATTTTATTTTAGCCATGAAGAAGGTGGGATTTCTTGTAATAACTGTAAACACTGAGTAGTGCATTTCAATTGTCCGACTGCTCGTGAATCTGCCAATACACACATAATCTCTGGACATGGAAACTTAACATGTATTATGTTTATATTCATTATAATTTGTTAGAATAGTGTGCTGGCTTTTGGTGAATCACCTTGTTCACTCAAACAAAGACCAATTTCCATGATTTGTTGACTTAGGATATCAGGACCTATCTTCGAAGTTGTTTGTTCAGGATTCAATCATTTTCTAGATGAACGATAGCAACTCGACTTTCCCTTTTTTTTTTTCGTCTCCAAACAATCGTATTTTACAGAAATGCCTCCAAAAATTATTTATGTTCTCCAAGGTCAGCCATTCTCGCAATGAATTCTAGAATCAACGTAATCTGAAGGATTCAATAGTGTTTTCCGTTTCTAAACTGAATTGTATATGAATATATTCGACTCAAAATACACTTCTGTCAATTTCCAAGGATGATCACATTTTTTTGTAACAAGTTTTGGATATTAGACCATCTTCATAATAATGTTTCATTTTATTCTGAATGAACATGAATTTCCAGAACAAACAAGTTAGAAATCACCTTATTTTTATCTGCTCCTAATGGAAATCTACTTAAATTTTCACCATTCTACTACGAACCTCTGAACCATATTAGGGGTGTTTCCAAAGAAAATGTGTTGTTATATAGGACATAGACAATAAATAGCAGGAATGTTTGTTTTTGAGGCATCAAAAGTTCTCAAAACATTGGCGCTTTCACTTACATCTGTTTGGGAGGCACTCGTTTGATTCTCCAGCCCACAGCATGTCTGCCTGCTGGCTGATCATTGATCAACAAAAATGTTTCGAAAATTTTAAAATGCAATATCTCCCAAAATGATTTTTTTTTTCGACAAATATGTTTTCTTTCATCTCGTTTTGTTTTGTCATCTTCTACCTCCTACTTCATTTATCGCTCCAATTTCGGAAACTGCCTGTATGTTATACACAGTGTACACAGTCAGCTCACACAAGGCTTGAACTCGAAATACTGTTTTAATGAACCTTCGCTGTAATACGATATTCGTTGAACCATATACATCCAGAAGAGAAGGTTCATGAGTGTTTTGCAGCATTTATTGAAAACCTCATAGATTCTGTAGTGTATGCATATTGCATACCATTAGGAATTACGGTGAGGATTACAAAGAATAGTGCGAATACTACAGTTAGCGGTTTTTTATGAAAAATAACTTGAATCTATAGAAGTACATCGGGTTCAGTTAGAATGGGATTTGCAAGGATGAAATTGCCTTTTACTGGAAACAGTTCCAAATAAATAACAGAAAAAACAACTAACCAATAGTAAGGAACCAATATTCTGGATCACTATAATACTACGCAGCAAATGAGTATTTCGTTCAATGTTTCAAACACATATCCCCAATTCGCATAATCTGGGATTAACAATTATCCGATACTGATACAACTGATCAGGCAGTCTGATGCTCGTTATTGTTGTGAACACAATTTCGTTTGACGTTGAACTTGCAATCACATTGATACTCGCTGATAACATACAGGCGAATAACTGCCACGTAACTCGTCGTTTGTAGCTATGCATAGATCCATAGAGATTATGACAATGGAAATTCAGGGGATAATAGATGTATTCAATTCTTCAGATGAGAATTTCGAATGAAAGCCTTCCAGAGTGTTTCAATCAACTACCACGTATTCAGACCTATTGCTTCTGAATGTTTTCATCGCCCTCTTCTACAGGATACATAATATGAATGTATTAGAACGACCTTCCCAATATGGAAAGGTTGAGCTACCTACACTACACTACACTGATGGCATCGGTTGAACCTTCATAACCAATCAATTTAATATTTATATATACCAACAAAGTCTTATTCTCCGAATGAGAGTGGCTCAATTTTTATGGGATACGGGGCACCTGAAACGAAAAATCACCGAATTTATAAACGCGACAAAGATCTGTTAACAACCAATCTTCGGCCAATAATAATAAATCAGTCGAGTCCCCCTCTCGATTCCAATATAAAACGATCCAATACCCACAAATTCCATGTCGATTCCATTGGTGATAATTCATAAAGCAATAGCTGGTATTGGCTCATCAGTTTCATCATTTTCTGTGCCTTCCATATCCTTCTTTAAAGCCACGACACGAACATAATAATCATTCTGTTTGATTTATGAATTTTTGTGTTGCCTCACAACTCTCAAGTTGATACATCGAAAGGGCTGTCGGTAGAAAACGGTTCTTGAATACTGAGTTGTAATAAAAAATAAGTACAAAATGATATATGTCTGAATTCTGTTATGCATATTTAGTATTGATATTGAGAAAGTCAGCCAGATGTGATCCAACACTTGTCAAAGCTAAATGGAATGCTGGTTGAAGACTTTTTCCTCTTGTTCGTTTTTAATTGAAAAAGATTTGTTTTTTTATTCATTTACGTAGAAGATGCTGTTGAAAATATGTAAAGCCAAGATAACACGATGACTGGTACGTGGAAAAAGCTATCAACATCGAGCTTTTGAAAAATTTGGAACGTGTTCAGGAATTATGTACGATGGGCAACATGGTTTTTGTCATCAGAAATCAACTGATGACCTGATTGCTCATGTCTTGAATATAGCAGCTATCTATCAAAAATTTAAGTGAAATTATGGACGTAGTTTCATATACCTCCAAGGCAATAGATGGTGTGTGCATTCTGGAGCTCCTCGACAAGCTTTCATCTTATGGCTTGACCTCTCAGTTGTCTGTTTTAACATCTAGCTTTCTCTTTGGCTAACCTCTTGATATGATGGTCGATGTGGTTGATGTAAGTAACAGTGGACAGTGTTATGTATTGTTGGTGTACCATGTATAATATCGGTCCTTACTCTCTTTTCTTCTATACTTTACACTCACCACAAAAAATAATCCTTCATTTGTAATGCCGGGTTCGAAGTGAACCATTTTGAAGATATATGATATGAAATAATCAGAGGAATATCTCTACTCAAGAACAGATTTCAAGCTTTCAATTTGAAAAATGTATATTATGCTAATAGTTTCCGACTTTTTTATTTATATGACCTTTGGTTTTAAAAATAGTCGAAGTGAGTGAAATATAATTGCGGGATGAGAAGGATAGTAACGATACATATATGTGGTTCAAATTTTTTTAACTGAATTTTTTTTTCAGGCTCTCTGAGGGTGCCTTGTGTGAGCTAAGGAAGACGTAGTCCTCACCTTCTACCGTGTGATGCCATGCACGCTTCTATTCGAACCCATGCACCTATCGATGATTGGATTAAGCAACGCAAGCTTTTCCCACGTGCCACTTCGGCCCATGATAGAAACAGGAAAAAAATTCAGACGAACGATTATTAGTACCTATTAATGAAGATCTGTTATCTCAATTACATCATTATCAGTGAAATCAGCCTTTTCAACGGATATAAAACAAGTTCTAATGAAATTTCGTCGTAGTGGCAAAGGTCGAGCCTTTGTTCACAACGATTTTATCCGATTGAGTTACGGAATTCCATTACTCTAATTTTGTCTCGGTTCTGAAATAAAACAAAGAAATGCCTTCAATTTTAATTGCTTTCACTGACGTTTGTTTTAACTTAATTGTCTTTTTAGTTCTTTACAGAAAGGCAATTGCTTATCCAGCTCTGGCATCTCCGAAATGGTGATGCATTACTGCAAAAAATGAGCGCTAATGTCAGTTATACCATTAATACTCTGATAATGGCAGTCAGCTGACGGAACGGCAATAAAAAAATTGTAACTTGTTCTGTATTCTGTATTTTCATTATCAAATAATTATATTTTCGAATGTACGAAAAACATTTGTTTTTTTTTCAGTTCCGTAGAAGTTGCTGCTAAAAATATGTGGGCCCAAGATAACAAGCCAATTACTAATACATTATGATATCATAATTCCATTGATTACAACAATTTGTCACATGTTCACTAATACTGGAGGTTCGAATACTGAGGGTGCTGACGCGTTGAAAGTTACAACAAACCCTTACCCGGGGATCGACGCTCAAAATCCCTGCATGCTCTCGGCTACGATCAAAGTAAAGAAGGTCGAGGGTAAAATACAGGTGAGCGTTGACATGACCGAGAGAACAGTTCACCTTACCTGTACAAAACATGGGCATCACCTAGTTTCCTTCCATAGCAGGTTCAATACTAACTTTATACTAAAGAACTAGAAAATCGGAAAAAGGAAAAAGAAAAAGCCAGTGCCCAAAATCATAACTCTATATATTGTTTCAAATTTGTAACAACACCCAGTATGTTCATGGTACATAAGAATAATCCAAATGTTGTTGTGTGTAAGCCAAATTGCATCTAAAACCTAAGGCTAAACCTGTATTTTTAAAAGCTGGTACTTTCCTTTCAAACTGATTCCATTAGTTGATAAACAGTTGGAAGATTTAGTAGAAGCAGGCATTTTTTAAATAGTTAGCTCATCAGAATGGGCAACACCAGTTGTACCTATTCTATAAAAAGTAATAAAACAGGGCATTAAAAAAGGGATATCAATCAGTGTTGCATTGAATCCTCAACTCATAGTCGATGATCATCCTCTACCATTAACCGATGAACTTTTCACGTCTGGAGGTCAAACTTTTCGAAAATAGATTTACGTCAGGCATATTTACAAATGGAAGTTATTACTGACACTTGCTTACAGTGCATACACATAAAGGTTTATTTCGAAGTAACAGACTTCTGTATGGTATTGCATCTGCGCCAGAAATTTGACAGCGCGAAATTGAAAATATTCTACAAGAAATTACAAGGTGTTCCAGTTTTCTTACATGATATTAAAATTACGGTGCCCACAGAAGAAATACACTTAAAGAGACTTGAAAATGTGAGATTACAACAGTTCAATACTGCAGTGAGTTTTCAAAGATCAAAAATAATGATTGCGATTATGTATCCATAAACATGGTATTCATAAATCTCCAGAAAATAACATAAATAGTATGCCAGAACCTACAAATATTGGTGAATTGACAGCTTTCATAGGCGCATGATTATTTTTTACGGGAAATTTAAAAAAAAATTGAGTTCGATACTTCATATTTTGAATAGGCTTATGTGTAAAAACGTCTCATTCAATTCGTCAAATGAATCTGAGAACGCATTTCATAAAGCTAAAGATGTTTTTTAAAGTGATGATTTTTTGTTACTTTTTTATACAAAATCCTCCTGCCACATTTATATCCAGATGGAACGGAAAGAATTATATAGTACGCTTCACAAACACTTTTCGAAACTCAAAGAAAATTCTCTCAAATTGACAAAGAAGCTTATGCTCTAATTTGTGCAGTAAAGAAATTCCATGAATATTTATTCGGTGATAAATTCACAATTATTTCAAATAGCAGACCTTTAGTTCAAATTTTTTCAGATTCAAGTAGATTAGCAGTTAACAGTGCAACAAGATTGCAACATTGTGCATTATTTTCGAATGGATTCAAATGCGATATGAGATACAAAAATACGAAACTACATGCAAATGAATAATTATGAATATTCGATTCATAATTATTAGATGTTATTAATAAAGCCACGAACCCCAATATGGTGACAGAATGTTTCACCAGAATATTGGCTTCTTTAAAGTGAAAGAAAATAAAATTAATTCGCTTTGTTCGAATGATTTGAAAAGGATCCGCGAAGACGGAATGTACGTTTAATTGGGTTTGAGGATAATAGAAATTTAATCCTCGAACCGGAAAAGCTCCACATAATCCTTAATTACTTCAGCGAAACGAATTAATCTGTCGTTAGTCGTTTGATTTCAATTGATAAATTCGGGAAATTTTTAAATTTATTCATTTAAAGACTTTGGGAGAGGTTCCAGTCCTATTATGTATAAAATAACAAAATTGAGGTTGAATAAATTGATTTCATTCGAAACAAGCTATTTACAAACAATTTTTTTTTTACGTTGTATAGAGAAAAAGCTATTTTGCTCCGTCAAAGGATCTTTTTGAGTTATTACTCTTATTACTCCTTTTCCCACTTCTGTGGCAATGAAAAGACAAGTTTGCTGCCTTTAAAATGTTGCTAAACTCCCCAGTAGTCTTCAGGTGAGTACTGACAATTTTCCAAAGGCTTACAATCGTTCAAATACCACGGTAATCTAAATTACTAGTTAATGAGTTCTGTCATGCTTAATTAATCGTTTCCAGTTCTTTTTCCTGCTACCTGCCCGTTGTAATGAGAATGATATTTACTTTCCCGATTCCCACCAAAACCATCAATGAGCGGTTTCCAAACGTTTTGTTCTCCACGCTGGGCTGATTGAAGGTTGATGACTTGGGTATAAACAACCTCTTCAAATTTCTTTCCGAAGCACAATTTCTTTCTATTTTATACTCCCGCATTCTTCCCCTGAATTTGGTGATATTTTTTCCACATATGGTCTGCAAAACCAGAGGTTGACATATGGCCTCGCTGCGAGGAGAGTTTATGTTCATCCAGCCTCACTGCTAGGGGTTTCTTGGTCTCTCTATAGATGCAATTCTTGGTGTAGGAGGTGAGATTTTTCGGTTCATTCACCCTGAGAAAACCTCTCAACGTAAAATCCTTACAATGGTTTCATAACGAAAGTTCATTACATTAATTGGGCCAATGAATACTATACCGGCCGCTAATAACTTATTTATTGCAACGTTTTCAAATAACAGGTTTCAAAATGTCCTAGTCCAGGTGAGTACGAAAGGCCCAGCCATGACCTTTTGATATGTGTATACGTCAGAGAAAGTACACATTCAGACACCCAAGTTTCAATCCCAAAATAACAGACACCAGCTGATCCATAGAAGTTGACGAGACTTACGTGACTAATTTCACAGTTGCCCATCATCTGCCATTTGTCACCACTTTTTTCTCCCTCGTACCAGATCATTCATCTCTCTCTCTCTCTTGAAGGGTGTCGACATCCTTCAAAACCCTTCGAGAGCTTACTCCCAAGAGAGATATGTCAACACCCTCAAAGACCCGTCGTGACCGGCATTTTTCGTACACAAAGGTGAGAGTGTCGCTTTAAACGCATCAATGTAATAACATACAGTATCGAAAAGTTTTCATCTTGGGTATGGTGGTTTCATGAGAGCGTAAAGAATAGCTTGCTATATGTTGCATTACAATTTCTGCTCTACTCGTTCGAGGAAGGGATCTCGACGTGTGTTGTGTGTGTGAGTGGGATTCTAAAACCATTTAATTAATGGTACACATGTCAAAAGGTTTTAAACTGGGCTATGATCGGTAATTCAGATTCCACACTTGGTGGCTGACGTGAAGTTAATATCTAAGACTGCTCTGCTCGCATGTAGAGGTGTCACCAATCAAATTTTAATAATCATTGGGAATTCACATATATTTGAATAATTTTTTTATGGAGGCAAAGCGATTTTCCTGACCATCTGAACTGATAAACCCACGAAAAATTAATTGCATTCTCCCGTTTAGAAAGCCCCGAAATCATTACCTGAACGTGTAAAAGAAGGTATTAAAAAACAAGTATTTAACGTCTGCCTATTCACGCTTCTTTCGTACAGAAAGTTATGCAATTATTTTATTCTCTGGTAAAAAATATTATTATTTTTATTATAAGTAAAAATCTTCAAAGTTTCAATAACTCAAAGAATTATTACTCCAATCTTCAGACCAACGCAAGCGACCGAATCATGTTGCAGATTCAACCTCTACATATACTTGTACTAACATAGCTGAAACCGTGAAAATATTCACGCGCATAATGCGTATTCATCGTACAACGGACTATAGTCCATAATATGTACGGCAATAAGGCACCGAACATGACCCTTTCGCACAATAAATGAGAATTCCACATGTTCAGCTATGCTGGTAGCACTGTACTGTTCACATCTTTATCGTATGCAGAGATTCCAGACATACCCCACGGCAAACTCCGGTAATTGCCAGAATGGATGGCCTCCTTGACAATTTACTAATCAGGCTTATTATGAACCACTATAAAACCGACGCGCACGGGACCACCGCAAGGGATATATCCTTACTGTTTATCCGACGTTAAATTAAATTGGATAATACTTGGAGAAACCAAATATGGTTAGGTTCGAAATCGATGTTGAAATTACCGTCTCATGTTGATAGATCATAACGTTATGCGATGTGGCATACAAGTTTATGAAAAGTTTTGTTGTTCAACTTGTTCGGGAACCATTACCCCCCAAATCAATATTTAGGTAGACTGAATTACGATGTGTCTCTCGTGTGTATATCTATGAGACCTATGTGCCTATATTTAATATTGGGCCAATACGGATAAGTATATTGGAAACGTAAATATAATATTGATCCAATATTGGAAAAACTATTATATGATAAGTATTGGTGGAATATCGGCTCAACCTGTTCTAGATGTACATTGTTTCAAATAATATTGGATTAATATTGGTTCAATAGTTTTCGCCAATATCGAAAACATAATATTGCCCAAATATTGTTTTCAGCATCTAGCATCAATACTGCGATAACCATTGTCCTCTCATGTCGACTCCAGAGATGAAAACAATATTGCACATTGGTTGAATATTATTCCATCCATATTGAAAAATGTATTTATTCCTTTTTTGATTTAGGTTGTCCCGCCAATATTTGAAAGACAATATTGGTACATTATTACAAATGAAACTTATTACCGTTATTGAAATTTTAATCTGACCGAATATTCAATGAACAATATTGAAATGAATTATGGTCAAACCTGGGTAAGAAACCGCTAGGTGGCTCCACATATGGAAAGTCAGCCAAATCCCAAGAAAACATATTAAATAATATATGGCTTCTCACAATTTGTTTACAAGACAATCTACTCAGCGGTTAATTGAAGAAGAAATGTAATTGTAAAAGTTCCCAGTTATTCGAAATTTTTTGGAAATATTTCATCAATGTTTTCAAGGCAACATATTCACTTTGAATATTTTACCGATATATCCAAATGGTTTTATACCAATATTAAGAATATTATTTGTATAATGACCAAGTAATATTGGACCAATGAAGCAAAATATTGATTATTCATCCCGCCAAAATTACGTTCGAATATTTTGTCAATATTATCATAATATACCAATTTATCCCAATGTGAGTATATTACAGCGATATTGTCTTCTTCTTGAACCAATGTACAGTGAAACCAATCTAGAGAAGATTTTCTAGAAAACTCTGAAAATTTGTATATATTTCTATATAAACTCATTGCCTCGTACACATGTATTTTCCTCAAAAGATTGATAAAGGTGACATGGTATTTGTCAACTCCAGTTTCTGAATTGATTTATACCTTTCGTCCAATTTCTAACCTTCCCTCCAATTTCTGAGGAATTAACGAGACACAAATTTCTAGCTCCTAAATTTTTGACTCTGCACCTGGAGTTTTGGAATATACCAGGACAATGAGCTTAAAATGCATGTTTTTGTTACATCCAGCAAGGCGACTTCTTTGTCTAAAGATGTAACCAATTTATCGATACACTTTTTTCACAACACAATACTACACTATTTTTCTGATATATCGTGAATTCCATAGATCAAAAATGTTCACACAAGTGGTAAATTGAAACTCTCTGAAAGTTGAACTATAACTATTATGAGGCTTCGGCTATAATCATTCGTCCAACAATTAAGACGACTCTAACGTTGTCTGATCTATCCTGGAACTGAGGACATGCAAAGAACTTCGAAAGAAGTCATGTTCGCAGCTGGTCATATCCAACCAAATGAAGAATAATATTCATTGTTTTATAACAATGAGCACTTGCAATTTGCAGAAATGAACATCCGATATAATTCAGTGAAGAAAAATAGTTATTTTTCTGTCAGATATCTGCATCATGTTTTCCACTTTGTCGAAATAAATTGAATTGATTAAATGAATCTTCTTCACGACCAATAAATGGTAGTAGGATAAAGTATGATATTGGAGTAATGCTATGGAATCACCCGACATCATCAGTGCATAGAAGTCTCACTTTCAAATTCACGAAATGTTAAAATGCCACCCTTCATACCTCATTCATGCGCCTTCATTAACGTTGTGACCCTTTTCAAGTTTCAGTGTACAGAAATTCTTATGGTCACCGCAAACCTCACTTAACGACTTCGCAGTTCATTGCTGGAACTAACACAGTTGCAACACATATTCTCCTGTGGTCGACAGTATCATTAACAAGTTAATGAAGCTTTACTTTGCTCTGCACTTCACCGTAATTTATCTACGGAAAATAATCTGCTGAAACACTTTCGTTACTCGGTGTAAATGAAAGCGGGAAAAGAAAAAGAATTTCTACTTGGAATTACCCCAGACGAGGCAGTTCCATTATTCAAGTACAACGTGCATTTTAAATCCCCACCTCACTGAACATTCTCGCCTTCAGAGACCTCTAGACAAACCAAATGTTTTATGGGAAATTTCCAAATTGTTACATTGAAAATTAACGTCGCTTTCCGTCCTCTGGAAAGTTCAAACCAAGTTTATTTCCAGAATTGTAAGGTTAACTTCATTTATGAATGGATCGTTCAGAGGCGCCAACTTTGGCGTCAGAGTTTTTGAGTAGATTAAATAGTTTTAATAATAGTTTTGTTGACTCGTTGTTGGTCCTCATAGGATTCTTTCATGGTGATTTCCCTTTCACCAAGACTAAACGCCTGCCACTATCGATTAGGAAAAGACCAACATCTCTGCAAATATATTTTCTGTTCAAACCACTTATAATACGATAAAAAAGAGGCTCTAGAGATAGATGCTATCGTGATCAATTTTTGGAAAATTCCCCTACCGGAAATATATAGTGTTATCTGCATTTGAGTGAAAATTACTTCAGTGACAGTTTTGAAAAGTCACCCACTATATTCGGTTATGGATCATCATTACCAATCCAGTGATTCCAGATTTGATGGGATTATAACGGTTGCGTATATTTGGGACAAAAACTTCCCTATATTAGACACGACGCGAAGCGCAGTGCCCTTGCAGTCTTTTAGAGGGCATGTATCATATGCTATTTTTTATTAACAGTAAAAGCACAAGAACTTTTTTTATCGGATAAATTTCTTTCTTCAGCGAACTAATTTTGCCAGTCAGTAATTTCACAAGAAAAACTGACATGAAAAAATTGCGCGATCGAAGGTCTTTTTCCAAGGTTAATGAGGAAGTGAGAAGTAAGGTTGTTGTACTTCCAGAGCTTATTAATTCACTAACCCAGCAGAATTTTAGGTTATGTTAGTGTCATTTTCGTAACAGAAACATATTATGACAGCTGTGTCATTGTTTTATAAAACAAGCAATGAGGAAGCGAACTACAATATCGAATACAACATGATGTTTTCGATTATCAACACAAACATTCAAACCAATAAAAAAACGCGTATTTCAGCATGAGGAGAATAATAATCCTCTATAATGCTATCGAAAGTACGAAATGTTCTGCGGAGTTGGCAACATATACCCACTATCCCTTATATTCGGTTTCGACAGCATGGAAATATAAACCAAATGAATCGATAACAATAAATTTTGGTATTGTGAAACCGAAGCTATTTCATTTAACGGAGTATTCTGCCAAAACTTCCCTGATACTGTGGTTTAACGACTGAATAATAACCTGTTTTCAGCTGGGACCAGAATTACTGAACCGTTCAAGTTTTGAATTAATTATTACTCAAAATATAGTGGTCGATTGTAGTTCAGCTTCTTCGTAGACTGAGTGTTCTGGAGTTAGAATAACTCAAATCCTCCTCCTTCATTGTGTGGTAATTACTATTATTTTCTTGTCCTCATTTGTTCGTCATTAACTGGATTACATTTTGAAACGTTTGCTGATTTCCATTCAATCAAATTTATTTTTCATAAACGAATGAGTAAGATAAACCACGATTGAGAAAATGTTTCATGTGTAGTAGGGTCCAAATGTAGCGCATGAACTGATCTACATACTGGGCGTTTCATTCAAACAGAAACGAGAAATTAAATTTTATGAAGCCAGAAATTGTAAAAGAAAACATGGATTATAGTGAAGAACCCATCAATGTTAAAACCAAACAGAATTTGGCAAAAACAAGACATCAATATTAAGGAAAACAGTATAAAGAACATTAACAACTCTGAGATATTCTTGGGTATAGAAAGGTAACGAACGAAAAAAATGTTAAAATTATTGAAAATAATAGAGAGAGCAAAATAGAATGGAAAGCATTAGGTGTAGTGTTTTCATTTCTTCAGGATGGATTATTTTGGAACTTTGAGAGTGAGATTACTAATAATATAATTTCAGGTTTCTGGATTGCCCATTTTATCCTTATTTCTGCATGTACTTATATACCTATCTCCAATCGCATTGGAGACATACATAATTTTTCCAAATTTTTGTGCAGAATCCGACTTTTAAAAAATAACGATATAATCAAATTTGTTTAAAAATACATTGTACTTGATTTTAGTTGATTTACAAAACATTGCGATTTCGATCATAGCTGCAAGAGATCACGAACTAGTTATTTCAGAATACATTGGCAAAAATGTTAGTTTTTATCAGTTATATGTATGGGGTTCTCGAAAATGGTATGATATACGATGATGGAAGAAATGGGTGCAAAGTTGCGGAATTCCTTGCTGAATGAAATAATGATTCAAAATCTCTAGATAATTAAAAATAATCTGAAAAAGCTTCGACCAGATCTTTTTCTGGATACTCTTGTTTCGA
This sequence comes from Chrysolina haemoptera, assembly GCA_958298965.1. Taxonomy (NCBI): domain Eukaryota; kingdom Metazoa; phylum Arthropoda; class Insecta; order Coleoptera; family Chrysomelidae; genus Chrysolina; species Chrysolina haemoptera. The sequence continues at coordinate 9,772,588 of OY282595.1, read as the reverse complement.
CTGCTTGCAGCTGCAATCGCCATGACTTTTTGATAAACAAATTTAATTCTCAAAGCGTGAAAGTCACGCTCATAAAATGCTCAAAAGCAATGCCGGATTTATACTCACTTACGCGGGGGGCTATTACGATGCCGCCGCCAAATAATAAATTTCAATTGTCAGTTTCAAAGTACCGCAGTATGTACCGCAGCCGCTTTTCTATTATAGCGTAAGGCACCGCTTACGCTTGACTAGTGAATGATGATTTTCACAAAAACAGTATCCCAACCTAGTCCTTTTGATGCGATGCATTTGCGACAACAGACGACGAGTTAAGAGACGGCATATAAAAAGCAAGAAGCAATATAATATACTTGTCGCCTCGTCGGCGACGAGTATATCGCTACTTGCTTAACCGCCTCTTAAAATTCACCGCCCCGGGCTGATAGTCCCTAAATCCAGCACTGATCAAAAGGAATCATTCCAAGAAGAGTGGACGGATGACGGATGACCATTAACTCATAATGAAAAGTGGATTACATAATGCACTGTTCGAAATACTCCTACACAATAGCTATTTTTATATGGAGCAATTTTTTACAAATACAACGTTACAATGCTCTTTGAATATCATAGCTGATGAAGTTGTTTTGATTTGAATGGGGGACTTACCAAATTTCATTAAGAAAGGTAAAGATGTTCTGGAGTTATTCTGGAAAACGTATATTGTTTTGTCACATTTAACACCTTGTAACTCAATTATTATTCATCTTAGGGTATATGTTAATTCAAACTTATGGACTTAAAATGAAGTGAGTATTCTACAATCAAGGTTTTTCTTATTTATTCTGGGACACTCTCTATATCTAGGGCCACTTTAGGTTTCCAAAAAGCACTCCGACTATTGTGCTGACTTCAATGACTCCCAATTCATTTCAAGAAAAGTGGACGAAAGACCATCTGACTGATAACGAAAAATATTTTATATAATAATAAAAAAAATAAAGATAAGCTTTTATTCAAATGCGCAAAAAAGTAAAAATCAATTTGTTTAGATGCGTAATTCAGTATATCCTATGAGTTACTGATTGAAGAGCTTGCTGCCTAAAGTTTTCACTTCGAATACGAAATCTGCAAACTTTTGAATCTGCAATACAGAATAACCTATATTACACATCTAAATTAAAGAAATTATATTTTACTTCCTAGCACATGTGAATGAAATCTTGTCTTTTATTTTTATTATTACTTTTTTTCCACCAGAACTTTCATTCTAATTTTGTTGTTTGTTTCTTGCCAGGGGGAAACCGCTGAGAATATTGTGTACACTAATTCCCAAAAATCGTAAGTAATGCCTCTAATACCCAAGTAATTCCCGAGTAATACCCAGTAATTCCCGAGTAATACCTCCTATGTAATGCCAGTAACGCCCGTCAGAAAAGTAATAAAAATATAGAATCGTGTATTAATGTTAGGTTTGTTCTCAAGTAAAAGTCGGCTGACCTTATTTTTTATTGCACAATTCGGATTTCTGCTACTGCTTCTCATTTTTCAGACAATTCCAATTCCAATGCCCCTAATTCCCGACTAATACCCGAGTAATGCCCTAATACCCAAGACATGTACACCAAAATTCCCCAGCGGTTTCCCCCCCGGTTTCTTGTCTACACGTGAGATTAAAAAATTTTGGAAATGTTTTCGAAAGACGAAGTATGGTCTGAGGTGACTTGTACTTCGGAGAACTAAAAATTTGTTCTTAAATTCGTTCTAACTGCCATCCGGCTGCAACCCTCAGAAGACTTGTGCAAGCTGGGAATGACAAGGGTCTTATCTTTTGACGTGTGATACCAAGCATGCTCGAGAATTCCTATTATGAATGCCCGTCTTGGTATGAGAGACTGATGGCTCTCATCCAAACAGAACCGCTACTACGGATGCTTGGCTTTCTGATAGACACCACGCAACTAATCCACTACAGCTGTCTTCTCGACTCAATCGATAGATAGTCCGTCCCATCTAATCTCCAACTCAAAATCAGAATTCTCAATGAAATAAATTGGTATTATACATCCCAGATAACTGCCATTTGAACCTCATTCAATATTTGAACATTATTCAATTCATCATACAACTCCATACATCAAATAAATCCGATGAATGGTCCATATTCAGTTATCATCAATTCATCTATATATCAGCCATCAACCACAAATCAATATTAGGTTACTTTTGAGCGCAGACTGAGTTAATTTGCCATCAATCATAACTCTAGGCTTTCAACGTACGCAATAGTATACATTGGTATACAGGGTTATTCATCAATGGCATTTTTTGAACTCTTTTACAGATCCTTTCGATAGAACCACTTGAAATTTTTTACCGGAAGGAATATTATGATTTCGGTGAAATTGTTCTTCTTCAGGTCTTTGTACAAGAAAAAAATTTTAAAAAAATAGGCAAATTACCCAGATTAACTCCCCAAGATTAACTCCCGAAGAATACAGTCAACCGGTAGAGAACCTGTACAGATTGGTACAGAGGACTAGAGTTATGAAGTGGGTGCTGTAAACCTAACCCGGAAAACACAAAAACCCAACATGGTGAGGTGTAGATGGCGAAAGGTCCAGCATCAGAGAGGAAAACAACAAAAAAAACGCGTTAATTAGGTCCGCTAGAGATTCGTTTATCATACTCTCGGTCCGCTACGCCACGCTTGTGCTTGAAATGCTCATTACTGAAACGACATTTATAACACTTATAATATATTATTAATGTTGGGGTTTCAAATTAGTGACTCTTAGATTATCTTTCGAATTTTATGATAACAGAAAGAGAGAAAAAAGAGTCATTTATTATATAAGGGAAAAAAGCTCGAGGTTGTGTTGTCTCCCAACGCGAAGCGAAGGGAGACAAAACACCGAGAGCTCATATATAAAAAGTTTTATTTTAGTACCTGTCAACAGAGATAAAATGTCAAACTTTTTCCCGTCACAGAAAAAACATCATTTTCATTTATCATTATTCTAATTAGAAGAGTCCTCGTTGGAATAATGCAATCATTACTCTCGAACCTAATCGTGATACCGGCTTGCTGTAGGGTGGCAGAAATCTTAGCCGGACGAATGCAGGAGACCGTTACCCTGGTTCATTTCGTTAACACGGGGTACATAATTCCCTGACCCAATAATCACTGGAAAATAATAGCAGCACGTTTTTTCGGGGGTAATATAACAAGACCTCGTTCATCAGCGAATAAAATTTTCAATTTCAAGGAAAACGATTTTGTTTGAAAATTTATCGAGTTGAATTCGGAGATTTATGTTCTTAAAAGCTCTCGGATTTTATTCTATGGACATAAATCTTCGAATTTAACGAGATGAATTTTCTAAAACAGTGGAAATTCCAAAATTTATTCGATTTGATAAACGACGGTCGAGTTATATTTGATCAGATTATTTCCCAAATATGTCAATTAACCAATAATATTTATTCCACGACGTACATTATTATTCTAAATAAATTAATGAACATAATTATTTACGGCAATATGTCACACGTCTTGTGAAATATGTTGCATACATTCAATCAACTGTCAAGAAGGACCATGCAGTTTATTCGCAAAAGGAACGAAGCGGGTTTATCAACGAATAAATTTTGACAGATGAAGGAAATAATCGGGGGTAATACCACAAGAGCTCAGATTTAGCCGGATTCCCAATGAAAACTGTCACTAAAATTTTCCACTTTGCATGTCGGATAATTCCTCAATTCGTAACTCATTATACAGGGTATAAACTAAGCTCTTGCAAGGCCGGGTGTATAATGCCATTTTATAACGAATATGAAAAATTCGAAAAAAAATTGTAGAAATATAAAATTTTGTTGATAAATTTGTTGGTTTCGAAATTACACAGTTTCTTCCATCCGACAGTTCTATGACTTTGTTGAAGCCGACGTTGTATCCAAGGACGTGTTGCTATCAGCAAAGCCAAATGACAACAAATTTTTCCACTTTTTGTTACAGAATGTTGTTTCTGACTTGAAACGAGCGATAACGGTAGATTTGGTGATAAATTGTGTTTTGTGTACTTTTGTTTAGTAATTCTTTCATTTGAATCGTTGAATTATCCCGCTTAATGCCTCTAGAGGTTTTGTTTTCATCGCATAAACTTTAATTTTGTTCGACTAAAACTTGGTAGCTTGTAATATGACACGAGCAAATAACATTGGATAAAATCACTCGTAGGTGTTGTGATTTCATCATGTTATTTTTGCTCTCGTCAATTACCAAAGCAACCAAGTTTTCGTGCAAAATGAAAGTTTAACCGATAAAATGAAAACCTTTTCTGGTATTACCCTCGACAAAAATACTCCTCTGCGATTATATCATAATATTTTGCTTACCGTGCCACATCATTCTAAAATGAGCCAAGTCATAAAAACGAATTTCTCCGAAGGCGATCCATCCAATTTCAACGTTGATGTTGTTATCGATGTTCTCCAGCTACCAATATTTTTCTTTCATACGGCAGGTAAATTCAATTCACGCAAGCAGAAAATATTTTTATAGGCATTGAATCGAAGAATAAAAGATTGTTTATTTTCACTCCGATGCTATACTGACGTGTCAATTCGAACTTCTACGATTTCAAAGCAACTCGATATCAGGTTATCTTGGAAGACGAAATAAACAATTTTGTTTTGTATTTCTTACAAACAAGTTCAATTGACATTTTCTTAGTAAAACACAGGTTATGACTATATAAAAATAATTCATTCGTATACTCTTGTAACTTGAGAAAAACAAGTTTTTCTGTTAGAATGAATGATAGTGAGAGATATAATATCGAAGGATAGATATTGTTTCATACAGGTCGGCCAGTTGAAAACATTTCGATTGAGTATGAAATTTCTCTAGATTCCAATTTTGTCGAAGCTTGAACTGGCCATAAGGTTATTCCAGACAAATCACTTTTGCAAAGTAAAAAAGTGCTAGTGCTGGAATTGTTATTGTTTTCTCTGAAATTTTCAAGAAGAAAATCACGTCTGACATATATATCCGACAGACGTTTGTTGAGAAGAAAAACAAATTGGCAAAGGTAATGGAAGGCCTTATATACATTTTACTGCCATTATCACAAAAATAACTTGACAAATTGTATTTGGGGTAATGTATGCTCCCGAAGCGTCCAAATTCATTTCGATATAGTTACATCGAGACTAATTTTAGATACGGAATAACATTACCGCTCTCATTAATTCGAATGAAGTTCTAAAAAGTTTGCAGAGTGTACTATCAAACAAAGGATATTACCCCTCTTAATTGTTATAATCAAAGTATCAGAAGTGTTAAAATATTATTTGAACTGATCCGGAAGCATATAAGCGAAACGGACCACGTTTCAGTCAGCAGCAGATATTCTACATATCCGGTTGATTGTGGCCAAACACAAGTGCATTTTGGCCATCTATCGCAATTGACACCCAAACCTAACTTGACAAAGCTAGTCTAGCTGGCGAGTCGAAAATGCGTGAATTAGTTTTTCGCTCGCGATTTACACACAAACCTAACCTGAGCAAGCTAACCTAGCTTGCCTGTTCACCACAGGGAATTTTTTCGAATAAACCGGGCGACAAATTGCACCACGTTTTAGCTAAAATATTTTCCGAAAAAAAATGTCACAAAAGAAAGTTAAAAAATTTGTTATTACGAATCTCCCAGGTTTTCGGAACCCCTCAGAAAAAAAGCTGGTTATATTCGGAACATAGCTTTAAATGTGGATTTCGAACCACTTCAGCTGTGTGATGGCGGTGGGGATCGAAACCACCTGGGTGAGAGTAAACGCTCTATATAGCATGCAATATCAGAAAAAATTTGCAATTGTACTCACCTATAGATTTCCGTTGTGGACGCAGGTTCAATAACATGTTATTGACGAAATATCAGAAAAATGTATGACAGGGTGAACAACGAAAGTAATTTCGAGACTGTAAATTTCATCACTTTGTCCAATATTACCATAATAAAACAATAATCAGGTTTCTTTGAAGATAGACATACAGTATCGCAAAGTTTTCATCGGGGTATAGACAAATCTATGCAAGCAACAAGGAACGCAAAGATATGATAATACCACATAAATAAGAGAGACGCACTACTGTAGTACGCCTCCCCTAACAAATTAACAGCCACGTCGATATCCCTTCCTCGAGCGAGTCGAGGAGAAATTGTAAGGCTCTCTCAACATAATAGCAAGCTATTCTTTACGCTCGTATGAAACCAGCATACCCCGATGAAAACTTTCCGATACTGTATAGCCAGATACGTTATAATTCAAAGAACATGATGGAACTTCTGAGTTCTGTTACTTTTTTGAATATTAAAGTGTCTGGTAGTGTGTTTCGACATTGTGTATGTATATTTGTGTGTAAACGTGACATAATTGGAAAAGAACTCATTCTGATTGTCCTGAAGGTGTAAAATCAATTTGGGGAAATATGATTTCCAAGAAATATGGTTTTCTTCGATTGTGAAAATATAATGTAAATGATACAATAATTTAGTACCTGGTTCGAAGGCTTCAGAAGGTTGCTCGTAAGGAAGGAGCCAGTTGACGGAAGTTACTCCATAATTCTCTCAATTCTGTTATCCACGGAAGATGTTATGCACCTTGGTCATTATGTTCAATCTCGCCCACTCATATGAAATGTTTCACATTATGAACACTTACCAGGGTTGTAAATTTTCCCGATAACTCTCGTAAAGATCTCTACAAATGAGCTCGTTAGTTTAATGTTCGTCAAATGGCCTATAATAGCCTCGTTACAGTTACTAATGCATTCGAAAAAATCCAACTGCATTTTAACCAGTGCGCAATAAATTTGGGGCGACGTTATCGTACAGTGGAACAACTGAAAATTAAAATCTCCATTTCCGGAATAATTAGCCTACTGCAACTAAAGGTGCGTTTTAACGGGTATTCGTAGGTCGGTAGTAAATCGAAGGGTTCGAAAGCGTTTCTTTTGATCAATAGATTCATCTTCAGATATTTTTATCGGCTAGCTGATTCACGCATTTCTCGAAATTATTGAAGTATCTCTCAAACAGACAAAGTTTTTCCATTTGTCGTTTTCTTTTAAATATAGCTGCTCAGATCAGCTTTGCTGTTACAAACAATCAAACAAACCTATAGAAATGTGTGCAATAGAATTATGACACACCACTAAACAGTTATATTCATATGAGTAAGATGTGAATGACATTGAAGTTCACTCATACAGTATTCGAGTTCGGTATTATGACGGCAGATTAGAGAAGAGTTTTACTCATTCAGAAATAAACGAACGAAACGGACGAGATCAGAATGGACTTGACTTTGACAGAATATTGTCAACCTATAACGTTCAAATTTGAGTTGTATTTTTTTGTTAAACAAGTTTCAGTTTGAAATTTGAACTGTGACTATTTCGAGTTGATTGTTTCATTTCTATGTGATCATCAAACTATTACTAATAAACCACAAAAATGTAACATAAACACAACTACACACTTTCAAATTAATCGGATTCGTCCGTCGAAAGTATCCGAGCAAAAAGATCAATCTCTAACAGAACAGATTGAAAAAACCGAACAATCAAGATTTCCTCCCCTACAAAAGGTTGCAATAAACGAACGATACAGACTAATCCGAGCAGTCCGAGCATTCCGACCTGAGCGGTTAGTAAAGACCTTGCATGTGATGTCACCTTGATAGCTCATTACTACTACGCAACAGGAAACCTGATGTGGGTTGACTTTTCTGATAGTAAGCTTATCTCAATCAACACAAAATTCCAGACGTTATCATTTTTAAACAAAAAGGGTTTTCACAGCGCTGTTAAAAATAAAGTGGACCTTGGATGTTTGTTCAATTTTTTTTTCTTTTCATTTATTGATCAAAATCGAAATAGGGAAGAACCGCATTGTGAGTCATTTATTGACAACGTAAGAGGCCAAGACTTTATGATGGTGACTGTGACATAGTGATCTGCCATGAAAGAGGGTTACTGTTATTCATTGAATTGCTTGTGCCGGGGAAGTAGTTGTTTTCTGTTAGATATTACAAATAAGTCACATTTTTCAATTTTCATGGAGAATGTTCCCCCTTTTCAACATTAAATCAAGTGTTCAAACTGAAATATGAATGGATGAAAGAAGAAGCAACACTGTTGGAGCCGGACCCGGATATACTAAAATCAAAAACCTTGAAGTGCACAATGTTTCTCGGTAACCTTTCTTGCGAAAACTCATCGTTTTTTATGATTATTGGCAGCTGTTGAACTGTTTATTTCTTTACTACCTGTGTGCGCGACTTTATGTTTCATATCGAGATTTTTATGAACTACGTTCCGTCAAAATCGTCGATATGAGCGTAGAAAACCATTTTATACTATAAATATTTATATTATCCAATATGTATACCTTGGAAAAAGTTATTGAAATTTCTGTACGTGATGTAATGAAACTGGTGATCAGGAATGATGAATTATTTTCAACTGAGCTTTTTTGTTGGTACGATCACGTTCCTAATTCGTGTTTCTTTTCAGGTAATTCCATTGTTCACGATTTTGCAAATGTGGTAGGCTTGAGAGTAGAGATATTATATGAAAATTAAATAAAAATTAAATGTGTTCAACAACAACGTTACAGTGGAAACGAATTGAAATCATCATGAATTGTTCCAATTGAATTAGGACAAGACAAAAAAAACGTCTCGAAAGTTATTTGAAAGCAAAAGAAGCTTGTAGTGGTATTTGAAAATTTCTACTGGTTGTAGACAATCAAGACGTATTCCTGACACCTATATTGGAAATCGCATGTTATTTCTGGAATAGCATGCTTTCAATTCTGATCGACTTTCATGGACATTAAGGTTTACTTTGGTTGGGTTTAAGGTGAATTTCAAATAGCAATGAGGAAAAGGCCATGAAAAATGAATGTTACGAGAAAAATGATTTCAAGATATTGGTTGATCAGGCCAAGAATGCCCGTTATATCAGAGGTTCCGTACAGGAAAAACTATAAAACTTCAATCCTACCTAGTAGAATCTCTAGGTAGCATATGTGGTCTCTAGAATCAGCCAAAATGAAGAAAAGCACTACAACAGAAAATACAAGGAAGCGGCAGTAATCGCCGTAAACACTCACGAATTCGATGTATAGATCAGAAGTGTTTAAGAGGTTTTTGTCAACCAAAAACTCGTAGAAATTCAAACAAACTATAACTTCCTGGATACTAGTAATACTCTCGCATTTCGAAATATATCTAACATAATTATCTTTATGGTGAATTTTTATGTAAACCTGTTCTTTGTGTTTATATTGATACCACATTCATTAAAATTTCAGTATCTCGCAATTTTCATTATTCACCCTATAGCACCTCAATAACTCGTATAAAAAAGGATATGGATTCGAGATGAGTGCCAAACACCAGCTGCGTGGCCTTGTGGTCTGGGAGAGATACCGCAAGGCAATCGGAGCAATACCCGGGTATGGAAGATTCGGATCCACATCCACTCCTGATCCTGAACCAGATCCTGATTCCGTTTCTGTAACAAATGAAAAAGTTTTTTAGTACCACTTTTGATGAATGTTACACAAGAAAATAAAATAGACAACAATTTCTCTGACCAAAAATAGAGTTACAGTAATACCAGTAAGAAGCTGTCACTCTCATTATCATTATGAGAGACATTTTTTCTCTCAAAGTTTTAATTTTAAGGAAACGGACAGTATATTACTCAACAAGGGAAGTAGATAGGATTAACGGGCAAATTCGCCACTGAATAAACCGCTGTCGGTGGTAGTAGTGGGGGTAGAGTGAATCGGGCTTCACAACCTCTTCTTCTTCTTCTTTTTCTTTCCACAGTATGGCGTTCAGTTACTAGACTAGTTCGCCAGCTAGCGAGAGTCTTCAAGTAAGTAATGAGATCCACGTGCCACGTGAACCACAACCTCACTTTACTCCCCTTTCGTGGGCAAATTGGAGTCTCACTCGAAGTGATACCAGGAATGCCCGAATTGTTACCACAATAAATAAATGTATATATCCACAAAATAAAAGTTATTCGTTGCGATGCACGTAAAACGGCGATAAAAAACTATTTTAACTAGGGGCCCCCTTGATCTTGATACGGCAAATCCGTTGCCATAGGGCCTCTAACCCCCGTAGATATCAAGAGGGGGCAATCAATTACACAAACTATTAATTGATAACACCAACAAACATATATTTTACACAAGATACTGTTTCAATGCACAAAATGGCGGACGAACATATCATGACTCCCGACCTCTACGACGGCCGGCAGTCGAATCATCACTTCCTCTGTCTCTGTCTACCGGATTCGTCATTTAGGCTGTAGACAGAATAGACGACTCATTGAGGGATTTAAAGACCTCATCACAAAGTTCAGAGGTAAGAACCGAACATTTTCTATTTTAGTTGATTTTATTTGTAACGGCAAATATATCTGTGATTTGAGGATATGAATATGATAGGCTACTCGATGGTGCTATGGGGTAGTAGCCTCATGACTCACACCAATTAGAAATCCAGCTCCCATTATAACAATTTGTTGAAATTGGTAAACATATCGTTGCAAAATTAGACTAACCTGATTTCGAAACAGCGAACAACTGAACAAGATGAAGGAAACCATGATGAACATCATATGATAACGTTTCTATTCCTAACCATGAATAAGAAGAAACTTTTGTAGTGTTATGAACTATTTCAATATATAGGAGGTATATAAGGGCAGGTCTTGTTTTAAAATAAGTGAAAGCACAGCATGCATTTTCACAAATTTCAAGAACTGAATTGCACGGATGAGGAACAAAAGTTCTAAAAACGTTCTACAGTTCGCTAAAATAAAGTAATTCTTTATTCATTTTGCAGATAAAAATAGAAATCCAAGTTCAATGAATCAATACCCCCATGCTTTATATCTTTCACGCTCACCAATTTGTTGCGACTCAAACATGACAGTTATGAATTTCTACTAACTAATCAATCAAAATTATGTACTTCACGGTTTATCCATAATAGATTCAGTCCATTATTCTAATTATAGGTCAGTTCAGTAGGTAATCGTAATAAAATGTTATTGACATTTTCTGAAAGATACAAAACATTTCGTAGACACAAGCAACGTTACAGAAATTCAGAAATAATTTTCGCACCCGATATTTGATAATAGATATTTTGATCTGGTATTTTTCTTCCTTATAATATTATCTATAATACCTAGCTAGTAACGGTTTCTCGAGGCTATCATAAGCCAATGAGACCCTTCGGTAATTCATGCACAGACATTTCTGCCGCTATTATATAAAGTGAAAATGAAATCATACAGGCGAGGTCGCTCATAATCAGGGTTACATTTTTACCCGATCTAGCTGAAAGAAAACTTCAACTTTCAACCCTTCCCCTGGATGTTTTCATGATTTGTATGAATAAGTCAGATCGAAATTATACACGCACCCTCAATATTCGATGTCGAGCAACTTTATACCCCCCTGCGAATTGGAAAGCAATTTCGATGCAACTTTACTGTTATTCAACCTGCAATCCCGTTGCACAAAAGCCACTTGAGCGAAAGCGGAAGTTTGAAAACCCTTATTAGCGGCGGCCATTAATCACTCTTGGTTGGTCACCAAGTACATAGAATGCCTGAATTCGTAAACTGAAGTTGAAATAATGAAGCTGTTGACTTTAGTGTTCATATTTTGATGAGGGTGTAGTCTACTGTGATTTATAGGTTTGCAATCAGTATCAAGGGTGGAAGCATGTGGGATTCACTCTGATTCTCTCATTATTGAAACGATGTGATGAAACAATTCCGCAGCTGTAATTACGAATAATTCCCATTATAATTATAGAGTGATGATTCCATTGAAACTGTTATTACAATCATATAATCGCATATTCATTATTGTACTCTAGGGCACAATTTACAATCCGATTCATCTTTTCATTCATTAAATAACTGATTCAATTCAAAATTGGAATACTGAGGTTCACAAATGGTACATGAAAAGCCCCTATACAAGAACCATTAGTCAAACATGGTGAAATGAAAGTTCTGGAGGAGAAGAACCGCGAGCTACACAGCAAATTAGCTGCGACCCTCCGGACCTGTATATTAATAAATAATAATAATAATTTATATATCAAGGGCGTAAAGTAGGCGTTTATGGCCTTCGTTATCTGACGGGTGTTGCTCAGAGAAAACGGCTGACCTGGAAATCTTGTAAAAACGATTCAGGGTAAGTTGAAAAATAATTGAAAATGTGGTGACCTGGCAAAGTTCAATGAGTAATAAGTTCATTGGAACCGTTTAAATCACCGGGTTCAGACGAGATCCATCAGCACTGCTACACAAGGGGCCAGAACTACTTCTATATAGGGCTTTGTAGTATACTCAGAGCGAGCAAAAAGATAGAGAACTATTAATTATGGTGACCGCTATACCGAAATCTGAAAAAATGGGCAGGAAAATTCCCCAACTCCCTCACTATACTGTTTGAACTGAAGACTGCAGAAAAACTATTAGCTAGACACATGAGAGGCGTATCATCAGCGTCCTTCTTAAACTTACAGGAAGATTTTGACAATCAATTCAGACATGAAGGAGTAGAGGAACCATGTGTGGCCTGAAGGGACGCAACGATAATTGGGCAGAACGTGGTGGATCGGGTGGTCAGAGGATGCCCGCAGCAAGAGGTCCTCAATCCGCTCTTGTGGAATCTGGTCCTTGACAGGCTACCAGGGGCCCTCCAGGATGGATGTCATACAGCCCTTTAAAATGTCGATGACATGACAGTCTTGGCAAAAAAAATATGTATATACCACGATTAGAGATCGTATGCAAGAGGCCTGGAAATCAGATGGATGAATTTTTGGAAGCTCTGTATATCAGCCTCTATACAGAGCCACCTGGAATCTTCGTGAAACTCTACAAATGAGGTACATATAACTTCAAATATTTTGGAGCGATTTGAGACTCGAAGCTTGTGTTCCTTTGAGAAAAAAGAGGGCTTAAATCAAATATGCTCTACTGGTTGCAATCCATGGTGATAAAACTTCTTTGGTGTGATGGTATAAGACACAACGAAGAAGGACTATGACAAGACTGAGTGAAGTCCAGAGACTTTGTCTTGGGATCACAGGGGCCATGATAACGTCCACTGCAGCCATAGAGATTCTACTGCTGGGATTGCCTCCTTTTCATCATTTGGTGGACCAAGAAGAGACAAGGTTGTCATGCAGGACACAGGAGTATCGTAAGAATCGTTGCCGAGGATATGTTAGATGTGAGAAAGATCACAATCCGAAACACATTCAAAGTATCAAAATCAGATTGGAAAATTACGTACCTGGGCATGATTTCACAGGAAAAGATATGGGTATATTCAGAAAACCCAAAGAGCGCCTCAAGCACAGCTCTGTTTCTCAAGCAAAAGCATATGTGTCAAGGAAAACAATCAGAAAGCTATCGAACATGAGTAGATTCACATAATGTCGAACAGTAAGGTTACACTTGACAAGTCAGAAAGTCACATCCTGAATGAAAAACTACAAAGAGTACCAGGAAAAAATCACAGGAAACAGACATGGGAAAGAGTACATCGAAGTACCGGGCTGATAACTGACCATGCGACAGTTAAAGAGCAACTAGATGAGGCAAAACTGTATACTGGAGACCTTACAGGCAGATTGTCCGGTGAGGATCCAGAAACACATATACTCTGCAGATGCGAGGCATTAGACCGCAGAAAAGAGTTAATTTTCGGACAGCCAACTGGCGATCTCACCAAGTAAAGGACTTGTTTAAGGTACAAAAGTTCAATTGAGTAAGATATAATAGGCCAAACCGGAAGTAACAGTCAGAGGGAGTAAAAAGACAATATCTGATAAGGAAACTCTCACATAAGATCATAAGATATGAGGCTCATAGGCTCGCTATGAAGAGTTTCCTTCACCTCTACAAAATTTTACTTGAAAGGAAGTACTAGCCTACTACCAGCATCTTATTTAACAGGGTGTGTAACTCATCAAAATAAGTGATTTCAATTGAAGTCACCCATATGAAGGTGAAGAAAATAACGAAAATATCATTAATCACATGAAACGAATAACTTGGGAAAAATCTAAACATCCTCCGTTTTCCACACATTCCCATAAAGTGGTTAATATAAGGCAAGTATCTGACATAAAATAACTACTTCCTCTAACGTACTTTGAATTACATCTGACATCAATATGTGCGTTGTTCTTTCATTTCTAACGCCCTTCATATCTGAAACCATTCTTAGGATTGTGTGCGTGGAAACTATTAATATTCACGAAGTCGACAACTACCAAAAACTCAAGAAATTCCACTTGAACCCATTTCTCCATATGCTCGGAGCTGACTGGGCTTCCTGATGTTAATGGGAACATGTACTCATATTTGAATAACACGTAGGTCATTAGAATACTGAGTGCCAGCCAGATTCTCCAATGCATTATTCTGAGTGCTACATGCAAGTTTAATTTACTACTTTCGTCTGAAAAGGCTACGTTTCAATATAATCTGAAGTCGCGTTTAATAAGAAAACGTGTAAACTTCGCACCACTTCATATTAATTAAAATGTTCCCCTGAATGAATCCACCCCTTCAAGTCCGTTTTAATAAACTTCGTTTCATTAATAACGGAATGAAGGATGTGTTCGAAAGTAAACAGAATGACGTATACTAGTCCGAAGGCCAGCTGGCTTGACGTGATCAAAAAAATAGATCTGGAACTGAAATCATCTGTAAAACCCATAATTCAATTATTATTTAATTAAAATTGACAATTGGCCTGGTTTTTTGGCTGAGTCACCCGGAGACGTCCACCCGAACTTTTTTCGTACTCTACAACCGCCCAAATCTCATTTCGAAAGAATCAAACCACCAATGTCAATTGTTATAGTTCTACTCACACAGCTAAAACCGTGAAAACATAATGCGGACTATAGTCCGTAGTATATCCAGTGATAAATACAACATTCGTCGTGGTATTAGCCAGTAAAGAAGTTGTTATCTAATGGATTTCCGACCCAATCATTCGTATTTTATAGAATTATGGCAATGAGTCCGTCCAGGTAGGGCTGGACACCTCGTTTCTTTCTTGACAAGCTCATTGTTAAAAATTGCAGATTCCTTTTACATTAAAAATTTTAATAACAATTGGACTATAGGTTTTCAGCGACCCAAAAACATAAAATACAGATGATTTCAGCTCTGGACCCAATTTGATGACGTCAAGCCAGCTGGTCACCGGACTATGCGCTCAAAATAAAATGTGGAAGTTGAAGCACGAGACGTATTTCATCGGATAAATGTTTACTCGAGCAATTATTTGGTATTTGTCGACTTGATTGAGGTCTGCATTTTCACTGGTTCGTTTTATGAACGACTGATTCGTGATCATTCACGGCTAAGAAAATTATTAATAGAACGAGCAAGGTTGTAAACAATTGCTAGTTTCATGTCAATATTGATGAGATCAATTTTCATGTCCTACTTCTAAACATCCAAAATTTAAATGAAATTATTGTGATTTTATTTTTCACGTCTATTTCTGAAATATTCTATATTTTCGGAATTCAAAAGGTGTGAATTCGTTTTCAATATACGAAATATGAAGAAATATCAATTCAAAATTCACCCAAAAATAACATACAACTGATTTGCTTGACTTGGATATTATTTTATTCTGTTTTTTTTTTCAATAATATGAAAATACACTTCAACTGTAGTGGAATTTTTCATATTTTTGTATTCAGAAAATGTAAGGAATTATTCTGACTGCCAGATTTTTTTCTGACGGCCCGCAATTTCAACAATATTGTACCAAATAATTTTTTTTGGGTAAATATTTTTTTTTAATCAAGCTCCAACAAGAGTTGATTTTTAAGAGTACAAATATTTTAAAATTGTGTTTCCCGTGAAACAGTCATTATTCAACTAATCTAAACAAAATTTTACCCATCTTGAGCTTTAAAATGTTATTTCATAAGTTCTGGCAATTAGGGGTAGTTTTCACCCCTAAAAGATAAACAGCGCCCTTTGGCATGATACAGAAAATGAAGTAGAGGATAAGAAGAGCATAATGCCAATTTTTTTATTCAAATCGATGCAGGACGAAAAAATTGAGAGGTTTTGCGATTTTTTGAGCTTTATTTAATGGACTATACCAGATTACGTGGGTGCTGGTGTCTTTGAGGGCGACTGGCGCGAATTGGAGCACGGCCGGCGCAAGTTGGATTGCGACTGGCTAGAGTTATCTGCAGCTGACGCAAGCGATATTGCGGCTGACGCGAGTTGGATTGAGTCTGGCGCGAGTTGGATTGCGTCTGGCACGAGTTGGATTGCGTCTGGCGCGAGTTGGATTGCGTCTGGCGCGATTTGGATTGCGTCTGGCTCGAGTTGGATTGCGACTGGTGCGAGTTGTATTGCGGCTGGCGCGAGTTGGATTGCGACTGGCGCGAGTTGTATTGCGGCTAGCGCGAGTTGGATTGCGTCTGGAACGAGTTGGATTGCGTCTGGCACGAGTTGGATTGCGTCTGGTGCCATTTGGATTGCGTCTGGCGCGAGTTGGATTGCGTTTGGCGCGATTTGGATTGCGTCTGGCGCGAGTTGGATTGCGACTGGCGCGAGTTGGATTGCGTCTGGAACGAGTTGGATTGCGACTGGCGCGAGTTGTATTGCGGCTGGCGCGAGTTGGATTGCGACTGGCGCGATTTGGATTGCGTCTGGCGCAAGTTGGATTGCGTCTGGCGCGAGTTCGATTGCGTCTGGCGCGAGTTGGATTGCGTCTGGTTCGAGTTGGATTGCGTTTGGCGCTACTTGGATTGCGTCTGGCGCGATTTGGATTACGTCTGACGCGAGTTGGATTGCGTCTGGAAACGAGTTGGATTGCGTTTGCCGCTAGTTGGATTGCGTCTGGCGCGATTTAGATTGCGTCTGGCGCGAGTTGGATTGCGTCTGGAAACGATTTGGATTGCGTCTGGCACGAGTTGGATTGCGTCCGGCGCCATTTGGATTACGTCTGGCGCGAGTTGGATTGCGTCTGGCGCCATTTGGATTATGTCTGGCGCAGATTGGATCGAGATCGGTTTCGCCTTGTCATCTAAACGATTATCGATTGCACCTAGGTATTTCTTAGCTCGCTCCATAGTCAATGCGAGGGTCACGAGGTCGCTGTTGGTGTTTGTATGCGCGTCGTTGACACAGCTATAGAGGATCGTGATGACAAAATTTCGTATACCCAATCCACGATCTCTGCTACTTCGATGAGCGGTGATATCTGCCAAGTTTCGAAGAAGTCACAGGAAACGAGACGGTGCACGGTCTTCAAGAAATATTACAACATTCTGACGCTGTGTTAGCGCTAGAGTCTGGACACAAGAGGTCTATTTCGAATGAACTGAATGAAAAATCCTCCTTTCTGGAACTCTACATAGCTCTTTCTCCGAAACGAGGTGAGGCTTTCTTATGATTTGCAGATTGGTATTTTCAACATTGGCATTGGCGTTCGGGAAATAACTGCTGAGTCCACTCGGATCCTGTCATATATTCGAATGTCAAATAAGTGAAAAAACATATGTGACATATCTTGGTAATGTCGGAATATTCCTCAAAGCACAATGAGAAGGTCAGCCGAAGCTCGAAAGCTTCGAAGACATTGTCACAAAAATCCACCAGCTCGAAATCGTCGATCAAATCGCCTGCAGTTAAATTAGAAAAGAAATTTTCGTTCTTGAGTGGGCTCCCAGAAATAAAACTAACCCTATCAGACTACAAAAAAAAAAGTTTGAAAGACAAGCCATTATTTCCAACAGTAGTCACTCTTGATAGCAAAGATGCGGTGGTGGAACAAAAAACTGATACGTCTTTCTTAGTGAAAGGTTTTGGAATGAGGAATCTAAGGTCTTTCCAAGATGCCCTTCAAATTGAAGAAAATAAAAGGTATGTTACAACAATAGATTTTTCACATACAAACAATCACTGATATACTGGGTGACTGACCCAAAATGATAATTATTTTGTATGAGATACATTCCTTCGCATCAAGAACTTCACCAAAAATGTAACAACGTGTACCAGTAGTTAGGAGATTTTGGTATTGTAAGAAACGAGCAGTTTTCACACCAAATGTCACCAGATATTAATACAACGATTTTGAATGTATCACATTATCGTGTAATTATTATTTCAGATTACGGCAGAAACAACTCGAAGAAGAGAGACTACTAGCCTTGCACAAACCGCAATCTACAACATCGTTCACTTCTTCGTCTTCTTCTGAAAGAGCTTCAGAAGTCATCAAGCTATCACAAACCACAGAGACCAGTAGTAGTACCTCAGGACAGAACGTACATCTCGAGTATCTGATGGGCCTGCAGACTATTTGTGCTGAAGAAGAAGCGACTTTCACAATGCCCGAGCAAAAAGAAGAGGGAGATGTCTTCGTTTACAGTACTTCGGCTCCAATGAGGAACGCCCAGAAGTATTTACGGGTGCACAGAATCTTCGATTTTTTCCAGTTCATCATAGCTCATTTACTTGGAGCGTCTCCAGAAAATCCCATCGGCTTCATTTTGGAGCTGCTGAATAAGTGCCTGCTATATAGGTCCGGAATGGGGGTGCCCCCTTTACTCTACGACAGAAAACACATAACACAGCTGTTCTGCCTAATGGATAGAATGGGATCTGGATTCGTGGACATGGAACAGTACAGAACGGGTATGGGTACTCTAGCTATTTGCGAGTACAATAAATACCCAGTCACATCCGAAGATGGCTTGGTGGATAAAGAAACTTTTATTGAAGAAGTTTACGACGCGGAACTGGCTTTATTCCAGGATTTGATTGGGAGGAAATGGATGAAGAAACCGCCAAGGAAGATGAAGGAAGATAAGGAGGCGTTTCAGGATATTTCAAAAGATGACAGTGTACCTTACTTTATTCCGTCCGATCTCTTCAAGAGCTATAGAAAGGAGAAGGAAAAACCTGTTGCCATTCAGGAAGAAGAAGAAGAAGGAGAATATTTTGAGGCGTGAAAGTTATTCGATAAATATCTTGCTGTCATTCTTAGAATTCGTTTTCTAATAAATACAATCAATGAAACACGGAATATCTGTTCTTTTCGCCCAACTACGGCGAAGAAAAAAGTAGGGTTATGATTTTGACCGGTATCTATGTGGATGGGTAGAGGGCATAAAGTATATTATGATACCGTGTTAGGTATCAAATGAAATGGCTCAATTAGCTCATTTCAAAAATATGTATATTATGAGAGGTTGCAAATTTGTGACTGCATCAAAATAGATATTTTCAAAATTTGTAACAAAGTTTCAAAAGTTTTGTAATTATTTCGAGACCACCTTGATAAAATAAATTACCACATATTGAAAAAATATATGTTCCGGTGAACGCAAAAGGTTGCAAACAGAATAGGTTACAAACTGATCTTTATCGCTTTATCAATTTACCATACACTTTACCAAAGTTTGGAAACTTTTGGAATTATTTTAAAATTTTCGATTTTTCATGTCTATCTCTACTGGCCTATTCGGTCTGGGTCAAAATGTACTCGTTGAAGTACAATAATTAAAAATGAAATACGAATTCCTGAATGAACACAAATAGATAGAAACAAGTAAATATTATTGAAATATCTCTACCTATTAGCGTTTTTTTCTGTATCAGAAAAATACATGTGTAATTATTCAGTTATATACCAGTGGGAATGGTTTGCATGTAACTTCATGTTCAAAATTATTTTTCTCCTACCCCTATAGAAAGTACACATTTTCCTCCCTCAAAACAGGGAGGAAACTCATACTTTTCCTCCCTAGGGAGGAAAGTACTTTTCCTCCCCCCTCATTTCAAGTGAGTTGTAAACTATGAAACTTTTGGATCTATCATAATCGAATTGTTTCCGTAATTTCTAGAACATCTTATATGTCCTGTATTCTGGAAAAAATCAAACATGAATGTTACTTTTACTTCAGTTCTTTAATAGCTATATGTGTATTTAGAGCGCAAAAAGATTGATCTTTGGAGAACGACAATGACACTTTGTGCTCGAAATACACAAATAATTTTTTCTACAAGAGAACTTCCGTTCCATGAAAACGAATCAAACGACCACAACGTCGCGCTTTCCTCGTTCTTTATTATTATGGAACGCGCAGTTGGCGTGCACGAAAACATTCTCGTTTTCAGAGATAACAAAACATCAATAATGAATTTTATTTCATCCGAACTTGTCGAATGAATTGAAAGCAACAACACATGAAAATGAAAAACTCTTCACATAAAACTTCTTGTGCACGCTAACTTCGTTTTAGCTATATCAGAACATTCGCAGAAGAGCTACAACACAGTAACATTTGGTTGAAATTTGGCTAGGCTACAATTCAAAACACTAAAAAATAAAGATAACTGATATCAAGCACTACACGCTTTTTTACAATTAAAGTAAATTTTCAAAGATTATTTTTCACTTTTTAGTCCATACTATAGAAACAAGCCTTCACTTTTTTAAACATATTTTTAACTTTTTTATTTCAAGGAAGAGCCCCATACTTTACCCTGGATGTTTAAAAAATCACATTTGAGATATTTCAAAAATATTTTCATAAACCATCGATATTTTTATATCCATCCCACCTGTGGAAGGAAATAAACGAGCAAAGACATAAATTCGCAGATGTTCTACAGAGATTTAGACTGTGATTTGTTTATTTGTGTCGATTGTGTTTTCGTCGAATATAAGTAAATACGTTTTTGAAAAACTTGATTTATATTTCAGTCAGCAGGCCTGAATTCGATGGAAAATATAACTCATGCCATGGATGAAGGGAAAGAGAATGATAAATGTTTTCGCTAGGAAGTTTAATCCAGTGATATTGTCGTTCTGAAGGAATATTTCCAAATAACAATATTTTGTATTCTCGGTTCATTTCGATTGATTTCTGCTGCTTCTGAATATATTGTACAGGGAATTGGATTTTACTTTTGATAAGTGGTTAAAATTTTTGTTCAAATGTTATTTAATTGCATGAAAGTATCGAGAAACCGATTCGCCGAAATCGTGGAATGCATGACATTAAACGGCCACCTTTAATGCGTACTAAGTGAAAAGCACAAAATAAAATAATAATAAAAAAAAACTCACAGAATAACCTACATTACATATTTGAAGAAATTATTTTTTTATTTTCAGGGCATTTGAATAAAAGCTTGTCTTTAAATTTTTCTTATTATTATTTTATTTCTACGATATATGTTGTTTATGAAATTAGGAATTTAAATTTTTATAACTTAAATATTTATAAACTGTCAAGTCAAAAATCCATCAATTTGTTTTTAGTATATTCCCATCGGGTCGGATGATAATATTCATTTGTTTGATTTTCATCTCTAAAGTGAAAAACTAAAATGATCATTTTCATAAACATGAGACGAAAAATATATATGACCATTACTTTGAAACGTAGCCCTCATGTATAGAGATATCAAAAATACGTCGATCTCAATTCATCAAGTCTATAGAAACATCAACCTTCTTTCAAATGGATTGATTATTCAATGTTGCCATGTAACGCTCAAACTGACGTAGACACCTTTATAAAGCATGTTGAATTCTGACCCGATTAATGAACCGCAACTTTCCTTTTATATGATATCAATTTTTTCAGAAGAAAGAAAACATTTTTTCCTTTTTGATGTACATTTTTCGAACAATGAATGAAATTAATAAAATTTCAATAGTAATCCAGTACGATTGGGTTTTGAGGCGAGGATTGAGACCAAACTTGGTATGCTAGTAGTTGGAACCATGTTAAACACGAAAAAAAATTGTTTACCAAAATTCCAGGGGTGGAACTTTTTTTTTTCGTTTAACAATAAATAAGTAGATTTCTACTGTAATCTTGGAAGGTGTATGATTTATCGGAAAAACAACTCGACAAGGTGAAAGACAATTCAATTCTCCACAAAAGGATCCCAAGTAATTTCTTATAAATGCGCTCGTTTTCTCAGAAAACGTGATTGAACGTCAACATTAAATTTCAGGTTCACACTAACCCGCTGCTGAAAGTTCTGGTGGAGCCGAATATTTGATTGGTCGTAACTCTGCTGAAAATGAGTATCTAAAATGTGTTTTGTCGCACTTCATGGAGATATTTGAGGATGATCCGATAATCATGAGGAATTCAGTAAATATGGAATTATTATACTGAAGCAGCAACCCATACCCTCTTTGGACTATATGCAACAATTTTAGAGTAGTGTGACAGGTCCCACTTATACATGACAAAAAAAAACTTTGTTTAACTCCAGCCTCATATTCAACTTATCCTTAAAACTGGTATTCTCTTCAGTAAATGCTGAAAATATTCGCTCATCCATATCCTGCATATATGTTTAATTATACTATTGTGAAGTGCAAACCTCAAGTTCGAAATCACATACTTCATTGTTGATGTAGGATGTGTATGAGCGATTAATTTCAACATTTACTGAAGAAATTGCCGATTATGGGTGAGTTGGAAACTGAGGCAGGAGTAAAACCCAGGATTTTCTTTGGCATGTATAAGTGACACTTGTCTCACTAGTCTGAAATCGTTGCATATGGTCCGAAGAGGGTACTGATTCCTGCTTCAGTATAATGATTTCATATCAACTAAAATACCTATGACTTTCGGATCCTCCGTAAATATCGTAGAAGGGTTAAGTGAAGTGGGATAAAACACATTTCAGGTACTCAGATACTCACATATTGTCATGTTATATTTGCATGAGGAAGTAGAAGTCTTCAGGAACGATATACACTTTTTCTTTTCCTTCTACTATAATTTTTGCAGTGGCGGATTAAGGAGAGCCTGAAATTTGATATCGGAATTCAATCGGGTTTTCTGAGAAAACGAGCGTATTTTGTGAGAAATTACTAGGTATATTTCTTGTAGAGAATTGAATTATCTTTCACCTTCTTGAAATTGTTTCTTGAAAAATCTTATCCTTTCCGAAAAAACAGCAAAAAAAATTAAAAAATTTTTATAAACAAAAATTTTTTTGGGTTCCACCCCACCCCACAATACATGATGTCAAGAAATCATATGCCAGGTTTCAAAGTGCTACGATTCATTCTTGTGGCTTACATTTGTCTGTGGTAACTGTACTATAGTTATTTATTATACAAAAGAAAAAAGTATTAGATTTTAGCTCGAGGTTTCGTTCCGATCGGCAGTTATGAAAAACGTGCTGTTTCAAAACGACTAGAATGCATTTAAAATTTGTCATTTCATAGCTGAGTTAGATGAATGAATGTTCTTACCGTCCAAATCGGACATGGTGGAATCACCGCTGTCGAAAGCATCGACCACATCTCTGTGAGAGCCCCTCCGATGCAGCCTGCTGTCGGAACCCGAACGGCAATAAGTGTAGCCAGCACTGGGAAACGCGGCGGTCGGGTAATAGTGCATAGTATCTGCACTCATGTGTCTTTTATCACCACATCATCACAAACTTGCACTTCACTGCAGTCATTACCGCGGAATTATCGCGATTGAGTTGCATCTATATGTTTTTCGGATACTCCATCGGTTTACGACGATTACAATGCGTTCCTGAGCGAAATTGTCTTCAATTTTACGATTTTCGAACGGTTATCGGTTTCTGAACTACTCGTTCAATGTTATAGCAGTTTTTAACGATAAGAATTATCGAAAGAATCTTTTTTGAGTGGTTCGAGGTCTGCGTAGGAAGTGGCTCTGGAAAATCTGAAACAAATCAATATGTTAATACTGTGAGGACAGTTTATCTGGAAAACACCCGACATTCTGCCGAATTCGCCAATTTTTTAATTCGATATTAATTTTTAAGAGAGATGTGGATACGTTCGAACAACTTTACGGTGTTCAATCAAAATGCATCTGCTGTGTAATTTTTTTTTGTGGCTACACAATGGCTCGTCGGGTCAGAAAAAAAGACCAATATTACGTTAGATTCTCCCTTTTAAGATTGAAATAAGATTTAGATTCCTCGAGTAACCTGTAACCAACACAACTGATATAACAAAACCACCAATCAAGTTGCTCAATGCATTTGAATCTTATTTTAAATGTTAAGGAATATCTCAAGTAATCTATTTATGGTTATTTAACGAACAAGTGTATTGATGAGGGGTATTAACAATCGAGAAAATTCAACGCATGAGAGGAACGTGCGCGTTATGTTAATATTAAAAGGAAATCATTCATAATCATTAATCAAAACAAATTATTTTTTTTCTCGACAAAAATGTATACTTTTATTTCTTTTTGTTTTGTCATCTTCTACTTCTCATTTCGTTTAACGCTCCAATTTCGGAAACACCCTGTTTATTTGAATAGTTGCATATAGAATATATGTGAGTTGGAGAACATTCTAATGATATTTTTTTGAATATGTACTCACTACTAAAAAAGCCAGAAATCAAATTGTTGCATACTATTCAATTCACGATATCAGAAAAGGAAATGAAATTGCAATTTTCCAATTCATAAAGCCAGAAATTTCCACTGAAGAAAGACATTCGATAAGGGAGAGAAACCATAACAAAGATTGCCACCGACGACGGTTTTTCAGACAGGAAGTTTGGGAAAAATAAGTTTTTAACGTCTATCGAAATCGGATTAGATCATTCGAGATTCACAAAGTAATCTCAAGACATATTTTATCATCCGGATATTAGAAATGTGAAAACGTAAAAAAGGCCCAGTTTTATATTGAAAGCTTAAAAAAACTTATTAGTCGTTTTGTAGCATTATTATAAAAACTTCTTTATTAAAAACCTTGTTTTTCCATAAATAAGATGGACAAAAACACTCGTAGGAAAAATATTGTACCTAACTCTTACGGAAAATGTCTTTTCCGCCCTTGACGGCTTGCCCAAACTCCACTCCACGTCGTTCGTGCAACTGCCGTCGCGTGCGGAAAAGTACTACTTTCCGCACGGTAAATAACTATATCATGAAGTTGATATTTAATGTTACTCTTTTTATAACTTGTACCCAACATCAGAATTTTTTTTTTTCACTATTAAGTTTTAGAGTATTCCTAGCACTGCATCACTTATTTATTTTTCTTAGTTCATTGTTTAAAGTATTCATCAGATCATCCATGTCACTAGAACAGTAATATATAAGGGTTTCATCTGCACACAGGTGTATTTTAAATTTAGTTGACTCCTTGCGGTACACCCGTATTGTTCATTAGCTCAGAGGAAGTGACGTTGTTGACTGTAGTCACCTGTTTTCTGTCACGGAGGTAGTTTTCAAACCAATTAAAAACTGTACCTGATATGCATATTTTCCAAGTTTCAAAAGTGAGCTTTGAGCTTTGCCTATCCTATTTACTGTGATACAATGAGTGAATTCATCAAGTGGATGCTGCAAAAACCTCAAAAGGCAAGACAAACTTCAGATGAGATTCAGTTGGGAAGAAATAAGCCATTCTGCGTTCATTCGAAACACGAGTTGCATGTTGATGCAGATTTTACGTGTCTCACAGAATACATAATTATTCGTCTGTTTCTAGCAACTATTTCATAATTCAGAAGTGCATTATGAACTTCCGAACTGAAACAATGAAAGTTCGGAATATCTACAACTCACAATACATAATATGCACCAATTCGTCCATTGAAAATGCCAGCAGTGAATCAACTCAATTCAGAAACGTACGCCTGTCTTATAAATTCCTACTCCATGAATTCCAATTTCACAACTGGCTGAATTCTTCCTTGGGAAAGCTCCAAGGAACGCATTCAGACCACAAGTGGGTAACGGCAATCGGTACTCTTGAAGTTCTCTGTGTACTTTCTCTATTGGATCAGGCTATTAGAGTATTAGAGTTATTACGATTGGGAATAAATAGCTTTGGCATTATATATAGCAATCTCGCTTGACAAATTATGGTGGGAATTGAAGTCCCACGACGATAAAAATGCATTGGAAAATGTAGTCGTTGGCACTTTGGCCGTACAAATATTTTTGCGTTCAATCGGCCATTATGTCAATCCGGATTTGCCGGGAATTGCATGAAAAAGCATCGATAAACGGAGATAAATATATTTCGAGAGCTTCATTTGGGAATTATTGGAAAAATGGCCATAGTTTTGCATCACGAAATATGCTATCTTTCTTTCAAATAGGAAATTTCTTAGGGATTTTTTCTGAGTTGTTGGTAATATCTTTTGGGAATCTAATGACTATCTAATATGAATGTAGCATTCAAAGGAAAAATAATAGTTATTTATCTACCAAGAACAAAAAACTGTCTATTATAGTTTGAGTAATATGCTAGTATTTACTTGATACTCAGGACCTCCATCTACAATAGCGCCTCTGACGGGAGCTAAATCGTCCATGCCTGCCACTGAAAGAAGGTGCATTGGAATAAGGTTTTCAGTAACAAATACAGAGATAATCATGTTCCTGTACGAAGAAAAAAAGATGGGTCCAGACTAGCCATCATATTTGGTCAAGAGCTGAGGTAAGTTCAACAGGTAAAATTCCTGGTGGTAGTTCTGAACTCAAAACTTTCATGGACGCCGCATGTAGATGGGATTATTGAAAAATTGGTAGCATACTTATTATAGATACTGAAGAAAAGTAATTGGGAAACCAACCCAGTGCTTGTGCACGGCAGTTGTAAGACCAAATATCCAATATGGTACAGCTATATGGTGAGGTGGTATATATTCGTTTTCTGGTGGCAGCATGATTGGTATAAAATTCAATCCACTTTTATTCAAGTTTATATTATTGAGATGACTCATCAGAATAAGAGATTAGCTACTATGTTTCCAACATTCTAGTTCATACAGGTCGGGCGAAAATTTAACGCATCTGAACCACTGCTTCCCAGAGTCAATCGCCGCTAGCCCACCCGTCATAAACGTATTTTCTAACTTTTACGTATGCGAATTTGATCGCATCTTCTACTCCAACACGCATGAAGTGTGTATGTTTGTCCCCTTTTATTCGTACACGAATTGAAACCGCGCGGTTAGAAAATAGAATCCAGCACATTGCATGGCATGTCACAAGCTATGTTGCGTTAAATTTTTTCCCGATATGTTTAGTTATGGTAATAGTGATGTAAACATTATCAATTCCAGTATATGCCAGTCGTGGGTTCAAATCCTAAGGACTATCGAAATTCTTCTTATGGCCTAAGAAAGTAAGTGAGGTACAATGGACCTCTAGGCCTACGTGTCATCGAGCTCAGGTCGCAGGACGAGCCTTACCAAACTAGGTGGAGTGTTTAGGTGGTTTATAGAGGGAGATTCCACTGGGACTCTGAGGACTCCCACACTACCTTATAGGAAGTGGAAAACAGTCCAGATAAGTTGTCCATTAAGGGTTTCAACCACCCCTTCCAAAAAAAATGGCTAGGCTGTCCCTAAATTCTTTTTGGAACCCATTTCAGGATACTGGGAAGGGTTTTAAAAAATTTCTCAAAACGAAGACTTTCTTCAATCGACCTAATTTCTTAAAAGAGTGTTTGCTACCCCTTGCAATCCAGCTTCACGGCACATTCCCAACATAAATGGACACAAACATGCATATCAGATGGTCGGATGTTTTTCACAATTTTTACTGATTTTTTCCGATTTTATTTTCGAGAGTTTTCCGAGAAGAAGGGGGTTCATGCGTCATAATTTTACACGTACGAAACCGTAGAATTCGAATTCCTATGCGTCCTATATCTAGCCTTTAGTAGGGTAGGTGGGTAACATGTTTTTAAATGATATTTTTATGTTTTTTACTGATTTTACGTATTTTTCTGATTTTGTTTTAGAGAGCTCTCGCAACTTTTTCGAGTAAGAAAGGAAGGGCCTGAGCCCCCCGACCAATTTTTTTTTTTTTTTCAGGTAGGCAAGGAGGGAGAAGGTAACATTTTCTAAACTGAATTATTCGACGGTACGATGTTTTTCACTATTTTAACGGATTTTTTCGATATTATTTTAATGAGTTTCTGAAACTTTTTTCGAGAAGGGGGGAAATCCGAGCCCCTCGACCTAAATTTGTTTTTTACCATAGTTTTCGACATCCAACACCTTCTGAAATTTTTCTGAATTTCTACATGTTGTCTGTTCAGGTGGGCAGAGGGGTGATTTTTCTCCAAAATTATTGTATTGTCATCGGCTCTCAATACGTGTGCAAAATTTTAGCGCAATCGGATGCCACCAAGTGCTTGAAGAATGCATTCCAAATTTTGAACGGGAAAGACTAACAGACAGGACGGCAACGGAAGCTTATGAAAATGTCAATGGCGAATATTGTAGATTGTAGGGGGGTTGTACAGGCTTTTCGGCCTCACAAGCACTTCGATCTAATAGATCTTTTGTGCGTACATAGCGGAGATAACACGTATATTGATTCCTCAAAACACTGTCGAAGTTTATTCAATGGGATAAACTTGGTTTTTCAGCACACTTTTGTCTCCATCTGGCAATAACTCGAGCTAAAGCTCTCGAGATTTTTACACTTGAGAATCTAGAGTTATTCCCGTAAAAATAAAATTTTCGTTACAAGAATAGACGTGGAAGCTTCTTCTATCTTCCTCTTCACATTACACAACAAGCTAAAGGCCAAAGTCATTACCGAATATATTTCAGATGTTTTAAAATCCAAGGATTCACTCATAACGATATACATGGTCAAATGACTGTTTCAACACGTAATAAACCATATGTTAGTTTTGTCAGTAGCGATATTGATTTTATAATTAAAAGTACTCGAAATTTAACGTTTCATAAACAGCATGATCGGATTTAGATCTGCTTATATTATAACGGATTTGTTTATTTTTTTGTAACCTACGCTCATATTAGTATCCCAATTCTGATTTTGACCTTCAGGCCAGACCAAACAGTGAAGACATTTCCAATATGAATCACAATACATTTAAGAAAGGGTTTCCAAGTTGTGTTCCTTTGCCTTACTGACTATTCATTATAGCAATTTTTTTAATTAAATTAAATTGCAATGCAATGCAAGAAAATACAATTCGTCCTGCGGACTCGTTGTATTTTCAGCTTTGGGATTGCAATTCATTAATATTCCAAAAAATTATCGGTAATAATCATACCACTTATTATATTACCCCTGATAATATTGTTTCAACACACAGTGCCAACTTCTGAATGATGAGTTATGAACTGATATTCTCCGAGACTTCCTTTTTCAAAACTCAAGTTCAGGTAAAAATATAACAAAGACATAATTGTAAATATCGGGGAGCAATTGGGTTGCAAATGTGAATGTATAAGAATAAGAGAACAGCTGAAACAATAAACTTGAATGTTGGCTGTAGTTCGATTTGTATATTGTGTCTTTTTCATTGTTTCAAAAATGCATTGATACAATGAACTTATTCCAGAGCTGGGAAGTACTCAGAACAAATACCCGAATACTATACTCTTGAGTACATTTCTGGTACTCTGTACCCGTTACCCAGTACATTTTATATAAAGTACCCGGTACTCGTACCCGTACATATCGGGTAAAAGTATCCGATACTCTAGCTTCTGATGAGAGTACATTTTTACGAGTACTTTATTATACCACGCGTCTGCGCCTAGCCTGTCCAGTCCAGCATGCCTCACCCAGCAACCTCAAAACTCCAAAGGCTTTATAAATCATCAAAATCAGTTATTATGAAGCTAATCCTGGCAAACAGAATCAACTAGTTATGTCATTACTGAATAATTATTTTTTCTGCAAACGTCAAAAAATGACAAGGTTCGCGCATTGACAACAATATGCGAAGTGACACTTTTTCCACAACGAATTATACAGACGTAAATTTTCTCTCCAACTATAGGACAAAATTGTTGATATTTTCGGTTGCGCTATTTGTTGAGATTCTCATTGCAAAGTAGAATGCAGGATACCAATCGTTCCAAATCAATCCATTCAAATGAGACCAAGGATACGTGGGGGAGGGTATTTACGTCCTCTCTAAATACATCTAACTAACGTAAAAGGTAGGTAAGTCTACACAAACAGAGACATTAGGGAAAAACCCATCTAACACAAAAGCAGCTATTATTGTAGCAGATGTTTAAATTCCTGGACAATTTCAAAGTTTATCAATCTGAAAGTATTTTCAGGTTACTATATAAACATATAAAAGTTGAAATGAACTTCAATAAAAATCTACCAGGATAACATGCGAATAAACAACTACTATTCATCCGACTTATTTATCAAACTATCAATTTTTATAATCAAAACAAAAAATCACACACAAATCATTAACGAAAAACATATTTATCAAGTTCCGATAAGTTACTTGATGTTATCTTTGAACGACATTCAAAATATTGCAATATTTATCCTGCAAAAACAAAATATGAGTGAAAGAGTTTTGAAGTTGAAGTTTCACTTTACGCTAGCACCCAGTGACAAAATCAACATCTCGTTGAGAAAATTCCGAAAGATCTGTAAACTTGGAGTACTATTGAATATATTATTTGATATTACGAATCAAGGTTGCAACCAATTCAAATGTACGAAACATTTTTTTTATCGACCTATAATGTTTTACTTCGATATTACCATAAGAAAAAATTCCAAAAGTTCTGCAAACTTGACAGAAACATCTGAAAAATATTCCGAACAGTTGTGTAGATTTGCAACCTTTTACTTTAATCGGTATATATATATATATATATATATATATATATATATATATATATAGTAGAACGGTAGTCTTTGCTGACTAGTTAGGATGCAATTTGGAAAGATTATTTGGGTAAGCAGCAAGCAAAACGTGTACTCTTTTAACACTATATTTCCAATATTTCAACAGTGGTTACTGTCATCTTCAGGGAAGCTACAATTAATTTTAGTATATATTCGCTTATTAATTGTAGCTTCCCTGAAGATGACAGTAACCACTGTTGAAATATTGGAAATATAGTGTTAAAAGAGTACACGTTTTGCTTGCTGCTTACCCAAATAATCTTTCCAAATTGTATATATATATATATATATATATATATATATATATATATATATCGGTATGAATTAAAAAATGTTGCAGAACTTTTGGAATTTTCTCATATGGGATATCAAAGAAAAACATTAGGTTTCGATAAAAAAAATCCTATAATGATTGGCCTAATAACAATATCTAGGAGATAAATCGCTTTAAATTTTTCATGTTTTTTTTAAGAAGTTGTTGCACGATATCTAAATACTATAGCAGATTGATGAAAATCTGAATCTAAATGGTTCATGGGATGGCAATGAAATAATTATTTTGAAAAATAGACGTACTTTATTCTTGATGATTTTTCAAAAAATAGTTATTTTTTTCAGAACCCAAGAACCTAACATAACTTTTTGATAATCCATTATGAGTTTCTCGACGAGCACCAACTTTTATCATAAATTTTTTTTGTCAAATCAATAACAAAAAAGTTTCCCATATGGTTCCAAGTTTTTGGAGGACACTGTAGGAATAGCTTACGAATATGGTTGTAGAGAAAAGTTGCTGTTTTATATTGGATGCTTGGATAAAAATACGGTTGATGGATGTAGCGAAAGGTTGGATTCTAAATCAATAAATTCATTATTTATTGAATGGCGTTCTATCAAGAAAACAGCTGGTGAAAAAAAAGCTCAATGAAATAAACTTGTTGGATTTTATTTGATGAAAGGTATCCCATTTAGCGAGTGCATTCCAACCATTTTATTCGTTTATATAAACTTCATCGAATTCGTGTTTATTTTTATGTTTCGACAGTTCCATTCAATGACTTCTGTTGTTTATTTCGATTAAACTCAATATTCCAAGTGTTAGAATATTCAAACTACGTATGAGCCAAATATTTTGTCATGTAAAATCAAATTTGTTGGAATTTGATCATTTCCTAGTTCAAAACTTGATGAAGAAAACTGATTTCAGATCAGAAAAAAAAATTTTAAAGAAAAGAAAGATGAGTACATCAGCTGATATTTATATTTAGAAATATTGCTCACGCCCATAAAGAAACTTCCGGTGTTTCGTCCTCGAAATCATCAGAATCGGAATCTCGCTTGCACGATCAACAATTTTTTTTTGAAGTAGGAAATCTGGATTTTTTCTCCAGTCGGGCCCATAGTGCTTCTCCAAAAAAGTTGCTATCTTGGACTTGTTTCCTTTCAAGTAATAATTATCATTAACAACTTTTGATTCTTCTTTCTTGATTATGGTGTTTTCGGAACAAAAATCTGATTCATGAACAACTCTCCGCTTATTGAAACACTATTCTCGGTTCTCAATTGTGCTTTGTTCAGCAAAACTAAATCTCTTACATTCATTAAACTTGAAGTGTCATTGGGCAGGCTTATAGGTGATATAAGCCGCCACTATTTTCCAGTAGAAAATATACCAGTCGTCGTTTGTGAACTATCGAGAATTTCCCAAAAGTATCTTCGTATTCGCTGTGGTTAATTATTAGTATATTGTATAACTAGTGCGGAAAATAAGATATTTCATACGAGTGTAACAGAATAATGAACCAGAAGCCACCTTTTCATACGAATATCTAGTTACCGCACGAGTTGTACACTATACTTTTTCGAAACACAATATATGTTGAATTTTACAGCAAAACCTAGTTTTTTGATTACGAGTGCATGCTTCTCTCTACTTCCCTATAATATCAAATGGAAGATGTATATCACAAAGAAAACAAAATTCATTAAACATTTATCAATATTCAGATGCATTGGTCTATTTCGCACTAGTACGAAAAATATTTCGCACTTTCAGGATCTACTATATTTCATACCTATTTCATTTCATACTAGCACTAGTGATACTAGATATGTATTTCAAGTAGGACGCCGGAAAATGTTTTTTCCTACGAGCGTGCGGAAAAGTAACTTTTCCGCACGATTTTTTGTTTTGAAAGTTGTACTTTTCCGTACGATTTGAAATCGTGCGGAAAAGTTACTTTCCCGCACGATTTTTACTTTTCCGTACGATTTTTACTTTTCCGTACGATTTTTACTTTTCCGCACGATTTTTGTATTGATGAAAATGAGGATATTTACGACTAACTAAATGAACTATTCTGTCGTATTAGTCATTTTGTAGCATTATTATGAAAACTTGTTTATTAAAAACCTTGTTTTTTCATAAATAAGTTGGACAAAAACACTCGTAGGAAAAATATTGTACCTAACTCTTACGGAAAATGTCTTTTCCGCCCTTAACGGCTTGCCCGAACTCCGCTCCGCGTCGTTCGTGCAACTGCCGTCGCGTGCGGAAAAGTACTACTTTCCGCACTTGTTAGGTAAATAACTATTTTTTCACATTTTTTAAGAGTGAGTGTTAATAATTTAGACGATAGATAGACTGGGATTTCAGGAATAAACGGGAGAATATTCAGTTTTTGAATTTCCTTTAAAGATAGTACCCATCTGGCAACTTTGGTAAATCCAAATTATTTTGGCACTAAAACGAAAATTTCTGCACATTGTTTGTTAAAATTGTTTTGTTGTTTTAAAATTGTTTTTTCCGTTAACCAGCTGTCGTCCCCTTACGAACGGCAGCCCTCAAAAGTCGAAACTTGTGCGAGCCAAGGATTAACGAGGTCTTACCTTTTAACGTACGATTCCTAGCACTTTTTCGGGCCATCAGATAAAAATCTGAAGTCGCTGAGGATTCGAACCTAGCCGACCAGCAGTCAATGGTTTTGAACGCTTCAGTCTCAACCACTGAGCTACATTATCTGAATAAAATTTAAGTGAATCATAAAAGGCTCGACGTTCAGCCTTATTTTCACATTATCTTCTTTAAATTCAAGTCACATGTAGATTGTTGTTGAAATGATTCTCTAAAGTTCACTAGTTCGAATTGTTATCAGTGTCACGTGTTACGCAGGTATGCGCCAGGATTGGTTATTGGCAAAAACAGAGATATGCATCTGACATGAACGAACAAATACAGACTTTTCCATCTGGGTTTGACCTTTATACCTACATTGTATTGTGAACGTAGTGCAATGTTTATTTGAATTAGTTGGAAAACGCGAATTTTTGAATGTCTGCAAATAGAAAGTTTTCCTTCTGATGCACTCATACGTAATAGTATATTGTACAATGAGCATGAAATTGGTCATTTCATGCAAATTGTACACTATACTTTTTCTACGACCATCTGAATCATAAAAAAATCTGTAATATTTTTAACATTTTTATCATAAACTTTCCTGTCGTCATGGTTCCCATAATATATGCAACCTAAAGCAATTGGAGATACAAATATTGATAATTATAATAAAAATCGAACACTAATCGATTTCTTGAAAGAAAAAAATTCTCACCCCCACTATCCAAATCGTGACTGTTCCCTCATCCTCCATATTCGAAGATATAGAATTCGATTGTCATCAATCTTCATATTGAAATTAGCGATGCCAATGCCAAATCATCCTCACTATTACTACTCATTTTCGATTACTTATTTTTTTAATCGATTTTTGTAAATACTGATGTGAAATGTCAAATTATTAGAATGTTAACAAACTTGATTCGATCTTATATAATTTATGATGATAAAAATTACAGTCTAATAAATTGAAATAAGCTACTTTTTGGTTTAATATGGAAAAAATATAACTTCGCAAGTTTTATCCATACTTATGAACTTTACTGTATAAAGTAGTACTTTATCCACTAGTAAAATAATGAAATTACTTCATTCCACTAGTGGAATAATGAAATTACTCTATTCCACTAGTGGAATAATAAAAAATACCATCTTCAGTCAATCAAATTTTACTTATTTATCATTAATATTAACATTCATATTGAATCGAAAACAAATAGCAACCATTCAGCACCTCCCGATATTTTTGTACATATTCAACGATTTTTGAGGAGGTGACAGCCACTGTCAAAGCAAAATATCAAATAATTTTTTGATGAAAAAATAAAATGTTGTATTTCATGCGTGTTTCAGATACATTTTATTCGCTTAAGAAAATTAAACGCTCGAGTTTCGTATGTTCATTATGGAACAGTTGAAAAAAATGAATTTTTACCCTGGCAGAACAGCACTATCAGGGCTGACAGAAAAAAACATTTCAATTGATATTTGATCCCCAAATAAATCAAACTTTTCTTCAACGTGTAATTAGCTTATTTATTTGAAAATGTATCACCAACTCAGAAAGCAATGAAGACAATTATTATTATTATTATTATGGAATGGCTCAAATTATCATTTTCAGTTTCATTCACACTTTCTCAACACTTTTTGAACCCTTCTTAATTTTTCACATGAATAATAAATGATAAAACACCCAGTACTACACTTTTACAAAAATATTGGTATTATTTGATGAACAGGTATTATTATTTTACACAAGTGTATTTACCAATAACATCCTAAAAGGGAATCTTTCGTATGCCTACCTGCTTTTTCTCACAAAAAAAAACTAATATCCAAAGAAAACGCACAAAAACTCAACAATCATTCGGGATCTAACTTCACTGTTGAATTAGTCAGGTGAATAAATATGATCAAAAATTGATTGATTGATTCAATAACTCGGATGTAATTTAGACGAACAGTTTATCAGGGAACGATATTTCGCGCCTCGATGTTCAACTGTCAAGCGATAACTGGAGATGCAACAGCGTCCAGCGTGCCATGGTAACTGAGCATGCTCTATATATGCCAATGCAATGAAAACTCTGAATTAGGGTGTTTCTGCGGGGTGTTTTTCAGTTTTTAATGTTACCTAGATTGATTTTGTGTTGGCCTGTAGCAGTATTTTTGATAGTTCCTACCAATTTTAAGTAATAGGTACTGGAAATGAATCGATAAATGCGGATTTCAAGCGAAGAGGACCAAAATGAAGGTGAGGACAAAGTTCCTCACTCGTTTTATCATTAATATCATCAGTTATTCTCAGTTATGATATGACTTGATTTGTATTCATAATAAAAATGAGTCTAACTACTCTAAAATGAATCTAAAACTATGTTATGCTAGTGAATTAGTAAAACTGTGGAATTTATTTTTTTTGCTCCACCTGATAGTACCACGTGGAAACATAGTACTTGGAGACTCCGTAGTAGTCTTTACTCATCAAAATGTAGGTTTAAAAACAATGTAAAAAACTGTATCGCTATATCCCCAACATTATTTTGGTTAATAAACATTTTTTAGACGAGTACTTATCAAGTTTTGCTTGAAAATCAATTTT
Source organism: Chrysolina haemoptera (assembly GCA_958298965.1). Taxonomy (NCBI): domain Eukaryota; kingdom Metazoa; phylum Arthropoda; class Insecta; order Coleoptera; family Chrysomelidae; genus Chrysolina; species Chrysolina haemoptera. The sequence continues at coordinate 9,736,260 of OY282595.1, read as the reverse complement.
TTTCTTTGTTGTTGTTTGTACAGAAAGATGCTTTTTTCCGCAGCAGTGCAGAAACTTATCCTTTTTGTATTTTTTACTAAGGTATCGATCTTTCAAACTTTTTGAATATATAGTATGTCCCACTTTGAGCAACTACACCCTTGTAATTTTTGAGAATGAACTAATTTCATAATTTTTTTTCTCACTTCAATTAGTACTCTATCTACTTTCAGGTTGATGGAATATTCGTATATCCATTTTCCATAGCTACCTACGACCAAATCAAAGGTGAAAAATTGATAAAAATATTTTTTTATTAATTGGTATAGAAAAACCATGCAGTTCAGGAAGGTATTTGAATTTTTTTTCTTATCAAAAATTTTCGATGAAAGTGAACTTCTGATATATCTTTTTCTAATAAAACCGGTTGTTGTTGGTCGTCAGAAAGTTGTATACAACAACAATGAAAAAAGACATCTGAATTACAACGAAATCCTGTCAAAGTTCTAATATACAATGATATACCGATAATATTCATAGCGTTCGGCGGGCTCTGCCGGCAATATTCACAGCAGTAACAGGTCTGAGGAAGAATTTGACCTATGAATATGAAATTCCTGGGTACAGTAAAACATTCGCGAATTCGTTGTACAACAGACTATAATCCGTAATATAGGTATCCAGTGGTAAGGCACTCAACATGAACGTTAGCGTAATAAATGAGAATTCCACATGTTCAGCTACGTTGGTAGAACTGCCTACTAGTCTTTAATAACGGAAACCTATTTCAGAAACTATAGGGTAGCACGCCAAGCCCTTAACATCATCTGTCATATACGATGGGAAGTGAATAATAAACGTGTGAAAAATGGTGCATTCCGAGTTGGAATAGAATCAGGCGCTTTTATGAGGAATGCAATTTTCTGCGAACTACCAAATGAAAATGTTCTCGCGAGTATTAAGGTATTCACGTTAATTTCATTATTCATCACAGTAGCTCAACTGACAACATTTTCTCGATGTTTGTGCACATGGCCCATAACAAATAAATAACGTCTAACCAAAACTGGTGCCTGCTAAACTCAATCGATAATCAACATACCCTAGACAATTGAATTGAAATCATTCTAATTATTGCACTGCATTGGGATTCCAACCATAACGATAAACACTTAACACACAAACAACAAAATAAACATACCAAGATTATAATAATAAACCGCTAGTTTGTGATGAAAACTGCTAGTCAATATCATCCCGAATTCCAAAGCACACTTTGTTTTCCGACGATCTTAAAAAACTGCAACAGCTGAGTTGAATTATATTAAGTCCTATTAGAGTCACAAGCAGCTATAGGTACAAGAGATCCATTCCATAAAAAAAATATGAAATGTACTTGTCTCAATGAAGAAAATATGGATACATAAGGATTATAGAAGCGAATATAAAGAGGCCATTACAAGAAGAAATCGTATAGAAATTGAAAATAAAAACAAAATGTAGGTGAATTTTTAGTGCGGCAAAATTCGGATTAGTGTAGCACACTTTTGAGTGGGAGTGTATATCCGAATAATTGGATGAAAAGTTTTATAAACTACTGCAATTATATCTTATACTGTGAGGAATATATGTGCCAAGTTTCAAATTTTTAAATGGTATGAACGAAAACATGTTAAAATTGCTGACGTAAATCCCATTTAAAACTTTTAATGCCGGATGGGAGGGGTAGGCTAATATTAAACTATTGAAACACATATTTGGCATAATTTTTACTTATTTATTCAAAATATATTGTGCACCATTCTTAAAATAACAATCATACCCTTAACAAGGACCACCTTAGTGCATAACATCATCGCATAAAAATTATTCTCAACACCGTAGTCGTAGCTAGATGCAGCTAATTTTTGGATACGTTTTGGAGAAAAGTCTAATCAGTAATTTGTATTAGGTTTAAGAGCGGCAGTCGGCAGCAGTTTCGACTTACTTTTTCTAACGGGACTCTTCAGAACATAACCAAGAAAAATGCCACTACTTTCATTAATGAATTTCTATTTCATACATTGTTAAAAATAATTCCTTGCAACACATTCCAATTTTAGTCACGTTCTGGAGAATAATTCATTTTGTAGAATGAAGATTCGTTAACTTTTCGCAATTCTACACGTGTGTCAACTTTGTCTTAAGAAGCCATCATTACACGGCGTGTGGTTTGTCGAGCCTGGAGTGAGATTCTGTGTACCATAGAATTCTTTTGTCGACAGTTTTGTCTCTTTCTCTCCCATGAATTCAACCATAATGTCATCTCACTTCTTCTATCGACAATAGAATTATATAGCTTACAGAACCCCTGGCATGTGGACTGAGCAGTGCCACGCCGATCGTGTTAGCGATCTCACGGCCTGTTGATTGACAAGTCGGGTCTAGAGTGTCAGTTCACAAGACAGGCTCGACAAACCACACGCCGTGTAATGGCTTCTTTACCGACAATCGACGGGACCTGGCACTCCGCATAGAAACTTGGCACGCCGCACCTTTCTCACTGAACTGACACTCCACGAGCTCTTTAAGGGGGTTTCTAGGCATCGCTAGAATTTGCTCAAATTTTAGTATGGTACACCTGAGAAATAGTTGACAGTTTTTCTGGTAATACAAACCGCTCGTGCGATTTTAAGTGAAAAAAAAATTATCGTACTTTTTGACAGACTTAATTTTAATAATTTTCATTATTCAACGGCACTCGGCCAATCAGATATTCAGAATTTTCAGGATCCACGGTAACTGAGAGGTTTGGACCAATAATAAAACAGAAAATGTACCAAACAAATTTGTCAAGAAGGCTTTGCTTCATTGGCATCCGCGAATATCAATTGTTTTCTTTCTGGCAACAAAGGTTCAGAGGTATGTCGAACAACAATATTTACCTGAATGGTCTACACTATCTCAGTTCTTGGTCAGACAGACTTTATTCAATATGTAATTCTCAAATGTTTGTAAGTAACTTTTTCGCTTGGTGGTAAGGTTTCGCGGTTGAAAGTTGATAAGCGTGAGTTCGAATCCCACTGCTGGAAGTTTTGTTTTTATTTTTTTCCCAAGCATTTAGTTATTCATGTATAATTGTTAATCTTCCTTATATTGCTTTGTAATTTATCCTACTTTTTGGTAATAAAGTCAATAATTTCGATAGATATAAGTACCACAAACTGAGCTTTCATCATAAATTTATAAATTTTCGTATAGTCGTAGAGAAAGATAGTCTTCTTCTCGCGTTTAATGCTCATTATACGTTGAAGAATATACTATTAAACGAAGAGTTTTATTAAATTTTTCGCACTTTTTCGACTTTCGAGCACGGTGCATTTTAGAGAAAAACTTGTAAGAACCTTTTTTGTAGAGAATTTTATGGAGAATATTACAGCATTCTTGGAAAAAATGGATTTTCCGAATTTTCCTACGAAAATCGTCTATAACAATATTCCGGATGGTTTTCCGACCTAACACCTTCGAAATTCGGATTCAACGGGTCAAAATACATAAGAAAAACTTGGGTGATCCCGTCGCACTTCATCGGCCACGAAAACCCCTTCCTGTCACCGGACTAAATACCAAGGTGGAATTATAGGTTTCCGAGTAACCAAGTCGGAATTCGAAAAATAAAATTGGTGACTCTTCTACGCCTTCATAATGCCTGTGAATTACAGTATTTCTATTGAGACTTAAAAAGGCTACAATAAATTTATTCGTCAACTTCCGGTAACTCGGATTTTTATAATTCTGACTTTGTATCTTGGTATTCCTGTATACAATCTCCTAGTATTATTCCTGAAGTATGGCTCTGTAGGACGTCCTGCATGATAAATTTGGTGTGAAGATTTATAAACCAAAAATTTGCAATATTTGAAAAACTTCCCGTTCTATATCTTGCAAACTGATTCTGCAAATCCCTAGTTCATTTTGAAAAAGTGGTTTTGGGCCGAATCTTGTGTAGGTTCTAGAAAAAATATTGTATGCTACTGCTGCGTTCTTTCATATAATTCAGAAAAACGCATTTGCAAGATATCGCATTCTGAAAAATAAAATTCAAAAATTTAAAATGTACGCCAATTCTTCCATGATGCGTCCATTACCATCACTTTATAATGGTATTTTGGAACAAATACCCGTAAAAATCATGCGAAGGTTCAAATAAAAGACGGTTTTTAATTGTCAACGATTTTATTATCTATCCTATAAAAATTGTTAATGCATAATATTTATCGCACAAAACACACAACCCTTTAGTTTCACTTAAAACAATATCACATTTCAATCGTTCATATGGCATTTTCCAATTTCCAAAAGATTGCAATTATTCAAATTTCAACATAACATATATGAAATCGAAACAAATTACAGTATACAATGCATACATATGAAAAAATTAGTTATATATACCATTCCTCATCATTAAAGAAAGTAGCATTTTTCCGGACAAGGCCGGAAAGAATCACACCGTTGTTGTCATTGTAAATATGAAAATCTTAGTAGGTATGGTTTTGATAAATGCAATGAACATTACCATAGTAGCGAAGTAACGACTGACAGCTATTTGACATGAATTAGTTTTGATTTTTGGAAGTTTGCATGGTGTTTGGTCGCAATTATCGCAATAAAGTATGGAATACAGCAGCGATGATGAGTTTGAAAATGTGCCTTACAAAATTACCTAAAGCTAAAGCGTTCATGATTTGTTTATGAAATAGATGGATGAAAAAATAATAAAAAATTATTACAGAGGATGTAATTATTTTGGTTTATTTGGCGCAAAAATCGAAAACTGACAAATCCTCTACCCTTGATAGAAAAAGATTGGAGGAAATTAAGGAAACATCATTTCCCGGCGTAAAGTCAAGCATAAATAATGAAAAACCTTGTTTGCACTGATGAAAAACATATGATCAATTTAAAAATATAATACCTAGTATGTTATGCAATGAAATTGCAAGAACGTTATTTTAGTATTTCAATCATGAGGACAGCAGAGCGAATATTTGAAAATCAAGTGTCTACAAGAGGCTGTAAATGTGTTGAAATCTGTACATTTTCTACGAAATTATATTAAAATAACAAAATTTTTTCAAGTTGATTTCTCTTAGGTTATCAAGCCAGTTTCAATTACTAGACCAGGATCTACTCTATCAGGCGGATGTCTAACCACTCAAATCAAACCACAGTGCAGTATTTAAAGAACTGAATTTTTTTACAAATTTTGATCAGACACATTGTGAATTTGTGATTAACCGATCATTTAGAGTGGTACATGCTTAATGCCGTTTTAGTTATATAAGATAAAAAAATTGAAATCACATCAAAAACGTGAAATGGACACAAAATTCAAGTAGAATAATGAGTTTCAATAAGGGTGCAAGTATTATCGAACGAATATTTTTCAAAGGGGGAGTTGAAAATGACTACTCAGGAAAATGATCAAAGGCATAATAAATCTAAAACTTATATCGGTACACGTTCAAAAACACAGAGCCACAATAGAAATAATTAGAAGGAAATACACCGGTATATTCAATCGGCTCTTAGCTGAGTTATCAAATACAAAAGCACAACAAAATTCCGAACTATAGGTGAAAATATGTATTGTGAGGAATTGGGAGTAGACACGCAATAGACCAGATGCAAAAAATAATACTCAACAAAACTTTCAATCAAGTTAAAAGACACCTTTTCTAAGGCCTAAATATGTTGCCCATTTTATTATTCAATAACATATAACATATAACAAACGCATCAAGGAGTATGTCATACCCACTTATGAAATATTTAGTTTTATTCGTGAATATAGGTTTTTATTTCATGTTCATTTTTTAATTGCAATTAGAAATTCGGAAGAGCAGATAATGGAATGCTCTTAAAAAACATCTTACACTTCCATTTAAACTTTTTATGATTTGGTTTTATCCGCACATCGTTAAATAACGCATCAAAAACAGAAATTCACGAGCTACGGCCTTCTTTAGACTGATCTAATTAAAACGTAATACAAGGCCTTCATTATCGCTAATGAAAAACAATGTGGGGCCCCTTCTTTTTAAACAAGAAAGTCTTGAATTGCATTCATCAAGGAATTAAAATGGTCTTCTTTTCAACGCTCTGGGCGTATTTGCAATCAAATTGCTCCATTAGCAATTCATCGAGTTTAAAGAACGGCCTGAAGGTATACTTTCAGAAACGACCGGCTCCTGAAAATTATCGAATGAGGCGTCGAAAAAACAATGGAATGTAACAAGCTATTGATTTCTGATTACTCGGATTAGGCCAATCCGATGGAACTGTACAGTTGGCACTCTTTAAGATACATCCATCTCATATGGAACATACTTCTTGGTACCAGAAAAGGGTCCTATGACAGAAACAACGTAAATGAAACGAAATATGTAACGAACTGCTGCCGGACCTATCCGCCACACCTGTTCAGTACACCGTTGCGCTCACTCGTAAAGAATGTCTAACGTCATCTCTTCAGAATGGATCTAGACATTTCGATAACAGACGAGAGTCATTTAAATTCAAGCTGCTGAACCGTTAAGTGCATTTTCAATAATTAATAATAATTATAGGTAGAAATAAAATTAACGTAAACGGTTTTGAAAAATAGTGTAGGTGAGGATAATGTCCCTTATATTTAATTACATCTAATGATAATGGACATCTGATGTAACGTATTGTTGACATGAAGGCTTGTTTGAGATTTCATAAGATAAAACTAAGAACTTTGGGTTGTTACCACCCTTATAGCACGGCGTGTTTTAATCTTGAAGACTTCGCACGCTTTTTAGTGCATTTGACAAGGATTTTGATGCAGATATAATAAAATAGTAGTTTATGTATCAAGTGAGTAAAGTAATATTTTTTTACGAGTAGAAAATGTTGGCACCCGAAGCCTCAGGCGGGGTGCGGCATCGGGTGCCCGCGGCAATTCCGATTTAAAAAAGAAACTTGAACAGTATTTTTTTTCTACAACTGTCAAAAAAGTCAACCAATTTACTTTCGAATAGCTTGTCCATTGGGAGAAACTTTTCATTTTCTTAGGTTTTTCTTCAAAATAATAAAACAATACTTTGTGAAGATATACAGATACATTTTTCTTTGCAATTTTTCAAAAGATCCTCATATTCGCACTATCCACGATTTTCTCTTTTCAGTCTTCATCACTTTCGAATTCTACTCATTACTTTCATAATTCTCAAGAATTTGTTATCTCGTAAGATGCACGAATGGCATAAAACCAACAGATTGAAAACTTCCATAATGAATAAGATTGCACACGTTTTTACCGACTACTTGGTCTTTCCTTTTATTCACTAGAGCATTTGTTCCGTATGAGCACCGAATGAGCACATTTGCTGCTCGGTTCAAGCTCAGGCTGCGTTATGCTGCGTAATGTAAACACGCATTCTGTTAGTGATCAAATCAACGTCCACACTATCTGAGCATTTGCTCGTTCGGTGCTCATGTGGAACGAATGCTCTAGTGAATACGCTCCTGAATGCAGAAACCATTAAAGTTTTCTCTTGCATCGGTCCCGAACACAAACAAAAACCCATTAATATCCTCCGACTCTATCCTTAAATTTTTGTTATCTGAAATTTAGTATACCGATAAATCTGGCTTATTTGTGTATTCTCGGCCATTTTAAATGTGGAAAACATGTAGTCACAGGCAGATAATTGAACTTGTCTCTTCGCATACGGCAAGATAAATGGTGACATAACAAAAAGAAGCACACGACTCCGGTAGAAGCACTTATTACGCCAGTAGATACAGATAATTCACAATAATTCCAAAAGTTTTTAAACTCTAATACAAGGTCGGGAAAGGTTTGAAAACAAACTATAAAATTTTGCAACCTTTTCCGAAGCCCGGAACACTGTCAAAATTGCAATTTTCCGAAGCCCGGAACACTGTCAAAATTGCAATCAACTTGAATTTTGCTGAATACTCGTTGAAAAAATTCCAAAGGATCTGCAAACTTGGAGTAGTATCAAATATATTCTTTTATACCGCGAATCTAATTTGCAAACAATTCGAGTGTACGGAACATTTTTTTATTTAATACACCAAAAGTAAAAATAACAAAAGTTCTGCAAACTTTACAGATACATTGGAAAAATATACAATTTGCAACCTTTTACGTTGACCGGAACATGTTTATTTATATATTATTTTAATTCGTAAATTTTTATGATCAAAGTGGTCTCGGAATAATTACAAAAGTTTTGAAATTTTCAAAAACATCTATTCTGATATTACTTTCATTGCGGAATTCCATTATCTGCAACAAGATTCTCAATCTTTACGATCGTTACATCCCGATCGGTTGGTCACGGTCGGGAACGTATTCGGTGTATAGTCGTTACCGACTGCTGAGCAATTCTCAATGTCTCCCGACTGAACTTAAATTCGCAGCAATGAAAAATGAAAGGTGTCAGAACTTTCTCAGTAATTAGGCGTTTTCTGGCGTTGATTTGTATTCAAAACTGTATTTCAATAGGATTCGTATGTGACGTCATCCATATTATAAACCGCGAGAATGATCATCTCAAATACGATTCGATATTGAAACCTAACTTTATTTGGAGTTGGCCGTAGATATATCAGAAATTATTTTCATCCAGATTCAGAATTTATTTTTATGAGCAAAGATGAACCCAGAAACTATAGCTGTTATTTTGCAGTGGTTGTATGAACAGCAGCAAGAGTTTTTTGAAAGTATTTTTATTGGTCTAAATTTCATCCTGAACTTATATGTCTTGGGGTAATTACCCCGGACTATCTGCTTGTTAGTGGGTGTGCACCCTTATCTTTTGTATTCTTCTAGAATAACCACAGGTAATCCGGGGTAATTTCCTCAAGATATATAGAGTTCCTCTTATTACTCTAGCTGTTAGATAACGATCAATTGCGTGAAGTTCTGGATCGTGTACAAAGTTGAAAATTTGTGAATGCATCAGAATAGATGTTTTTAAAATTTGCAACAGTTTCAAAACTTTTGTAATAATTCCAGGAATGAACACGAATTGAAAAATATATAAATAAACATGTTCCGGTTATCGTGAAAGGTTGCAAATCTGTACAACTATTCGGAATATTTTTCCGATATACCTATCTGTCAAGTTTGCAGAACTTTTGGAATTCTTTCTTGTGGAATATCGAAGAAACAAATTATTTTTGATAAAAAAATGTTCCGTACACTCAAATTGGTTGCAAATTTGATTCGTGCTATTATGAAATAATATATTTGATACTATTCCAAGTTTGCAGAACTTTTGGAATTTCTTCAACGAGTATACAGTAAAATTCAAGTTGACAATGTTCCAGACTTCGGAACAGGTTGCAAACTGCGATTTCGATGAACCATTCACTTGACCAGTTTAAAAACTTTTGGAATTATTGTTAAATTTTCGATTATTAATGTCTATCTCCACTGGCCTATAAAAAAGAAGCACACGACTCCGGTAGGAGCAATTATTTCGGCAAGGCGGTGGTTTTATTACACAGCTACAGTTGGTTGATGGAAGGATGTTCTCGGATAGTGTAAATCTGTTCCAGATACAAAAACTACCCCGTTTCGGATCGTTAATGCTGGATCCGAATCGTGGGACTGCGAGAGAGGGTTTCATTATGGCGGGTTCGCCGACAATAAATATCCTCGTGTGTGATGTTTGCAAACTGGAATTGGGGTCGCCACGTAGGGGTATGTTTTTGTTACAAGTAGGTATACGAAATAGTTATTTAAAAAACAAGTAAATGCTATGTTACAAAACTACCCAATGGACACAAGTACGTTTTTCAAACGTGCTATAAACGTGGCATTGGTTAAATAAACGTTTCTGGTTGAAAATTTCAACGACAATAATTCAGTGTAATCTTCAACGTTGAAAGAATACGTTATAAAGATGTGTTTTTAACCTTACTTCCTCAACAACTCGTTAAATATACGTTTAACAATCGTTATAGTAATTCAAACAGAATTGTTAATCAAACTCGCTTTATGCGATTCATTTAACAATGTTTATGATACGTTCCTCAACCTTTTATTTGGTCAAAACAATGTTGTTTTATTGAGTATCTTCGACGTTCAAAAAACCTGATTGAAAACGGCAATAACGCGATAATTAGTATGCAATTGGTTTAATATAACGTTGTTACACGCGACATTTATTCGTTGAAAAAACTTCGGTTTTTAGAAATCTCACAACGTTATTTCAACGTACTTGTGCCCATTGGGTAGTTTATTTCATAATGTATCGTAAAACACACTTTTACATACTTGATTTTAGCACGGAAAACACCTTTTTACGGTATTTATAAAGGATCCTGCAACGGTCTTATGGATATATCGGTCACGGTGAAATTTCTTGAAATTTCAGTATGTTGTAGTATTCGATCATCTCATCAAAACATTGGCCCAACACGATCCTATGACTAGTTTTCGAGATTTGGGGAGTTAAAGTTGAAAGTGGGGCCCATTTCATTAAATATTTTTTACGCAACTAGAAGATTCAATAATTATTTTTTCTGGTGGACATCATTCATATTGTCAGAAACATAATTCTGATTCTTAAATAGAACCTGTTTTTCAATTTATCTACAGAGTAATCTTCAAACAAAAATGAGCTTAATCGACATCATTTATGAGGCATTTGATAATCATTTTCATATCAGAATATAATAAAAAAACCTTCATCGAAAATAGTTTGGAGCCCGTTCACAGAGCCTTTGTCAAGAAAGCAAAAAAAAATTGATTAAACTTCAGTGAGTTGCTTCAGTAACTAACTCCTCTAATCACACTTTTTTGCGTGACCTAATGATTGCGGTCCACTGAATAACTTTTGTTTCAATATTTAGTTTTCTGAAGGTATTCTGAAAAGCCAAGTACGTGGCAACTTTGTTGCCTCATTAATTAAAAAGTACCCATAGAAAATATATGTATATACAAGTCTGGACACCCATTTGAATATCACAACTCAATGAAATACCAGAAATCTGAGAATTTATCCGACGAAATTATTAGATATGGGGTGATTTCAATAAAAATCGCATGTCTGCATTTTATTTTGCTCTTTTCTATTGGTAGATTTCTCCAAATTGATATAGATTCAGTAATGGTCTTCGTATTCGAAATATACATGATAATTCAAAAAATGAATGTGCCATTTATGGTAAAAATTATTAATCACCCAGTATACCGAAAATTGTCACAAATAGTATGTTGTCCAACTTGATGTGACGAAGAGATATACGAAATCTCAACAGTTAAGTAATCATTTTTGTTCCGGTATTGGGCTCTCATTGCTGTGAGAAAACACTACCATTTCTCGCAAAACATCAAAACTAAAATACAATGAAGTACATACAATTTGGATAATTGGAAAATGACATATGAATTCACTTTTATCCATTACACTTACTCGATTCGAATACTCAACTCCTTATTCGAATACAAAAAATATACACTTTTCGCCACCAATACATCTCATGATTAACTAATGTAAAGTTTTTTGAATTACTGAATGATGAAGTGAGAGCATAGATAAATACAAAAATGACCAGTCTCACATAGATTTGTGGTAAACTTTAGTACATCACTATATACCTCTCGTAGATTCAAAGAGAGTTATTTATAAATTTGACTTTTCAGAGTGGTTGTATTAATGTGAACTGCAAGTACCTAGTTGTTCTTAAAAATGTTCTACAAACAACCAAATCCGAGTGACTCATTTGGTGTGTCATATAAATATTTCAGTAGTTTTTTAAAAATCAACTGAATCTCACATCACCATTCAGAATTATTCCCAATCCATTTATTTTTATTTTGAAAAAGCACAGCTACTGACTAGACAGTAAACATAAACGTAAGCTATTTTTTGCAATCCACCTCAATAACAGGTCGATCAGAAAGACATTTCAGAGCTGGATGAAATAAACCTTTGCAAGTGAGAAAATTCTCCAAAAATAAAACAAAAAACACAATTTCAATCTAAGAGAATTATTATGACTTACACCGCTCACGGCGAAGACATGTTAGATCTGGATGAAAACAATTCAGATGCAATCAGGAAACTAAAGAAATTATTTGGAAATCTATAGAAATCCAATAACCCATAAAAAAAAAAATGATAAACATTAGATACTTCAGTTCAGAGCAACCAATTTTTCCAGCTTGCTCTTATGGAAATCCATAGAGAAATATTTCAATAAACACATCGGTATTAATTACTCGGACGTCTCTTGTGTCCATGGGTTAATTTTTTACGACGTTTCGATGACTTGTTTCTGCAATAATCTTCAGGTAAATATGTATCAAACAGAAAATTACTCCAGTTACGTGCAATCGAAACTTTGAGAAAAAAACTTTAACCCATTGGCGTCCATTCGAAATGAGAAAAATTAAGTTGCCTCCTACAACCTTCAAACATAATATCGGTGTTAATTGTGTTAAATGGTGATCACTATAACATCATTTATACATTCAATATAAGTCACATGACAAAATGTAGTTGAGACAGAAATTGAATACATTATTTTATCGATATATATATCACTGCATATTATCCAAAAATATTTTCCAATTGGAAGTTATATGACCGTATCTGATTATTTATGAATGCTATAAACAACACAGTGGGGAACAGAGTCTAAATAGTGTAAAAAAATATAACATTTGAAAAAAACACCTTGTTTATTATAAAATGTTTATGATTTTCAAACTTCACCTTTGTTCAATACGCCGCGCATAGAAAAAGAATAAATTATAACGACTCTATGCTACTTCATTTATAGGAATGATGACGTTCAAGTTAAACCAACTGAAACACCTTCAGTAGAATCCATTCCTTTGATGCTTTGGACGAACGAAAATCGAGTTATAGAATCTCTAATTGGATCGCCGAAAGGCATTTCAGTCACTTGATATGCCGTCCGTGCGTCTTAGATGGCTCGTGCGTTGAAAATGTGGATTTCACGTGACTGACCGATCTGACAAGTTGTCGATGATATTTTATCTCTATAATGATGCTGACTAAGAATTAATCATATCAAATATACAGGATGAACTATGGCCAATTATGGAAAATGAAATAATGTACTGGTCTACTACATGAAAAAACACTCTAAAAGTTTAGGGCAATCCGAGATGAAATAATAATTTATTTTTTTTGTTCAACAGCCTCCGAAAATGTGCTATTGCAGCAGCTGCGCCTATATTTTGATGACACCCTACGTTCTCTGCCTACGATTTGTGAGTGCAAAAATCGACGATGGTCCATGTTTGATTTTCTGTTTGTTCGTGGTTCCAAACATATTACCACCATACACGCAGTTTGTCATTTGTTAGTCCGGTATTTTCGTTAATCGATCGATCGAGATGCATTGATATCTAGGCTCGAATATAATTCGTTGTGGTCGAGTACAGGAATTTTGATTTTTCTAGATCAGGATGAGATTATGAACAAATTATGAAAAAATACCGTGGATATTTTGAAATCGATTCATAGTCCAGACCAGAATAATTTGTGTCACATTTATAGAATTTATGAAACATTATCAACATCTGCAACTTGCTGAATTACTTATCTTGACTTTATCAGTTCAGGACCGATGTTCAACAATGGCAGGCATGGTCGATTTCGCTCCCGCCGCCGAAGGCGCTATTGTCAGTGGAGGTCATGAGTATCAACTAAATACTGGCATACCACTTTAATTATTCGCCTCACATTGGAATTGAAGAAGAAAGGAGCAAATACATCCCGTCGCAAAGAACATCGGTCACTAGGTTACCTTGTCATAGTTTTTATATTTCTTCTGCTCTCTTCAATGAAAGTGATGACGATGCTCCATATTCCACCGAAATCTAGTTGGTATAGCTCCTTTTTTCAGTAATGGCTTTGCTTAAAGCAAATAATTTCTCATCAATAATAATAGGTTAGGTTTTTTTCTATTCTATAAATCTACTCTTGATCAAGATTATTCTTCTCTTCGACAAACTTGTAATTATGATGATTTATATTCACAATTTTGTCTTTGGCCTAACGAATAATAAGTCTTCTTCAACAAAATGTTTGTTCAAACGCGAGAGTGATCGTTCGGAGTGAATGTATCTCTCCTTATTGCGATGATCCATGCTTTGTGTATCGCCGAGTCTTTATAAAACCCGCTCACCAAAAACCAACACCATTTCTCTTTATTTTCTTCATACTATAATAATCGAAAGTTACATCAACAACTTCTCTATGGATTTCACCTGAATTTGTTTCCGTCCCAACTCACTCCGTCATTAACACAAAAAATCCGCCATCTAATCGACTGTCGTCCTAAATCTAACATGCTTATGAAGCACAAAATATGTATTTTTTTTCATCTTTACAATAATGTACAACTTATCTGCCTCGCCTTCTTCAATGACTCTTCCCTTCGGTGTCCTTCGCCCCGTTGCCGTCGTCGAGCGACGTTGCCAGGTCCGAAGGTTCGGTGACCGGCAACGAGCAAGCGAAATTCCTGCAAACGTACGCCGTCGATTTGCCATGGATAGGCCTCATGCGTAAGAGCGTCTCGTGTCGACGGTAGAGAAGTCCAGCTCGGCCGCCGGGACCATCAGCCACGGCTAAGATTCGACCGGGCAGGAAACGCATGCGCACCACGTCGAGAAGAGCCTGCGTGTTGTTGTCCTCGGTCTCGCCCGCGATAAACACCTGAAAAAAAGACACATTATATTGAACCTTTCCAGAATACGTAGAAAAGAGGTGAAATATATGAAATGAGCGAGTTTGAGAGAGAAATGAGCGAGTTTGAGAGAGAAACGAGTATATTTCATGCGCAACTTGTGAGCAGCCTCAGGAAGAGAACACCTGAGGAGCATTTCGCTCTAATTGTGATTGATATTCTAACCTAACCTAACCTTATTGATTAGTTTTAGTTGTGAATGTCTGAAAGTTATCGGGGTGGCTAGATGTTAGAGCGTTCGCTTCTCAATAAAATCAACTGAGAGGACTGGTTTCCATTCCAGCTCGGTCACTAGTCCTGTGCTTGGCATGACAACTTGGAAAGTTAGCGGCTGCGACTGCGTCTTCCCTAGCTCGCACAAGTCTCTAGAAGATTTCTGACGGTTGTTGGTAGAGGTGCAGCCGGTTGACGGAAGTAATAACAACAAACAGACATGTGTACCATGGATTATCGGGATTTGCGTGGAAACCTTTTAATTATGGCAATGCGGAGATCTTTATTTCAAAATCGTGGATTTGCAGACAAGGTGGTAGTAGCTACAAATTATTTGCCGAAAATTACAGCAAAGTGCTACAGAAGCCAGAAGAAGAATGAAAGTCCATACATACTTCATAAACAGATCGCCCCTTCAATGGATGCTGAATTGCAGACAATTTTGGTTATACAAACGGATTTGTAGTTTTCAATATTTTGTAGCAACATACCATGTTATAAAGAACGATTCAGTTATTGATTGAAAGTTTGGTTTAATGTTGAAAAACTCTTGCAGATATTTCCTTGCATTTATTATTTTTTTTTTTTTTCAGATTGTGGTAGGTACCCCAAAACTCACCGCGCCGTCACCGGCCTCGTGCATGGCATCACATGTTAAAAGGTAATGACTGCGTTTTCCCTAGACTTTACGAAATAAATAACATCCCAACAAAACCGTCGCACCAATTTTTATCTCACCTGTGTCGGCGAGTTCTGATAAAACATCAAAGCGGAAGTCATCTCAGGTAGGGCGTAAGGGATCGTCTTGAGCCTCTCTGCGAACGCCGTCAAAGTCTTGGCCGCCTTGTCGCGCAGATCTTGCCTGTCTAGGTACGCCGCCAACCTTATCAGGTTGTGAACAGAAACGGAGTTGCCGCAAGGCTCGGCGCCGTCTTGATCTGAAACCAAATGAATACTATGCATATACGGTACGACTTTCTTTGCAATGACGGCAAAAATCACTGAAAAATTTTGAATAGAACGAAGGGAAAGAAGGTGAGAATTCAAGTGGATATTCGGAAAACATCTCTTTGGGCACAGGATTCCGAAGCCTCGCAATGATATAACGATATTTTGATGTGTCTACCGACGAACGTTACTATAACATTTTCGGCTATTAATTTTTGATAATTACCTGACACCGGAAACCCAGTGAAATCCTTGGACACCAGTTATTTTTAATTGGTGCTTTACTCTCACAGGTGCTTCACTATCCCAGTTGAGAGCACGTTGGCGAGCCCAGGGCAGATGGCGATACGTTAACCCAGGGCACATATTAGGTTCCAGATGCGACAGAGACAGAGACAAGACTCGTTTTAAAGAGACTCCGATTTGAAGATCCACATATCTTGGCTTTTGCCAAATTGATTTGAACGCGCTAGCGACGGCTGCTGACGGAGCACTGCACGATAGCGATGACAGTCGCTGCACTGCACTCGCTAATTCAACGTTCGACGTGGCAGCTCTGTGAATTGATGGCATAGCATCCATCAGTTGTTTTAACATTCTGATAGCAAGCGTGCTTTTGATTTGAGCCCAAAGCCAACGTACTTCACTTGTGGTTCCTTTTATATTGGTTAACCAGAACGGTGAAGGTCGACCCCCCTTCGGCTCTTAGACTATTAGAAAATATCCGAAAAGTATGAGTGACGAATGTGAGAAACGATCAACATTTTCAACAAATATCTGACAGAAAACGATGACTTCTTACTTCTACGGATATCGAATTACATCTGATAGACACTTACGTAATGTTCCTAGAAGAGATACTGCGGATTATCTGTCGACAACTGGTATAACGTCAGTCCAAAGCCTTTCACGAACACATCGTGTTTACATTACGAAAAAAGGGAAAAAAGCATACACAACAAAATTTGATCCCCAGCGATCGTTCGAACGCTCGCGATACACATAAGCAAAAATAAAAGCATTCGACAGAAGCGATACTGAGCCCGAAGGGCCTGAGTGATCATGTCAAAGAAAAGTGAAACGCATTAAAGGCGGTTATTCGTCATCATTTGTTCTCCGTTTTCCGCGTTCCACCGGAATAGGAATATGCCGCAAATGCGGTTAGCCCCATTTATTCTGGGTGATCGTTTTGTTACTGGCATCTGTAAATATAGCCCTGTCTACGAAGACGAATTAGAGGCTTGAGATCTCATCAAAATCAAATAAGCGGAAGTTCTACATATAGTTTTGGATGCTCCTCTATGAAAGAAAAAATATTCAAAATTCCTTTATTGCTCCACAATGTTCGTGATAACGATCCATCAAATATACATCTGCGCATAATGAAATTTGGTGCTTTCGTTCGAAATTGCAAAGTTGAAATTTGTGAAAAGAAATGTGTGACGTCCAGGGACGGACCGAAGGCATATTATTGGGGGGGAGAACCTAGGCGATTTTCCCATAACTATCAACAGGTACTCATCGCTATCAACAAAAATAAATATGCGATAAAAGACGTTAATAACTTTTTTATTAACAAAAAAACTACATGAGTTTTAACTTTACTGAAATAATAATAGTAATAATAATGATAATAATACTCCCTCATGAACACTCGTAGAGTATACCGAAAGGCAATAGCCTGTGCGGTAGAGGACGGTTATTATTATTATTATTTGGCGTGGCGCTCCTACTAAAAATAAAATATAATGTTTGATGCACAAAACAAATCGATATACTGTAAAAATTGTATTCTTCGTGATTTGCCTTGCGCAGGCTGTAGATCTCTAATCAGTGATTACCAAACAAAATTTTAAAACTTTGAAATTCAATATCTCCCAATTTTTTTCAATTTTTTTTTTTTTTTTCGACAAAAATGTATTCTTTCAGGTCGTTTTGTTTTGTAATCTTCTACTTTCCACTTCGTTCGTCGCTCCAATTTCGGAAACTTTAAGTCCTCCCTGAAGAGCATAAACATCCGGTTTTTCACCAGGCGGGTATTATTCAATAACAAATCGAATGTTCTGAATGGTGAGCAGCTGACTGGACAAAGGTTAGGTTAGGTTAGGTTAGGTAGGTTTCTTTATAGACAACAAATTAGTTACTATATTTTGTAGATCATCTTGCAAATATGTATTTCTCGTATCTGAAACAGTTATAAAACTCTTTTTTAAACAATTGATTTATGGTCAATTCAAGTGTTTTTTTTTAAGTTCTGGTTCCCACGAAAAGGAAAATCTTGTATTGTTCAAAGAACATCGTGAGAGCTCGATTCGTCAAGTTTTCTGGGTGTTTTCTGTGATGCCTTCGAAAGTCATTCTCTGGCAAAATTCCGTTTTTCTTAGAAATATTTTCGCATTTTCAATCAGGTTGTTTAATTCGTTGTCGCTGCTTCGAAAATTTTGAAAGACCTCTCATTCTCCCTTAATTCTATCTCTAAAACGCCGACTATAATGTTCAAGTTTAACGATTTCATAAGCTCTGTTATAATTTTCAGTTTGTATAAAACTCTTTAAGAAAATCACACAGCAGTACAAATCAAATAACTTGTTACTTCAAAATGATATGGAAATAGAAATAAACCAGTTTCAAAATTTATTTGATTATCTCTGTATTCACCAATCTCCCAACTCATATTGGGGGAGGAGAGTCCCCGCCAAAGGGATCCTCGTAAACAATTCCCTGGGGATCTTCCCAGGAACGGTCTGCCTGTCAAGAAAATAATTCAACAGCCCCATACGAATACGGAATCACCTCCATCCAACACTTTTTCCACAAGAACCCACTTTGCAATGCTTCCTGTACCAAAGTAGCAAGTTTTAATCAAAACAGGTGACTGCATACTAGATTCATGGTTTCACCGCTCTTCATTGCAGACAGAAACCTGGATGGAAAGTTTTTCTACAAGAACAAACTTTTCAATGCTTCCTGTAACAACTAGCAAATGTTAGTCAAAAAGGTGATCTATATACACGTTTAATGTTAATGATAGATTATAATTACGGGTCATCATTTATGTAACGCTCTGTTCAATACCCCATAAGCAAGGACTTTCCATGAATTCACCTCATAGTAAATTTCCAAAAACCCACATTAACGTTGTCCAGTACTAGAGTTGTTTATTGATAGAGCCAAGCGAAACCACACAGATGGAAAATTCACTTCAAGTTTTGTTTCAACCTTTTTTAGGCTCAATCTCACCCTTCAAATGATCTCTTGTCGCTCACTGGTTTGTATTATCAAAATTTCTCTTAATAACAATTATTGTTACGGTCCCTTGAAACGTGACGCCTATGGATTTGCGAAATACCACGGGAACGTCGCGGACCAATTTCCAGAACCAATATTTTTTTGGAGGTGTTCAACAACGGCCACGGTCTACGTATTCTTTGTATCGAAATATTCAGACGAACCGTTTCCTTTTCAACCACTTCATCTAATAAGGATCATACATTTTTCAATTCAAAAATTATAGCCCTACCTTACCAGCTTTTGTTAATTCCCCAGGAAAATCTCTAGAGAATTACTACTTTGGAGGATTCGAAAATCCAACGGGAATTTAATACCAGGTCGAAAGGTTCCGTATTACGTAAGTGACTTATAAATGGTTGATGGGCTTAGGGAATGTTGGCGTTGATTTATATCTATTTGAATATGATGCCTTTTTCTTGGCAGATAAATCTAAAGCTTATGCTAATAAACCATCCTTGGGATGCAGCAGTATCCCGATGAGCTATCGCTATTTGCGATGATACGTAACCAGACTAATGCTAGCAAAGAAATTACCACTGACAGATAAATAGACCAGTCGGATACTATGGACGCATGTGGTGAGATGATTTCGTGGTAGAGAGATTCACCAAAGAGGGTTGACAAACTGGCGGAGAGATATGGTTGGGACCACAATTCGATTATACGATTGATTTCAAGCAGTCCGTTCCATTTTATCATTTGTGAGAGAAAGTCTCCCATGGTGAGAGTCATCTTATGGCGATAGTTGCCAGTTACAGCAAAGGTTGCTAAAGTCAAGTAGTAATAAAAAGTATTTTATGATTGAAATCATCCCAAGGCGAAGGTGAAGGCGAGGAAGAACAGCAAAAGTTACTGAAATTCAAAACTAAGTCTCTCCAGGTGGAAGTCACCTCGAGGCGAAAGTCACGATTTACGGCCGCTGATTTACAGCAAAAGTTGCTGTGAAATTTTAAAGAAAGTCTCTTAAGATGAATATCACCTTAAGGTGAAAGTCGCCGGTTTACAGCAGAAGTTAACTAGTAATAGAAATAGAAAGTCCCTCATGGTGAAAGTCATCTCAAGGCAAAAGTTGCTGGTTTACAGTAAAAATTGCTGGTTTACAACAGAAGTTGCTGAAGTTAAATAATAATAGTTATTATGGTGAAAGTCACGTTTAGGCGAATTTCGTAAGTTCCGTTTCTTTTTATAATTTGTAAGAGAAGTCCCTTATGGTGAAAGTAATTTTAAAGCGATATTTGCACATTTACAGCCAGATATGCTGAAATTTAAGAGGCAGTTCTTCAAGTTTACAGCAAAAGTTGCTGAAATTAAAAAAAAATCTCTTAAGGTGGAAGTCGTCTCTTAAGGTGGAAGTCGCTGGTTTGCAGTAAAAATTGCTGGTTTGCAGTAAAGTTGTTGAAGTTATCTAGTAATAGAAAGTTTCTTAAGGCGAAAGTATTCGATTTTGTGAATAAACTTTGCTAGCAATTGACAGTAAAGTTTCTGTTCGCTGAAAGTCATCAGTATAATTGACGAAAATGGTCACTGACAAGGGTGGAGGTCGCTTGTGAATGACGTTATTCAATTCATGCAATTGTTTTAGGTCAGCATAAAGGCATAGGGCAAATCTGCTGCAGGATGACCGAGTGTCCGAATACCTGAATACACGCATCACTCGGTAAACCTCTCCGTTGTTTAGGTTAGGTTACGAAAATGAACATAAGAAGAGGATGTTCATAAAAACAGTTGTGGAATCATCTGCTGCTGAGAGATAATTTTTAGTCGCTATTTTCCTTCGTTCAAGATAACCTCTTTTCAACATGACCATATTATGACACTAAATTCCGAAGTTGAACGAACGTGGCGATTGAATATTTTCGAGGAATAAAAGTGTCGCAGTTGATTCCAGTATTTTACTTTCTAGCACTGGGCGATTTTTTATGGGGATCTCCGCAAATTGTTGGACTATTCAACAACTAGAATGTCCTAAACATTGTGTCGAACAATGTTACCACTGAATTTCCTTTTCTTTTTGTGATTTCCGTCAACCGGCTGCACCCTTGCGAGCAACCCTCAGACGTTATCGAGCGACTCTCTTGCTGGGGAAGGCGTAGCCCTTACCTTTTAACGTGTGATGCCATGCTCGGGACCAGTGACCGAGCTGGAAATCGAATCATGTACCTTGGATTAAGAAGACCTTTGCCGAATCGGTCATCGTAATATTGCCCCACCCTGTATATATTTTTGAAGGTGTTTCATCGGGTTATACCGGTATGTGATATCCTCCTACTGTTATAAGTGTGTTCGTCTTTTTTGTTATGTAGAATTATTACAGGTTGTCTACTCTATCGATTAATATAATAATAATAATGTTGAATTATTTCAACATCACACTATATATATTTCATGTTATGAATAGACTGTTATTGTCAGCTAGATAAAAAATGAGAATAGTTGAATTTGTTGATTTAGTTGTCAAATAGTATTTTCCAATTCGTCTTACTGTAATTTTATATTAAATAAAATATCCATTTCACAAGTCCTCCAAGGTGTTGAGTTCTTTGGTACAATCTGCTTGATTCACGACCGTCAACAGGTTATGGGCCCAGATCAGTGATCTGTACTACCAAAGTCTCTGAGTTGAAACCGAATTTGTTTCATATAATCGACTCATTTAACATAGTTGAATTTGTTGATTTAGTTGTCAAATAGTATTTTCCAATTCGTCTTACTGTAATTTTATATTAAATAAAATATCCATTTCACAAGTCCTCCAAGGTGTTGAGTTCTTTGGTACAATCTGCTTGATTCACGACCGTCAACAAATAATAATAATAAAATACAATTTCGAAGAAATATGTGGATATTTGAAACTGAAGACACGCTATATTATCTTCAAGTACATTTCAAGCATAACATAAATTTTTCGCATATTCGTCAAAGCTTACATTGCACAGGAAAATAAAATAAATATTATGACTGCTGAAATTATTCGATTAGGAAAGCATGTTATATTTAATTTCCAACTTGATGCTTTTGCGTTGACTGTTAGAATCATAATAATTATATTTTGGGTAATCTGTTTCATTGTGTATTGAGAAGTTGATGAAACACGTATGTTTCATTCCATTTATTATTCAGTTAGGTATGTTAAAATAAAATTCCAGATAAAACTGCAATTTTTATTCCTTCAACATCTGCAATCGCCTCGTTCGTTCAACGTTAAAATACATAAGATGTCGAAGTAAGAATGCATGACGGCCACCTTAAACTAGTGCGCATTTTGATTGATTTTTATGAAAACTTCTGTTTGGGTCATGATCGATTTTTTTTGTCCTGCATCATAGTTGTTTTCCAATTTTCATTTTTTTTTTATAGTTTCTATAGATTTGAAAGCTCTGATTCAAGTCATCACCTCCATCACTTTTGAGAGCCAAGTAATCCCAGCCATAAAATCGATTATATTCAACCAATCCCAAGTCTATTTCAAAATCGAATAACCCAAAATTATGTCGCAGAACAATATCTGAGGCTTTCATTCGATCAAAAATCGCGAAAATGAAAAAACGTGATTAAATCCAACGCCAGCACGTGTGCTGCCACTCCTTTTTCACATGAAAATCAATTGATAACGACAAAGGTCTAACGAATCGTGTAGCAGAATTTTCAGTGAATTGGAAATATGGAATTATGCAGCAGGAATTCAAGATCACCGTAAAAAAGAAAATTCATGCAGAGTCACGATTCATCTTTCGTTTAGAAAATTACACAGAAAGACATGCAAGGAAATCAGACATAATCACATTGAAATGCAAATGCAAAACTTTTTTCAGAGTGCTTTCATTAAATACCTTTGTGCATGTTTGATGTATTATGCACCTTACATTTCATGATATGGTACATTTTATCCATCAATTCGGGACATGATCACTTATTTTTTTATGTTTGCCGAGACCTGGGCAAGAAATATGCAGATGATGCTCAAAATAACTATATACATAGCATTAATATCCGTGGGACAAAAAGCATTTTCCTCCTGAGGTATGTATATAGTTTTTTCTACTACCTTTAATGTCGTCATTTTTATAACGACCTAAAAATAAGAACAACCGCAGAAAGTTGTGGAACTATATGGGGCTATATTACAAAATATCAAGTAAGTGTTGCGTCATCGTCATCGTGCTGCCAACGATTTGTTGCTATGACATTTTTGGTAATAAAAACATAGCAGTTATCATAAGCGGTCATAAGGGTTTGTAATTGAAGATATTCCTATTCATTATGTCTGGTTCACGATCACATGACCTGGTGCATGAATAAATAATGAAAAAATTTGGTTTTCGTGAAAACCAAAATTAGCCTGTAGGACATGTTTGAAACAAAACAAAAACTTAACTGTTTAGATTGGTATGGCGGGCTATAAGCGGCACCGCATGAGTATAGCATTTTACTTCCGCCGGATAATTTTTCATTGAATACTAGAAAAAGCGAGTTTCTTGTGTAGGAAATCGTTCAAAACCCGTAATTTAACCGACAAGTTCGCTACTTGATTCTGCAATAACGTGTCCATTATCAGCACTATGACCTTTATTTCCCTTTTATTAATATTATGTAATTCAAATTCAATTGAAATGAGTCAGTATTGTCGGGCATGAGCTCTAGGTCTATACTTGTTGGATGTCCAGAAAGCTTTTGATGCCGTCTGGAAAGAGAGATACGTCATGAAAATTTTAAGAGCGAGCATGCTTTAATACTCGCTAAACACAATAGACTTGTCACTCGTTCGAATATTCTTTATTATTACAGGAGAATTCGAGATTCATTAAAATCACAGCCTTCAGAGAACGTCTTGAAATTTTTTCAAGGGTTTCTTCCTGAACTCATTCACAGCCGAATTTCGACAACTCTTAATATTTATCTCAACACTCCAATTATTTCGCGATGAACGAAAAACCGCTAATTGCTCAAAAACATCACGCTCCGCATCGTTCTCAACTTCAAACACAAATCAAACGTTAAACTCGACCTTTAAGGGCATTAACGCTTTTGATCTTTGCTCTCGACGCTGCGGCCGTCTCGAGCTCTGGTCAGTTATCGACGCCTTTTGACGACAAAGCAAAATAAATGACGAAAAATAAATACACGAAATATTCCGTTTGGTTTATCTTCAAAGCAATATCGAATGAAAGGAGTTGACAGGCTTTTTGGTAGCCGATATCGCAAGCGAATTCTTAGTGGTTTTTGAAATTTGTATCAAACCAGTTTTTCCCAGGTCTAGTATATAAGGAATAACAGTCTCTACTACAAGTTCTGCATTTGAGTGATTCAAAAGACTAATCATTCTGTAAATATAAACGCGTATATTCTAATTGAAACTTTAATCGATAAGTATATAAATAATTTGTAGTGTTGAATAAAGTAGAAATCGATTAGTGATCTATCACTTGTTTCGATATTTTACGCCACGGCAAGGATTGTTCCAGTCAGTCCCTGTCTCCGGAGCCCCGATACATCCAGAGGGCGCGCTGGTCTCATTTACCCTCATAGTCACTCCTCACGTCCGTGGGGTGAGTGATTACTGGGTCCGGAACTCATGTGCCCTGAGCAGACGGAGTGAACCAAGGATGACGGCCTTCTGCATTCTTCCGACTAAGATTTCTGCCGCATCACGTCAAGCCGGTATTATTTTAAAATAGGAGAGCACCGTATCCATCATTCCACTAAGGATCCCTATGATCAGAACCATGATTTTAACAAAATGGTTTGGGTAGAGCCTGCGGAGTTCAAAGAGTAACTCTCGATATTTGGCCCGATTTTCCGTTTTTTTTTTTTTATTATTATTGCTTATATACTTAAGTAATCGTAAGAAATGATGAACGATTCTATGACCACCGGACAGTTCGATATGCAACTTCCATCAAAATATCCAATTCTCAGCAAATGGGTAAGAAGATCTACTGTTGCTTGTGATGGTAATAACTGAATAACAAAATAGTTTCTAGGGTTAAAATACACTAGATTCTAGTAACCTCTCAACCAAACTACTATCTAGCAACAAGAGTCTAGAGCAGCTCTAGCAACTTTTGGTACCAGTACTTCCATCCAATTTTCGAAATGATTTAACATTCGAATATTTGGTGGATGCATTTACATTAGAAGTTTTGGTGGATTCGCAAAAAAATTAAACTTAGATCCTGGGAGTGTCTCTGCTACCGACTACTCGGCAACATAATCAGAGCCATCATTCGAGACTCCTGTTATACAATTCCATATAAATGTAGCTATTGCCCTATCCTATGATCATATTCAGTATAATATATGATATATGTATGAAGATTCCTACGAAATTACAAAAAATCTTGTATATAACACTTTACAAAATGGTGAGTTTTTTTGCACACGACATGTTGAATACCACGTCTGGTGCAAAAAAACATGCTCATTTTCCAAGTTGATAGCTATTAATTCATCGAAAAGATGAACCTTAGCAATTTTAGCGAGTGAGAATATCAAAGCTGCCGTCATTGTCCACATTTATGTCTAATTTTGGTTTTTAGAGGTACTCCTGTATACCTCTCTGCGATTCAAGATAAAATATATTGCTATATTCAACTCCATATTATTATGACACTGGGTGTGAGCCTAAATCCGTTTTTAAGGCGTCGGGTTCTTTCTGATTCATCATAACAATAATTTATTTAATTTTCAATGTAAATATAGCCCTTGAGCATGAGATCTAAATCGATTTTGGATACTTATTACCCTAGATAGTAGAAGAGCTGGTGAACAATTTTGAGTAGTTCTTGAGGCACTACGTAAATTTTGGTGAATAAGTTAGTCAAGGTCTGGCTGAAGGGTAGCGGTACCAACCCATGAATTTTTTTAATAATAATAATTTTTCGATCTCGAAAAAGGCCTTAACGATTTGGAACAAATTTAATGATGAGAATTTTAAAATTCTATTTTCACCCACCTCGAGATCATCCGAATAATCTGAAATTTGGCACATATATCAAGGATCGACGACAATACGAGAATTTCGTAATGTTAATGTAATAATAATTATAATTATAATAATAATGAAAATAATAATGAGAAGAAGGAAGAATAAGAAAGTGAAAGGTCTGAGAGAATTTAGGTGTTCAATAGCTGGTGAACAATTCTGGGTAGGTTCTTGAGGCACTACAAAATTCTGTGCCCAGAGTTGAAAAAAGTAGTCAAAAAAGTCTTCAAACTTTCAAGCACTAACGAAAAAATAAATCATCAATTTCAAATATTTGCAATTTTCTAAAAATCAATTAAAGAACATACCTTCCTTGCCTCGAATCAAGATCGAATCATCTCCCTCAGGACTTGTAAAATATCCTGCACCTTTGTCATCCCAGAATTTCATATCTTGTTGTTCCTGCAATGTTTCGGCCCACTGCAGCCAATCAGTATCCAAGGATGCTTCATAGAGGTCCAGAAGTCCTCGTATCAAAAAAGCATAATCGTCCACAAAACCAACAATGGGGTTAGGCCTGAAAAAAACATAATTTCTATATAACTTTTGCAAAACGGTACAATTAATACTAAATAATTATTTAATTTAATTATTAAACTTGGTGCAGTATAATTTATTGTCATACCATCAGTATGACTTTACTAGTAGTTCAGGATCCGAAGAGAGGTCGACCTTCACCGTGCTGGTTAACGGATGAAACATACTTATGAAGTTTCATAAATAGACAAATACCTCTAAATTGGGTTCTATAGATACTAGATTCTAGTATATATGCTCTGTGGTAGGTATTTCTCAAAGCTTTGCACTGAACTTTTAGGTGGCAAAATTCTTTAAATTCATAATACTTTCCATTCTTGTATTATGTGTGACACAAGTTCTTTTCAAAAATATTTTTCAACTCAGATTTGAACCATATGGGAAAAGTTGAGGCTTTATATTTTTTGATCTGAAAATAGTAGTCCACAGCTTGTAGATATTTGATATTTCTTCATGAATTATAAATGATTTATTGAATCATTAGGATATCTTATTTGGAATAAAGATTTCTTTCAATACTGTTGCAATTATCAGCAACTGTCATTTATCAACATCAAATTTCAAAGGCCATCGACGGACGTCATTTTAAATTCCTTCAATAAATTATTTAAACTTACGTCTGAACTATCTGCCCATCTTCACCCTTGTAACAGCACCTCAACAGACTCTTTTCTTCTTCATTGTATAAAAATTTCTTGATGAACCCAGCGGCTTGAATAGCTCTATTTATGTAAGCCTGGTCTTTTAGAACAAAGCCTGCTTTAGCAAATCCAGAAATCATCAATCCATTCCAAGAAGTCACTATTTTTGTATCCACGTGGGGCTTGGGCCTTTTCTGTCTAGCATTATACAATACTTCGTGAGATTTCTCCAAAATTTTCTTCACCGTTTCGACACTGGTTTTGAATTTGTTGGCTGTTTCTTCGAAAGAGTCGAAACATACTAACACATTTTTGTTCACCAGTTCACCGTGAGGATCTTGAGACGACCTAACGTTGCCCTCTTTTTCAACATTGTAATGATACTCAATAACTTCTGCATGAGAAATACCATCAGTCTTTTCATCGAGCAAGTTGAATATTTCGTCATATTCCCACACACAGAAGGCACCTTCTTGTTTGTGAGGTGCTCCTTCATACGGATAAGAATCGGCATCTTCAGCTCCATAGAAGCCTCCTAAATCATGGCTCAGATCTCTAGAGACATATGTCAATATGTCTTTAACTACATCAGCATAAAATTCATCTTTTGTCAGAACATAAGCATCACAGTACGATACTGCCAACTGGGCTTGATCGTAAAGCATTTTCTCAAAATGGGGAACATGCCATCTATCATCAACAGAGTACCTGAAAATATAAATAAATCAGTATTGACAGAATATTCATATAATCAATATTTTGTGAACAAAAGAGAAAAGTTAGTAACTATGAGAATTTGGTAACAGTAAAGTTATCTTGTTCATCTCTTTTATAAGTGGTGACAGTATTTGTTGAAACTAAATTTTTCATAGTACTCTGTGACTTAATTCCCAAGGACTCTTTTTATCATCTGATTTTTACTTTCCATATAATGTTATTTATCATAACTACCTCTTGAGTATATTTTAGAGTTAAAAAACCAAATTTTGTTTCACGCCAGAAAATCGAAAATTCTCTATTTCTATTTCTACTCCTGAGATATCTACTGGTACTCATGCAGGGTGTCCCAAAAAATGTGCAATAAATGAAAAAAAATTATTATTGATTACACAAAAAAAAATGTAACAATGAAATTCTAAAATTGATAAATGAAAAATCAAAATTGCTATTGGGCAACAGAGCATTCCACAGATCCACAAATAAAGATTGAAAATAACAAGTTTGAAAATGTTACTGTGGTGAAATATCGGCAGCCCTCAAAAGTTGAAACTTGTGTGAGCCATGGATTAACGAGGTCTCACCTCTTAATGTGCCATCTCGGGCCATCAGATGAAAATCTGTAGTCTGTAGACCAAGGTTGACTTAGAATTTACATAATGAGGATGCAACATTTTCAACAACAACACTAATTATGGGAAAATGTATTATGAGTGAATATGATTTACACATATCTACATACTCTTAGCATAAACCAAAATCTCAACCCACCTGGCAAATCCCTTATTGACATGATCATGTATCCCACCATATGCTATTTTTTTCAGTGTATGCAAGCACATTTCCAGGCATACCGCACCCTCTTCGCTTTTCTTATTCCTTGAGTACATGTGGAAGAGAAAATTGAAATTTGAAGGCTGTGGAAATTTGGGTGCTGTACTAAAGCCTCCAAAATTAGATTCGTAATTTCTGTGCAATTGTAGAAAACACTTCTTCCAAGCTTGTTCACCTGGAACCTCCACTTTCTGGCATTCTTTGTGATCTGGAGCTACATTTTTCTTGAGCACCTCGATAGAGTGTTTTCCAGATTTCAATATTGCTGATTTCTTATCGCGCCACTGTTCGGCTATATTTCTCAAAACTGTTTTGAATCCGGATCTCCCGTACTTGTCCTCTGGAGGAAAATAAGTCCCTCCTGCAAGGGGTTCTAGGTCAGGGGTCAGAAAAACCGACATGGGCCATCCTCCTCCTCCCACGGAAGCTTGGATGAAAGACATATACAATTTGTCAACATCGGGCCTTTCTTCTCTATCCACTTTTATGTTAACAAAATGTTTGTTCATTATTTCTGCCACAAATTCATTTTCGAAAGATTCTTTTTCCATAACGTGACACCTGTAAAATAAAATTCAAATTTAAATTCATTCATTGAAAATACCATCTTCCCTATTATACCAGAACAAGTTCTGATATAAAAATAATAATACATTTAAATTTAAATTTTTTTATCGACAATATATCTTTTTGATTCATTTCTGATAACGGAGGCAGATACAGCCTCCAAAACTTCAACAATTTTCAAAAAAAGAGTAAACGAGTAAGAGTGAAAAAGTATTCTTGGTTAATTTGATCTCATTTTTTCAGATAGGCAAATTCAGTGTAGGGTCAAGAATATCTGGATTACCCCTATCAAAAAATTATACCTGAAAACTTGATAAAACCCCATATACATTTCTTTAATAATACTAGATTTTTCTTTGAAATTACTCTTTGTCCTTACCAATGACATGTTGAATATCCAACAGATAAAAATATCAATTTATCTTCAGCTTTCGCTTTGTCAAATGCCTCCTGGCCCCAAGGAAACCAGTCCACCGGATTAGTAGCATGTTGCAACAAATAAGGTGACTTCTCCAAGACCAGACGATTCGTTTTTACGGGCTCCTTTGAAGAACTCGCACCCGACATACTCCTAAGTGTTTCTTTATAATAATCGGTTGTTGATCCAAATGACCGTGACCTAAAATTCAGACAATTTAATCCAGGAAAAAATATCGAGTCATTGAAATATTATTGACAACCTCCAAAACAAGGTTATGTATACGTGACAGATAGAACGTAAACAAATGATGAGCATGAAGGGTTGATCAGGTTTGTTTTGGTTCCTTTCATTACCGGTTCTGAACCAGTTATTAACAGTCGGACAATCGAGTCTTGGAAAACTAATTGCCCAAAGCTTGTCAGACTTTAACTGTGCCACTACTTTGGACGGTTCTAGGACGGTTCTGACTCAGAACCAAAACAAACCTATCAATGCAAACTTGCAAACTGACCTCGATCTTGTAGTCCAAGGTAATGCCCTTTCTGGTTCTGCAAATTTGATAGGGAAATTCAGCGTGCCAACAAAACTATTTGAAATACGTAGATCACCATTAGATAGAGATATTCTTCGGAAAATATTTTGAATGACCGAAGAATTTTGCACCCCACGGCAAGAAATCATGGTTGGTATCACCCAAAATGCAACCACCTCATAGTCAAGAGTTGGATTTATGATTTATGTAACAATCACAGATTCTTCAATCACCATAAACTATTTCTATTGACAAGTCACAAATACAAATTTCAAAACAAGTGAAAGTCAGGTCAAGAAACGTCAGAGAAAATACATTCGATAATCGATAGACACAGACACAAACGACATACGGCAGAATCAGAATCGTCTCCAGTTAGGATGAAATAATATATTCGAGAAATTCAAAGACCTTGACACCATGCTATTTTAGACGAGAAAAGTGTTTCGTCACATATGCCATTCTTGTCAAAAACTGATTCCAAACAAAGATTTTGAAGCTACTTTCTCTGTTGATGCTTTGACTAAAAAAGTTGTTTTTGCACGACCACAATCTTCTGCCAAAAACCATAACGGAATCAATGATCTGATAAGCTAAGAGTATTTTTTTTGTATCAATAAATCTATTCTAAAGCAGGTATTTTTCATCTGTTCATCTTTCTCTAACACTTGTAATTCACTTGTCTTTCTCTTTTAAAAATAGCTGCTTAGATCAGATTTATTGATACAAACGAACACACCTCTGCTGATTCAAATTTGACAGAGCATGTTTGTTTGGAATCACTTTTTGACAAAAATATGACATCTGTGACGTCATGACTTTCCTCATCGTCTATATGTCAGGATACATAAAAAAAATAAGTGCTAAATAGAAATAAGAAATACTTCCCAACAAAAAATATTTGTTTTTCAATTCGAAATTATTCATTGTTTTTTAACGGTTCTTTCGTGAAACTCATTTAAAGCATTGAATGAAGAAAGCTCGCCCAGGCCGGGAACCGAACCAGCTTCCTCTCGATAACCAGGCGCTTAGCGATAGTTTGATCAAACTACTTTGAAGTCGAGTCATATAAGGATAACACAGCGATTTTCACAGCGTATCGTGACAGCTCTCGTATCGAGTGTTCATAATTTCACCCCTCAGGCAACAAACAATGTGGTAAGGGCCGGTTTTTCAATGTTCAGTCAAAGTTTATGCTATGTGACAAATGGTTAGAATGCGAGTTTATTCCTTTATGTGAACAGATGTAACGTTCATTCTAACCACTAGTTAAATTTAGCCGTCAGTCAAACTACGCTAACAGGATATTTTAAAACCGGCCTTAAGTCTGTTCTTAACACTTCTTCCTCTTCGTTAAGGTTGGCTCCGACTGTATATACTATCAGGTGGGTCATCAACTTTCCTTTCCGATTATTTTGAATAAACAAAAGTGGTACATCCTTTATCTTCTACATTGATTTGCCTGAGAATATTCAGAAAAAATCAACCCCATTGATTAAATATATCCCTACTAACAAAGCGCGGAAGGCAAAACCTCCATTCCTGCATCTCTAAAATACAATCAACAAGTGGTCGATGTATGAATAGCTATTGTTGTATTCAGAGCACAAAGTGAAAAGTGATACATTTTCACTCGAACAAAGAAAGCGAAGCGTAGCACGGTAATCTTTGGAGAGCAGCAATTACACTTCGTGATCGAAATGCACATAATATTTTTTCGTTGACCCATGACACTAGGATTGTCGATTATCTATGAAGGTATGTGCTTCAAAGGGCATGAAGATTGAGTTTGATTATCGGGAAAAAAGTGGTTTGTTGGATCCATACCCGGTCGCCCATCTCTCTATCCATATATACAGAGTGTCCCAGAATAAAGGGGACAAACTACGAAGGTAGAATCCTTCTCTCTTCATTTTGAGACTATAAGTTCCAATATTCCCTAAGATGAATAATAACCGTCAATCATCTTTCGTTCCTTTCCGTCCTCCCCAAACATTTTTGGTTTTGCCACAGAAAGCTAAAAGTCGCTACCATAGGATAGTAGCATTCTGGCAACACTGTTGATACTTTTTCCATAAATTCTCGTGTCGCCATTTTATTCATTCATTTCGGTTTTAGGTTGTGTGAGTGGTAAGTGCTAAAACATTTTATATTATTATCTTCAAGTTTTCTTGATTGCATTATATTATATTTATACTGAATTCAAAAGTTGTTAGCAAGTAATATATTGCCAGCTAATTTATTTTTTAATAATCTCTGATTGCAGAGATTTTACTAGATTTATAACTGATGATTTTGCGGTTATGTTTCTCAATGCCTTGTATTCTGGGCAAGGTGTTCTGTAAAAATGATTTTCAGATACTCCTAATCGTACAAGGCCAGATAAAACCCTCGTTTAATCCCGGAGTGCAATTCATTGCTCGTTCGATTCATGGCGAGGAAACAATATTTCATGTCTGAATCAAAATGCCTCGTGGAAACTTATCTAGTACATCGAAAATTCCTAAAGTGTTCATTTTTCCTGTTTCAGTGAGAACTCGCCAAAATGGTAAACGGGAGGGTGCCCTCTGTGCATTCAAAGACGTATGTAACCCCCAGACGTCCCTATGAAAAGGCACGTTTGGATCAGGAGTTGAAAATCATTGGTGCCTTTGGACTCCGCAACAAACGTGAAGTATGGAGAGTAAAATACACTCTGGCTAAAATCCGTAAAGCTGCCCGAGAGCTGCTTACATTAGAAGAGAAAGAACCCAAAAGGTTGTTCGAAGGTGAGTGACTCCTTGATTTATTGATTGTACATGAAACCTTGATCTATTGATTTCCTACTTCCACTATTTTTTTTTACACAAACCGAACATCCCTAATGACAGTAAATCAGGGTTTCATTTGAATAAAGTATTCCATTATATATCATTCGCTTTCTTGCCCTGATGCCACGCTCCGATAGATTCTTTCGTCTATTGAGAGTGCCATTAATCAGAGGGGCAGAACAAACTTCCCGCTAGGAAACAGGCAAACATCGATAACCTGATTTTGTCTGTGCCGAAAGTTGAGGATACACAAATACCACATAATTTTAAATAATTTGTTATCAAGTACTTCTTTTTAATATACTTTTTTTTCATCTCAAGAAACAATAATTATGTGATACCTATTACAATCATGCTTTATAAAAAATGTACACACCAAAATTTGATCAATATTTTTTTCAGGTAATGCACTTTTGCGTCGTTTGGTCCGAATTGGAGTACTCGATGAGAATAGGATGAAGCTCGATTACGTTTTGGGTCTGAAGATTGAGGATTTCTTAGAAAGGCGTCTCCAAACACAAGTTTTCAAATCTGGTCTTGCAAAATCCATCCATCATGCTAGGGTTCTGATTAGACAGAGACACATCCGGTAATATTTGTCACCTTTTTAAAGGCAGCTATGATTTTCTTAAAGGCCACTTAGCTCCACTAGCTAACGCCTCGAAATTTTATCAATCCACTTGTGGATTAGATATATTTCTCCAAGCCTATTTAGTTGAACAACTAACTGGTTGATCAAGAAGGTAACATTTTTATATATGTAATTTTACTGTGAAAAGTTGATGCCACATTTTGACAAACCTTTTGTTGTATTTAAATTTAAACAGCAAAAACAATTGAGTGTCCATGTATGGATTATTTGGACAAAGTCTGCCACCGTTTTATCCAACTTTTTTTTTTTTTTCAGAGGCGCTTTTCCAAATTTTTTATGTTTCTCTTGTGTTTTCTAAATACGGTACGAATCTACAGATGGTCATTCATTGGGTGGGTTTGAGAAAAAAAGTTCCTATGAACATATGTACGGAGTTGTTGCGTTTCTGAGATACAGGGCGTTTAAAAAAAAATAAAAACTTCAACGCCCTGTATCTCAGAAACGAAGCAACTCTGGCATATGTTCATAGGAACTTTTTTTTTCTTAAAACAACCCAACGAATCACCATCTGAAGTTTCCTACCGTAGTTAAGAAACAAGAGGGCAACACATTAAAAAGAAAAGAAAAACACTCCCGAAACAAAAAAAATTCCCAGAGGAAAACGGTGACAGGCTTGGTCCAAAGAATCTATGCAGAAAGTTTCGAGAGAGATCTATCAGTAAAATTTTTGCCGATGGTCCCTTAGCTTTTAACTACAAGACTTATTTCGAAGTATATAAGAAAATAATCAAAATATGTATGAACATGACTTGCGTTCGAAGGAATTGAAGCAACTGTTTGTGTAAATGTGGGTTTGATTTCATAATTTTGGTATGCCGAGTCTAGAGTCACTAGC
Organism: Chrysolina haemoptera; assembly: GCA_958298965.1. NCBI lineage: Eukaryota > Metazoa > Arthropoda > Insecta > Coleoptera > Chrysomelidae > Chrysolina > Chrysolina haemoptera. Next base: position 9,701,526 of record OY282595.1, on the reverse strand, counting down.
TGAAACTTAATGTGTTCAAATTAGTGCTAAAGAAACTCGAAGAGCAAAGATTCCAGCTCTTATGCCCCAGCCTGGTTTTTTATAATCTTGATGGGTACCTTGCGAGGCAACAAGATTATACCAAAACTTCATCAACTTCAGATCCTGTTGCTTGAAATTAATGTAGTTTTGGTGTTTCAACATTTCTTAATAACCTGTTTAGTAATATTCAGTGTCACTGTTGTTTACTTAGTAGAGTATTTATTTTTGGGTATGAAGAACATTGAATTTACATCAATATTTGAATGAAGTTTACAATGTCTAATTAACTAACAAAATCATTTCATGAAGTTTTGTACTATTTAAGTGAATATCATTACAGTGAAATATTATTGATGTTTTTTTTTTTGTTGGTAGTTTATTGATCGTTTCTAAATATAAAGTTATTGTTTTTCAGGGTTCGTAAACAAGTTGTCAACATTCCCTCTTTCATTGTTCGTTTGGACTCTCAAAAACACATCGACTTCTCATTGAAGTCGCCATTCGGTGGTGGCCGACCTGGACGTGTCAAGAGGAAGAATCTGACCAAGAAGACTGGTGCTGCTGCTCCTGAAGAAGAAGAAGATTGAACTAAAGTTTGATTCATCAATGAGTTTTGAAAGCTTATATGGTGTACCTTAAAATAAAGTTGTTTGCACTATTTTTCAGAATTTTTATTTCCTTTAGGATCAAAGCAGTAACAGAATAATCCTTGCATTTTTATGTTGGTCAAATGCCGAGGAAAAAATTAAACGCCCAGCTGCTGAAAATTTTCGTAAATGGCATGTCAAACCTGCCCTGATGAACAGATAAGGATTCTCGTATTTGTGTTGTAAAAGGTTACTATTTAATATTTACACTTGAAGCACAAATGATGACGTCTGTTCAAATGGTTCTATCTTGCACACTTGTCTATAAAGTTAACATAAAGATAATCGCGTGTTAGTAGATGCCTCGTTCTATACCAATACACAAAATTGACCCGTTATAAAACTTAATTTTCAACCGATTGAATTTATTATAACATCAAATTTCATGAATGTCAACCAACAAAAAAATTATTCCTATCAGTTGAAAAATGCAAATTTTATAAGGGTGTGCATCTTGAATGGGTCACACTATTTCTTGACATAAGCGGTAGTGTATCTATTTCAATTGTTTTTTCATTATTAAACGATTTTTGGACAAAAAATTGAGCTGTGATATTCTTTTTAGTGTTCACAGTTTTGGAATAAAGTGGGATTCACAACAAAACTTTTTGCGTTTTGCTTTTTACGTTTCTTATTCTGATTGGTGGAAACAGAATCTGGAATAAAACGAAGGCAAAAAGCTAAATATTCTCAGCTTTTTGCGTTGCAAAATGCGTTATGTTTACATCTCAGTGAAAATCTTTCAGCAGGGCTTATGGATTCTCTGTGGGAATGTTTTTCAATGATCATCATAAAAATATTGTTGTGACATTCGATAAAAGTGGTGTTAATTTTTTTCTCCCAATTTTTTTTGTAATTCCAGGGAATAGTATATTCCGTTTAATTTTCTACTTTTACACATCTTGATGGTCTCACCCAATATTCTCGTTTTGTACGATTCATTTTTCCCTTTAAGTGCAAAAGAAGGAGCAATTTACGTCTCTTCCAAATTTCATGCATAATATTCATTATTTAAATTATTATTTTTGTGATGATTTCTTCATTTTGCTCTGCCAAACCAATGTTATGTTATGTTTATGTTTCTTGTTGAGAAGCAAATCGAAAATTTTTGACGTTTTTGTTGTGAATGGCATTATTGCGTCAGTTTAATTTCAGATTCTGCTTCACCAATCAAAATACGAAACGTAAAAAGCAAAACGCAAAAAGTTTGCTGTATGGACTATCAATGGTACCGAAGACAAAAGTTTCTTTACATAATTTTCCAACAAAAAAAGATTTCTGCAAGAAGTGGCAATATCGTCGTTGTAGAAAATGTCCTCAGTGTAATAAAAGACAGAAAATGCCTGATAAACTCGGTTCAACTTTCGAGATCTTTAGTAATTCATTCTTTGAATGAGACTGAAATTATTGAAATTAAACACTATGGATTATAGAATCACAGCTGATCACCATTATATTGTTTGGCTGCTAAATTCTTAGCGCCACCTAGCAAAAACGCATTTCAAGAACAACTCTCTTGGAACTGGACAGAGGGCTTTGGCTAAATGCACCGCAAGGAAGCAATAGCCATATAAAAGAAGAAGAAGAACTTAGAGGTTAGTTAGCTGGGTAAATTGCTAAAGGCATAGCCCATAAAAATAAGAAGACGAACTTTAAGGTTATGTCCGAATATAACCTATATTTCCATCACATTTCATGATTTCATGTAACAAGAAAAGTTGTAACGAAATAAATTTTTGCCTGCAAAATGCAAAGAAAGTAGCGAAAGACTCCTCGACTGGCAATATGCGAAGTTCGCATTTCACGAATACGACATACATAGATGGTAACGGTAGAAATACTCTAATGTCTACTTGTACATATACAAGATAGAACTAATAGAAGTCCACTACGATTTATATGTGCTAGTGATAAGCCGATATTAAAATAATTGAAATGTTTCACCTAATTCACCTGTATGTTGTGTGATTCACTTCAAAACTATCGAAGAAAAATGGGTTCTAAGGTGATGGTAAAAGAGACGTAAGTACCTTACATTAAAATTATTTCTTGATGACAAAATAACCCAACCTCTAGATTTATTGAGGCTAAGCAAACTTTCTAGCATATTGTTCATACTATGGCCTATTAATGCAGCAGTCAATGTAATAAAGAATATTCATCTGTGGTTGGTTGGAAAAAGCCAATGACTGTTGCATGAATAGGTCATTATAGACAGTTGCTTTGGGTGTAATCACGCTAAAAAAAAATTACAATTATTATTATTATTATTATTGAAGTCGGTGCCAGCCGACAAGTTTGAATTATAAAAATGTTTTAATTTTATTATTATTTTTTCATGGAATTTCTGTTAGACCAATTTGAAAAACAAATCCAGTGGCGTAGTCAAATGTCATTTTAAAGAAATGTTTTTTAAATGTTTTGCTTTGAAAATAATTCTAAGAAGGTTCCGAAATTTTGAATTTCATTTCAATGTTATAGTGGTATAATAGAGCTATTGATGCTGATTCCATTGGAAAAAATCATTTAAATCCGAAAATATACAGTGGTGTCTGGAAATGTCAAATTATTTCCATATGGCTCTCATTCAATATTAAAATGTTAATTATTCAATTATTTTGTTACATATACGAACCATGGAATCCAAAGTTAGATGATTATCTACTCATTGGCAGACAGTAAAGTCTGCAAAGTTCAATCAAGTTTCTAATGTGTTAAGAAAAACGCAAGCAGAATCTAAAGTGAAGAGAGTGTTTTTTATTTAATTTTGGGAGTCCCATCATCTGCCGACAGCTGTTTTGTTGTATTCAACTCGTCAGGACAGCTTTATGGAATCTCTCGAAATTGAAACGAATGCACTCTGCCCTTTTCAAATCAAGTTTTAATTAGTGAATATCGATGTTACAAAATACTTTTCTTCAGTCAGTAACTACTAAAAATATGCTCTTTATATTTCAATTATCCACTTACTTATATCGAATATTTCAGGTTTGACGTAGAATCAAAACATAGAGCTTTTTACACAGGAGGCAATGTAGAATGGATTGAGGACATCCTTTATTGCCAAACAGACGCAAGTATTTCTTTATTGAACATAGATAATGGTGTGGTGGAGAAAATTATCGGTGACAGCGAAGACAACACTGAAGATGCCGATTCTATACAGACATTCACAACAAATGGACAAAAAACTGTATCTTCTCATAAAAGTGGACTTCTCAAATTGTGGAATGAAAATGGTGAAGTTGAAATAGAGTGGAAATATATTCACAAAGGCCCCATAGCAAAATTAGCACTAAAAAATGATATGTTGGCCAGCGGAGGATCTGATGGTTTTGTGAGAATATGGAATCTGCAACATAAAACGTGTGTTCTCAGTCTCAAGGGATGCCAAGGCGTTATTAATGTAGTGGAATATCATCCTGTTGAAAATCTTATCTTTGCATCAGGAGACGATGGTAAAATTAATTGTTTTGAACTAACCAAAGGAGGACTGAGTTATATCTATGACGCTCACTACAGTAAAGTGACTTCGGTTGTGTTTAGTCATGACAACCAACATTTCATGAGCTGTGCCAGAGACAAAGTGTTGATATTATGGAAATTTGGTACAATTGCTCCATTACGCACCATACCAGTGTACGAAGCCGTTGAAGTTATTGTTAGTTTACCAATCAAATTTAAACTCCCTGGATTCAAATCTGACCCTAATAGCATTTATGTAGCTTCTATCGGTGAAAAGGGTTTAGTAAGAGTATGGGATATGAAAAACTCTAAAGAAGTATTTGTACAAACTGATTCTCTAGTGACACCTGCTATAGAGGAAGGGGGGTTAGCTGTACTGAATATGAAATTCAATGAAAAGTTAAAAGCTCTAGCACTTGTAACAGTCGATCAGAATATTATTATTTACCATTTGAAATCATTTGCATGTCTAAAACAGTTCATAGGCTTTTCTGATGAGATACTTGATATTACGTATGTTGGAAAAGGCGATTCACACTTGGCTGTTGCAACAAATTCAAACGATATTAAAATCTATGATGATACTACCATGACCTGCCAACTCTTGAAAGGCCATACTGACATAGTATTGTCTTTGTGTACCAGTAAAATCAAGCCTGACCTTATGATCTCTTCTGGAAAGGACAATACAGTCAGATTGTGGCTGCTGGAGGACAGTACAATGATTTGCATAGGGGTTGGGTTACGACACACAGGGTCTGTGGGTTCTGTGCACTTTAGCCAGACCACTTCTGACTTTGCCGTTTCTGCAAGTCAAGATACCTGCCTAAAAGTCTGGGAAATTCCTACCACTCGGGAGAAAAACAATAGTCTTATATGTTCTCATACAACAATCGCCCATCAAAAAGATATCAACTGTGTGGCAGTATCCCCAAATGATAAGATTATTGCAACAGCATCTCAAGATAAAACTGCCAAACTTTGGACAACATCACTAGAGTTGATAGGCATTTTGAAAGGCCACAAGAGAGGTGTGTGGTCAATTCGGTTCTCTCCTGTAGATCAGGTTGTTGTAACTTCATCGGCAGATTGTACAATAAGGCTGTGGTCTGTGGCAGATCTAGCTTGTCTGAAAACTTTTGAAGGGCATGATGCTAGTGTCCTTAGAGCGGAGTTCATTGCTTCTGGTTTGCAGATATTGAGTGCCGGAGCTGATGGAATGTTGAAATTGTATTCCATCAAGACTTCTGAATGTACGTGTACGATGAACCAACATAGTGGTCGAGTATGGGCTCTTGCAATTAAACAGGATGAATCCGGTATTGTAACAGGGGGTAGTGACTCAGTTTTAATCAAATGGAAGGATGTAACTCAGGAATTGAAGATGAAACGCACACAAGAGGCTGAAGAGCTGACTCAAAAAGAACAAAAACTCAGTAATTACCTAGTTAATGAGAATTTCTTGAAAGCGTTCAAGTTAGCTTTGAAATTGGACAGACCACATCAGGTATTGAAGATTGTGTATAAACTGTGCAATCCCGATAGTGGTTTGGCAGATACCATAAAAAACCTTCGTAATGACCATAAAGAAAATCTGCTTAAAATGGCAATCAACTGGAATATGAATTCCAAGCATTGTTATTCTGCAAACTTTGTGATAGATATTTTATTATCAGAATTGATAGCGGGAAATTTCAGACCTGTGGGATTGCGTTCTCAGCTGGAAGCAATACTCCCCTTCGCAGAAAAGCATTTCAAGAGACTGACGCCGAAGGATGAACATTTTATTAGTTATACAATTAATTGTATGAAACCACATGCTAAAAGTATGAATTAAATTATTGGTTTTATATTTTTTGTATAGTTATTTACATCCACCATTATATTGGATAATAATAATATTTACTCATTTATTTCTCTTGATTATGCTATAGGAAAAATTAGTTTTACATAAGTTGGAAATTACTAAATACAACTCACATATAAGTATATAGATAAAAAAAAACACAAGGACATAGAGAAATTGAAACACATTGAAGTAAATATATTACAGTCGTTGACATAAAATATATATATATTTACCTAATAAATCGGCATGGAAATTTTTCAGGGCTTCACCCTTAAATAACCACCCTTTGGCAAAAAAGGCATGTTTTGCCTATAACTCGTCAACCATTAATGATATTAAAAAAGTATCACAACAAAGAAAGCTTGATCCTAAAAGTAAGTTCTCCACTTAATTTTCTGCATAAGTTATAGTTTGATGAATGAATGAAACATAATGAGTGTAATTATCCACTGATATTTTGTGTTCATAGCTGCAGGTGGCCGGTAGCTTAAGGCACAGGAAACTTCAGCATAGCACTAGTCAGTTTGAGATATAGGTATGAGAGATTTTTTCCCAAATACTTAATATCAGATCGATAGGCGGCTACATGCCTTGTTGAAAAGCAAGTGTATTGGGGGTTGTCTAGATGCCAATCTCATCTAGTTCTAGCTTGGAGTGTACACCGACCATCCGAGGTGGTGCTGTAGGTTTTCCTACAGCTGAAAAGTGAATACGCCACCAATTATCAGTCGTCTCGGAGTGCCACGGCCAATAACAATTATAACTGTCCTCTACCCGCACAGACTATGCCTTTGGGTACATTCTATGGGTGTTCGTGAGGAAGTATTATTATTATTATTATTATTAGCCCTACGAAATAAAATATTATTTTTGAAATCGTCTTGAAATATGCTAAATTTTCGTTTACTTATTTTTTAGTAAAACTTTGAGAGAACACGAAAATTAATTAAGTATTTTTTTCCTATGGTATTCAATAGATTAGTAATATATGACATGGAAAAAAATACCGAATTAATCTTCGCTATTTTCATAATTGAAGGGCCTAGTGCAAAATTTTCATTTTTGGTTTTATTATTGATTTTTATACCTACTCCTTATATTTAAACAATGCTAACACCAAGTTGTGTCCGTGCATAAGAGGAATCTGTATTCGGAGTTTATCGGTCTTATCTGACTCACCCTGTATATACGAAAGAATATACTTTTAATATGTTTAACCAAATTAATGCAGATGGCACCAAACCCTCGCGCAGAATGCGAGGCGCTATCTCTTTGTGAGGAGGTGAACCGAAGCTTTGACTGTATAGGTTGCTAAGATGATTGCTAGATGGCAATATTGGTGAACGAATTTCCGAAAAAAGGTTCACTTTTCACTTCTCCGTACTTCTCGGTTCTCGACCATTTCCTATTCGTACCAACACACAACCGAGATTGTTAGCTGTATGTCAACCTCTGCCCTTGTGAGAGTTTTAAAAACCACTTTTTCCAATTTTATTTTATTGAACTTTCGCACCTTTCTTCTAGTTGGTCCAACCCCTCCAATCGATTTTGTTTCCGTATTTTTTGACGTCCAAAATAGTCAAACATTTTTTTGAATTCTTAAGCGTTCGCTATTCAGCTGTCAGGCTAACAAGGGTGAAATTTCTTTATTGAATCATGCAGTCCCGACTCTATATGGCTTTCAAACGGACAGGAGGGTAAAATTTCTTTGATTCAATTTTTTGATGATCTCATTGTTTTACACTATTTTCACATAGTTTTCGCAATAATTTTTTAGGCCAATTTTTTTTTCGCCCAATTTTCGACGTGTGAAATCTTTTTTATTCCATATTATTTATTTTTACGGATTTTTTTCGATTTTATTTTGGAGAGTTTTTGCAATTTCTTCGAGAGGTAGGGGGGTATAATTTTTAATTTTTGTAAGTAAAATTATTCGATACTGAGTACTCTTTGGTCCCATTTTTTTTACTATTTTTACGAATTTTTTACAATTTTTCCCACTAACACCAACATAATATTTTTCGATGTCCGAAACCGTTTTTCCGAATTTCTACGCGTTCTGTATCTAGCGGTTGGGGGGGGGGGGGGGTTTAGACAGACGTACGAATACCGTTAAAAGTTGATAAAATTAAGTCGTAGCATCAAAACATTTTCTTAATAAAATTATTTTTCAGTTGTTCAAAATCTGGTTCAAAGAGAGGTTGACTATTAATTATCCTTGCCTCTCATACTTATTTGTTGCACTACAGATTACCGTACCGCAATGTCCGCAATCCCAATCCTCAAAATCCCTCATTCGTATGACTCATCAACACTAGGAAAGTCAATTTAGCCTGTTTAATATTGCTCTCGAACTCTCCGAGAATGTTATGAACTACACAACTGGACCACTGGACCAGGATATCGATTATAAAGAAACAGCCTGCTTGGATATTATGATACTGCAGAATATAAATGATTTCACATAGGTAGTAAATAGGAGAACTTTTGAACACTGAGGAATATCCACGAATTTCAGAATGAATATAGCCCATAATCAATACTTTGTTTTTTTTGATGGAATCAGTCAATCTAGAGTGAAAGTTATATCCAGCTAGTAGATGTTTAGGGTTAGAATATTATTTAGGGGAAAATGAAAACCAGGGAAATTCCCCTACAGGCAGTTGGCTGCTGACGCAAGTGAAAGTGGTTGTGTTTTTGTTGTTATTTCTCGGTTTTCTATGATTTCAAGTTATAATTTTGCTTTCATTAGCATGGTGTGGTTGATTTTTGAATAAATATATCGTGTTTTGGTCAGTTTTCAGTCTGGTTTTGTTAAAGTTTTATTCAAAAACGGATCTCATAGCACCAGGTGAGTTTGCTAGTCAGCTGTAAATTGGGGTGCATGAACTCCTATCAAGTATTACCATGCAGCGCGCATTTAAAACGTTGATAAAAGTATTGGATATTGGATTTTAAAAATAATTTGCTTATTATTTTTGAGTTTCAAGTTGCAATCTGTACCTACCTAGCGAACTGAACGTTTTTTTTATTTTTCATTGTTATTATTGTAACCAAGTAGGTATACTGACATAGTGACTTACATTATTTGAAATTGACATTTTCTTTGGCATAATTTTGGTAGAAAGGAATATTTGCTTCTGCTTGTAATAATATACAGTGTGAATTGTCAGGTACACCAAAATTGTATAAAATGACCTCGAAGGATAATTTCAAGTAATATACACTGCACGCCACTAGCGACGGAACAACCGACATTTTAGAAAAGTAATAGTAGTAGTAGTAGTGGTTCCCACGAGACCAACGAGACGAGATTTTCATAAAGTCTTGTCTTGTCTTGCCGATGAAATGATAAGTCTCGTATCAAGTTTCGTGTCGCAGCCTCCACTCTCGTCTCGTCTCGCTTCTCGTAAGGGAGCCTAGGGAAAGTATCGAAATCTCGTCATTCACATAATCTTATTGTTTCAGTGCAATAAGGAATACTTAAATACTTTCTATAATGTAAAATGTAGTGAGAAAATTACAGTTGTTGAAAGATAACATCATGAATTTGAAAGATATAAATATAAACAAAATGAAGGCATTCTTTTAGAAATGCGATAAGTTAAAAAGTCAAAGCTAAAAAGAGACAGCCCTCAACCCTCTCTCGGTCACAAATTATTTCATTTTCTACCCAGTCGTGTTGGCATAATAAACATCGTGCAGATAGCGATTTCGATGTTTTCTTATAGTTAACAAAGCGTGGTAAGAATAATCTTTCCATCAGGACTGAAGTAGTCGGTATGTTTAAGAGATCTCGTGCCGTTGAACTTAGAATAGGAAATTCAGAAGCATGACATTTCCACCATTGAAATATACCTGTTTCTTAATTATACAAAGTGAAAAAATAATATTTTTGAAGCTCCTGCATCAATTCTCCTACTGCAAACAAAAACACTTGTGTGAAGTTAGCGCCCAAACTCAGCGCCCACCCCCCACCACCAAGTCCAGTTCACACCGGCGAAAAGAACAGAATGCTGGCGCTGGCGCCCTTATTTTAATAAAAACTGCTTACCTCCAAAAAGGAAATAATTTTTTTTCAGAGACACACTCTTGAGACACGATGCTGTTTGATGGAAAATGTTGAGAAAGGAAAGTTGTATGTGACCTTAAATTTTCAAGTCCCTAAAATACCGGCGTTATAGAAAAAAATACCTCCACTCCTAACGGTGAATTATTTTTCGAGACACGATGCGGATAGATGGGAAATGTTGAGGAACGAGAGTTGTATATAACCCCAAATTTTCAACTCCCCAAAGTACCGGCGTCATAGAAAAAAATACCCCCACTCCTAAAATTGAATTATTTTTTCTCTCAGAAACGAGCTCTTGAGACAAGATGCGAATAGATGAGAAAAGTTAAGACAGTAATGTTGTATTTAATCCCAAATTTTCAACCCCCTAAAATACCGGCGTCATAGAAAAAAATACCCCCACTCAGAAACGATCTCTTGAGACACTATGCGGATAGATGGGAAATGTTGAGGAACGAGAGTAGTATATAACCCCAAATTTTCAACTCCCCAAAGTACCGGCGTCATAGAAAAAAACACCCCCACTCCTAAAATTGACTTATTTTTTTTCTCAGAAACGATCTCTTGAGACACTATGCGGATAGATGGGAAATGTTGAGGAACGAGAGTTGTATATAACCCCAAATTCTCAACTCCCCAAAGTACCGGCGTCATAGAAAAAAATACCCCCACTCCTAAAATTGAATTACTTTTTTTTTCTCAGAAACGAGCTCTTGAGACAAGATGCGAATAGATGAAAAAAGTTGAGACAGGAATGTTGTATTTAATCCCAAATTTTCAACTCCCCAAAGTACCGGTGTCATAGAAAAAAATACCCCCACTCCAAAAATTTAATTATTTTTTTTCTCAGAAACAAGCTTTTGAGACACGATGCGGAAAGATGGGAAATGTTGACAAAAGAATGTTTTTTATAATTCCGAATTTGCGACTCCCTAAAATATCGGCGTCATAGAAAAAAATACCCCCATTCGTATCTCAAGAGCTCGTTTCTGAGAAAAAAAATAATTAAATTTTTGGAGTGGGGGTATTTTTTTCTATGACACCGGTACTTTGGGGAGTTGAAAATTTGGGATTAAATACAACATTCCTGTCTCAACTTTTTTCATCTATTCGCATCTTGTCTCAAGAGCTCGTTTCTGAGAAAAAAAAAGTAATTCAATTTTAGGAGTGGGGGTATTTTTTTCTATGACGCCGGTACTTTGGGGAGTTGAAAATTTGGGGTTATATACAACTCTCGTTCCTCAACATTTCCCATCTATCCGCATAGTTTCTCAAGAGCTCGTTTCTGAGAAAAAAAAATAATTCAATTTTAGGAGTGGGGGTATTTTTTTCTATGACGCCGGTACTTTTGGGAGTTGAAAATTTGGTGTTATATACAACTCTCGTTCCTCAACATTTCCCATCTATCCGCATCGTGTCTCAAAAAATAATTCACCGTTAGGAGTGGAGGTATTTTTTTCTATAACGCCGGTATTTTAGGGACTTGAAAATTTAAGGTCACATACAACTTTCCTTTCTCAACATTTTCCATCAAACAGCATCGTGTCTCAAGAGTGTGTCTCTGAAAAAAAATTATTTCCTTTTAGGAGGTAAGCAGTTTTTATTAAAATAAGGGCGCCAGCGCCAGCATTCTGTTCTTTTCGCCGGTGTGAACTGGACTTGGTGGTGGGGGGTGGGCGCTGAGTTTGGGCGCTAGCGTCGGGCGCTAACTTCACACAAGTAACAAAAACATCAAAATAAATTAGAGAATCCGACTTTTCTGGTCCAGTATCTTCTCGTTCCTCCACCGCTGGCGCCGTTTCTTTCGAACGTTGTCCTTCTAATTGGTGGAAATAGGCTTTGTATATATTTTGAAATTTTTGAATTGATTTATTACTTTTTAGTTCATTTTGAAAATATCATAAAAACGTGTTTTTAAAAAAGTGTTTTTATTTATATTTTTATTAAGTTTTCAAGTCAAGTAGAAAACTTCACCTGCTAGACTTTCGTACGAGACGCGAGACCAAATGCACGAGACCCGGGACGAGACCAATAAAAGTCTCGTCTCCTCTTGTCCGAGTATCGTCTCGGGTCTCGTCTCGAAAAGGTCCCCGATTCATTCAATTCATTTCAAATCGTTCATTCATAAGAGAAGGTCCTAACCAAATATTTTAAGTCACATGTACGGCACAGACCAATAATTTTAATAGTAATTTTAATGTGTTATCGCAATAAGGAATGTTCGTTTTACTTATAGTGTACGCTCATTTTATTGACAATGCATCAGCTCTCCATCCTGTACTTCATAATTAATTTTTTTTATAACATACATCGTGTCATCCAACCTCACCTAAGTTTTTGCCCTGATGATGGAATAAATATAGTTCCGAAAGCTCGGATAAACTTACCAGAGTTTTATTTTGTGACGTATATATATATATATATATCTATATATATATATATACATATATATATTTTTTCAGCCTGGAACTGGACCTTCCGTAGCAGGAGGCGATGCTGTCTCATTCCGCATGGCCACATCGCGCGTCTCCATCTACCGTCCAATTTTTTACAACTACTTTAACGCACGCGCAATCCGAGGAGTCGGGAATAGAACCGGGACACATCGCTACTATTACGGGGTCGTTCGTGTCCTTTCCCGGAAACGTCGATCCGGATCATTACGACACCGATCATACTGATCTGGGGAGCGAGGACGACGAACGGGAGATACGGAAGGAGTTACTCAGAGATGTAAGTTTTGAATTGAGATGTGGGATTAATCCCACTTATACAGTGTCACCGTTAAAGCCCGCATCATATGGGATTTTTTTTCATTATTCATCAATTGCAAATTTAGAGTTCGTGAATAGTTTGTGCCTTGAAAATAAATCAAAATGACTTAACGTTTTTGTCCTATCGATTGGCTACACATTTATATGTACTACGGTTCACTGGACTATTTCTATTTATCTTCAAAGTGCAAACAGTCGACTTCCAGACTTGCCAACAGCGACGCGCACGGCCTATAGTTAGAAATATAGGTTCCAGATTTCTCGAGAACTCTGCCATCCTTCCGGGCGTTTCTAGGCTTAAGCCACCGTTCTGCGTCCATAGGTGGCGTGATCACTCACGTCGCTGTTATCATTTAGCTCTTCTGCACCTAGATGGCGACAGGTCTGAATATTTCCGTGACAATACAATTATTATGCTAAAAGAATTATGTCCTACTTGATGCAGAGTGGCTCTAGTTCTGAATTAATTTCAAAATCAATAGACCAATCTTCAAAATTTATTCTCCCAAGTAATACTTACAAATTAATCAAGTTGCTCTGGTATGCTCTGAAAAGAATTGTAGTTTTCCATCGCGCTCAATGCAAATCATGGTTCGCCTGAAAACTTCGTTGACAGCGTTTGTTGAAAACTGAAGAGAAACAATTAATACACAATCTCGAATTACTGCCTCCAGAAAAATCTAGTGGGGTAATGTCAGACGACCTGGGTGGCCAGGGTTCTTCCATATTACGCCCAATTACTTTACCTCGAAATAGTTTCAAGATATATTGTTTAACACCTGCCGAATTATGAACTGGCGCTCCGTCATATCGAAACCATAGGTTTTGTCTTTCATTAAGGGACATTTTATGTGAAACGTGACGTATTTCATTATTTACAAACTGTAAGTACCTTTGAAGTTAAATTTCCCGGAAGAAATATGGGCCACTCTCTGTTTTTTAACACGCCGCACCACTCATTTGTCTTGAAAGAATATTGATCTCGGCATTCTGTTACATAATTTGGGTTTTCTGTTGCCCATACCACCTACAGTTTTGTGAACCGACCACCCCATTTGAGATAAACTGCGAAAGATCAGTGCAAATTATGCTGTTATGATTTTTTTTTCAGCAATGGAGGCAATTTTTTGACAAGTATGATCCGGAAGGCTTTGGAGAAATTCCTTGGCCGGACTTCATTAACTCCATGGCGGATACCGAATTTCGCCAAAGAGTCAATACAGGGAAAAGAGAAATACTCTTGGAGAAATCACGGACTTCCAATACCCAAGCAATAACTTTTCAAGACTTTGTCAATGTGGTGAGTCATTTCTAATCTATATTCTATATATCGCTACTTTATAGAATGGAGAACCAAAAAGACCAGAAGCGGGCCTTTGAAAAACATATTCAATACCTACGATGTCCCAGTGTAAAAACGCGTTTTTTGTTCGGAAAACACGTGAGGAAGATAATAATGGTTGTTTATGTATCGAGGGTGTAAAGTAGGCGTTTATGGCCTGCGGCTGCTGTCTTGTAGTTTACAGTCACAAGGGTCAAAAATATACGCTTGAAAATTGCCCATGCAGGGTTATTGAAGCATGTGCAATTTACAAGCATATATTTTTGACCCTGTAAACTGTAAGACAGTTCACATACCATAAAAAATACAGGCATTTAATTAGTGGAAAATGTTTGGTGTTTTCGTTTTCTCTGAATTAATAAAAAAAAATAAGTCTATTCATGAAAATATCCGGAAATTTTCCGGTGTGTGTATATTAGTTCGGATCCTAGGGGGCTAATGCGCATATCAAGACCACGCCTGAGATGAATTTTGCCACTCTGTACTTATTTTAAACCATTCTTTTAATCCAAAAGAGTTTAGGTGCGTTCAAAGAGAGAATTTTATCCGAATTGAATTATAAATTATACTGTTTTCATACCAATCGTTGATTGTTGGTGGGGAGTCAATGTGATGCCAATGGGGCAGGTGGTCGTTACTGAAACAAAAAATTGCCCAAAATGCGCGCTATAATTTGAGAGCAAACCAGTCGCTGCCGCCACCATTATTTACTGTTCAGTTGCTTTCTTCAGTTATCATGTGGATCGGTTCTCAATTCGATAAGTTGGAACAAAAAAAAAGACGCATGAAATGCCAAGTGTTCAACAATAATGGGGTGAATATCAATTGAATAGTCATTAATAACGTAAATATACCTTTTTTACGATACTGAATATAGATGACAGGCCGACTAAATGGGACCACAATTTATATTCCAGTTGAAATATTTCTACAGTGAACATTTTTATTGAATGTATATTATTATACAGAGTGGCCATTAGTGTAAGGATACATTATCTCGGTTATCATACGGAAAATGAAAAAAATATTCGAATAAATCTTAAGTACTACATTGCGTAATGGAAAATATTCCAGAATTCACAAGGTGTGAATTTAAATATTAATTTTTTATGCATTTTTTGCGATACTGAATATAAACGACAGGCCGACTAAATGGGGCCATAATTTATTTTCCGCAGTTGAATTATTTATACACTGAACATTTTTATTCAATGTATATGCAAGGGCGTCGCTAATTTTTTTTCTTGGAGGGGGGTAAATGCTTTGATTGTTTTTCTCAGAGGGGTAAAGGCTTCAATTTTTTTCTTGGAGGGGGTAAAGGCTCAAATTTAATTTAAAAATACCGAAAATACTACCTTATAACTATTCTTGGGGGTAATTACCCCCCATATCGACGCCCTTGTATATATCATTATACGGAGTGGCCCATTAGTGTGAGGAAGTACATGATCTCGCTTATCATAAGGAATGTGAAAAAATTATTCGAATAAAACATAAATTCTGTATTGATAATTCAAAAATATTTCAGAATTCACAACAATTTTTTATAAATTTTCTACGATACTGAATAAGTCGAAATTCCGAGATACCAAGTCGGAATTAATAAATTCCGAGATATAAATCCGGAATTCCGATATACAAAGTCAGAATTCCAAAATACGAAGTCGGAATCATAAAATTCCGAGTTAGTAGGTCGGAATACTGAGATGCAAGGTCGGAATTATAAAACTCCGAGATATGGAGTTGGAAAATTATTAGATACCAAGTCAAAATTATTGAATTCCGAGATACGAAGTCAGAATTCTGAGATACGAAGTAGGAAATATAAAATTCCAAGATACGAAGACGGAATTCAGAGATACTAAGTCCAAGTCGGAAATATTGAATTCCGAGATGCAATGTCGGAATTCTGAGAAATAAATCCGGAATAATAAAATTATTGGCTAATGGTCTTCCGTCAAGAAGTGTGGTCCATTCTTCATGAATATACCGTTTCGTAAATTGAAATATTTTTCTAGAGTGATCTCTAATCTGTCTGAGATGAATCCCTTGGGTAATCACAGGATTCATTTCGGCGGACAGGGACGGGTAGCGAGAAATTCCCAGTTAGTTAGTCGAAATTCCGAGAATTAAGTCGGGATTCCCAGTTAGTAGATCGGAATTAAGAGATACTAAGTCGGAATTATTAAATTTCGACATGCAGAGTTGAAATTCCGATATACAAGTCGCTATTGTGAAATTTCGAGTTGGTAAATGGGAATTTTATTGAAAACTATAATTGGTGTGGCCCTTTTACGCCTTCGTAACCAAAGTTCCATCGATCTCCTGGGACGTGTCGAGTATATACCATCCTCCTCCACCGTGAATCCGAACCGATCCAGAAAAATTCATCAGTGACATTTCGTGGCAGACGATAAAAAAAAATAGTTTACCACATTCCCGGATTTTGCCCGCCAGTTACACATGCACTATTTACGATCGACTTTCGTTTCGAACAGCAGTTCGGAATCGATCATTAAATTATCGGTCACTATCGAGAAAATCAAGGGGACAGATCATTAAAAGCCGGCTCTAATTAGGCAGCGCAGCGCGTTAACAAAATAGAGCGGCATTCCGCGCATTGCGGCGGCGGTCGTTTTCAAGGACGGACGCGGGTGGCGCCCCTCCATCACAGAGGATCCGTGGACCCCAGCAGCAGCAGGACCGCTACCTGAGAACCACCGCTAACGGAGATAAGCTCATTGCGAAAATTATTAACATACCAGAGGATGGTTAGTTGGTCGCAAGCAGAGGCGGAGAAGGTGTTTCGGTGTGCGGAATCTCGGACTTCCTATACGGGGTGGGGCTATGGAAACGGAATGAGGACGATTTTTCGTATTCATTATCACTTATCATTGCTTAAAAGTTATTCATATGCCAAGGCCGCGGAATACCATTTGAGTGTACCGAAAGAAACTGAGGCCGCTAGCGGCCGAGGTCGTCAAAATTATTAAACGGCAGGGTAGATCGCTGACAATAGTGACAATATCCAAATACACAACAATGACAATATATTTCCTTGCTTAACAACCAATCAGTGGATTTCAAATTTTGAAATTCAGCCAATAGAATCGGAACTACAGTGAAAATATAGCTTGTCGCTGTATTTTCACGGTGATAAATCTGCTTAGTTTTTGTTTTACTATCTGTCAAGTGAAAATAATGATTTGAATTATAAACGTCAAATTTATGTGTTTTGACTAGTTATCTTTATCAATATGAGCGATCGTTGGGGACAAATGTCCATTGGTGTCATAGATGAGGCCGTGGAAAAGAGTATTCCGTTGAATACGGCTAGAAGTAAAGCATCAATTACCAGGTGACACGATTTTTCTTAATTTCAAATCGATATATTGTCGTCCTTAATATAATTCGTGGTATGATTAAAAACCTATAATATTTTGGAATATCAATTCATTGGCAATCCCAATGCGGACTCGTTGTATTTTCAGCTTTGGGATTGCAATTCATTCATATTCCAAAAAATTATCGGTAATAATCAT
The DNA here is from genome assembly GCA_958298965.1 of Chrysolina haemoptera. Taxonomy (NCBI): domain Eukaryota; kingdom Metazoa; phylum Arthropoda; class Insecta; order Coleoptera; family Chrysomelidae; genus Chrysolina; species Chrysolina haemoptera. Next base: position 9,683,814 of record OY282595.1, on the reverse strand, counting down.
ACCACTTATTATATTACCCCTGATAATAATCTTCATTGAAATAATTATATGAGCAACAGTTGTTGAAAACACAATTGTCATAACTATACCATTAATTTGAATGTTTCATGTTACTAATTGTGTCGTATTATTAAATGATTACCTACTTCTGAGTAAAATTAAACGCAAAATAGGGGAGACTGGAGCTAGTTGTCACCAGTGGTGAGTTGTCATAATGCCGATTTCTACCTTATTTGTGAAGTTAACACGCTGCGCCATCTACATGCGATAGGTCTTACTCATCCCCAATACATAATCATTTCCTTTTATTTTTGTACTTGCACTTCTTGTTGTAAACTTGTTTTGGAAACAATAAACTATTATTATTATTATTACCGTTAGCCGTCATGACAGATCTTGCCGTTGCCCAGGATTTACCACGTGAAGGTGAGAGTAGTGCTGTGATACCTAGAATCCAGGCACGGGGTTCTCCGTTATTCCGTTATTCTATTCTATTCTTTATTGGCCACGTTTATTCCGTCTCTTGGTAAGCTGGCTAATGACTTTATTTTAACCAAATAGCCTTGGTCATCTTGGTGTGAATAGTACACTTGGTCAGCTTGGTCGGGTACCGAAAATTGTTGCGTACCAGACCAAAAGACTTAAATGACCAAGATGGTGTCAGTATCTACTGCGTGGCCTTTTCAGCAAGTTGCAAAATTTGGTTTGCATCATTGGTGAGCCAGAACTCTGAGTTCTGATGTACTGTGAGTGTGCTTATATCCATTTTTCTAGCACAACAACCTCGAATAATAATGTTACTAATTTACACTTGAATATCAAATTCGGATTACCATTACCATAAAATATGGGTGAGTGAAGTTGCAAACCTTTGTATAGTTCACTGGCATGTTGTCTAAATGATTACCAAACAAACCAAAAAGTACCAAACTGTTTACTGATTGAACATGGTGTAAATGGGTAGTAACTTATTCACTTGGTCAGAATTTGGTATGGTCTTTTTGGTCAGGGTACCAAATTCATACACGGTATAAACGTATGGCCACTGATTAAAACGTCTTTCTTACTATGATTTTTTTCCGTTCAGTTTTGAAAACAACAAGTTTATAACTTTTTTGACGATTTTTCTTCTTTTTCCATCTTGATACCAACTGTAAATATTTTATTGTGATGATAACGTGACATACGTAAATGATTACGTTTTTTAGTAGTGAGATTTATCTGAACTCGACTATTGCCTTCACCTGCAGATTTCTGGTTATTTCCCGAGTAACGCCACTTCAAATTAACCGGTTCAGCGCAATGTGAGATCAGAAAATAAAACCACTGATTACTCTATTTAATTAAATCATTTGGCCATTTGCTGCTCTTTGTTTTGTTGGACGGTGGCATCTGAAGAAGCGTTTCTCGGTATTTCGTAATTGAGCCTAAATTAAGCAGTCCAGCTCAAAATGTCGTTAACAATAATAAAAAACGAATAAAAATTGGTTTATATGCAATTATCGCCCATTCTTGGGATTTCTGAAATGGTTTGGAGATGTAGGTATATAATATTTTCGAGTCTCTCTCTCGTCCCTGTTGCACGTTTTGGTAAAGTGGTTATTTATTTATTTCAGTTTTACCCAGGCCAAATCTTCATTTCATAACTGACACTGAAAACTACCCGTTGTCTTGCAATCTCGCGTTTCTCAATTGGGTCATCAGATTACATTAGATTTTATTAAATTTTTTGATGAATTGCATATGCAGAGTAATTTAAATTCGTCTGTCTGTACGGGGTCTCGGAGACGGTGAGACTTAAAAAGCTGGTTAAATTGTAGTAAAATAGTGCAACCGTTAGACCATTGAAATTCTCAATTAGAAAACCAAATATCTTGAGTTGTACTCGAGGTGAATGAAAGATAAACAATCATATGGAACTTAAAGCCATTTTTTTTAGTATTTGAAATAGGATGAACCAAAAACATACACCACTTTTTTTTTCTTTTTTGATTAGTTTTCGATTTTTATTATAAATTCCTTTTTTAGGTTGTATATATTATGGGAATCATGGAGGCAGGAAAGTTTATGATAAAAAGTGTTATTTACAGATTTGTTTACTACAAAATTGTATATACCTACTCGTGGGAAATGTATGCCATTTCATGCTCATTCTACAATAATAAATGTATACACTTATATACAAGTCTTCGCTTCATTTATTATTTAAAGAAATATTATCCGAAGTTTTCATTATGTTTCATGTTTAGCCGGATTATTTCCCGAGATACGTGAAGTGTGGAATACCTGCAAGCATACCTCTATTAGGTACTACCCACAACTGGATTTGTATGCAGAATCAATCTTTGGAAACATGAAAAAACCTGTGGGATTCTTTCGAAATTCAACAATGATACTTAATGCCATTAAAATTTTCCATGCGGTCGGTCGCTTTAAGGTCCCATCTTTATCCTTCTAATCTGCATGACCGACTGAACCTCATGAATACTATTTGCAAAATGTCTTTGTTAATTTTAAGGTGCGTAACAATCGATCCGCAGGCATTTTGACGTTTGTTGAAAATTCCGTGTCATTACATTCGAGAAATCTCAATGCTAACTAATAAGTGTAACAAAACGTTTTGTCAAAAGAGATTTAGAGTTTATTTGTATTCGTTGGTACATTGTTTGGGAGGGACCGAATGTTTCGGGGTGGTTAGGAACTCGTTTTGTTGTAGATTTTGGTATTGGATGGTAATTGGTTTATGCTCATTACTCATTAGATTTTTCGGTAGATATTCGGTTAACCATCTTAGCATAGTAAGTCATTAAATCTCCTCGTGTCTCTCTTTGAGTTGCTATATGTACAATGAATTTATTATTATTCTTCAATAGAGCACTGTCAGCTGACGTCACAACATGGCGGTCATGGGGGGACAAACAATGTATTTGACAGCATTTCACTTCCCGTCAACTGATTATGATTTATGAGGCGCAAATTCGACCTGTTCTGAAATACTGTTCCCATATATGGAGTGCAGCACCCAAACACACTTCGAAACTTTTAGATTCTGTCCAGAAGAGAGCCATACGTCTCGTCGGTGATACTTCGCTCACAGGCTCGCTTACTTCTCAGGAACATCGCATAAAGGTTGGCGATCTGTCTCTGTTTTATAGGTATTTTTATGGATAATACTCTTGCGAAATAGCATCAATCGTTCTACCGTTAGCGGTCTCATCGAGACGGGACTGACCCGTTGAGCTCAGTCCTCACATCCATATGCCGTCACTCTAGAGACATGCCAAACATCTGTGCTCGTTTTTTTACCGAACGGCAGAGCTTTGGAAGTCGATGCCTCGGAAGGTGTTCCCTGAGGCATACAGCCTTCAGAAATTCAAGAAGAACACCTATTCCTACCTACTTTCCTTTGGCTCTCACGATGTTCTCTGAACAATACAGGATTTTTCTTTTCACGGGAACCAGAATTTAAAAAAAAGGCACTCTTGCACCGTGAAATGCACAAATACCCCTCCCTCTTTAGCTCTACATACCCAATGGCATTATCACCAAACGTTTCACAAGTGGCCCTGTAAAAATCGGAGATAACCTTAAACTCACGATAAAAACAATTTGAACAAAACATTTCTGATACATTTCTCGTGAGTATTTCAACAAATGAACATTATTTATTTCTTTACTCACACTATTGCTTCTGAGTTATACATAGATTTCAAAAAATATAGTTTTTCTTTCGTTGAAATATCACTCAGATAAATGAATTAATTCAGCTTCAATAAATCCTAAAAATTATCCAGTTGAAAGGCATTGTAGCGGAAATTAGTTAGTGAAATGGAACATTTATTTGGGATGAACTAATCGTATCTAAACACATTTCTGTTCTATTCTCGAGTACCTATTTTGATTGGATTACTTCATCGCATTATTACTTTTTATTATGTTATCGAGATTCGAATGATGAGATAGACAAGGAACAATCGTCGCTCGGGCCACTCAAATAAAAAGCAATCATTCCGTTGAGTATTTCTTAATACGTGTGAACATTCTGTTTGCACAAAGGACATTTAAAGACTGACTTTGTATATAATTTGTTTTGTCGAAGGTAAAAAAACCCGCCCCTTTATTGGGTGTTTGGGTGGTCACCTACAGGCAAGTTGGCAGAGTCTTTCTCGAGAGAAGATGCCGCGTGAAATTGAGCATTAATTATAAGATTTTATTTTTTTTAAGGACCCATCAGTTCGAGATAGAAATGTAACAGATGTTTGGTTATTTTTCAACGCGAAACTGGCTCTTGTTCGTTGTTCGAACGGTGGATAAGATGCCTCCAACAAAAGTTATGTTCAACGTATTATTATATGAATCACGTATATTCTCAATAGATTCTTTCCACATATCTTACAGGGTGTTCCTACATTGATGCAATAAAGTTCAGAATTTTTTTTCTCAGTCCAATCCCATAATTTAAGTAGTTATCACCCCAGAAAGAACAGAAACAGAATTAGTTTTTCATTTTTCCCTCAAATCCGAAACAATGTGTAGAATGTAGAAACTTAAATTGATGGAAAAATGTAAGATGTTCAATAAACAACATTTATCATTATTAATTTGATATAGATGAGAATGAATTTCGTTGATGACAGCGGCATACTTTTCGAATTTAAATTGTAATTCAAAACAAGATATTTTATTATATTTTTTTTGGTTGAAAACTCTCATTGAAATTTTGTAAAAAACAAGAGACAAATATCGGTTAAAAAAATTGTTTGAAAATTGTTTAAAAATTGAATGCTTTTTCTCCTGTCTCCTGTCCCATGTCTCATGTCTTCTATTTCATCTGCTGTCTCCTGTCTTCAGTCTCCAGTCTCCAGTCTCCAGTCTCCAGTCTCCAGTCTCCAGTCTCCAGTCTCCAGTCTCCAGTCTCCAGTCTCCAGTCTCCAGTCTCCTATCTCCAGTCTCCAGTCTCCTGTCTCCTGTCTCCTGTCTCCTGTCTCCTGTCTCATGTCTCCTGCCTCCTGTCTCCTGTCTCCTGTCTCCTGTCTCCTGTCTCCTGTCTCCTGTCTCCTGTCTCCTGTCTCCTGTCTCCTGTCTCCAGTCTCCTGTCTCCTGTCCACTAACACTGACAGTACAGCCAATATAGTGGAACAATACAAATCTGAGGTAGAATTTTCTCCAATCCTTTTTTTATATGGTGTTACAACTTTTTTGTTTCTTTCTCTTACTGGTTTCAGTTCAGCTATAATGTTGAAGTTCGAAGCTACATAGCCTTAGCCACTCTTAGCCTTTCTTAGAATGGATTTCCAACTACCTCTGAGGATCTCAGAATCCTCGGTCAAACCTAGCAGTATGTCTTTCATAGAGATCTTCGGACTTTGAAGAATTGTATTCCTTTCATCTGTGGTCTGCAGTATTTTGTACCACACAGAAAAGAGTAAATTAATTCGAAATTGAAATAAATGCTCTAGTTGTCCTCCCCCTGGAGGCGGCCCTGGAAACTGGTCATATGATCGACCTGAGAATCGGACTATGTAATAAGGAAACCAGGATGTACAGCATATCAAAATTTGAACATAATTAGCAGAAAGCCATCATATAACATAGAAAATGTGCGGGTCCTTCACTAACTTATAATAATGTTTCCATTGATTCATGAATTTTCCACATTTATTTTATATTTGGATTTTTTTTTTCATTGAAATAGATGTATATTTTCGTCATCCCTTGTTTCAATTGGACGCTATCCAATTTTTGGTTATTCTAGCCGTATACCGTAGTCTAATGATTTTGAATTCAAATAATTGACCCATTGTTTGTAGTCACGGTTGATGGTCAAGGAAAAATCGAAGATCCTTCGAGAGAGGCATTTCCTTGACCACTTTGATGCGCTAATGACCACGTGCAGATTGGACCACCTATATTAAAACAAGGACGAGCAAACGCGGCTTTCGGTTACGATAATAGGGCGCAGATGTGAAGAAAAATAGGCACAGGTCGTTTAGCACTGACAATGTCAATTATATTTCGAGAATCTTCAGATCTCGTACCGACATTTCGTTGATTGCTCACAGGTCCATCCATAAGCCGGGATTGGGCTTGTTGGCTTCTGATTGACCACGAAGTGACGGTGGCGGCGGAGAAATTTTGACGAGGGGACAGACTTGAGTTCAAAGTTGTTAGCAGAAAAATTTATAGAAATATAGGAATCATAGAGATGAAAAAACTTGGTTTTCGAAGTATTCAAAAGTCGTGTACCCAATACCGAAAGTGTGCGAGGGAAAAAAATTATGGAAGCGAAGGGAAATTTAACTTTTCAACGTAAAGGAACAAAAAAAAACTGGTGGGCAGTATTTTTCCGAAATATCCATGGAGTGTGAAAATTTTTCTTGTTTAGCCATATGTAGCGAGTGAAACGGTCAAATTATCCCCAGTACTTTAACAAAAATTGACAACATCCTAAATTTCATTTAGCTGTTGGAATCGATAAGTAATGAATGTGTCAACCACATTCAGTAGATATAAAGAAATGAAACTTTGATTTTCTGGAGGAAATCTTGAAATATTTGGATGGACGTGGCCGTTACTTGATGGAAATTCATAGTATATGACACTTAAGGTAAATTTTGACAGATTTTATTATCTTTGCGACATGTTTCGCTACACGGTAGCTTTCTGAAGCAGAAAATTCAATTGATATTTTTAGATTTGACAATAGATAAAGCCAGCAACAATCATTATTATTATCCTTATATACATAAAATATCAGCCTACTATAGTATGATACACTTATTAGTGAATATTCCTCTTTTTCAATAAAAGTTCAGCAAAGAAGTAAATATCATAAAACACACAGCAGTAAACAATGGATATCACGCCGAAATAATAAAAAATATTCTCTCTAAAAAACTACATAAAAAGGCTATCCAAGAAGTGTACCCCATTGAGAAACTCTGACAATAATTATATAACTTCAATATTCTGAACCCGATTCAGAAAAATTTGCGTCACTTGTGCATGAACAAAATTCAAGACTAGCATATTATTGAAGAGATGACACGTTGAAAAAGTTCATCAAAAATAATAGAGATGAGACACAAAAATCTGACAATCATCATCAATTGAATTGCGGATCTTGACCCAAAGTATATGTAGGCCAGACAGGTAGACCATTCAGAAATCGCATTTTCGAAGACTGTATGAATGATATAAAGAAGAAAATGAACTCAACATATGAAAATCATATTTTGGATGAAGGTCATAACTTTGATGAAAACTTCGCAATTCTTCATCTCGAAAATGAAGGTATTAAGCTTACTTACTCAGAAAAAAAATCAATTAATTATAGGTCCTAATTACCTTCAATAATGAGGATGGCATATAAGTAGTTTCCAAAAGAAAATAATATGGTGTACTCTGCGCTTGAGAAAGCTACCGTGTAGCGAAACATGTCGCGAAGATAATAAAATCTGGCAAAATTTAATAATTTTATTCAAAACAATAGTCTTGTAAGCCCAGTCTCTCACGGGGAAAATTGATTAATTTGCCCTCAGACCGTAGAAAGATAAAATACCTTAAAAAAAGCATATCAAGAAATGAAACGCACATTACTATATTTTGAGGGAATTTCCTCCGATATATCTACTCGGAAAGTGCCTGATATTTGCACTTATAAATTACACATGACAAATTTCAAAAATTACTTTGTACAGGATTTTTTTTCTCTTTCAACTTATATTAATGGTAGATACATCCTCGAACTACTGATTATTTTATGGAAACCTCCTACACAAAATTATCTAACATAGTTCTGCCCTATATTCTGTGATTTTTTCAGATGATATTTCAACAATTTGTCCTCATATACAACTGAATTTATACTTTCAGTGGACGCAGATATATCGCTTATAAACATGAAACGAACAAAGTGGATTGAAAATTTCTAACGATCTCCAAACATGCTCTAGATGAAAACAAAAGTCTGCTCGAGAAATGCAATTCGATTTGCTCGACGTACGATCCAGTATTCACTGACAAGCAGGCCCGGTCTGGCTCCATTGGTGGCCCTCGGCTAGACGGTGATTTGAGCCCCCCCGCCGGAAATATAACGAGGACACTATGTCCTCTCACGACAAAATAGTTAGCCTATGTTTAATAGATAGATAGATTAGATATCTAAGCTGTGGCTGAGCTGTCTGCTTGAGTCCTGACAAGGCGCAGATGCGCCGCGCCGCTGTCGCGTCATTACCGCTCGCTGAGCCGAGCCGAACGGTGCGGCGATCGTTTTAAAAAAAATTGTTTTTGCAAGATTATGTCGCAAACTTGTGGCCCCCTTGAGCCGGAGGCCCTCGGCGATCGCCGACCAGCCGCCCTGGCCAGACCGGGCCTGCTGACAAGTGAACTTGGTTATGAGTATTTTTCATGAGGAAGAACCAAACACGCACTAATGGAAATATATATTATAACACACCCTGGGTTTTTCATGAAAACCAGGAAGGAGAAGTCAAAAACACCTAGATGTTCATCAGATCAGCACCTGATGAGGGTTCATCTGATTGCTACTGGAACGTTTTTTTTTGTTTTGTGGAATTTGTTTATTACGATTCACAGAGGTTATCGTTCCTATGAAACTCCCCCGAATCTCACCCAAGCTTGTGCGAGCAAAGTAGTTCCAGGACCTACAGCTTAGATGAGAGTGGTGTTTCAACCACTCTAAGTTGAGTGGCAGATTCTGTGTTTGAACTCTTTGTACTCTGGGTGAGAGACGAATGATCTAGCACCTTGGCCATTCAAAAATTAAAACTCTTCACCGTTATATACTATTATGATTATCATTGTAATTACGAAATCACTGTAATCAAGGACACCCATTGGGTTCCACCCGATATGTTCTTAATGGCTTGATACTAATTGCCTCGGAGAATAAAAAGCGGTTGTACCTCAATGCAGACGATTCTAACAAGGGGGACGACTGGAAGTCAATAACAAGTGTACACCAAGATTTTTTCAATGAAGACATGGGGTAATTCTACGGCCTAATCATATTACGTCAGCAACCCAAAGAGCAGACCACACCATGGAAGCCGAGGATTCCCACAACAACCTGGGATATCCTATAACTACTGGAGGTACCAGCAATCGGGTTCACAGCAACCGAGGAGACAACTGTATTAGATAGACCAGATATCGTCCATAGCTGGCTACGGTCGCCTTTTTTATGATTGAAGCGAAATTGTCCAGCTGGGTGCACGTTGGCATTGGTATTGGTAAGTATGGATGGTGACTGATGCTCTGTGACCTGATAAGATCTATTGTGCCCCATCTTCTTCTGTTATCACAAGGGGTTCTTGTTTACAGCAGCCCTTCAAGCCTCAATTCCTTCAGGAGTTTTAGGATTTCGAGAAGGTCTACTCGTGGTATTTCTCCCACAGTCAGCTGGTATGATCCTAGTATATTCATTCTTTTATGGTGTACAGCGTAACACTCCATCAATATATGGTGGGGTGTTTCTGGATGTTCCCCACAGAATCTGCAGGTGCTGTCCTCTAAGCATAGCTTCCTTAGGTGTTCTTTGAGTCTGCAATCCCCCGTTAGAAATCCCGTGATTGTCTTTAGGCTGAGGTTAATCGGTCTTGCTCGGTTGAAATTGCCGAGGAGATCTTTGGTCTGCCCCAGCCCTGGAAGTCTTATCCAGTATGTTGCTCTCATTACTTCTTCAGCTTTATTGAGTTCTTCTCGGAAGTAAGATTTTCCAAGTCCGCAGAATGCTTTTGACTCGATCAGTGGCGTTGCTGCGCCTTTCCGTGCCACGGTGTCTGCTTGTTCATTGCCCTCCACTCCGAGGTGCACTGGCACCCAGAGGAGGGTCACCTTGTTGTTCCTGCCTAGATCATTAAGTTTGTCGAGGCATTCCCAAACCACCTTCGAGTTGGTGTTAGAAGAGCTCAACGCTTTGATGGCTGCTTGACTATCGGATAGGATCTCGATTTCCTTGTTCCGGTATTTCCTGTTGAGGTTGAACTGAATGCACTTTTCTATGGCGTGAATTTCCGCTTGAACGTTTCTATATACTTAAATAAGAAAAATTTTATTCCGTTAAGAATATACTGGAGTTTCCTCCCAACACCAAACCGTTATTTTTAAAACCTCGACACGTGCTCCAGTCACCAAGTGATCATCTTCTCGAGGTAATTTGGAAAAATGAGGTTACTCACTCGTCAGGGGTACAATATTTTATGTCCGTGGAACGATGTGAAGATTTAAAATTTACAAATTAAAACATTTTTAACAATAATTTTTATCATACATTATACCTGGGGCCTGGGCCTTGGCCTGGGGAAGACCACCTGCAGACGCGTTTCGCGGTTTTTGACGCTCGTCAGTCGAACAACATTAGAGTCGTTCTGCCCCAGCCCATTGCAATGAATTATAATCTACTGTATAACTAAGATTAGGTACAGTCGGTTTATGGAAAGAACAAATGTTGAAACAATTTTTTACAAATCTACTTCCTATGTAGATAAAGGGTTCATACGTTGCAATCGCATTGTTTTGGATTTGCCGTTGGAAAGTAAGACACTCCTAGCTCATACAAGTCTCCGAATTCTTGTGAGGGTTGCTCGTAAAAGTGACAGAAAGGACAAAAATTCCTACGCGAAGCTTAGTTCATTGATAGTTGATTTGTTTTAGTCGTAGATTCTTATTAGAAAAAATTTATATTTGTTTTTTTAATGCTTCCGTTATATTTCTAATCCTCAAGATCTCTTTCGTGTGCTCCGTCACTGGTAGCGCGCTTGACAGCTCCTCCGCAGCCTTAGCCCCCTATAATCATCCGCCCGCCGATTATTATTTATCTTTCCTAAAGACTAAACGATCCGAACGCGTCTTGTTTGCTTGTTTGTTATTCATAAACAGCTTATATTTGCCTCGAGATTTACCAACATCGTTACCGGTTGTCGGCAACAAATACGGGTAAACATCTTTTTCTTTATAGATACCGAAATCTAATCAGTATTGTTTTCGTTTATTTTGGGTAAAGTGCTGCCATGGCACGCTGAAAAACAATGGGGTCAAACGTTTTTTGTTCACCTGTCGACTACTAAAATGTTCAAATAATTATACTGCAGCAGGAATCAGTACCCTCTTTGGACCATATGCAACGATTTAAGACAAGTGAGACAAGTCTCACTTATACATGCCAAAGACAAAACTGGGTTTTACTCCTGCCTCAGTTTTCAACTCACCCATAATACCGGCAATTTCTTCAGTAAATGTTGAAAATAATCGCTCATACACATCCTACATATAAAATGAAGTATGTGATTTCAAGCTTGAGGTTTGCACTTCACAATAGTGTTATTAAACATATATGCAGGATATGAATAAGTGATTATTTTCAACAATTAGTGAAGAGAATGCCGATTTTATGGGTAAATTGAAAATGAGGCAGGAGTTAAACAAAGTGGGACCTGTCACACCACTTCAAAATTGTTGCATATAGTCCAAAGAGGGTACAATAATTCCATATTTACTAAATTATTCATGATTTTCGGATCATCCTCAAACATCTCCGTGAAGTGCGACAAAACACATTTTAGGTACTCAAATAATCGCATATTAAATTTGCATGAGAAGGTGAGAGTCTTCATTTCATAAAAAATTACTAGGAATAATTTTTGTGAAGAATTGAATTGTCTTTCACCCTGTTGAGTTGTTTCTCCTATAAATCATATACTTTATAAGATTACAGCAAAAATCTATTTATATATTTTTAATTTTAATTTTGGTAAACAATTTTTTTTCGTGTTTATCATGGTTCCAAATACTGGTATATCAAATTTGGTGGTGCTACAATCGATACAATCGATAATGCAATCATATCCATATCATGTGATGAATAATCGTTTAACTCATATTCCATAATTCAAATTCTTGAGTCCTATTGATAACAGAAATTTCTGAAAACTAGCTTTTGGTTTCATTGCATGAAATACTAAACCCGATCTCGTCTTGTTTGCTTGTTTGCTATTCAGAGGAGCTTATTTGACTTTAATGTTTACTAACAATGTTAACAGTAGTAGTCGGCAACAAATACTTGTAAACATCCAATTTTTTCAAAACTCTGTAATCTTATCATAATTGTTTGAGTTTATTTTGGATGTTATGCTTTCATGAACCACCAGATGCCGACTAAGAAAAAAGTTAATATTCTGGAAATACCTAATATTCCCAGAAGTATCACATTTTACTAGTGCATTAAAGCAGAATACGATAAAAATTTTGTTGGGATTATTTTGAGTTCATTGAACACGAATTTTAATTGAAAACGTTACACTTTTTCGAAAGAACAAAATGTAAAAAAATTGCGTGTTTTCGTATATTATCAGGGGTGATATAATAAGTGGTATAATTATTACCGATAATTTTTTGGAATATTAATGAATTGCAATCCCAAAGCTGAAAATACAACGAGTCCGCAGGAAAATACGACTTCCCCTAAATTCTTTTCAATAGTGTAGTTTGTTATTCTATTAGGAATCCAACCAAATACTATAGGGCGTAATTTATGTCATCATGACGTCACAATTTTGAAAAAATTAAAATCTGATGTAGTTTGAGAACACCAAATAAAAAAGATCAAGTAAGCATTGGAAATGAAAAATGTGCCCAATTATTCGTAAAAAATGAGTAGAATTCTTAATTATCTACAGATACGAAGGAGAGCAACTGAAAAGTTTTCCAAAACACATACTGTAATATTTTTCAAATGGAAATTCGAATAGCAGATTTTGGTATCACAGAAATACATCGAGTCTCATTCCGATTTGAGATAAATCAATTCACTATTCTATGGCAAATATGAACAATTAATTATTACAAACTGGGTTAAAACAATCCTACCAGTAGGTCAGGGAGAAACGGTTCCAGATCAGGATCAACTAGTTATCAAGCGTCAAAAGATAGATAAATCCTGTCACAGCTATCGTGACACCGAAAGAAATAAATTATGCACCAGCAACCACGCCAGAGAAGGTGTCTAATTGTTATTCTATTTCTAGTTTCGAGAGGGCTGATGAGTGAAACAGCATCGCATCGACCAAGGTAACGACTGACCAGCACAATGAAGAAGAGTGGGTCGGCCGGCGGCGCGTTATGAGAAACACATATTTGTATTCATAACATGGGAGCGCTGGGTGCAGCGCGTTTGTCACTTGTTATCGCCCAATCGGCGCCTCGACCAGACGAAATATTTTCATTCTGAGACCGCATCCCGAAAGGACCTTTTGCGCCCTCGAACGGCGAGCAGTGGCGTGTGGTGGTGTTCTAGTCGCACGCGGTTTCGCGAAGACGTGGTATGTGGTACCAACCAGCATGACCAGCTGGTACTCTGTAACTCGAGCGAAAGAAAATGCATGCGTTATCGAATGCGAGCACCAATAGGTGGTCAGTATCAACTATCGGATGAGGTCGGCAACAATAGGATAACTATAGGTGGTAGGTGGTAGGTGGTCTCCGCCATCGCTATGAAATGGATTATTCCATGTTTCAGTGTTTGGTCGCTAACTTTCGGTCAACTCTTTCTTTTCCCCTTCAAATGTCAGGTCTAATTCAATCATCAGTTATGATGAAGCCTCCTCGAGTAAAATAATTCGGAAGAAAAATACCTCTCCATTATTATTTCCGCGCGTTTCGCCACCAGAGTTGGCATCTGGAGGAGCTCACCGCTGACTAACTTTACTTATGATACTCTAACTCTTTTTTATCTGAGTGTCTAATTGCATTTATTATTACCGCCTATCTGAATTTTCTACTTCAATTGCACCCAAGAGTGCCTCTGAGATAGCAAACGTAGGTGCAGAGGTGAGCACCTCGGAAAAGGGAACTAGAGGAACCGAAGGTACCACCAAAATATAATTCGACAGCCAACCCTCTCAAGGGACCCCTGAAACTACGGCTGGAAGAACATACACAGGTACCTCCCAAAACATGTGGGTGCACAATGGATCCAAATAGAGAGGCCTACGTGCAGGGGCTTCAAAAACCTCCCATCTGTACCAGCAGAAGAAGAAGAAGGGAGTGCATGGAACTGGCATTCATACTATTTTTATACTCCGCAATTTCCAGACTCTCAAATGTATCGAGTAACCTATGATCTGATTAAGTTCGAACTCAAATCGGTGGTTGGGATCTAAAGCATATTGAGCCACACTCGATTTTACCGGTCTCTGATTCTCTAATTCTGACATAAGCAATGTGCTCTTTGAACCGTATTTTCAAGGTCCTTCTAGTTTGACCCACATGCCTCTTCTCAAAGTCCTTACAGCTAATTTAATAAATCCTCGACTTTTCTGTTCTTTTGTCTTATTTTTGTGAGTAGCCAGGATTCGTTGGGAGTAACCAAGAAATATTGATAAGACGAAGATCTTTGGGAGTACCCAAAGAGAAAGAAAAATCGGGGATTAATGAAATTAGTTGTAAGGACTGCAAGAAGTGTGTGGTTCAAACTAGAAGGGCTTTAAAAGTGGGGTTCAAAGAGCATGCTCTTAAACGTTTTACGAGACCAAAAAATGGAGTGAGTGCCAACATGATTTGGATCAAGACCACCGATTTGATGACACGAGTTTCAAATTAATCAGACAAGTTCATGACCATAGGCTTCTGGATGCGTTCGAAAGTCTGGAAATTGCGTGGTATAAAAATAGTAGATAAAGGCCAGTTCTGTATATTCCCTTATTTAAGTTCATAGTCATAATACAATACAGTTTTCTCACTTCATGACGAAGTCATTTAATTAGTAATCATAATTTCCAATAACCGAAATCGAAAACAAAAACAGTCGGTGGAATTCCATCAGAATCACTAGCTTTGTTGGTGTTGAGACCCAGCAAAATGCATGTAATTTTTCGTAAATCTTAGGCAAATGGTTGTCAATGAGGGCGATCGATGGGCTGTGGTTATTTTCCCAAAAAATTCAGTGCAGAATTTGCGGAAAATATTGGCTTTTTTCTGGGTTTTCTTTGCTAGCAGTAGTTTTCATAGCTGGGAGTGAAATTTCTTTCCACATCTTTGCCAAATGACCAAAACGAGCAGGACCTATTAGGTTACCTTAAAGGGCTCGCGACAATTATCTTTGGTTCTGCTCCAAAAAAAAAATTGTATAATGAGAACTAGTGGTTCTCCTATTTCACCATCATCTCGAAGAGCTTGTTTTAGATTTGCAGGTTCGGCCACGGCTTCACAAATGCGTGAAGGGGTAAATGATAATAATAATAATAATTGTTTTTATTGATAAGTTCATATATATCCAGTACATCATAAGTCTTATCAAATGGCAGGATTTATTTTTTATCCATGAGACATGGACAAAACTTGCTCTTCTAGCAAAGTTCCACAAACCAGCTTTATTCACCAAAGCAAAAATGGTGAAAAATATTCAAACGATAAATATCATAAAGATAATGTGTGCAACATAAAAGTCAATTCGAGAGGAAATATTAACCAAATTCCGGCGAAAGAATACATACACCCTGCATGGGCAAATAAGCAAAAGTATTATGGAATTGTCAGAAAATAATGGTCACCCTCTCATAAAGAAAATGAAAGCTTGCTCTACTGTTTTATATATACCTACATAAAATTACAATAATCTCTGTCTAGCATCAGGTCTCTTTCCAAATTGTTATCCGGATTCGTAATGTCATTCCTGATATTCCTAGATCCACTTTGAAACGAACTCCTATAGTGATACACAAAAACAGCACGAATTAGACTATTAATTAACTGAAGGTATCGGCTAAAGACGCAGTGGATGTCTCTGCACAAAATTCAACCAATTTAATAAATAAAAGAACTTCATCCTATGGAAAAGCAAACATTCATCAGTCTTTCAGAACAGCATCAGGATAGGGGAGTCGGATATATTTGTATTGATAAGTTGCTGAAGATTTTTGGAGCCACACAAATCTGGGGTTAGCGATGTAGTATCGGCGAATTCACCAAAATTTCGAATTTACTAGATTTCACTTCATTGCATTCCAAGGCCCATATCCTATAACTTACTTGACCCAGCCTCCGAATCTAAAGAATCACCCTCTATCTGATCTGTTAACTTCAATAAGTCTGAACTGAAATTAATTTGTAAGGGCTGTAGTGACCATTATTAATAACTGTTCTTCTGTTGAGATTAAAAAAATATTTAGAAAGTAGGCAATGTAACGGAATATTTCTCCTGTTGCAACATCTTCACTTTGTACAGTATTTTTTTTTCGTGGGTCCACCTCAAATTCATTTTCTATCAACCAAAACTTGAAATAGACGCCACTGACATGCTGTTCTTTTGTGCGAGTCCATAAAACCAACGTAATATCATTTAGATCTAGCGATATGATGAGAAGACAGCTTTCGCAACTAAATGCGTCAGTTACAGGAATTTGTTCCTTAATAAATTGCTATGGATTCCTTGGTCATAATTCAGCCTTCTTGAAATATTTTCTTGATTTATTCGTGGCGCAATTTCAAAGCGCCGCAATGACTCTCAATATTTCTAGAGGTTTTTGGTGGTTCTTATTCTACATTATATTTTTCCGAATTTGGGAGATTACAAAATGTGCTTGGAAAAGGTTAGGAAAGGGATAGAAAAAGGTTTGAGTTTTGATACTTGCATGAAATTGGGGATTTAAACTGGTTGATTCTTGTTAGATAAAAATGTATATCCATGTGCCTGAGGAGAGTATTTTTGATTTTGTGGATATATGGCATAGAGATTGAAGTTGTGAAAGAACTAATTACCGAAATTCGAAAAAATTCAGATGGTTGGAAAGAGATTTGATTTATCTTTTTAACGATGTAACACCATGCTATTTGAAACTTTCAAGTTGATGCCATGCCATCTATCGAGCTACAACAACGTTTTTCATTGCAAGTTTCAAGTTTTATGGGTGATATTATTCAAAACTGTTTTTGTTCCGTGAATGTGCGTCAACCCTTTGAAAAGTTAACGAATTAGGGATTGATGCTGCTGGTCGTTTTGCTACAAATCCTATCGGCTACAGATTTCTATTCTGATGACCCGAAAGAGTGCTAGGAATCGTTAGTCCTTGGCTCGCACAAATTTCGACTTTTGAGGGCTGCCGTTCGTAAGGGGGCGACAGCTGCTTAACGAAAAAAAAAAACAACAAAACAATAATATATAGATATTTGGTTGAAACACTTTAACATCTAAAATTTACAAAAATAACCCATCGGATATATCATGCAAGTTAATACCTATCAACTTGAGATACCTATACGTATATGTGAAGAAATGTTGAATGTAGGTAATAAATCAAAACTTCTCCTCTAACGTGCCTCATCTGTCTTAATTTCAATTCCTCATGAATATAATACAGTTATTGTTATCGTTCCATTAAAACAATAATGTTGGCTATGTGGGTTTGTCACGGTGGTAACTGTCGTATCTATCGACAGAATTTGTTTTTGATACGGCCACTAGCCACCTGTCGTTGGGCACGCGTCGCCACCTGTCCTGTCACGGTTTGCTGCTTTTCTTGATAGTAAAAATACGCTTCTTTTTTTATCTGGGGTCGTTAAAGTCATCTGCGACAGGTAGTGAATATACGCACCTTTCACATAAGGTGGACTTTCATATTATTGAAAAGTTTGGAGATGTACTAGGAAATATTCCTTTTCTGATGTTTGAAATTCACGAAATCTTCGAAAGAAAGGCGACGTTGCAAAAATCTACAATTACCGTCCATCTTCCATAATAAAAATTTTGTCAAAACTTTTTGAAATCAGTTTAAAAGAAAAAATTCATTGACCAATGGCAATTTGGATTCAGAAAAAAATGTAATGCAACCCAGGCAGCTTTCAGAATAGTAAGTGACCTAGTGAAGAGGCTGGAGAGTGGCAAAAGCCTAGCAGTAACATTATGTGATCTCTCCAAGGCCTTCGCATGTCTTTTCCAAAGTAATAGTAAAAAAGCTGAGGTTTTTTGTAATCGGGGGTTACTCGCTCGACTTCTTCAGATCATATCTGAGTAATCGAGAACCATTCATGAGCAATAATAATTCACCATTTGATTATTGAAGAGTCATAGGCGGGGGTACCGCAAGGCTCTGTGCTAGGACCTCTCGTATGTATTTTTTATGTGAATGGCTTTTTTCACAATATGTAATTCAAAACTTTCGCAGATGACAAGCATTGGTTGTTGCTAGTACGAATATAGAAGATTTGAAGTTGAACTGTCTTATAATCACTAATCGAAACAGAAAATGGTTTTCTCGTGACTAATTTATAGCTCTTGGAAAATTTCCATAGTAGAAGCATCACTTAGGATTTCCTTCTACAAATGCTAAAACATTGATTTTTGTCACCTCATCAATGATAAAAGAAAAATTTGAAATGTTATTGCAGGAAAAACCCTACAAAACGAATGTTCATTGGCATGCATTGATTTATTTAAACAAAAATTACACTACGACATCAAGAAACTGGGCAATTCCTCTTCATCCCTCTTGCAGAAAGAGTTCTACATGTTCTGAGACGTTCAACTGAGCTAGCTATAACGGAAAAAGGTAAACAAACAGGTAAAAGTATTATAAAGATCATATTTATATATTCACTTCAAGAATTTTCCAAATTTTCTAGAACTTTTTATATACAAAACTACAACTTCAACATTATAACAATTATAAAATTATAACAATTGACCCCAAACGTGGAGCGATTTTTAAAACCTCACCAAGCATCAATTGCATAACAATCGATCAATAAACTTCCTCATAGGTTAATTTCTGAACTTTCTGAACTGGCCTATTACTCTTCTTCAGTTTTTTGCAAGACTGCCATTCCAAACCGCCATTAACATCTGTTCGTTCATAAGAATGAAACCCGTTTGAATAATCGCGAGTACAATGGTCACGTCGTTAAAAGTACGAGATTGTTTTGATATCGACAATTGTTGAATTAAAATTCCATTTAGTGCCAGTCAAGTTCTTGCAGCATAGTAATTTGACTTCCGACGGAAGTTCAGGTTATTTTTCGTCCATTCACTGCATACTCCTTACCATATCCTTTTGTATTACTCACCCAGGAGTCGATTCGAGCCGTAATCGGCGGCTGAAAGTGAGGACCTTAAAGAGTGAGAGTTTCTTTTGGAGGCATGAGTAGGTATTATAATTATGGGGTCATTGGCTCAGTAGTTAGAACATTCGTTTTTAATATATTGCATGTCATATGACTTTAATTGTGGCCAAAGTCTGTTGCCGCTGTTTTATGTTTGATTTTTTTGATAACGTCTTATAAATCGCTGAACGCCGGCTGCACGCACGAAAAAGTATGACTCATTGTCACGTTCCGCCTGAGCCGAGCGTGCAAGAGAGACCGCGGAACAAGCGATAGAAAGGCGCGATCGGCCTAAGCATTGGCGCAGCCAGAGGGGGCTTAGGGGATGCACCCCCCAAGCCTCCTAATAACTATTAAAATGATAGCGTAAAATACGGGAAAAATATTGAAAAAATTCTAGAACTTTCGGAAGTATTTTTTTTTTGCGGTTTCATGTGCTAGGATAGGATCCTAGCGCACTTTTACATTTATCGCATTTTGCGACCATAAGGAGACACATTCGTTAAATACATAGGTATATAGAAAGAAAGTTAAGTAAATGTCCTATAAGAGGATGATATTTTTTGCTGGCCTAACAGTTCGCTTGTAGGTGTTATATGTGGTTTTTGTGCTAGGATGCCGGATTCGTGCGATACAATTTTTGTTGCACATTTATGATTGTTTTATGGTACACCGTGTATCCGAACATACTCAAATCATACATATTCGGATCAGCATAAAATTTTGAGTATGTCGGTGGTAATTTCGAGTGAATCTGATGAATTTGGATTTTTGGCCATTTTTAAGGTATATATAACCCTTTGATGTTTTTTCGGCTGAAAATTCATTTTGTGGCGATCGACTCGAAAATCACAGCTCATACTAATTTTGGCATGCTGAGTCGATTGGCGTTCGCAGAATTGCTCTATCTTGATTCGGTCGTCGGATAAAAATGTTATCTAGAAAGAACTCAAATTTTCAGGGTACTTTCAGACAGGCATGCAGTATGCAAAGTCTTGAAATTAATCATATCCACCCTCACAGAGAAAGAATCATTTCCAGAAAAAAAGCTGAAAATTATCCGATGTAGCTGTAGACTTCAGCCTCAACTTGTCCGCCCGCTCGAATGGTCTTACTCATATAATCCAATGGAACCTTCGAGAACTTCTGCAGCTACAATAATGTCGAATTCTAAAAACCCATAACTCTGTAGTTATGAAACACGAGGGAAACAAAAAAAAATCAATTTTCGATATGTTATTCCCAGGAGCCACTCGTAAATTAATCTCCATTTTACTCCAAATCGATATACTTTTCAACCCTATTCGAGGCCTGTATGCGAAAATGGGGCACCTAAACCTGTCACTAGCTGACGATCTATCAGAGAGGGGATGAAATCTCGAAACTATAGTCTGCAGGTGTTTCCCTGTTCGAATCTAAACAAAATCCTGCCATTTGGTTACAGGGACCACGTAAAATAATTGTGTCCTCAGCAATAAGGAAAATTGCACAACTATTTATTTGATATACATAATTCAATAACCGTCGCGGTATTACCCAGGGGAGTAGTTGCTCTCATGCATAGTAGATGCATGAGAGAAACAAAAGGTAAAGCATCAGTCGACAACTACTTCCGTTGTTATGTGATAACTGGGTTAGATAAAATATAAAAACAACATAGTTTTCGTGATAAATTATTAATCTTATCTCGTTAATTCAGTGTTTTGGATTTCTGAATCAATCAACATATTTTACACCACTGAACTATTAATTCTAGTAAATAAATAAGTGATAAACAGAAAATAGTAGTACTACAATTTGAACGCATTTCAGCGGCACCCTTCGGATAAAGCCAACAAACCGCCTACCGACATAATGACATTTTTCGAATTTTTTCCCAAGTGACAACCAATAAATAAACCCCCGTCAAATCGGTCAGTTCCTACGATATTTTCCGTTCGAGAAATTAAGGTATACCGACAAAGAACTCACAACAACGGTGAGTCGAGAGTCGACCCTGTGGAATACATTCGTTTTTCGAAAGCATTGTCTGTAGGTGGGTAAAGCGACTCGCCGGGATTCAGATCGAAATTGAAATGGGGCGAAATGTCACCGTGTGTGGCGCTCGAGGGGTTGGAGGAAAGGGGCGGCCGGGTCTGTCCACACCGATTTTGATTTCTATGGATGTTAAATGGTGCCCGTACCACGCCTTGAATATATATTTTTCAATTCGATCTAGGAATAGACGATAAAGGATACCCACCCATATTCGTTTGAATATGGTAATTTTATCATAACAAATTACAATTAGTATTTGAAAAGAATGCATATGTATCTAAGATTGGAAATTGTAGGGCTAGCTGTCTGTTCACCAATGAAACTCATTCGTTTTTATTCTCAATATTTCGACAGTCTTTATTACCTTCTTCAGCAGATAAAGCTACTATGTATAATAGGGTTTTAAATTAATCAGTTTGGAAACAACAAATTCACCTAGTTGGTTTTTCTAAATGTTCATTTTTTTACAGATGTCATAACATTGCCAAATCAGCAAAGTTTAGACGTAAACATACAGAAGATTAATTGGTAACATTCCCACAAAATGTTCATGATATTCCACTAGTGCTCCACTAGTGAGAAATTAAATATTTCACCCTAGTGCGAAAGCGATTTCATAAAATTTTAATAAAAATATGGTACAATTTTAATTGCTTCAAAAACGGCAATACTTGCCAATTATGTGTACATTATGTTCCGAATAACAACACATTTTTTTAATTGCTCCAATTTCGGAAACACCCTGTATTTCGCACGTTCAGGAACTATTATATTTTATACCTATTTCATTTGGCATTAGTGCGGAATACACGATTTTCTCTACTACATTAAAGTGCGAAATGATATTTATTTCAAGTAGGTCGTCATCTTCCGGATGAACAGAAAGTGCTACGCCACTGACGATGTTTCAAATCGATTGTTAATATATCAAGTGCGTTTAGATGATTTGATTTTTCAAATAAAAAAATTAGAAAGATTCTGAAATTCTAGCAAATCAATTTTGCTTTTTCGCTTCCTAATTTTTTTCTGATGCAATTCCTCGCCTGAACGAATTCCCCATCTAATCAGCTGTTAGTGTTAGATTTTCAATAACATTGTGGAAAATTATGCCACCTTCCATTCTGATTATTTTTATCGGCATTCAAAACGAGGAGTGGTACCCAGGTAGGGTCTCCCCCACACAATGACGACCACGGTTCTCCGCTGGTTCTGTTTTACCTTAATCTATTAGTCTGTCTCTACAGGGTGTCACTATAATAAATTACTCATCGGCTTATCGCGCTTATTAGACCGGCCACCGGTTGAAGAAGAATTTATATTATTTCAGAAATGTCCGACGAAAAAGGTTAACAACTCAATATGCGAGGAAAATCACCTGCCCGACCATAAATCCTTCTTAATCGTGGTTCTTGAAGAAATGTTTTCGTTCAGTATAACTGAGTCATGATATAATTTTCAAAATAAGCGGTATTTCGCCAGAATCATCAGTGGAAAGTTCCTTAACTAAATTCCTCTGCAAAACATTTTTATAACTCAGTTTCAATAATTTACAAAATATCAATATTTTTGTTACTAATTATGGTGGTTACTTTAATCCATAGTCTTTACCGACCGATATTTCACCATTTTTTATTCCAATTCAATACAATGTATGAAGGCTATTGGCGAATAATATAGTAATAATAATCATAATTTTCAATTCATTTTCAACCAGCATTCGTCTCAGAATTCAAAAGTTGATGAAGCAATATCATCGAACTGTTCTACCACTCAACCTTAAGTATGCTCCCCCTAAGAGCATGGAATAAGTGATGAGAATAATGATATTTATATAACTATCCCTTACTTGTCAGGACACAACTACTCTCCTGGCTGATACCCCGACGGGCTAAAATAATTTTATAATGTTCCTCATTGCAGAGAACACAATCGAAAGTACTCTCTGTAACCACATAGCAGAATTTTGATTTGATTCGGACTGTGGGACCACCTGCTATTTCCGTGTTTTTTTCTGTCATCAGT
Source organism: Chrysolina haemoptera (assembly GCA_958298965.1). Lineage (NCBI taxonomy): Eukaryota > Metazoa > Arthropoda > Insecta > Coleoptera > Chrysomelidae > Chrysolina > Chrysolina haemoptera. The sequence goes on along the minus strand of OY282595.1, from coordinate 9,660,642 downwards.
GCAATGACACGTCAATACAGACCGCTTTGAGGCCATCTATTCCCCGTACGAATGAATACATCACTTTGGAGGGAGTTGTGTCCTGTGAAAAAAATTCTACTGAATTTTCTTCATCCTGGTCTTTCAACCGACATAGAAAAGTTAATAAACTCATCTGTCAAGTTTGTCAAATGAACTAACTCAAAGTCGAATGAAAAAACGCTCTCGTTTTCATGAAATACCAGACGGGAACTGTGGCAACAAATCGCATAAAAATTTATGACTTTTATTTTGGTTGACCATCATTCAACAAACGCCTCATATAACAAACTTCACGCTCATACAAAAAAGTCCCACTTTACGAACTTATATCATAAATAGCTGAATCTTTTCCTGGGAGTTCAATAAATTTGCTCAAAAATATAACATCAAAGTGTCAACTTATAGCCCCTACTACCCTCAAAGCAATTGTAAAATAGAGATATGTATTCAAACTGTCAAAGGACTGATCATATATAAAGTAGGGTCAGCCATTTAAGAAACAACTGATTTGGAGATCAAGATGAAAACGGAAAATTAATTGACTGAAATATTGTATATGATTCAGAAAATCTAGTTTTTCTTTAATCCGTTATGCTCAAATTGATATTGAACTATTTCTGAAAAAACTCGAAATATCCTATATTCAGCCATTAAGATTCTTATTTCAACCACCATGCATCTAGTTGTCAGGCACGATTATAGTAGAATGATATTTTATTTGAATGAAACTTTATTTATTTAAACATTTGCATTGAAAAAAATATATATACTTATAAGAAAATATTATCAAAAAAACTTTTACCATTCTCAATGTCACTAAATGAAACCTTGAAATACGGTAAGTACATTTATATATTTTGGAAAAAATGTCACAGCCAATATTTGTTTCATCAATAACCCACTTGAGCCCATTTTAAGAATGCTTATAATACTTAGGTCTTCATTTTTCAGTAACGTAGCTGCAGTGCCTCCAGAGTTACAATATCAGTAAGATAATTAGGAAAAGTTGGATAACTCGCTATGGGATTTTTAAATAAAAATTCTGAATAGTTGGCTCAAGAATCGCATTGCTTATCTGTATAAGTTATTGTGGTATGTTTTATTCATAGCTTATGAAAATAAATCTGAAGTCCTACCAAGACGCTTCAAGAATATTAACAACAATAAATAACGGTCTCAGGAATGTTATAATCGACAGTTTGCCATTTACCCGATCTTGTTTTTTTTCAGCTGGTGCATGAATTATTTATTTGCAGATGCCATATTATGATATCATCCATGCGGAGAAATGATCAGTTATTATTTCAAATTTGCTCCTCTCCTTTTGCGTTTTCTCATAGTTAATGTATGGCACAGTAATCAAACCCAGAGAAACTATCAGAATATCTCCTAACCAAAAAAGTAATTTCAGTACTCGATTCTCTTTGCATGGTTCCATCGCTGTACTTCAAATACTAAAACTCAGATTTAAAATTTGGATACAATTTATTTTGATTGCTTTGATTATTATTTATTTTGTTCCATTCGATTACTTTTCGCATTACTATTTTCCTTTTCTGAAATATGATGATTATTACGACAATGCTACTGCACACAAACTTCAAACATTTAAATGGAAACAATTCTTGAATAACTGAAGAAAAGTCTGAAAGGTTTACATTTTCTTACAATAAAGAGGTGGTAGAAACTGCGGAGAATCAACACTGTTTTCTTTTTCACAATTGGTCGAATTGGTATATACTTTTTCATATTAATTTGTTTTGTGTGTCTACTTGACGATTAGTAAGTTTACTTAGATTTATAATATTAAAAATAATGATATTTTACTCTTGAGCAGTTTTAATTTGTATCCTTCTTTCGTATATGCATGGAAGGAGGTATTCAAAGTTTGAACTCTGAATTTGGAGTTTTAAAAGATGCAGAGAAATGTTTGAAAATCAGAATCTCATTGGTACAAAAAAATGGGCCGATCACTCTGTATTTATTGTTATCCTTTTTCCAGTGGACTATGGAAAGTTGTTCCATTTGCAAAAGAAATTCGGCGTACTTCTAAAATTCTTAAGTGTGTCATAGTGTCTGAAGCAACGAATGACATGATTCATTCAGAATATAGCTTTTAGTGTAGCAACTTGATGGCAGGGATGTCTATTTACTACAGTTAATATTCAAAGTCATTCTATGATAATGTTGGTCATGTAAACGTTTGGAATTAACAGACTTTGCCTGATGACTACCAATTTTTATCGTGTCTTTGATTCCCAAAAAAATGCCGACCCGTAAAATTGATATTCCGACCGTTTCTTAGACACATGTACAACATGTCTGATGACGCTAGTGGATCGAAATATACGTGGCACCCCAAACGAATGACTACAGGGTGTGCAGAATTGAATTATTTACTATGTCCGCTGACTGCTGATATCCAAAGTAACATAATATTATTCATTGCAGTGAATCCAATTTCATTATGTATTTTATTTACAACCATATATGTAATGCTGTCATTACTAACGTCATTGAAGGTTGGGAAGTGTCACATTCCACACCTCTACTTCCCAACCTCACTTCCCACCCTCACTTCCCGCCCTCATTTCATCTATTCTAGATGAATATTTTTCTGACATTTATTGACTTTATCTGACATTTATTTATATTGGTGACAATTGTAACAATCATGGTAACAATATGTAATTTGTCGTTAAATGTAATATTTTAGGTATGTTCAGAACGAAACAGAGATTTATTAATTTTGATCGAAATATGACGGTGGTAAATAAATTAGTATACAAACCTCATTAGGAAGTTTCATTCCTGTCTCGAGATCATAGCTAACCTCGACGCTTCGCGTCTCGGTTAACTAACTAATCCCACGACAGGAAAGAATCTCTTCCCACCTCGGTGTGTAATATACTATTAATTATTTTATCCAAAACATGACAGTTATGACTGTCATTATTAATGTCATTTTAGACAAGTAAACCATCAAATAACACTACAATAGTGTGTTATAATCCATAACTCACTCGTGTGTTATGTTTCCTAAGTCACTTGAGAATTTATACCACTCGGCGCAGCAAGTAATTCCGTCTGAAGCTAGGTTGGTTTTTACTGTACACTCAGATCTCAAAACCACCACCTGGTGAGAGTTTTAATAATTTTTTTTTGTGCGTATTTCATTTTCAATAACACTAGTAGATTTTTATACTCCAGCATATGAAAGTTGTTATTATTGTTTGTTCTGGTCAAATTATCCAGAAAAAGCAATAAAAAATTCTGTCACATCTGGTTTCAGAAAGATTTATTTACTCTAAAATGGAGAAAAATCTTAGTATGGAAGATAAAAAAAATTGAAAATGGCTTTTTATGGTTTTTGGAACGGTTTCTCTTATAATGGACAAACAGTAATCCCCTCTCATGTTTTCATCCAAAATCCGTGATGGCGTCGTTCGAGAAACTTTTAAATCTTATTAAAAACGTACCTCCTGTTCGTCACTCATACTTCCTAAATAGTTTTCAGGAAAAAAACATCAAATTCGAGTGCTGGAAATTAATCTCCAATCACATGTTTATTCCCATGTAAACACCAATTACTCTTAGTCGATATTATTTATTAAATAAATAAATGTTTCAACTTCTAAGTACATAAAGGAACTGTCGTATTTTTTGCCGTAAAAAGCTTGATAAAGTCCGGCAAAAAGCACCACTGTGAAAAACTGAGAACTGAAATTCAATAAACATTACATTTGTCATTATTTTAATAAATCAGCAACAATATTTTTATACTTTTCACTTTTTTGTATTCCAAAAATTCATCAACAACAATTTTGAATAACTTTCAAGCTATTTCAGTAACAGATAAAATACTTTCAAACGGAAAATAATCTGTGGGCAAGCAAAATTCCCTCTTTCAGTTTTGCTTCAAAGATCACTGCCAGAAGAAGAGATAAATGCCTATTTTTTCAAAAATTTCAAAGCAGACATTCAGTTAGAACCATCATTGCCCATGATAAGAAAACCCGATTTGAATCTTCATCCAAGTCCCAAGAAGATTCGGTTTAGATGTTCATTTTCTGACCATCAGTTCTATTGCAACCAGAAGATGAACCAGACACTAGAACCAAGAAACTTGATCACATAGAAAACGCAGAGGAAATGTAGTGTTTATAAATCATGTTTTCAATGATATATAAATGATTCATTTGTTCCGTAGTCAAGTGATGAATAAATAAAAAAACGTTTATGACTAATTTTGATATTATCATTAAATAATTTTGAATTGAGAGAGATTTAGAGAGAGAGAGATTTATTAAATTAAGTTAAGAACAATTTACAATTTGTTTCACCTATAGTTACTTATACAGTTATTTTCAAATTAAATACATACATATTTAAGTTGGTTAAATGATCCGAATGAGCCACCTAAGCAAGCTTGTGTTGTAGAACTCATTCGGACATAAGTTATTTTATAGATATTTTCCTAGAAAGAGGAGACGTGAGAGAGAAAGTCGAGTGTACAGGGCAAGCTAAGCATTATTCAAAAGATAGGCTTGATTTCATCAAAATTATTCTCTACATAAAATCTCAATTATTTTTTCATCTTAGTAAAGAATCAAACATAACAAAGAGTTTGAGAGTAGTTCCTCCCTTTGTATGCCTCCTCCTGGCGAATGTCACTGAGTGCTGACTTGGAGACATGGTCCTTTCTACTGGGCCTTTAATTTTAGTGTATAGATGGAACTGTCAGTATAAAAATGATGCGAACTTTTCGACCAACACTGTATGTACGTGCGTAAATACGCGGTAATCACATTGCGGCATTCCGCGGCTCATTGACGGGACGGACGGAAGCTGCACATTGAGCACATTGCCCGGCATCCGGTCAGTACCGTCTGTACTAGCGCGCGTTCTTTTGTCTTACGTTATTGTCATTCATTGCTACGCACCTACGCACATGACTCGTATGTGTACAGACTCCATGAACGGAGATGCGCGGACCTCCAAGGGATAATTAAGAGGCAATGAGCGCGATCACATTCGGGACGCTTTTTAGGCTAAAAGAGTCAACTGATAACTCAAAAACGGTTCGTCTTATCGATTTCAAACAAGGACAGGCTTCTAGAGGAAGTTTGATTCTACGTACGCGCTGAAATGGAAATTGAATTTTCAATCCACTTTTCCACAAAAAAAATCTCAAAACTGTCCCAAAAATGCAGTTACTTTGAAGCAATTTTTTGGGTAGATAATAAAATAATTTCAAAAAACATTACTGCACGTACATAGATCAACGTTTTACCTTTCTTTTGATACCAAATTCATTCCGATTGGATAAAGATTGCTTCAAATTTTAATGGAAGAGAAATACCACTGCAGCTACCTCGACTATCTATGGAAAGCATCTTGAGGTGATGCCGCAGGGAAAGCATCTTGAGGTACTGCCGCAGGGAAAGCATCTTGAGGTGCTGCTGCAGACAAAGTAATATAGAATGAAACGTCCTTTGAAATTGGTACGACGAACCGTTTTTGAGTTATCGACTTTTTTACCCTAAAAAACGGTACAAAATGTGATCGCGCTCATGGCCTTTTAACAGGGAAAACGGGATAACGTCTGTTTTGTTTTTCTTAGTATGAAATGCTTATCTTATCATATCGAGTTGGTATTCAAAATTATTTATTATTTACCTTTTTAAATATTTCCGAACCTTTTAAAAGTTTTTTTCATTTGCATATTTTAGTGTAAAATTCAATCAGATGTCAACTTCACAGATTCACCGGATCTGTTTCATTCTGTTCTTTTCTGTGCGGGTGTCAATAAACCGCGACCTATAAGATCTATTATGCCCCCTTCTGCAGCCCAGCCTTTAGGGTGTCTCAACGACTACAGCAGTTCCTCCAGTTCGATGGCTTTGAAAAAGTTCAGGACATCGGATGACTTCAGGTCTGGTAGATTTCCCTCTTCTATTTGGTACTATGCGAGGTATCTAACCCTCGGGTTTTGCAGGGTAATGTATTTTGAGTCAGATATCTGAACATAAAGCTCAGAGTTCCTTTTGGAGATCATTTGACAACGATAGTCGTCGTCGACCGATGTTTTTACCCTTTTTACTCCCATATACGCCTACAACGTAGGTTAATTGTGAAAATACCTGTCAGAAAACAACTACTCCCCTGGCTAATACCAAGACGAGTATTGAATTATATCCAACAGATACTTGTGCAATGTACCTCATTGCAGAGGAAACGATTGCAAGACAAGTGCTCCCTGTAACCAAATAGCAGAATTTGTTTTGATTCGGACAGGGGGGCCACCTGCATACTAGTTTCGAAGTTCTTGCCTTGTAAGTCACTACAGACAGCTTTAAAGCCATCTGTTCCCCGTCCGAATCACCCCTCAATTCCGTCTATTTGGTCCATCTGGTCTCGCGCTGTTGAAACGGGTGTAAGCCGCTCACCAGGTGGCGAGTAGATCAAGAAGCACTCCCATTTTCTGGGTTGAGAGATTCAGTCGGATATCTACTCGCCACCAGGTGGAACTTCGGTTCTTAAGGTTTTTTAATAATAATAATAAATAATTCGGATATTACATTGAGGCGGTTACAGATTTGAGCATGTACGCGTATGAGGCAAGCCGAGGACGCATGAGCATGCAGATGTGGACGGGCTTCCGAGCGCGGCAAACTGCCTCGTTCTGTGCGCTGTGCGAGTGATGGCGGTACGTCAAAGTGAGGCAATGCGCACTATTATTTTGTATGGAGTGGAGTCAGGAGGTGCTCGTGAATTCACTGGATCAGTGGCGAACAGCGTTTCGTGCGTCCTCCATTCGCGTATATAAAATGCGCCGCACGAGGCATTCCGTTCATCTTCGGTTTGCCTCGAGGCAAGTCGAGGACGCATGATTATGCAGAAGTGGACGGGCTTCCGAGGCGCGGCAAACTGCCTCGTTCTGTGCGCTGTGCGAGTGATGGCGGTACGTCAAAGTGAGGCAATGCGCACTATTATTTTGTATGGAGTGGAGTCAGGAGGTTCTCGTGAATTCACTGGATCAGTGGCGAACAGCGTTTCGTGCGTCCTCCATTCGCGTATATAAAATGCGCCGCACGAGGCATTCCGTTCATCTTCGGTTTGCCTCGAGGCAAGTCGAGGACGCATGAGTATGCAGAAGTGGACGGGCTTCCGAGGCGCGGCAAACTGCCTCGTTCTGTGGGCTGTGCGAGTGATGGCGGTACGTCAAAGTGAGGCAATGCGCACTATTATTTTGTATGGAGTGGAGTCAGGAGGTTCTCGTGAATTCACTGGATCAGTGGCGAACAGCGTTTCGTGCGTCCCCCATTCGCGTATATAAAATGCGCCGCACGAGGCATTCCGTTCATCTTCGGTTTGCCTCGAGGCAAGTCGAGGACGCATGAGTATGCAGAAGTGGACGGGCTTCCGAGGCGCGGCAAACTGCCTCGTTCTGTGCGCTGTGCGAGTGATGGCGGTACGTCAAAGTGAGGCAATGCGCACTATTATTTTGTATGGAGTGGAGTCAGGAGGTGCTCGTGAATTCACTGGATCAGTGGCGAACATCGTTTCGTGCGTCCTCCATTCGCGTATATAAAATGCGCCGCACGAGGCATTCCGTTCATCTTCGGTTTGCCTCGAGGCAAGTCGAGGACGCATGAGTATGCAGATGTGGACGGGCTTCCGAGGCGCGGCAAACTGCCTCGTTCTGTGCGCTGTGCGAGTGATGGCGGTACGTTAAAGTGAGGCAATGCGCACTATTATTTTGTATGGAGTGGAGTCAGGAGGTGCTCGTGAATTCACTGGACCAGTGGCGAACAGCGCCTCGTGCGTCCATCATTCGTGTACACAAAATGCGCCGGCCTAGGCTTGCCTTATACGCGTACGTGATCAGATCTGTACCCGCCTTTATGATGCTGATGTTATAACGTTTTTTAGCTACCTTGTTGGTATTTGTAGAGGTGTATGCAAGTAATTTTATTGAACTGTGCGGGTATTTGCTGAAACTTTATTCATAGTTTCAGTCATGCGTGGAATCACAGGTAGAGGTTAACTCATTTTTAGATCATTACTTCATACTAATAATACATTACGTTTTATAGCATATGATTGGATTTAAAATGGAATAACAAATTTGAGTAGTAAAAAAACTGGGGGTTTACATTTGAAATTCAAAAGTTGATGTCACTAGATGAAACCGGAATGCCCATTTCAGATTCGAATGTGGACAGTAATAGAAAAATAGCTCTCATACGCTTTATCTATAACTTGAATTTCTCAGTTTGAAAATAACTAGATGGCGTGACTTAACAAATATCATTGCCGCCCGGTGTAAAAAAACGTTCAGAACTCTGAATCTCCGCATAAAAGAACATTTATCGAGACCTGAGAAGTCGTATTTCATAACTTTTCACTGACATGCAACCTCCTTCCTTTGCGAATGCATAAAGAAGTCTATGAACCTGTCCAATTAATCTAAAACTTGTTTCATCAAATCGGAGATCGTGATCTAAAGCATGTTCAGCCACACTCGATTGTTCTGGTCCCGAAAATCGTATATGAGCAATGTGCTCTTTGAAGTGTTCTTTCATAGTACTTCTAGTTTGACCCACAACAAGTAGGCATAAAATTAATTTAGAGCAGGTAAAATTCAAATATTAGGTGAACAATTATAGTGGACAATTTGATGTGGGGGGCGAAACGAGCATATAGTGAAACTGTCGTAGTTTTGGTGTTTGGGTGGTTTTTATTTCTTGAATTGTTTTCACACCAATGGTTTCGAATATTTATTAATTCCATAAAACATAATGCTATATATTATTTTCTGAAGTGCGCCACCGTTACTTTCAAAGCCCACTACTAGAGCAACGAACTAACCTCTAAAATGCCAATGTTACACATAATGTTCAAAATTAACTTGGTCACATTCCAAAGACCTATTTTGGAGTGGCGCAGTTAGAGTTCTGGAGGAGACAATGTGATTAGAACAGATAGTGTAGGTATTTTCTCAAATTATTCGCTGTTTAAGACTCATTCATGACTGCGAGTGGGTTGTTTGTAAAAATAATCTGAACCTACGCTCTTGGTTCATTCATTACCGAGCACTATTAGTAGGTGGAATGGTGGTTTACTTGTTTTCACTACACACTATGAATGATTGTTTCTAAACAATTGTAGGTATAATGAAAGTTCTAGCCATTTGTCATTGTGCTAACAGGATATTAATTTCTCTGGGCGAGATAGCTGACAGCGAATGTATTCAGAAATTTTCTTGGTAGCGGCGCATTTGAACTATAAAGAAAGAATAATGGCAAATACAACTGCCAGTGTCAAGAACATATATATATACAGGGTGGGTCACGGTCGATGGTACGTTAGACGTTTACGGGGAACGGGACATAAGCTCATTCTGAAAATTTGGTTTCTCAAGTAGTTGCTCTTGGTCTATCGATCTTAAATATTTTCAGCAATGCAGCGTTGCCGCTTATACCAAAAAGTAGCAGCATCTTTGTTATTTTAAATGGGTCACCCTGTATATTACCGCATTTTTGAACTTGTCATTCCTTTCTGATTATTTCAGCCTCATACTCCCCTATACCTATCTCTAACGGTTTTTGAGATATTGGGTATTTTCCATATTTTTTATCCAAAACATACCTCGAATTGAATGTTTATTTCTGCGGTATTTGGATTCTTAGGAAGTTGCAATTTTGTGTTTAGTTCATCAAGATCATGTACATTGATTCTGTATAGAGAAGTTTGTTCTGCGTTATAAAGGGTCGTTCAAAATTCATGATCTTACTGCTGGATACGAAAAGGGTTGAAAGTGCGTTTTTTTAAATGGAACATCCTGTATATTATGAAATATCCTGAAAGATGACTAAATTCCCTTCGAATTGATATATCATGTTCCTATACCTAAATAGCCGGAATTCCGAGATAATAGCAATTTTCAAAAAAAATCAATTTATTATACAAGTGGTGGTAATTTTTTGATAATTTTAACTAGATGCACAAATCTTTGTTGCTATAGAAATCTCACAAGTGGACAAAGTCCACTAGTGGGATTTCAATAGCAACAAAGACGAGTGTTAATCAGTTAAAATTATCTCAAAAAAATTATTACCACAAATGTAATTCGGCTTGATTTTTTTACCCGACATTTGTCACTGTCATCTTGACAAGCAAGTCAATGGCTAACTTTCTTATGCGCGTTCATTTAAACAAAGAACCAATCAAACAACGTGGAAAAATTATCGCTGTGATATGCTACTAACAAATTATCAGTGTAATTTTGATACTATTGGTCGATTTGACATGTTTTCTTATGACGATTGGCTGAAAATAATCAAGAATATTTCATAGTCTAGTACAGTTATTTCGTGAAAGGACTGTTGAATTTTACTGAAGCAACCAAATTGTTTTGTAATATTCAGAAAAGGCTTGATGAAATATTTTCTGAGAATTTTATGAAATGATGCTGATTTTGCATATATTATGTAGCTTTGAAATTATTTTATAATATTTTTTTTCAATGCCTTTTTGCAACTATAATATAATATAAATTTGGTAGTTTGTGATGATAAATGAACCACAAACAGAAAAACCTTCGAAACTCGGCGATCTCGTTTAATTAATTATTTGACCTACATAAGTACAGAATCGCTTTGAACAAAGTAGCTTGCAACCGCACACACATTAAACAATAATAACAGAAAATAACATAGCGACATTCACGGCGTTTACTTTAAATTAACTGCCATTAAATTTTTCGATTAGAATGATTAAATTAATTGCGTGTTTTCTCCTTTTTAATTTTCCCAACTCGATTATTTATTGTCCCGCAGTTATATAGAGCTGTCCGTAAATTATTATCTACCAATTTTCTACCGACCGATATATGCCAACATTTTGAATTTCGAGTGTTATTATAGAAGGGGCATCCGTTTAACATTCCTTCGGTGCGAGATAAGCATCTCGGTATTTTAGATTAAATTATCTAATAATTCAGTGAAAAAATAACACGCCGAAACAGGGTGACCTTATATAATAATGCGTTTCTTGTAAACCTCCGCTGACTTTCGAGTCCAGTATTGGTTTATGTTCGTAGGTCCAGATAATATACCCATACCTTTCTTTGGAATAGTCATGAATATTAATTTGAACTTTTGACATTTTTATCAAGTTTCTTATTTGAAACAAGGAAAAAGTCTACGTACAGTTCCCGACAAATAAAAGTAGAACAACACTTGTACGTCAAAAACTCTATATTTCAGTTGTGCGAAACGGTCTTAGTACAAATTAAACATGCGGGGTTGCCTTTTCGAAAAATATCAGAAAATGAAACAGTATTTCATTAAAAATATCCAAAGTAATTACATTTTTCATTTAACACGAAACAAACAATAATATCATAATTCAATATCTAGTCATGGCACCGTTATTATTGCGATTTACTTCTTGCATCCTTCCGGCCATTGAATCTATTAAATCTACAGTGAGATTCAGAATTTCTGCCAGACTTTCTCAGGTTTCTTCAATGAGAGACCATACATGATTTTTATTCAAGGACATAACATTTCGCTTCTGGATTTTCTTAACCAGGCAGAACTTCGACATTATTTTCAGCAAAATAATTCTTTACAGAATTGGAAGTAAGTACTGAGCAACTATCTTGCTGGAAAATAAAATTGCCATTGGAAAACGCTGTCTAACTGAAGGCCACATTACATTGTCCAAAATTTCCAAATATTTTCTGGAGTTTAGCCTCCCATTGATACCCCAGCAGATCCCTAAACCTTCTCTGGGACATCCACGGCCAAACGTTTACTGAAAACCTACCGGACCTATTATTGGGAGCGATATAACTTTCATTGAACCTAGACCCTAATACGACCATCACTGTGGTATTGAAACATTTTTTCATCACAAAAAAACAAATTTTTCCGAATATTATACGGCCGAGAATGGCTATTTTACGAAACTGAATTAAAAGTCCTATTCTTATTTGTCGGGAAGTGTACACTTCTTATGCAAGAAGTATTTCTGTCAAATTGTCCAATATTTCAATATAGAAGAAAGGAGGACAAAACTGTATACTCGATAGAACAATTATTATACCGGGTGAGTTGCGCACCCCTATTTTGAAGAGAAACAATCCGATTCAAACCACAACAATTTAAGGAGCTACTGAAGAACTAAAACAACTTCTATATCACTTCCGGTTTCGCCGGAAATGGTCTTAGTTTTTTGCATATTACGATATGATTTTTTTATTTAATTTTTAAAAATTGATTTATTAAATAATTTTGATTACAATCCTTCGCCAATAGCTGGGGTTTGAATGTGGCAAAATCACCTTTTTTTCGGTTATCTAGTTTTTTTCAAATGGCATCTCTATGGCGCACCCTGTTTACCAGATATTTTTGAAGGTGATGAATCGAATGATACCAAAATTTTTAATGTCTTAATTTAATTATTTCGAACTATTATTTATAAAAAAATTACCAAGAAATAATGCGACCGCTGGACTGTTAGAGCAGTTCTGGTTTGCAACCAACAGATATTTCAACATGTCAAAAATTTTGAAATCAATCCGCCTTTTTGAATAGTATAGAATAGAATAGGATTTAATAAAATTCTGACTTCGAAGTCGGAAAATTGAACCAATTTTATTTTGATTTTTATTTAAAAATATGAACAGGATGCTCATAAAATCAGTTTTGGAATCATCTGCGGCTGAAAGAAAAACTTTAGTATTTTCCATCGTTCAAAGTAACTTCCTGGGAAGTATTCATGTTGAAAACGGGAACTTTCTGACTTCGAAGTCGGAATTTTATTATTTTCCGATTTTATTAAATTCTGACTTCAAAGTTGGAAATTAGTGAAAAATATTTCTAAAAAATTATATGGCCCTTCTACGCCTTCGTACTTCTTTGACTTCTTACGAAATGATATTTATCTGAAATTAATTCAGCTCAACTGCGACTGCTGTAAGCTACCGATATACATTTTCTTTCCTTAACAGTTCGGTATGAATAATGTTTCATTTCGTCGAAGCGAGCCCGGTATAGTGAAATCAATACTATAGATTTCTCATACATTCCCATCATCAACATAATATAATATAGTTTCGGCACCAGTAGATCATAAAAATGCCAGAGGGGTGACACAGGGCTAATATATAAATAAATATAAATAAAAATATGGCTCTCAAAAATCTCGGATCCACACCGAAGGCGTGGCAAAGTCAAATTTAAATTGGTGATTTGAATATAAATGAAGAACGAAAATTATTAGCCAAATTTTCATTCCCAATATAGTAAATCTTTTCGAAAGTGATTTATTTTGAAATACAGTTATAAAAGAAGGAAGCAAAAGATTGGTAAAATACGTAACGTTGCATCATGGTTGAAATTCTGAATTATGGTCAAAATATTTGGTCACTCCGATTGTTTTCACCGATTGTTTGATTTTTTTAAAAATAATTCTGCCTGATCGGATCAAAACAAATTTCACAAAACCAACATTTTGCAAATCCAAGTCATCCGTGGGGCGTGGGTTCGAATCCCAGCGCGGTCACCGTTCTCTTGCATGGCATCACACGTTGAAAGGTAAGGAGTACGTTTTCCCTAGCATGCACAAGTCTCTAGAAGACTTCTGAGGGTTGCTCGTAAGGGTGAAGCCGGTTGACAGAAATAATTATTTTATTATTTCTTTTCTATATTTTTCAAAAAATGTTGTCCTCATCTTAAATTTAAATATTTTGCACTACTGATATTTTTTCCTTAATAAGGTAAGTATTACTTTTTGATTGGTTTTGGATGAAAAATATTGTTAGATATATAGGTTGATTTAAGAATTATTTAAAATAAAATTCTTCGTCTTCGTCATATTCACAAAAGTATTTCGATTTCTGCATCTACACACCCCTTAACTTTACTAAGATTAGCTCAAATGAGATTCATCAGGTTCGTAGATGACCAACCCTAACATCTGCAAACCATTTTACCAAAATCGAACTGTGAATAATATTTAAACATCAAAAAGTGTCGTTTGATACCAACATTCGATGTACGAGGTTTAGGTGTTTTATTTCTAAAAATTTAAAATACGAGGACTATTTACCATAACTCTTCATCCCGACTTAGATGCCGGGATCTCGAGATACCGAGATAGAAGTCTGGATTCCGAATTGGATGTTGAGATCTCGAGATCCCGAGGTAGAAGTCAGGATCCCGACGTAGACGTTGGGATCTCGAGATCGAAAAAGATAGATGTCGGGATCTCGACTTAGATGTCGAAACCTCGAGATTCCGAGATAGAAGTCGGGATCCCGACTCAGATGCCGGGATCTTGGGATACCGAGATAGAAGTCTGGATTCCGAATTGGATGTTGAGATCTCGAGATCCGGAGGTAGAAGTTGGGATCCCGACTTAGATGTCGGGACCTCGAGATTCCGAAATAGAAGTCGGGATCCCGACTCAGATGCCGAGATCTCGAGATACCGAGATAGAAGTCTGGATTCCGAATTGGATGTTGAGATCACGAGATCTCGTGGTAGAAGTCGGGATCCCGACTCAGATGCCGAGATCTCGAGATATAAGTCTGGATTCCGAATTGGATGTTGAGATCTCGAGATCCCGAGGTAGAAGTCGGGATCCCGACTTAGATGTCGGGACCTCGAGATTCCGAGATAGAAGTCGGGATCCCGACTCAGATGCCGAGATCTCGAGATACCGAGATAGAAGTCTGGATTCCGAATTGGATGTTGAGATCTCGAGATCCCGAGGTAGAAGTCGGGATTCCGACTTAGACGTTGGGATCTCGAGATCGAAACAGATAGATGTCGGGATCTCGACTTAGATGCCGGGATCTCGAGATTCCGAGAGTTTAGATCTCGAGATCCCGAGATAGAAGTAGGGATTCAGAAAAAGAAAAAAACTGTGGCCCTTCTACGACCTCGTAGCTCATCACTCGTAAATGCATTCGTTCACTTTCTCATGTTGCATTTGTCGGTTTCGAGTAACGAACAATCGAACCGACAGTCAACAATCAACGAAAAATACATCCTGTGCCACAATAAAAGCGGAACCAAAAACAATAGTCGCATACGTGTATCCGCACTTTTATAATATCCTCTCCCCGAAGAAAAAATCATAATCGTAGTTAGCGGCGTGTGCTGTAATTCAATAACCATCTTCCTGTAGGAGCATGAGACGAAGGACATGCTTCCGGCCCTCCGGTTGGCCCTTGTTAGGATTCCGAACCATTTACAACATTATGACATTCGAAGCGATGGGAATGAAGAATTTTGATCCTTGTTGAAGATTGGCGTACAGTAGAAGTTCGTTTCCTCCGAGTTTCGGTGGAGGACTTATCTCGTCTACTCTTTTCCATGCAAATTCTATTACTGCTTGTCTTCTGCCACCTGCTGTAGGGTTGTTTTTAGTCCGTTGTTGACTGTTGAAGGTAGGAGGGCACGTGTCTTGGACAAACATGTGGCCATATGCCCTTGTTTTCGTTTGGCAGATTTGAGGATGTTTGTATAGTTATTTTCAGATGCAATATTTTTATTATCGTTGAAATTTTATAAGTACTATGATTGCCAACTATGGACAGTTTGCTGTACAAATGAAATTTTTTTATTACTTGTTCCAAATGGTATCCATCATAATTATTATGCTTGGTCTTAATTGATATTTTTATCAATTTGAGTATCCTGGAACATCTAGCATGAATTAATACAAAATAGTAAGTATCACAGCTGTCTTTCCTACCGAATGGTTTGAAATATGCTATGTATCAAAAACACATATTCTTTAGACAAGCCATAGTTACCAGAGATTCAAGGTTATGATATTTAATTTCATACTCCCCTATAACTTCTGGTTTCACAAGAAACGACCACAACTAAGAGTTTCTACGCACACTACTGAAACTAAGCTACTTTCACATTACTTACTGGAATGCAACAAGATATCTATTTTTAAAGAAAACGTCGGAATATAAAATTTTGTATGAAATTCGGAGTTAGTACCATAATGATTCATTTCAAGTACTTTCAGGTAATATGGCCCAATGCGCTGTCGGTTTATATGGCCCGCGGGTATCGTTAGGTATGCGATGATGATATTGAGGATTTTGAGTGTTGCCAATTTCGTCATTTTCAATTCAAAGGAAAGTTTGTTTTATTTATAAGTTTTGAAGTTTTCAAATAATCGTTTCTGCAAATTTTCGAAAAAAATTAAATGATCGTTTCCACATAATGCTGATGCTCATATTCTGTGCTGTGATATTATTTTGTAAATAAATAATAATAAACAAAATTAATCATGATTTGTTTTAATTTTGTCTGTTTTCGTCATATGGGCCATATAATCCGAATAGTAGTATAATATGGCCTAAGAACAAATCAGTTTTTTTGTTCATATTTTTGGAAACAAGTATTATAAACTAATTCAATCAAATAGTGATGCTTACTGGGCAGTAGAGCATTCGATAAAAAAGGGTATGCGATATCATAAACAAAAAGAACTGCATACAAATACCTTTTTTAATGAGGTGGGCCATATTTGCCTTCCGTACCTTAGATAATCAAATTGCCTGTAGGATTTATTTATACCTACTCTAGGGATCCGTTGATAAATTACTAGGATTGTTCGATGTGTTGTAAATAAATTGAAGAGCACTCCACAATTTACTCTGAATTGTTGATTTTACAAACAATTAATGACTTCAGATGGTCCAATAAAAACTGATATTTCCTCAATAAATTTTTGAATCGGTATTGCCAAACGGTAATTACGTATCATAAATAGATTTCTTTTGATTTCTATCTATCGAATTTCTATCCACAAGCTCCTGCGTCAATTGTATACAATAACTGTTACGAATAACATGTGTCGACCGTAAAAAAGTAGATTTTTAAATTAATACCTACCGAACGTAGTCTGTCCTTTCTCTACAAGAACCATTTATCGTGACAAAAAGAGAGGAAAGGTGCAGAGTGCAGACAGCCAACTCATCCAGGTGTTTATGCGATCAGAGGTTACTTGATACTGCCCGGTGCTTTTGTCAGACGCCATCTGCCGAAGGGACGCGTGCTCTATTTTATATCACACCCCCAAAACCCTAAAGACCGATGCGATATCAAGTTGCAAGTTTAGGATAGCAAGGATCCACTCGACCATAATATAATATGTTTCATATGTTTCTCTTCAGCCAAACAACTCATTGTGAAAATTGAAACGTATATCGCATGATAGTCAAAATCATGGACATATTGCAATATAATAATAATAAAGGTCTGTTTTCTTCAACTGTAAAAAACATAAGAAAACTCGCCTTATCCTCTTTTTAATAAAAATGAATTAGTGGCGTCTGTACATTCAATATGTACCTAGACCTCTAGGTCCTGAACATGTCATAATGTTTCAAAACTCGCCTTATTCATTCCAAAACTGGCCTAGTTATAACTCGAAATTAAGAATATCGCATGCCCGTTCTATGCCTTCGTATTATTCAATTGTTATATCATACAAGAATTTTTATCGTGTGAATTTTTTTCCATTTTGCTCAAAATCACCTAACATGGATAAGGCAAGTTTTGAAATGGACTTCCTCATTTAGCAGGTACCAAAGAGCAGTTGATGTCTTCAAACTGTTAGAAATAGCCTAGAATGTGTCAGTAGTAATACCACTATAGCATCGAAAATAATCGATTATACTTCACCAGACGTATTCTGCGAAATACCACGAGAGTGTTAGCTCGAGTTGTGTTTTTAGGAATACGACGATTTACAGGTAAGTATAATCTATTCTCTACGACTATTGTATTCTACGTGGCTAGAAATCTTATTACATGAATAAGGAAAATGATTCCAAGACACCGTGGATCCTATAACTCATTATTCATTGGCACTCGGCCAATCACAGATTCAGAATTTTCAGAATCTAGTTTAACTGAGAGGTTTAGACCAATGACAAAACAGCAAATGTACCAAACAAATTTCTCATAAATAGCTGGCAGTCATAACTTAAATTGTTCATTGGATATTAAATATTGAAAATTGAGGGCTGATATTTGGTATGTGCTGTTTCTATAGATAGACAAATATATTGAAGGCACAAAAAAAATGATCAAGTGTCCCATTGATATAACTGAAAAAATTAAAAATTACATGCACTCAAGTGAAACTTCTGAGTATCAGGCCTCAAAATCAGCGGAGGAAATGCACAATTATATCATCAAACTAGGATGAAGTTGCATTGTAGAAGTTGTACCAGAAGAACAGTTATCATTTCCTATTGTGCAATGTAATAGGAACACAAACATATTTTTTTTCTTGTAAGAGAATTAAATGACTAGTGTTTCGGCCTCCTTCAACGGAGTATTACGTTACAAAATAACAATTATTAGAGCATTTACCTGAAACGAGTTACTAGACCTTATCAGATTTATTGCACAGGGTGGACTTTGGAAAAACATAACATAATGATGCTGATGCTTGCATGAATATAGAACGGTATTATTTGGATATTATTAAGGATATGTAAATTAGATCACAGGTTCCCACTTTTCTTTCAAATTATCTATAAAAAATATTTTCATTAACCCTCAGTACGAGAAAATAAATTTGAATATACCTACTTTTTGAGTGCCCCTCCACGTTCTTTGAGTGCCCCCCCTCTTTTCTGACCCACACTTCGTTCCTGCTTTCGACACAGGATTCAAAACTGTTAACGTATTATTTCACAACTGTGAACATGCAGATAATCATTAAAAAAAAGAGGAAGACTACTAATACAGTTACATAGTACAGTCTCACATAGCGATTTTTTCACACAATCTTCAGGATGACGTAGAGGTATACATTATTACTAAGAACAAGAAGAAATTTGCTAAATTTGTCTCTGTACACCCAACAGTTTTCGACATACAGCTTTTCAAAGTTTAGTGTTTTTTTAAATTTTTCAAATTCGCTTGAATTTTAAAACATCGTCCTCGTATCATCAAAAATCACTTCCATATGGTTCAGCAAAGTGAATTTTTACTAAAATCAGATTTTAGAAAGGTGTGGGTGAGGGGGGACCTTGGGGGAGCTATGTTCGAAACAGCCCAACTGCGTGTACTTGCTGCTGAGACAATACAGAACAAGTCATTGAGGAGTGATCAAAATCACCCCCCTCCCCATCCCGCAATCCTTTTTTTTTTGAAAACTCGTATAAGTAGTTAAATTTACTGTAACAAATTTCTCATGCCCAGGTAATAGGGAATTCAAGAAATTAACACCTCTATACGCCCGATTGGAAGGGCCAGGGTGTCGGGGAGATCGTCGACATAATTGTCAGCATCGTCTTCAGACGTTGACTCGCCATCATTTTGGTCTTCGCCGTCATCTTGGAGCTCCGACAGACGAAATAGGAATAGCTCTTCGTCGTCGAAGCTTTCATCCAAGTCGGGAGTCTGGATGGTAATCTCCAGGATATTTTTGAACGTCTGCAGCTGGAGGCGTTTTCACACCCTTTCCGGCAATTGCAGGAGATGATCTGCCGAAGCTGGGACAGAGCAGCTTCCTGGCTCATAATTTTTGGGATCAGGACCTGTGGTGTGAGTTGCCATCGCCATTGCGTCGGGCTTAGCTCTTGCCCTCTTCATTTCTGCCTGTGGAAGTAAGCCCGGAAAAAGTAACTTTGCAGCGTCAGCAGTTGAAGGAAGTTGAAGTTGGTCTTGGCTGCAGCTATGGCAAATAGTTGGTACCGCAGAGAATTTGGGATGTCAAGACCTGGCTTGCCACCAGACATGGTGACAATAACTTGTTCTCCTGCGGCTGTTACATCCACAGGTGTTGATGTGGGATTTAAAAAAGCTGCAACCTGCCCCTTCTGCTGAGGGTTCGACTCCAGTGCAGTGAGCAGTGGTGTTTCCCAATGAACTTGTTTTGTTTTTGCTCAGAAGCAGATACTCGCAGTTTGGCTGTTTCGAACATGTTTTCCCCCGTTTCCCACACTTCTCTAAAATGTAAATTTAGTAAAAATTTACTTTTCTTAACCATATGGAAGTAATTTATGATGATACAATGGTGATTTTATGGAGTTAAACAAAAAAAATTCTTGAAAATTTTCAATTTTCAAAAAACATCAATCTTTGAAAAACTGTTATACCACAACCTTCAACTTATCAACTTATAGTCCAGATATACGCAGTTCAAAACTGAATAAAACCGTCGAAAGTATTTTTCCTACAACTCATTATCTGTTATTTTATTGAATTTATTCCATACTTTATGATGGACGTGATGTACGTATGTATCATTACAATTACGTTATGATATATCCTGCAGGTGTATTCAAGTGTGTACATTTACTGTGTATATACACTCGTCAGACGAACAAGGAGGCGTCTTTGCGTAACTGAAGATGGCTCGTGGCGGAAATTCACCTTTCACATCCTTCATTTGTTTCCGCTCCGGTGCTACCGCCAACTTGCCGGCACCGAAATCACCGCTCTTTTTAATGATGTCAAGACAATGAACCCTCTCATGGTGGAACAGGTGGATTTTGAGAATTTTAATTTGTAAAATATGCTCGTTTAGTTTTTGTTTCATTGCCATGAAATTAAAAGTTCGTTAGACGTCCTATTTCGTTCACTGTCTATGAAAATGCTAATATTCATCTCACGGTAGTCGATGAACTCTGTGTCTAGTATGGAAGGTTTCATGCCATTGATGGTTCTGTTTTCAGCTCGCATACATTTAGCAATTAATTTCGGAGGACGTATAATATTCTTAGCCTAATACTGTACTAGCTTGACTAGTAGCAGTTTGAAATACACTGGAGTTTAGGAGTTCTATCCCAACACCAAAACGCTATTTTTCAGTTATCAATAGACAATCTTCTGGAGGAATCTGAAGAATCATTTCAGTTCTTTGTGTGTTATAATAATCTTACACCTGCAAAAATAAAATCACAATAAATTGAGATCATTTTCCAAAAAGAGATGGTCTCAGGAATGAAATAGTAGTTTACCTAACAAGTGCGGAAAGTGATACTTTTCCGCATGCGATTGCAGATAGCCGAACGACGCGTTGGCCGAAAATATTTTCAATTATATTTTGTATAAAATGAATTAGATTTTATCACAATTGGCGTCAGGAGTGGGATATTTTAAATAAATAAGTGTTTGCGTTGGGTACAGATTATTTTCCGTGTTTTCCTTTTTAAGCACGAAATAGACTAGTGGCCCGTATGAGTGTTCGCGAAGTGGACAGTCGCGTACTACGGGAAAGTAAACTGATAAACTGTTTGTGTGAATTGGACTAATATCCCCTTCAAAGACATTGAAATAAAAAATGTTTTCAAGGAGAGTTCTTTTGGCCGATTTAAAGGTGTCGAAATTGAAGCAA
This sequence comes from Chrysolina haemoptera, assembly GCA_958298965.1. Lineage (NCBI taxonomy): Eukaryota > Metazoa > Arthropoda > Insecta > Coleoptera > Chrysomelidae > Chrysolina > Chrysolina haemoptera. The sequence continues at coordinate 9,639,216 of OY282595.1, read as the reverse complement.
GAGCTCGAAGAAAGGGACTTGGAAAAACGGGTAAGAAGGCCACACTTCGAAAAAGACTTGCAGAAGGACTGATTGAAGAAGGTGAAGACCCCGGAACATTTTTGTTTGAAGTTTCTGGAATCGATTTGAGCTCGATTATGAATAAGCTCGAAGAAACAACTAAATCCTTGAAATATGAACTCCAACAAAATTCATTGAGTCTGGAAGATAAATTTCTACAAAATTTAGTGAGTCTCGAAGATAAACTTCAACAAACTTCGTTGAGTCCGGAAGAAAAACTTCTACAAAATTCGGTGAGCTTAAATAACGACTTGAAACAAAAACTCCTAGAAAATTCGAATAATTTGAAAGAAGAACTCCAAGATAAGCTTCAAGAGAAATCAAATATCTTGAAAAAAGAACTTCGAGAAAAGATACAAGAAAATTCGAGAAATCTAGAAGAAAAGCTTCAGGAAAATTCGAGGGGTCTGGAGGAAATGCTTCTAGAAAATTTGAAGAATTTGAGAGAAGATCTTTTAGAAAACTCTGAGTATTTGACATGATTAGCAACTTGTAGTGCTTCATGCTCATGCTTCATGCTTCATGCTTCATGTCCCCCGAAATTATTTTGATTCCAAAGTAAACGAGTGGGGTTTTGCTGGAGTTGCCCTCAGTCCTTCCTTCACACTTTGAGTTAAAATGGACTTCTACGAGAGGCTTCTAGAAATTCTAAGAAATAGTAGACTGCAATAAGAATATTCGAGATTATACAGAAGAACACAAATGAGTTTATATATGTTTCTGTAGAATTCTTGACAGGTTTTGAAATGTCCCTTGGCGTTTGTAGATCATTTGACGATGTTTCTTAAATTCCAGATTCATTACCATACTACTACTATTGTGCCTCCTCACAATCCTTTCTGCATCCGCCATTGAGCCTTGGATTATTATGATGTGACCAAGTATTTTCCCATGGCCATTATCGACAACGTAGGTATTCTTTACGATTTATTCGAATCTCTTAGTTGGCCAAATAAAACATCATCCTGAAATCCCATGGTGCCTAATTACACGTGAAAGATGCCAACAAATGGGTTAAGACATTAATTCGAAATTTCCAGAGATTGTTAATTTAGATTTCTTCAAGGTGGCGACAGTGTAGGTGGTCCGTTTGTTAAATGAAATTCGTCTCGCCTGCGATGGGCATTTTATGATTTGTAAAATGTTCAATTCGGGTATATATTTATACTCTTTCGAATTGTGTAGGAGTCCAATCCAACCGTCAAGTCTGAAATTCTGTAGTATTGAGACTTTATCTTTACCTGTAATTTGTCTGCATTGCCTATTCTTCTAACAACTGAAATAATATTGATTTCAATTTAACGCGCGAGTGAGTAATTGACTTTAAAATTGAGTTGTGTACAATATTTTTTCTACGACAACATTAATTACTATTAATGAACTGATTTTATTTTTGAAGAACTTATTAAGTAACTACAACTTTGATTCATCTACAATATGTTTCTACAGGTAGATATCGTATTTATTTTAATTTAATTTGGTATTGAAAAATTACTATATTATATTTCTGATTGTAATAGTTATTTTCATACTATAGGATTATCGTTGACGTTGACCTGAACATCGAATAAAACTGATCCATGTGGCGATAGCTTCACAGTTCTTCAAAATAGGGTCAACGTTTCTTGAAAATTGATTAATTTTGTGTTTCAGCGTCGAGTCCCTACATTTTGTATAAACTGTTTCGCACTTTCCACGAAGTTTGGCTGGTAACAAATTATATGGGCATCTTTCGCTTTTTCCGCATTTTCAGTTCAGTTTGCCTTTTCCTTGTCTTTTTCAAGGATTTTAGTTTGGCATTCAGGAGCTCGTATCGAGCTTACGTCGGACAACATTAATACAATGCTCAATACATTCTGGAGTTAGGCAACCCGCAACTACCTATATACTAGGTCGTTATGGTATACTTCGATTTCGTCTACTTGACATGTTTGTTGTTGTTTTTTTGAGAAATGATTAGGATTTTGTATACATTAGGGTGAATCGCTGTCATGACGACGGTAAATTCTACGTATTTACATACACAGACAATAAGGTTCAGAATAGCGCTTTTTCCACACTACACTGATGGGATTTCGATAGTGCCATCCTGAACCTGATTGCTCATGTACATAGATACATAGAATGTTCCTATGTCATGAGAGCGATTCGCCGTACGGTAGATGAGATTGGTTCGAAAAATTAATTATGACAATTCTAAAAACTCAGTATAGAGGACTTCTGTCAAGGATGCAGTGATGTCACCACACAACTTTTGGCTTTGAGACTACTCACACGATTTTCAACAACTTTTATTATATCAAGGTTCCGGGTAGTCTCAGAAACCCTGTACTAGCATTGAAAAAGTGTGAAACTTCAGTTTATACTCATTGATTACGCTAATTTTGAAGTAATATGATTTTCCCAAATCCAATTTAAATCGCAATACGTCTTTTGCTTTTTATAATGTTTACTGCTAGTTACAGATGACACCGTGTATATTTCAATAATTCAACTATGAAGCTCTTCGGGATTTGGAGTGTTCTAAACCAGATTCTGATTTTTTTCAAATCTAATTAACCGTGAAAAATTGACTTTTTGAATAATGTGAGTAACAAAAGAAATCACCCACAGAAATCGTTCATTTCATTGAAGCAACGTTCGCTTCTGTCGCATTTAATCCCCAATACATTTTTGTCGATGAAAATCTATTTCTCTTTGACAAGCTCACCAGGGAGAATGAAAGTATTGGAAAGCAGGCTCTTCAAATGTTATCTCAATATTGACCTGCCCATCTTGTGAAGCCAACAAAATAACAACTGATTGTTCTTCTGAGTACGCTACTGTTTATTGACTACCCCAAAACACCTTTAAAATTAATAAAATTTATAAAAATGTGGTTCTGCTCACAAAACCCATAAACAGACTAGATCTAGACAGACAGCCATGAATATATTACCAAATAAAAAAGGAGCCATCACTAATACCGAAATATCAGATCAGAAGAGTACTATCGGTTACGGTTGGTGGCCCAACTATTCGTTATTAGATTAGAGATGTCACAGTTTAAGAAATAATTGACTGGGTCTCAGTTTCAGTGTTCACGATACGAACCCTATAGTCCGGAAGCCAACGAATATTTATATAATAAATATTTGATATCGTGTACAATTTAACAAAACAAAGTTAAGTTATACAGATTTTAAACAAATGTAGGATTTCTCTTTTCTGTAGCTGTTAATGTTGTAACCCTACTTTTGCTGATGACGAAGGATTAATCCTTCGAAACATGTTCTGATGTAAGTCCTCCGACTACATCCTGTAATGTGCTTCCTTTTTCGACTTACAGAGAAAGTTAAAGTACCTATTTTCTAATTCATTTCAAGTTTATTTATACTCACACACACTGTGTTGTTAATTGATGTAAGTCTGCCAATAAAGTTTTCTAAATGCAGAAACTCAGCATTTAGTGTAGCAACTCTTTCTGGTAATGGGTTTGTTTCATGAATTTTGGTTATGATTTTATCAGGAAAAGCATCTTTCAAATCTGATATAAGCTTATATTTTTCAATAATTTTTTCAAGTTCGGAATTGCATACAAACAAAATCTTGAAAAACAAATTCTTGTATACTTGTTATTGTCAACTGGGGTTCTACATACGGTTTCATATATCTATTACAAAAACTGAAGTTATATTATGAAATTCAAGTAAATATGATCTGATTTCTGGAATCCTATCTTACAAATGGTACAAACGTAGTCAAATTCAACAACTTCCAGTCGATTTCTTTTGATATAAACTTATAAAATCGCCAAAGCAAGAACGAATATTCTACTCAAATCACCAATATACAGGGTGTTAATTGAGTACGTTGACAAACTTCGGGAAGAGATTCTTTGAAAGTTTTCTTGGCTTGGTTTTCGAGATACAGGATGATAAAAATACATTTTTTTCAAGATTTTTTGTAGTTAACTTCGACATTTACGACAATAATGAATTAAAATTAGGCAAGTACAACGAAAATATGAATGCAAACATTTTCCAGTACCCCATAACATTGAAAAAATTTGAAAATAAAACATTCTCAATTATTGTCAATCCGAAGAAATATTTTTTTCAGAATTAGGATGAATAAAAATTATAAAATTAAAAATACAAATGAACTGAAAATAAAATATCCACAGAAAAGTAGGACCCTGTGAATTATTTAAGAAATGACGAATTTTGTATCGTGTATACTATTGAATTGTACTCGCCTAATTTGAACTGTTTTTTGTCGAAAATGTCGAGGTCTACTCCAAAAATATTGAAAAATTGATTTTTATCACCCTGTATCTCGAAAGCCGTTTAGAACATATGTTTATATGAACTTTTCGTCCTGAAAACTATCAAAGAATCACCCTTCGAAGTTTGTGAGAATATTTGCTTCTCAAATTTCATCATGTTATGCGATACTGGAAAATGTTTACATTAAATTTTCATTGTAGCTCCTGAACCGTGCAAGTAAATGAAAAACTTTAAGAGAACAAAATGATGTTAAATGAAACAACATTGATCATTCCTGTCTCATAATATGTCAGTGACGGCGGAAAAAAAATTCTGAAGGGTTGAACAAGGCTTGACTCTGAAAAAAGGAGGACCCTGTGAATTATTTGAGAACTGAATTATTTTGTATCGTGCGTAATGTTGAATGGATTGTACTTGCCTAATTTGAACTGATTATTGTTGAAAATTTCGAAGTTGACTCAAAAAAATCTTGAAAACAATGTATTTTCATCACCCTGTACCTCGAAAATCAAGCCGTTTGGGACATATGTTTATACGAACTTTTCGTCATGAAAACTTTCAAAGAATCTCCTCCCAAAGTTTGTCAACGTACTTAATTAACACCCTGTATGTTTCAGAATATTAGGTCAATTAATTAGAATATCAAATACGTATTTAGACTGAATAAAAAGGTGAATATTTTCCTTTTTTTTTGTTTATTGTTCCTCCATTTTCTTGATTTTGAATTATTTATTTTTGTTACTTTTTCCTGTATATGGAAAAATACAATTGTTTTTATAATTATCAGTGTCAATCGTTCCCCCTCCCTTCTTTGATAGTTCTCAACACATGCAAGTCAACACGAAGGGTGTGAAAAAATTCGTTGTCCCCCGGACTACCGCTAGCGCCTGACGCTATTCCACCGCACGACAAGACTAAACCGAACTATCTAAAAAAGGAATATCAGCCTTACCCGACCCGGTCTATAAACATAAGTCTCCGGATCCAATTACCATGCCAATGTCTTCTTCTCTCAGATCGAGAGCAAGAATTGGATGGCGCGATAAGACAATGGCATCTTTATAAATGGTGTCACGAAATTAAGACGTTTAGATAGAGTTTGACATTATAGTTTGTTCACGGAATGCCAAGATAGCCCCGATCGTCAAGACCTGCCCATTGTTTGTCTTCTTATCAGACCGAATGCGTCAAGTTAATTGATTGTTTTGTATATACTGCGTGATTTAGTTTTTATTCGGGAAGGAGGACAACGCACCAATTTTAATTGAGGGTGCCCTCCGTGAAATCATCAGTCTTTACAGACTCAACCTCATGAAAGAGGCTGTTTTCTAATACCATTGTTGTCAAAGCTGCGATATAATCAAAGTGCAATATTCCGTTGTCTTATCGAATTAAAAACCACATATTTGTACAAAAGCTTATAACGTATATCATATCGGAATTTCGACTTAGATCTTGGAATTTCGACTTAGATCTCGGAGTTCCGACTTAGATCTGGGAATTTTAACTTAGAAGAGAGATAAGTCAGAATTCCGACTCAGGATTTAAAATTCCGACTAACACGTCGGAATTTTGACTTAGTTCTCGGAATTTCAACCAAGAATGTCGAAAGTTCGACTTTCATCTCGGAATTCCAACTTAGAATTCCAAATTCCAACTGAGATGTCAGAATTTCGATTTAGAATTCGGAATTCTGACTTAATACTACAGCAAAAAATATTTCTCTAGTGTTCCACAAAACACGGTGTAAAAAGAAACCGCCATCCACAGTAAAATCCGAATCTTTTGAGAATTCAAGTTCAGGAGTGGACAGTATGGGAAAATTGTTTTGAGATTGAATTGAGTTGATTACATTTAGTTTTACTTGAAAAAATGCAAGAAAATGAAAAGTTTTGAGTTCAGACGAAGTTTCCTGCGTTGGGCAGCTTTAGCGGAAATTTGGCGCTACGACCTTTTTTTGTTTAGAATTCATATATCAGCACTGGAGTAAGCGAATTTCAAATTCTGATAAGAAGTTGAGGGTTGTCAACTTTTTAGCGAAGTTGGTAAAAAACGTTTATTTTCGACGGGCGATTGCGGCTGAACTGCTGAATCGATTTAAATTTTTCAAACGCCATTCGACGCGTAATATAATGGTTTTTAAACAGAATAAAAAATAAAAAGATATTTTCTAAAGAATGCGTACTTTTCGAGTTATACACAAAAAACTGAATAAATGCGGTTTTTTGGCTCCAAAATGTGAACCTAGAAACCGCAAACTCATATACCCTTTATTCAGAACCCCCCAAGAGGGATACAAAAAATGTCCAGATCTCGAGCAATTTTAAGGGGCTAGAGCTCTTTTTTGCACTAACTTTCCTGGGCTAGAAGGTCCTTGTGCACTTTTATTTCATTTTAGCAAATGAAAAGCCCCAATTATAATTGGAGGCTTTTCATTTGGATCCACTTCCGGTATAACCGGAAGTTCCAGCGAAATAAAAATATTTCAGCTGAAATCTCCTGTATAAAAATTTTCAGAAATCCTGTTCCAGTAGTTTTCCATATAAATATCGACTCAGATCATCGTGATTGCCCCTGTACATAAAAAGCACGTACGTCTTTATTTTTCTGGAGGCACTTTCTGCTTCTTGTCTTTATTGGGAGAAGTGGCCTTCAGATGACTTCCTGATAGACATATTCATATAATATTAATACGTATTCAATCGCCATCTTTATAGACGATCCAAAATATAAACATTGTGTTCCACCTACAAAACCTTATACGAACCTGATAAATGACTTATACTTTCAATACTATTTATATAATTATTGCAACAGTCGAGTTTAGCGAACGTGCACTCACTTAACATTCCAAGTTGTACTCTCATTAGATTATTAATTAATGTAATACTGATATATTCACCATTAAAAAGGTTGCAGAGCTTACCCAAGTCAACCGAATCGAACGAACGTAGCCAAGCTATATATTATGTTGAATTATTTCTACATGTCTTCCGTATACTTCGAAATCCTGCTGAAAGAATAAAAAATCGTGGCAACATTTTACAACCGCTTCATTGGTATACCTTTTGTATCGTCTTTCAATTCCTAGAGTTATCTTGGCCTTATTGTATAGACACGTACCAAATTCATTGTTCAGTATTTACAACTGCGGTACCTACTTTGATTTCATGACGAACGTATATTCCTCCAAATTTTGTCATTCATCAAATATTTTCAGTGAATGTTTTTAGTTTTAGCTTCAACTATATCCCAAAAAAAAAGAGAGTCCAATCAGTTATTGACAGATAATGACAAGTCACTCTGACGGGTCTGAATGAATTTTGTTGTTGTTTTTAACTCGCCCACCATGATGAAGTGAAAATTATAGTCCTATGATAAGGCACTCAACATGAACGTTGGCATGATAAATGAGAATTTCACGTGGTCAGCTAGGTTGGTAGAACTGTACTTACACAACTCTTTTCCAAAAGAAAAAAAAGCAGTAGTCAAAATTCTGAAAAAAGTCTATTACACAAACATTTCATAAAATGTTGTGTCGATCCGTTACGGATACTGTCTCCGAATAAATAAATATACAGAGTTTGAATGGAAAAGGACCGTCCGCGGAGTTGTTATGGTTTTTTGCTGGGCTTGGTCAAAGAGAACACACACACGGCCGCCCACTCACGATTATTTTATATATTCATTGTCTGTGAGTCATGTGGTGCGGCCCGTGAGAAAAGAGACACCACCGCACCGTTTCAAACACTCAACGACAAAAATGTTGTTGCTGTTTGGAAATTACTCCGACACATAGGAATTCTCAGATGAATTAATTAAAAAAACTTCGAAAAGTTGTCTGGAAAAATAATTATCCTTCATTTGTTCTGATTCCTAATTGATTTCGAAATAGAGGCTATTAATTATAGCCAATCACCAATTGTATTCACCTTTGATTACTAACTACTTGCTGTCCGTTCTGGCTTCATAATGAGATCAAAATTTCCCTTCACGGCCATGAAATGCATTTGAGCATCACTTCGATTCTGAATTTTTATGTTCAAATCGTCTACATCCTTATTTTTCGCTGCTGCAATATCTCGTTCGCTCAATAATGTTTTTTGTAATTTGCACCAATATTCTCGATATCAATTCTTCCTTTGACGTTGTAAATTAACAAAAATTTGGTGGAAACGAAAAAGGGCCAGTAGAAGAGTCAACCGCCTTTGAAAACACTTTCATTTGTAACGCTACTCGCATAATCGTTATGAACTTGATAGTTTTCACATATCTAGAATCATCAAGCCTTCGCTGTTCTGATGACATTTTCTTCCATAGAAACCTTGTCCTGAGTCCAATTACTCCAATTACAAACAGAACAAAAAAAGGTTCAGCCATTGTGAAGTTATGCGCTTACATATATACATTCGGCAACTAATTTTTATTTATAAAGAAGATGAATGATATCAAGAATAATTCTATAAGTTTCTATGGCTTTATTGTTACTAATGAAGTGAACGGTTAAACTGTGATGGAGTTGCTCCTAGTTCTGACTTCATTCTCGGGATCCTGATTCCAGTTTAATATTTTTTGTATGTTCAATTCAAGGACACCGCACGAAAACGCATGTAAAATTGGCTATCGGTCAAATTGACTGAAATTTTATTGTGTTATAGTGGGATGGGTGATTAGGAAAATGTGCTAGTTTAAATGATTTCGTTTGTATCGTTTCTGAGATATAAGCATAAGCATAAGTTCGAAGAAACGTCGAAGTTGGGTAGGGTTGACAAAGGAAAAAATTGTTTTGTTGGTCAAAATAAGACAAATTCAGGATAAAAATGTATTTATAGGAACTCGTTTAACAAGTCCAATTATAACGTTATTAACGAAAGTACATTAGGGTGTATACGGGGTATAATCAAAAAAGACATTTTCAGAATTTTTTTGCTAACACTAGTCCTGAACCAACAATTTATATTTTGGAAGAATATCATAGTTTCGGTCTATTCTAGGCGATAAAAACTTGTTTTGTTTCTTGATGACTCTCTCTGTTTGAAATATGAATTTTTAATATTTTGTATTATACCCTTATACTGAAAACAAATGACAGATCGTTTTTGAATACAAAAAAAAATTATTGCCACTGTTGATTGAACAAAAGATGAGGGAATTCTCTGGTGAATTAAGTTGTTCAATATTACCTTTCATTTAGATACAGGGTGCGTTTCATTATTTATACGTCATGTACAATGTTTTTTATGTTATACTGGGTGTTTCCGAAATTGGAGCGATTAATGAAGTGGAAAGTAGAAGATAACGAAATGAAACAATACATTTTTGTCGAAATAAAATTATTTTGGGAAATATTGAATTTCAAAGTTTTCACTGATCAGAGGTCTTCAGCCTGTGCTGAAAAACTGCCAGCGAACAGACACGCTGTGGTCTGGAGAATCAAACCAGTGGCTCCCAAACGAAGGTAACTAAAAGCGATTTCATGAAATTTCATAATATTGCTTCAAAAACAAATATTCTTGCCATTTCTTGTTGATGTATATATATAACATGTATTGTATATGTATAATAACCCATTTTCTTAAACGCTCCGATTTCGAAAACACCCTGAATAGTTATTATTTTCTGTTTACTAGTGCCAGTTATTCGTCTTTACGAACTCTCTTTGTATTTATACTAGATGATGAAAATTACTGTTTCATACTTTTAGGAAAACTGTCACTTTTTTCTATTTCCATTTCATTACATTCTTTTGTTCCTATAGAAAGGGGAAGGTTTTTTTTTGACATGTTCTGTTATTATTTGGAGAACTATCAATATAGCTTGAGTCTCATTAGCAAGGAACACATTCATATTCGTTTTGCTCCCACTTTACGTGGATGACTTTGATAAGCTTGTAGATTCACTCAAAATTATACCCTCTATTAAAATAAATTGCTATTCTTCGTCAAACGGGCTTACTTGAAGCTGTATATAACGCAAATACCATATTGACGAAATTGCTTTTTCATAAATATGAATGAATAAATAATCAAGATGAACACAAACTTATTTTTCCTCCATAAGAGAGGAACTCAATTGCTGTCTGCTGGGTTCTGATTCAGTTAATAAACTGGGGTGTTCAACGACCATGACAAGCTAAGGGGGAATTCTGAATGAAAAAACTCATTACGGTATTACAGTTTTTATTTTAAAATAAAATTCAACGAGTATGACGGTTTACTCAATATACGGGATGTATTTAGACATGATGGTAGAAGGATATTCAAATTATAAACTTAGCATGCTCAACAAAGGTCATCATTTTATGAAGGCGTCGATTTAGGATTTTTCAAAAAATTTGATGAGATATCATACAATCAGTTTTTTCGGTAACATGTTGGATAGTCTTGCCAAAAAGTGGAAATTTTTCCAATTAATTCGAAAATTCTTGAGTAAACACTTGTCTTCTTTTGGCGGTTACGCACAATTGGAGCATAAATCTGTACCCTGCATATTGAACCAGGGCCAATTGGATGGAATGATAATTGGCAGTTGGATACGTTCGAAAATTAGTCTGTTGCCAAATGTCTACAGATTTCCTACGGATTTAAGAGTATCTTGTGAGAATTATAAAACTATCAGGTTCGTTTTATCACATTTCTCGACACTTGTTTTTGTATAAATGGCACCAAATGACTCAATTGTTGGAACATTTGGTCAAGGTATTACGACGAGTATTACTGTTGTTGAATTACAAGGATATAATAATGCTTTCAGTTTTTGAGGATGAACTCTTGTTGGTGAACACAAAGTCACGATAAAGTATAAATAAATTATTGACTGTAATATGAAACAAATAAATACCTAGTTCTTCCATACAAAAAAGAGTCTACCTGATGTAGAGTAACCGCGCACAAGAAATATCCGCACGTTCAAAAATGCGCACACGGAAAAAACCTCACGTGTTTTAAAGCGCAATCAAATGCAGAGTGCATTTAGTTTCAATTCCCTTCTTTCAAAATAATAATAATGATAATAATAATAATTGCTTCTAAATTACGTAATTTCTTTACGTGATATTGACAAATTTTAGTGGTTAAAGAATCACCAATATCGCCAATAATATGTCTAATTTTCTTGCGCACAAGTGACTACTTAAGTTCAGTTCGTTCTTGTTAGAACATGTTAAAAATTAGTTTAGTAGTCATTTATCGTTTTCACATCTTCATATAAGAACTGTAATCACCATTGTGGGCATCTCAGTATAATTACAATAAGCCATTGCAACTGGGTCCTTTTTGAAGAACATTGCAGAAATATATGTCAGATGTAATTCAATGTCCGAGGTGGTATTAGCCAGGAAAGTAGTTATTTTCTGTCTGAAAAAAAGGTGGCATTTCTTTAAAGTGACGGCACATAGATGTGAGGACTGAGCTCGACGGGTCAGTCTCGATGAGACCTTTAACGATATTTCGGAAGAGCATAGTTCATGAAAATATCTATAAAACAGAGACAGATCGTCAACATTTCTGCGGTGTTCCAGAGAAGCGAGCGAGTTTGTGAGCGAAGTATCACCAACGAGACGAATGGCTCTTTTTTGGAGATTATCTAAGAGTTTCAATGTGTGTTTGGATACTGCATTCCATATTTGGAAAAAGTATTCCAGAACAGATCGGATTTGTGCTTTATAAATCAGTTGACGGGAAAATCTTTCGTTAACCTTGAAATTCGATTGTGGAATACCAAAATTATTGATTTATCAGACTACTAAATGAACTAATACAAGAAACGAAGAATAGTTTAATTTCACTTACTTTCGATATATCTTTGGTTGGCAACACCGCAAATATTCAACACGCCGAAAATATATCGCATGCGTTATCGGTGAAATATAATTTGATGGTTGATGCTGCCGTATCACCGGTCGATGGTAGGCAAATTCATTTTCTTTTTTGGTTAAAAAGTTTATAATTTCGCCCGAGGAATTTCTGGAGCACTGTAATTTTTTGCAATAAAAGTGGAATTGTTTCTGATTGATATTTTAGCATCAAAAGGGTAGTCAGAGTAAGTATAGGCCTAATCTCGTATACTTATCCCGATTATTTTGACCAGATAGGAGGGCCTTGATTTCAGTAGTGCTACGGATGATGGACGAAATCAATACGTAATGAAATTATAGCTGCTTTTTATCTTTCGTCGAGATCATTTTGAATTTAGTGCCCAAATGGTTTTTTGTTGAAATGAAATCCAAATTTAACATTTCCAGAAAAAAATGTGGGAAGGGCTTTATGTCGGAAATTTAACTGAAAAAATAACGTTCAGAATTATGAAGAATGTGTAAAGAAATAACCCCTAACATAACATAGCATAAAATGAAAATTGGACTGAATACAATTGAAAAAAAAATAAAAAATTGAAAAAAAAATTAAATGGAAGAATGTTCCGTATATGTGAGCATATTATTCTTTTGAGCACAACTAACATTCGATTTTAAACGATTTATTAACGAGATACGTTGAAATAATTTCTCCGTAAACACCGTAATGCACTAAAAATGGTAGTGAACATTATCAAATTGTACCACCGGGAAACCGGTCAATTTCCTGGTAGGATAATTCAATTTTAATAGCTTCATAACATTTTTTGACGTTACAAGTATATATGAATATATATATAGTGAAGAGAGTGATTTTGGATTTAATTCCGAGAGTTCCATCATCTGCTGACGGCCGTTTCGTTGTTTACAACTCGTCAGAGCAGATTTACATAGAGCTCTCGAAATCAAAACGAGTTCACTCTGAATTTTAATACCTTACGACAAAGACAATGATAAGTTTCAACTAAGGACTGTAGATGTCAGAAGTTATTATATATATATATATATATATATATATATATATATATATATATATATATATATATATGTGAGGTTCTATTGATAAATTTCTTGGTAGGCTCTTTTACCAAGAATCCGACTCTGTGTGGAACCATAGAAACTCAACATCTACAGATCTTAGGTAAAGAGTCAATATACGGGACTCTGATTCAGTGGCGCGTCTAAAGAGGTTGGTAAATAAAAAATATATGAATTTCGTAAATTTCACAAGTGTTATTCTACATGCTAGACTAGTACACCATTTAATTTACGGAAATTGGTGATGTATAGTTCAACTAGTTTGATCTGTATTTTTACAATATACATACCATTATTATCCTTTATTTTCCTCTGGGTAAAGAACTGAAATCATGTGATGCAATGTATTTCCTTTTGAAGTCTGCAATTGAGTAAATTGAAAATAATAATTCAACGACAGTTTTCGGAATTTATGTACGAATTTGAGTCGAAGTTTGTCAATAATACTCATAGTGAGTATAGGTCCGTGTGTTCTTTTTTATATTGTTATATTGTTAATTATTTCATCTGCCTGTTTGTGCAAATCGTAAATGGCTATTTCGTTTAAATTTTAAATTAGTACTTACACTAATTCTTAACAACAAAATTAGCAATTCTCCAAACGGCTCCAATTTGAATTTGAATGCGTAATAACCCTAAATTTGACCTGATCAAGGTACTATGTTAATTTTAATAGCACACGATAGGTTAAATCGCTCTTTTACCTTTTTTTTTTCTACTCACTCCCGGCCCAGGGCAAACGCGTGCTATGACTAAATTGTTTTCGTTGCAAAAGATAATTGCCCAAAGAAGAGCACTTACAACTTCAAAATGCACTCTGTAATTACTGGCCGAATATAAAAAGAAGTGTGTGTAATTAACTTTCGGCTGCCAGAAAGTATTTCAAATATTCGATTATGTTTTCACGTACGTTGTGCAATTATTTTCGAATGTTCTGGTTCCTTCGAGTAGTGTTAAGTGTTGAATAAAGGATTTAACTTCGTTCTCAAGAATTCTAGCGGATATGTTGATCTTCTGAAGATGTATTATCATTATTATTATTGTTCAAAGGGACTGGACACTTGCCGAAATCAGGTCTATCTCGTACTTTTCTGAAAAATTCCCACAAGGTTTTCCTGTGGGATGATATCTACTTCACTATACAGTGTCCGAAGATATCCAATCTCATGTGAACCAGAGCTTTTCATTCCAGTATGTGGGAGACTGTTTCGTCATCACAAAACCTGCATAGTGTGCAGTCTTGGTGTATATCTAGTAGAAGTAGGTGGCAGTGTCCTGCCAGGAGTCCTAGCACCTCTCTGGGAGAGTTCCGACTCAGTTCGAAGTGTCTTGGTAGATGGAATGGTTGGCCCCATCTCTATAATTTTTATGTGAATATTGCTCCTAGAAAGATTGGGGCACATTGGGATTGATTTCCACTAAGGTTTTGAGTATGGTGATCATTTGTATTTGGTTTCTCCAAAAAATGTGTTCTACTCATGTGAACACGGATGTGTTGTCTGGTGTTGAACGCAGTTGTACTCTTGCATTCCTTTTTAAATGGACATGCTATAGCATTATGATCTGATAAATGTCCGAAAACATGAGACAGAAAGATTTTCCTATCATCGGTGAGCCCTTGCTGGCAGATATCACAAATTAAATTAGTGATTGGCCCTGTTTTTGTAATAACCTTTGTATGGTTCCTAAAAACGTGCTGATTTGATGTTATATTATTAATGACACTTTGCAGCTGGCATACAGACAAGGAAATTCTGCTCCTCTAAATTGCCTATGCAAATACTGATGTCGATTATATTTCTCGATGGTTATACACTTAAAACGACAGGTTTTACAGGTAAACATACTGTCTATGATTAATATGAACTTACCTTTCAAGTTATTCAACTCCTACAACAACTATAAACAAAATATCTACGCACCCACTATAAATAGACCACAGACATTGAAATACCGGCAATTGCAAATTGAGGTTATAATCGGTAGCATTCTGCATTCTTCCCGGTTCCCCCTCATGCACAGGCGTAGACGTCGCGCGTTTATTTAGAAATAGGTTACTGAATTTTACCTAATTGCTGTACATTCACAATGTTTCAGAGAGAAAACGCAGTGGAACTGAAACTCGCATGGTGAATTTAAAGTATTACTTAAGATTATTCAGTTACGAACTGACATTTACATGGTGAAATTAGAAAAACATAATAAATAACAGAAAAGTACAATATTACATGACAAAAATAAGTTTTTGCAGTGAAATTACTAGATTTGGTGATAATTCAGTAAATATTCTGTTTTACTTCACGGAAAATATTTTGTTTTTTTCCACCTATTTTTATCAGTGTTCACCATTAAAAAAATTCAAAATATGTCACGTTTTGAAAACACCGGAATTACACCGATACGATGCGGCAACTCACTTTTTCAATTAGCTTCGCCAGAACAAAAAATCTTGAATTTGTCAAGAGATTAGGTCGATAGCTATTTGCCTGTCAATTAGTTTGACCGAGGACATTATTAATCCCTAAAAACGTTGGAAGAGCACGAGCTTTAAAAATACCTTGTACCGTGAGAAAGTCTCACCACCTCTGGACAACCAACCACCCTTAATACTATATAATCCAGTCAAATCGTGACAGGTAAAATGACGTTATTCCTTTTTCTGCTATTTATGAGAATTTCGGGTTCCTTTTTTCGAATAGGTAAGTCTCCTATTCGTATTCATCACGTACTCCTTTGCTTGTGTCACGACTTGTTTGGCAAAACGAGTTTTATTATTACGATAATTCAAAAATAACAACGTGGTGTTTTCCTTCCGAATGACACGTATTTCACCGTAATTCCAAAGAGCCGACTCAAAGGCATCAAGAAATTAGTTTCGGTTAGAAGTCTTCCTAAAATATTGGTTCCTATTATGATAGCTGATCTACTCTACGGAGGTCCGAAACAGGTTGTAAATATGCTTGTCTGGACAGGTAGCAATAAATGTTGCACGTGATCGGTGGACAGTATTTATTTAGCAATAATGAACGGTAATGAACACACGATTTTGTACGAAGGCGTAGAAGGTCCAACAACAAAATATTTTTCGAAACATTTCGAATTGCCACTTTGAACTGACAATTATCACTTTGAACTGACAATTGCCGCTTTGAACTGGCAATTGCCACTTTGAACTGGCAATTGCCACTTTGAACTGGCAATTGTCACTTCGAACTGACAATTGTCACTTTGAACTGGCAATTGTCACTTTGATGAATTGGCACTTAACATTTTGAATTTTATATGTATTTGCCTCATACATGTGGTAACCAAAAAGGTATAATATTTTGACACGGCCATCTGTAGACTTCAAAATGTCATTTTCTTTTGATGTTTTTGGAAATTTCCTGAACGGAATTTAAAGTGAAGGGAGTGTTTTCGATTGAATTCCGAGAGTTCCATCATCTGCTGACGGCCGTTTCGTTGTTTACAACTCGTCAGAGCAGCTTTATGGAGCTCTCGAAATCAAAACGAATTTTTTTTTCACAACCAGACACCATGATCATAAAAACAACTTTTTTCGTCGACCTCTACAAAAAATGACATTTTTCATCGACCTCTACAAAAAATGACATTTTACGTACTAATTTCCGGACGAAAAATCGACTATTTTTGAAGGCAAACACTTTTCGTGTTTGCGGACGAAAAATACTTGCCTAAAAAAACAGTCGATTGTTGATTCGAAAATCGGAAATTTGTAGGTAATTTGTAGGCTGTGGTCACTGTGCCGTATCATATTGACCACAGCGGACGAAAAGTATTTGCGGACGAAAATTGTCTGCTGACGAAAAACACTTGCCTGAGAATATAGTCGATTATTGATTCGAAAATCGGAAATTAGTAGGTAATTTGTGGAGGTCAACGAAAAAATTTAATATGCACCTCGGGGAAACACGGTCTTGCCTACTTGTTAGCCTCGGCTGCGTCTTTAATCGATTTTCCAAAATATAAAAATCAATCTCGTTCATAATTTGAGTGTTGCATAGACTATTTCTATTTCAATTTGAATGAAAAATATTTATGAACTGAATCTTACTGATATATGTTTGAAGAACTAATGTGAAATGACTCCTTTCCTTCAAAACCAAGTGGAGTATAATGATTCTTTTTTTTTTGTGCGGTTTCCGATAAAAAATAATTAGTTTTCCTCTATATCGTAATCTGTTTTGCCGTCCTTTGATTTGGCCGCTTGTGTTATTTTCATAAATTCGCAGTGCACAGAAGAATATTTCTGTTTCATAGTTGTATTGGATGATGAATGACTCCTACTCTGAAATTCAAAAACGTGTTGATTTTGGATGTTGGAGTGTTTGAGGAAATATTCAATACGAAAAATACGAATACGAATAATTTTGGTTTGTATAACGTGTGTTTTCTTCTTGTTGAGAATCAATCAAAGTTTAGTTGCATATCCAGACTGGTTGTTGAACCAATATCAACTACTTATTCGGAACTCAAGGGGGGGCCATGCCCCCCCAGCCCCCCCTCAGATCCGCCAGTGATACGTGGATGAGTCGTCCTACAAAAAAAAATAGGTAGACAGACAAACTACTAGAATACTATTTTTTCCGACGCATTGGCATTTCTTCATGAATATTCTCAGTTGTCACATATTTTATGACTATTTTAAACCATTTATATCCTGCATATTAAGAGTCGTCATATGACGCATAAAGACATACATTTTAGGAATCGTAAGTTGTGATTGGAATACGTTAGTTGCCACCGGTTATCCTATTCTTGAAATATACAATCTTCTCGGAAATATTTTTTACGCGAATATGCAAATAATGAGAGGCACGGTCGGTATGCATCGAAAAGATATGGCAGACTTCTTTCAAAACGACCCCGAGAATTACAATTTTTCGAAAGATTTGTAACAGACTTCTAAAGCATAACTTTTCACCAAGTTTACCGCGAATCATCCGAATCTGATAATGGGAGACCTTGTATCATTTGCACTGAACTGACAAAAACAAATGTTTAGCGTAGCTAACTTTTTAGGTGCATTATGTTTCACCATGTTTCATAGTATCTTTGCCAAAGCTTGCTAACGAAGTCTCCAGAACATGAATTTTGAAGAACACATCAACTTACTATATTTTTTTCTATTTTACAGATGTTTCTGATTTAATTTTCATATCTGTCCATCGGGGATGTCAAGAGGGTAAACTTTTATGAAACTAAATTATCTGACTGTCAGATTTTTTCAATATTTTTACGGATTGTTCTAATTTTAACTTTTCGAGTTTTTTCGTCTATTTTCGAGAAGGATGAGGTTGCGAGAACCCCGACCAATATTTTCCTCGTCGTAATTTTCTATATCTCAATTTTCTCTGCTTTCGGAGGGGGGGGATAATGACAGAAGAATCATAATTGCCGACCTCAAAAACCCCCATATACCAATTTTGAATAGAATCGGTCGTAATAACAAAAGTCGTCCGCCATTTTGGAGCCGCCATTTTGTTTTTTCTCCAAACAAAATTTCATTGCATTGTCATCGGAATTATGAACACCTGCCAAATTTCAAATCAATTGGATGATTAGAAGTGTGTCATATTTAACTTGCAGGTGAACAGGTGAAACTAAATAAAAACTTGTAAAAACAAGGTTAACAATCAAAATTTTCAGTTCACTGTACACTTTTGTGACCCACGCGCCGCGCCGTATACAAAAAATTATACTCTTAAATGTTATATGTATGGCGAAAGAATGGTTTTGGTAAATATATCTCGTTCTAATATAAACTTTGTAAATGTTTTTTCATGTTTCATATAAAATATCGGCTTCAGTGTATTTATTCAGTTAATTTTGCAGTCACTTATAAAATCGTTGTATCTATACAGAAATTCTCGCTTATAACGTTCCACATTTATCGATTCTGCTATATAAAATTACCAAAACTCCCACTAAATAGAACATTCACCGCTATGGTCACGCCTGATCAATATTTGAATAAAAAAGGTAAATAATCTACACTTTTCGTTGAAATTATTGATTCGTCATCTATATAATGAGTTATATTTAATTTTCTCACACACCTTTGGGCCTTACGTGCTCCGCCCGATTACCCAAAAATTATAAAATGACGCTTTGTGATTCTCCGCCTTTTTCGGTAGTTTCATTTCAGGGTTCCTTGTAGATTAGAAGTAGAGCTATTAATTTAAAGATACTTATTCAAGGGTTTATTTTTAATTCTGAGCGATTTAAATGGAGGCGTGGTTCAGGGTTATCATTTAAAATTGATTTTTTTTTAATAATAATAATTTTTATCACATTGAAAAATAATAATCACTTTCACCCATTGCAAGGATGTAATTGGATATTATTCATGTTTAAAATATGTGACAATACTGAAATATATATAGGTTAGTATGTTTCTAACATAGTTATTCGCCTAACAAGTGCGGAAAGTAGTTCTTTTCCGCACGCGACAGCAGTTGCACGAAGGATGCGGAGCGGAGTACGGGCAAGCTATCAAGGATGGAACAGACATTTTCCGCAAGAGATAGGTACAATGTTTTTTCTACGAGTGTTTTTGTACATGTTATTTATGAAAAAAAAGGTTTTTGATAAACACGATTTAATAATAATGCTACAAAATGACACATAAGACAGAATAGTTATACATACAGTGTGACCCACTTAAGATCGGAGCAAGGGTGCTCCGATCTAAAATCTACTTTTTCCAACTGATTGAAATGTGATTTGTTTTTTTCATTAGGTAGACATTCAAAAAGTCTACCAGGACACCAAATTTCATGAATAAATCTCCATTTCCAGGTCCTATAATCTCATTTTTCAAGTTCAAAAATATAAAAAAAATATTAGCGATTTTTTTAGAAAAATTCTAACTACACCACTGGATTCACGACATTTTTAAACGGTTCTTATGTAAATAACGTTGAAATGCGTCAATCAAAAAAAAATGGGAATGAAATTTGAAAAATATGCCATTTAATCAACCCACCAATTCAATTTAAAAACGTTTATCAGAACTTTGACTACACCACTGGATTCTAGGAGTCTCGAAATATCACTGACTGTAATTTCATAGAAATCTGTTGTGAATAAAAAAATAAAATAAAAAATTATGATGTAAAATGACAATTTTCCTGAAATTCCATTAACATAAGTATTTTTCAAATTTTAGTATCCCATTATTTTCTTATTTATAAATAGAATCTGATGAAACTTTGACCAATGATATATCAATACCTCCTGAATACAGAAGTGAATTCCGAATATTGATAAAAATTCTGAAATTGAATTGTTGGGTTGATTGAATGGCATATTTTTCAAATTTCATTCTCTTATAACTTTTTTTATTGATTGACGCATTTCAACGTACTAGTTGGCCCTAGAAATGATGAAAATTGATGTCCCGGTAGACTTTCTGAATGTCTACCCAATGAAAAAAAAATCATCCCAATCGGTTGGAAAATGTAGATTTAATAAGGGTGCTCCGGTTTTAAGTGGGTCCCACTATATGAACCATTTGAAAATGTCGCAAATCTAGTGGTGTAGTTGGAATTTTTCTAAAAAAATCGGTAGTTTTTTTTTTCGATTTTTTATTGGTTGGAAAATGTATATTTTATAAGGGCGCTCCGGTCTTAAGTGGGTCACACTGTATATTTGCACACTGTGCATTTTAACGTAACTAACGTATTATATTGTAACTAATGTATTATGGGTTGTTATATGATGTTATGATGTTGATAATTTTTGATGAAGATTACTTAAAGGAAGCTTAATATTTAATGATACTATACCTATAGTTGTGCCTAGTTGATTTTTCTACAAATTACACAAAATATCTATTACTTTGTTTGATGATTGGATGTGGTGGGTTGATAATATGTTGGTATCTTTTCCATATTTGCTATACCATAAACACCCTCTGTTCTGGGTAATGAATTCGTATTCAAGGCAATGGAGCTTTTGCCTGTCCACCCAAAACACCCAAAAAATGTGATTTACTAGATTAAGTTGTCCAGAAACAAAATATTTATTATAATTATTATTAAATTGCATTCTGTACCAACAGGAACAAATCAAAATGTTTGTCCCGCCTCCATTCCCCTCCTAAGAGGCCTCATACCGTTGCTGATTGGCCGCGCACCGTCTGCCCAATTTGAAACTAGCGGCACCACACGCTCTGGTAACCCCTAGCGATCATGCAATTACGGAACAAAAGTGGTGCCGCTTCGTGGAAATTAACTCGCTCGATCGAATTATACTCGTAGTGGGAGGCAAGCGCATGCTGAACGAGAGACGGAGACGGACCAAATTCTCATAATTCCTTAGTTGTCGTTTCTCCTTTGAGTGAGTGTGTATGTTAGTTTGATTGATGTTGATATCTGTATTTTCCGTTCAGTTTGTGTACTGTGATATTTTTCCGTTTGTGTAAACTCACCTAGGTCAGTTTTCCTGAAAAAATGGGTGAGTCTTCGTATTTATTTATATTTTTTCTGGGGTTTCTCTTGTAGCTTGGCAAAAAATGTCATAACCTAATTTTGGCAAATACTAAAAAAGGCCAAATATTTTGATTAGGATTCTGTTTTTCTGTAATATTGAGTTTTTTCAAAGAAAAGTGAACTAAGTATGGAATTATAAACCTGGAAACTTATTACAAATTGAGATGTTTTCAGAGGTTTCACCAAGAGACATGAAAAAAATGACTACCTAGGTACCTACTTGTTCTAACCTAGAGTGACTGACTCATCAGGGAAATAAATTTTCATACCTATACAAAATTATTAAATTGCGTACAACTCTTGTGGTGGAGACTACCCATTTGCATTGGTAAATTTTTTAATTATTGACTGTTGTCGTTTTTTCCCGTTTTAAAGAATTTCCAGTATAATTATTGACACTCAATTGCTTTGAAGAAAATTTTAAGGAGATGACATGCGGTTGTTTAAAATTTTGTAATCTCTTCGAAAGTTGTACTAGAACAAAAATTGTATATCCAGTTTGGTAATGATTAGAAATACCTACACTTGAATATAGGTGAAGAGACAATGCATCTGACACATGATCTTATGATATGAATGGAGCATATTTTCTCAGGTGTTTTCATATAGAATTGCTGAGGATAAAATACGTACAGAGAGAGCTCAAGAAACAAGAAAACACAATAAAGAGATCTGCTACTGTTTTTTTTTTCCTGGGTGTCTATATTGCCGTTATCGAGGACGTTATAATATTGATATATCTACATAGAAATGCGGTCTTCTTCTTCATTCACCTTATTCGTGATGGTTCACAAAATATTTGATTTTATTTCGATGGATAATTGGATCATTAATATTTACCTACTGTCAGGCAGTGGCGTACCCAATCTTTTTTTCTGGGGGGGTTATCAGTTCAATCAATGATTCAATAGTTTCAAAGAAAAAAAAAACACATTTTATTTTGAAAACACCCGGACTACACGCTTACAGATGAAAATAAACTAAATGATAAATATCAAATAAAAAATGTCTTTAGTAACAACAAAAAATCCATATAACTAGGACAACGCTTCGACGGCTCGCGACAGCACGATAACCACCAATAGGAAACGAAGCTTCCAGATCTAAGAAATGTCGTGAACTATTCTATCGGTCGCATATTGGGGGGTTCTAACACCAACCCCCCCCCCTCTTGGGCTCGCCACTGCTGTCAGGACTATAATACCAAAATTGTTCATTGACCCCTACAAAAGATAAAGGATTATATACTTATATCTATGCATAACTCAATATTGGCTTTAAGGTGTGCTTATTTGTCCAAATCACCATGTAACCCATGAAATTGTGACATGGGTAAGTATCTGAGCGAAACTTTTACTCAGCATTCATCTCCAATTCAACTTGTGACCGTATTTGAACAATTATACTAGCATCAGAAGCTTCCACCCTTGATTATTCTTTATTATTACTGAAAAGAATGAATGAAGTCACCATCAAGCTACTGCTGAGGGTTTATGCAAATGGCCCATTGTCCTCAGCAGATTCAAACCAATTGAAATTCGTACAGCGACTCACTCTTGAGTTTTTGAAATACAGATAAACATCAGCATTCAGCAGTGTACCTAACTAGTCTGGGAAATAAAGTTGCCTTCAAATTTACTTTCTTCAAATTTACTTTCTTCAATTCCAGCTGTCATGCATGCAATCCTTGATTTTAATTCGGAAATTATTGTCCTGTTGTATTGAAATTCGGACTGTTCGAATGTGAAATGTTAACTAGTCCATTGTCACAGAATGATATGAAAATGTACAAAAATACCTATATTTTATAACTCAGTATAAGTTTTTAGAATTTTCTCATAAAGATCTCAAGAAACCAAAATGTTTTTTAAAAAATTACACAGTATAAGACATACCTAGTACAGCTTTGGGAAATCATGTATTAAAACAAAAACCAGAAAAAAAAGTCGCCGTGTTATACTGTAAAACATGCCGTAAATAGCAAAATATCGTGTTTCACCATATTTTTTTGCAGCGTATACTATAACGACTACTGCACTCCCTACTTGTCTAAAGCCGCGTACAGACCAAGTTCCAATGGAAGCCAACGCCAACTCGATCGAATGTGATCGTTCGTGTTGGGATTGGAAATGATTTCTTGTTGTCGTCCACACCGGATTTGCAGTTGGGAACTGGAAACCGTTGGTTGTGGTTCGGTCATTTTGCACGAAGGCTCTCTATTTTCTTCTTCACTGCAGCTACTTCGCACCCAAGTTCAACTGCAATATTCTGCCATATGTCTATCTTCTTTTTTGCCAGTTTATAATTCATGTTGGTTGGATCCCATAATATCGGATTCTCCCGGTATAGCTGAATTAGTTTCAGACACAAATCATCGTCCCACTCCATATTGACAAATGAAATAAACGATAATCTACACCTGACTCCAGTCAGAATACTTGCCAACGACTGAAAGTGTGGAAACGGTAAAACATCTCGTCCAAACCAAATCGATCATCTCTTTGATGTACCGCCAGGCGACCGAACGCAGACCAACGCCAACTGTTGCCTTGGAATGCATTGGAGTGCATTCGCCGCCGCCGTACACACCGATTCCAACGGCACCAAATATCTGTCCACATGTGCCTTGGAATGCGTTGGACCCTCGGTCTGTACGCGGCTTAATAAAGTTGACATACCTACTCTTTATAATTTTCATTCCAGGTGAAACATTCTATATTGACAAAAATGGAAGTAAGTATTGTGTTAACTCAACTGTCGCATATTACTAATAATCCATATTTACTCGATTCACTTATTTCAAAACACTCTTGGCTGGTGAAATGTTAACAAGAAAGGTGTGTCTGTGTGCTTTTATTATTTATTGAAAAAAAGGCGTGTGAAAACTACAAGACAAATAAAGCGACTAATTAGAAACTGATAAATTAGTGTGGGAAAAAGGAAAAATTACTTGAATTCACGTCACATACACTTTCGAAAAGGATCGGTTATTACAGAAAGAATGTTAGATAACAAATTTCGCGGATTTGAAGTTTCGTAATTTTATTTTTCTACGACCACATAGAAATATGCCCATTTTATTCGCTTTATCGATCAAGGAAGTAGGTCGATCATATACACTTTTTCATGTCTACATCGCGAACTGTACTTTAATGATCATTTCAGTACAGGATATTTCATTTCCCACGACTTTCAGGAACTACCTACTAGACTGTTATTATTGGTATATTAGCGAATTTTATAATCATAAATAATATAGATCGAATCAAGTTTGTTAACGTATTTGTCTAATAATTTGACAAATCAGTGTCACTTTCTTCTGACAATCTATAGAATGCGAGCGCAGCAAGCATCTGCTTAGCAACTTGGATTAGGTTAGGTTAGGTTTTGAGTAGGTACCTTCCTTTTACGTTAAGAAATTCAGTCCATGCCGAAAACGTGAGCAGCTAGAAGAAAGAGACACGCAGAAGACGAACCTTATTTTGAAACCAATTAAATAAGAGTGGTGTGTCTTATATTTAAAAGATGTGTCATGGTATTTCCTAATGCATATTTTTTCGTCAATAATATCTAAATAGTAATAGATTCTAGAATCGTCAATTCTTGAATCGTCAATATTTCTGAAAACTATTCATGATATAAACGTAATTTTCACCTGGTATGCAGAAATTTAAGAAACGTTGGCAACGCCGCTTTGTGCTCTTTCGAAAATTCACTGTATTTGACATTCGACGTTTTCCAATACGAGAGATTTTTAAATTGAATGAATTATAATTTTAATTATTGATAATTATTCTGTACAATTTTGTTTGCGAATCCCTTTTAATATTGTTTGAAATTAAGTACTATTTTATTGTGTACTAGTTAATGTTGGAGATGTAATAGTAGTGGATGATTGATCATTCAATCAAATTCAAATTGTTAGTGTTGTGCATTTTTACATTCTAACATTGAGCGTTTTTTTCAAAAAAAGTATCTTCCAGGCATTTCCGCAGAAAATGTTCAAGGGATTTATCGTTTTCGGACTCTTTATCTGGAATCATCTATGAAATTTTCAGTAAAATCGCTTTGGTGACTATTTGCTTAAATTTTTCCTTTTTTCCGATATTTGTGGTTTCACAGGTCTACACATCAAGTCAATTACGTGAATACAGTGTAGCTATAGTTCGAGTTGTAGAAATCTGTACAAGTCGAAACGTATACGTACCCACTTTTTTCATAAACAATGAAGGATATCCTGGAGTTCCCATTGATGATTCAAGCCACCTGCAATCCAAAGAAACTATTCATCCGAGTCGACGTTATTCACTGGGATTCTTGCTTCCCAGAATTCGCCAGACTTGCAGGAACTTGTCAACGACGTGACATCACCATAACAAACCAGTTAAAAAGAGCATAGAATTCCGAGCAGCCCACTCCGGAATCATGTCGATAACCTTTTTTACGCTAATACAGACGCCTATTATTTGTGTGTCGGTATAGTCTGGTTCACAAGTGCTATTTTTGTCAAAAAGCTGGGCATAGGACACCGAAAATTATGGTTTTGGTCTCGTTTGATTCGGAATGGCATCTAGCAAAAATGTTATAACTGGAAAATTCGGGCCGGCAATAATTGCAAAAGTTATAAACAATTGAGTAAATAAAGAATGGTTTGGTTTTTTTCAACTATTCAAAAAACTATTTCAGATGAACAAAATTTGAAAAAAGATCCTTAAAGAGCATGAAAGTTACTAAAAAATCATGGAGCTATTCTTCAGAGGATTTAGAAAAGATGCCCGTTGAAAAAATCAAGAAATTTAAATTTTTAACTTTTTTATAGACAATCCAAGGCGCCGAAAAATTTAAAACGTAAATTAAGCAATCAGATTTTTTTTTCAATCATCATTATCATTTTTTTCCTTCATTACTAAAAGCTACATATCATAATTAAAAAAAATTACTTTTATTTATTAAATAATTCTTTTAAACAAATGTATTGTTAATGAGATTTTAAAAAAATTATTTGGGTACACAATCCTTGATAAAAGTGATGATTTTTAAGAAAAAAAAATATTTTCTCAAAAAAATATATTGCTAAAAACGCATATTATAGAAAAATATATATTTTTTATTTACCAGGGCCAGGCAGCTCAGTGGTTAAGACTGTCGCGTTCAAAGCCATTGATGCTGCTGGTCAGCTAGATTGAAATCCTAGCGACTACAGATTTTCAAAATTCTAGGGTTTTAGTTTAGAGATAATCAAGTTTTTATGTTGACTTTCGACCGGTAAAAATTGACTAATTAAGAAAAGCATAGTTGATTGAAATAATGGGTCTAATGAATAAACCTTGAGCAAATGCTTTTACTCAGATTTCTTGAAACAGACCTATCCATTTCATTAATTAATGAGAAAGACACACCTATAGTAAAAGCTTTTGCTAGCTTTTATTCATAACACCCATTGGGTGTTATGGATAAAAGCTAGCAAATGCTTATAAGTTTGTCTCTCTCATAACTGAACAAAATGACTAGGTCTATTTCAAGAAATCCGAGTATAAGCATTTGCCCAATGTTTATTCATAAGACCCATTGGTACATTTTTTTTATCATGCTTCTGATTCTGTCGACACGCGTGCAAGGACTTACATCCCAATCAATTTTCACGTTGCGTTGGTACCGTTCCGATATGCTGGACTTTTTTTCGGAAATTTCCCGTTCAAACTTTGGATATCTCAAATAGTTTTTGAAATATTTGAAAAAAAAACAAACCGTTCTTTTTGTAATTGTTTATAACTTTTGTAATTTTTGTCGGCCCCAGTTTTCCAGTTTAGGTAATATTTTTTCTAGATGCCATTTCCAATCGGATGAGACCAAAATCATAAATTTCGGTGGCCTAGGCCAGCTTTTTGACAAAATAGCTCTTGCGAACCAGACTATTTTGGCAGCAACGCATACCTACCACTTCGACACGTTTTTTGTTTTCTCCAAGGTAAATTGATTTGTCTGGTTAAAGTTAACTGTTGTCTATCTAGCTTGTTTCTAAACGGATCTCGATTGTAATTGTTCGAATTTATCTCTCGAGGCGCTTTACAGAAAGTGAAACGACATGTCCGGTGACCTTTCTAGGTATTTCCAATCGGTATGTGAGACATGCGGCGTTTTTTAAGTAGTGAATCACTACGACTGAGCTCTGCGTTGCGAATTGTTGGGTAACTTTCTCGCTGATTTTGAAATTAGATAGATAGGTAGGTGGGTCGGTCGAAATACCTATTTCGATTTCTGCGGTTCTATTCGATGAGATAGGTAGGTGTTATATTCGGTGTTGATTTGAACGTTGTGGCATTCTTCTTCTGAATTTCAATCAGTTCTACAGAGTGACCCATTTAAAAGCTTGAAACTGTTAATTATTATTCGATTCAAAATTTTTTTTTTCAATAGATAGAGCATCAATAGTTCTAGCTGAGTGCCATGAATTCGAAATAAAAATAAAAATTTCAAGGCCTTCTTCGAATTTTTTTCAAGGTAAAAAATTCAAAAAACACACTAGCTATTTTTTCAAAAAGAATTTGATGGTGGCACTGCGTCTATCAATAAAAAAGTGGTAGGTACTGGAATAAAATTTGAAAATTATGCCAACAAATCAAACCTCTACTTCAATTTCAGAATTTTTATCGAAATTTTGACTATACCAGAATATTCCGAAATATATTTGGTCAACAATCGAGTGGTGTAGTCAGAATTTCGATAAAAGTTCTCGTTTTCATTTTCGGCTAATTAAAAGCCTTTATTTCTTATCGTTACCATAGCAACTAAAAAAAATCCATAAATTTTTCTCCTCCTCCTCCTAACTTCAGATTTCATTGATACTAAATAGTACTTCAGGTTTCTTGTAAGAAAATATATTTCTACCAACTATAATAGTAAAATGAATTTGTAAAAAACTGAGAAATTGAGCTACCATCGATTCATTTTTTATTATTTTGTGCAACTAAAGTAGGTTAATTGTATTTTATTTAACCTAACCTAACCTAACAATGTTGGGCATGTGAATTTTATTAAAACTAAATACTGCTTCGAATTTCTTATAACAAAATATATTTCCGCCAACTTGTGGATTGAAGTTAGTCCAGAATGTTTTGAACTCGGTTTTGAACTACCACCAACTGCCCCATTATTATTTTGCGTGACTAAAGTCGGTATTTTATATTTTATTTGGCGTAATCTTAACTGGAGTCTTGGTCCAAAATTATCTCTCACATAACAAACAATTTTAAACAATACAAATTCAGAAGATTTAGAATAAAAATTAAGAACAGATTTAGAAATACAACCACCGATATTGATATCTGAATACCTGCAGCTGCTTAGATATTAACTAAAAAAAATTAATCCTTTTGAATGAACATATACAAAGCCTACTATTTAAAATGGAAAACCATCAAAAACCGTTATTATCCTAGTATTTTTTTCTACGACTCGGCAAAATTTTCAAAATATTCGTGTTCACAAAAAAATCTAGTAATAATTGAATCTCTGGTGGAATTATAAGTGAATATCACAAGTGTCGATAATGAATTCAAACAATTTTTTACCCGATCATAGAATTCATCAAATCTTTCAGCTTTAATATTTCTCTACAGAATGAAGTTTCAATTTTGTTTTCTCTTGTTAAAGTTGAATGTAAAGTGGGTGTTATTGGAAATTATTGGAAATATTTTCAGTCATTGTCGTACATTAACGTCACCTATAAAGCGTGTGAACTTTATATATCCATTCTCATAGTTATTTTTAACATCTGTTTAATATATTATTTATGGCCACTCACCCTGGTTTGCGCACTGACTGGAAAAATTAGGTCGACTTGATTCTATTGTTCATAATTCACCCTATTTTTTTAACATCTCTGCACCTGTATAATAATACCTATAGATTCAGTGCGAATTAGAGAGGACCTATGCCCTCTGATATTCAGAGTATGAAACGTGTAACGAAAGAAATGAAGAACAGCTGATAATTTTTGTACAGAACGTTCTGTTTATTTCGTGCAACGTTATCTCAGAAACTATAATGCGTTCGAAATCTTAAACCATGATTCAACCATACAAATTGTTGGTTAAAAAAAAATATTTCCACTTATACACTTATATGCATATACATATGCACATATATATGAAAAACGCCGTATATAACCTTTGTACATAATCATTTCATTCAGAGGAGGCTGCCAATAAATGAAAATGATTTGCTCTATTCTTACATTGAAGACAAAATATACAGGGTGTTTCCTAAATTGAAGCAATAAATGAAATGGGGAGTAGAAACTGACAAAACAAAATGAAAGAATACATTTTTGTCGAAAAAAAATATTTTTTGGGAGATATTGAATTTTAAAGTTTTCAAAATTAGTAATATTGGACATATTGGACATATATTGAAAAATAAAAAAGTATTTAACTGTTAACAGAATTTCTCATTTTTTTTTTCGAAACATTGCCTGAAAAGTTCAGTTTTCGTATATTCATGTTTTGTTCAAAAAGTAATCGGATATGGTAAGGTAAATGAGGAACTGACACCAATCCAACCAGTGACAGCCACAGTGCTGGAGTCGTATGTTATACACCTACAAAATTCGTGATTCATACTTGGGGCCTATACGGTTTGGCGCCAGCTTCAGACCAAAGAAATCGATACGAACCGAGATAAAAATCGTTGGCGGCTATAACTGAGGGCCTGCAGCGGCGGCGGCAAGGCCAACGTTGCCAAAATACCGATTTGGACAGAGATTTACTGAAAATAACAGTTGGGTACTGTAAAGTCGACGATAAAAATATTAGGGACCATTAATTATACCTAAAACAAATGAAAACTTGGAAATGAGCAAATTATGTAAATAGAATAATATAAGTACATGTTGTTACAAAAAAAATTGTTCAAAATAAAAAACTTGAAAAGAAACACTACTAATCTCCGACAATATGCTCAATAGTATACGAATGCGCAGGAGGGCCACAAGAGTTTTATTTTCAACGGAGTTACAAAGTTGGTGGGATTTGGGAAAAGTTGCACAATCCAAGGTCCTTTTATATGGGGTTGAATTTCGAAATATTTTCAATAGAGTAATATTTTTGATATTGGTTTTTATTTATTTTTGACGATATTTGCCACTTTGAAATTGCCACTTTTTGAGCTTAACAAGATGGCTTTTACAGATTTTCACTGTAAAATTACAAAATTTGAAGTCATTTTGTATTTAGAAGTAGGTAGGTTGTAGTGGTTTGAATGTGTTTTCAGCTTATTTTAGACATTACTAAAAATCCTCAATTACCTCCAATTACGGCTCAGAAATAAGTTGAAATATCTTTTAAACAAATACAAGTGACAACATAAAAATCGAGATAAAAATCATAAATAATATTAACTCCGCATGTAAAATATTTATCATTTCACATGATATAATAAAACTACAGTGATATTTGAGCTACTTCAGAATACATGATGGCTTTAAATTTTGCAATAAAAATAACAGGGCCGTACTTTTGTAAGGTTCATAGTAAAAATCTGTAAACGACATATTGTTAAACTTGAAAAGTGGCAATGAAACTGCATATTTGATTTTTTGATGTCTCTTAAAATTAATCTAGGAAAAAAACCCGGGAAAACACCTAAAAACAAAAAAAAAACGGAAAAAAAACGAAAAAAAAACAGCTAGGACGAAAGAGAAACAATTTTCTGTATTTTTTTCCTGGATTCTTTTCTGTTTTTTCCCGGGAGTTTTTTTTTTTTTTTCGTGGGTATTTTCACCCCTTGAAATAACGTCAGAAATACATAAAAACCAATATTGAATATATTTATTCAAAATTACCCGAAATCCGAAAAAGTTTTGCAAACTCCATATAAAAAGACTTAGTATTGTGCAACTATGTTACTCCAACCTTTTCCAATATCCGAATCCGAATAAATTATGAGATAAAATTACATTTTCCTGAAATTCCATTAACATGTTTTTCAAATTTTATTATCTTATGATTTTCTTATTTATGAACAGATTTCGATGAAATTTCGACCAGTGATATATCGAGACCTCTTCAATACAGTTGTGTATTCCGTATTTTGATAAAAGTTCTGAAATCGAAATTACCTTATAACTTTTTAATTGATTGACGCATTTCAACGTACTTTACGTATATTATGAACATTTTAAAAATATTGTGAATCCAGTGGTGTAGTAAAAAAATCGCTGGTAATTTTTTTAGATTTTTGACCTTGAAAAATAAGATTAGTTGGCTCTGGAAATGGAGATTAATGTAAGTTTTATAAGGGTGGTCCCATCTTAAATGGGTCACACTGTATGAACTGCACTCCTCCAAAATATGAAAATATCCATCGTCAGTATTCTTCAGCAATGCCAATTATCTCATAATTTCGAGAATTTTCGTTTTATTTTTCTTGAATTTTCGTTTTATTTTTCTTGTATTTTCAGCGTGGCAACGCCGGCGACGAGGGCGGAATTTGTTCCTGGTCGTGGTGCCGCGCCGCGGTGCGTTAGTTATGTTATGACCTAGGTAGCGGTGCCGTGGGCGCGCGTGGGCCCGTCTCTTTGGCCCACGCCGGTCGCCGGTCGCCTCACGAGGTTCCCACGACTACGGACCGAGTCTCAGCTTTTATTTGCACCACAACTTGAGGTTAATGTCATTACACGCGTATCGCCATCGCCAGCGCCAGCGTCGGTACCCATGTATTCTATAAACTTTGTTTTTTTATAATTAATAAGCATTGTATAGGTATGTAACTCGCACGCAGAAAAAAAATGTTTGAATCAACAAAAATTGCATAGATTTATCAAAATCTGATGGTCATATATCAACGACAAAATATTTTGTTATAACAACATTTTTTTTTGTTATTTTCCTATTAAATATTTTGTTCAAGTCTATTCACACATTCTCACACTCATTTCTAACAGAAACAAGGAGATGGTAAATCACTGAAAAGGGAAGACGGATCTGTTGCCATTTATTCCTATTCCGGATCATTACAATTTACATCACTCAGACTGGCTATTTTACCTACTCTGGTCCTACGCGATGGAACCAGTTCTAGGCCGCGCCACCTTGCGAGAGGTAGAAGAAGCACTCCTAGTATAGAGATCATCCAGAGCTTTGCTCTGTACATTCAACATGGAGCATAATGTTGAAACATAATAATAATGGAAGTGGGAATAAAAAGAAGAAAATTACATTTGAAAAGGGTTGTTGGTAATGCACATTTGAATTTTGAAAATTTTCATACACTTTTGACTCCTATCGAAT
The DNA here is from genome assembly GCA_958298965.1 of Chrysolina haemoptera. Taxonomy (NCBI): domain Eukaryota; kingdom Metazoa; phylum Arthropoda; class Insecta; order Coleoptera; family Chrysomelidae; genus Chrysolina; species Chrysolina haemoptera. Next base: position 9,606,194 of record OY282595.1, on the reverse strand, counting down.
CAATTCTCAACTCTCGTTCTCTTTGTCCTTTAACTTCCAATCCAGAAAATACAGGTCCTCACCACTTCTCACTTTCTGGTTGGAAGACGTCTGACAGCGATTCCAGAACTTCTTCCTGGCCCCAAGCGCGGTACCAAATATGAAAGTGAGGGTAATTACCTCCCTCCAGCAAGACAACGAACAGGGAAAACTCATTCATTAAGAAATACAGTCCTAAAAAAAATGGCAGCTCCAATATGGCGTACAAGTTTGGTCATTTTGGTCCGATTCGATTCAAATTTGGTATGTAGGGGTTTTCAGGGTCGGGGACTATGAATTTTTGACCAAAATTCATGAATTCAAGACGGTAGCTCCAATTTGGCGAAGGGTTTTGTAATTATGGTCGGACTCTCTTCAAAATTGATATGGGATGGAAGATCATGAATGTTTTGCTAAAATTCATAAATTGGAGATGATGGCGGCTTCAGTTTGGCTGACGAGTTGATATTTAGATGGCCTTCTCATTCAAGAGCTAGATAGCTTACAGAAAACAGGCCTTGTAATAACTATTCTCTATCAGAAATCTATAGATTAATGCGTACCAACTAAAAAGCAGAAAATAAAATATTATTAAAAAATTATTTTTTACTTTTTAGTGCATTTGAATAAAAGCTTGTCTTTAAAAAGTTTTTTTTATTAATATTCATTTTTCAATACTTACTTTATTCAAGTAAATGGAATGAATTAGTATGTCTCTATTTTTGTGTACTCAGTTGACGGCAAACTGTTTACATGCAGGCTGCTACAAATCCAACTGCCAGACTAATTTGATTAATTTCACCCGATCGGTACGCCACTGTCACGTCAATTTTCCCACCCAGTACACATCTCTGCTAATATCGACAAACGTTTTCCATTTAGCACTATCGCGTCGAAACGATGCAATCGCGAAATCCCTTTTGTGCACCGTAACCAATTTTAAATTATTTTAATGGACTCGGGGTCTGTGAGAATCCGCTCTGATCTGCGACAAAGTTACAGACTGGGACAGAATAATTATCGCATGAACTCAATTATGGGATGTGCGAGTTTTTGACACAGATTGGAACGCCCGAGGACGGAAATCAGTCGAAGAAGGTACTGAATTGTAATGAATTCAAGATATACGTTGGCAGAAGTGGACGATGAGCAATTTGCTGGAAATTGATGATAGTTAAGAAGGATTCCGCCGCTGAAAACGACACCGAATTAAGACTGCAAGAGACACTCCACCAGCCGATAGCGATTCTAAACTAGCTGATAGCGATATTAAACTAGCCGATAGCTATAATAAACTAGCTAATAGCGATACTAAACTAGCCGATAGCAATAATGAACTAGCTGATATCCATCGATACTAAACTAGCCGATAGCGATATTAAACTAGCTGATAACGATATTAAACTAACCGATAGCGATAATAAACTAGCTAATAGCGATACTAAACTAGCCGATAGCAATAATAACCTAGTTGATATCGATACTAAACTAGCCGATAGCGATATTAAACTAGCCAATAGCGATAATTAAATAGCCGATAGCGATAATAAACTATCCGATAGCGATAATAAACTAGCTGATAGCGATAATAAACTAGCTGATAGCGATACTAAACTAGCCGTTAGTTATAATAAACTAGCTGATAGCTATACTAAACTAGTCGATAGCGATAATAAACTAGCTGATAGCTATACTAAACTAGCTTATAGCGATACTAATTTATTAGCCGATAGCGATACCAAACGCAACTGCCGTCGTGTACTACTTTCCGCACTTGTCAGGTAAATAAGTATTACAGCTCACGCTTTTTATTAAAAGTTTTTGTTCAAAAATATTTTCAACACACTACTTTGTAACTTCATCTATTAACACTCTTTACAGCTATAAAAAATGTCACTTTAAATGACAATTATTGAAAAACACTTATTATTTTTGTATCTTATTGATATGCCATAACATTGTATTGTCATTCTCCTGCGAGCTATGTTTAAAAAGTTATTTCAAAATCGATTGTGAAATTATTACCTACTATTATCCTTATTATTATTATGAAATGCTTATATGCAGTGGGCGAAAATTGAAATTTTGACACTGACTACTGATGTACTATTTTTCAGTTGCCATTTCAATGTGAAAAATGTCAATTTACAACACCAATGCGAAAAAAGTAAATTACTAGTGTGAAAATTGAAAATAGCAGTAATCGAATGGAACAAAATAACTGATAATCAAAGCAATCAGCTTCGTATTATGCTCGAAATGTTTCTGGTAAAAGGGATTTATTGCCATTTTCGCCACTTCTTCTATATCGGTTGCCTCAGAATATTCATCTAGTTCTTCAGGTATCCTTATTTTGATAATTAAAAATTTCTAATATCTCGTTTATTTCATGAGATTTGAATCACCACAAAAGATCTCCTTACCTTACCTTACCTTAGTAACGCCTGCTCTATGAAATATATACTTCCGTGTCCAAAAATATTGCATCATACACTTGTGAAAAGTGTGTTACAACTGGTGTGTTCACCCGTGTTTTAGACATCCTCTTTTCACACCTCTATTATAAATAACTAGCAAAGACTCCGTTACAAAGTTATATGTATACATACAAGTGAAGTTATCAATGCCGTTCAATAGGTACCTTTAGATTTTGGGTCAGACTCCAGGGATTTAGACTGTTAATTGGTTTGAGACTAACCTTGAGGAAGGCAATTTCAATTTTATGTAAGTTCACAAATGAAATTAACAGTTCCAGCTTGGTGTAATTGATTTTGACAGTGTCCACATTTGGGACATATCAGGTTTTTGGACCTTCCTGTCTTAATAAATGTTTTGCCTTTACTAGGTTCCTTTTTAGACTAGTCTGTGATCTATAATTTTCTGACAGTCTGCTTTGGAACGATTAAAGTGTTTTTACAGTAATTCATCTCCACATTGAATTAATTTTTTGAAAAAACAATACGAATCGAATCTCATTTCTTGACATTATTACCGAATCAAAACGTTCTTATCGGTTATATAGAAGAGAACAAGGAACGATTTAATACAGTTTGTGTTACTACAAGAGAAACAACGCAGTCGATTTGTTATAGAATCACTTTAATTTACCGTAAGTAATTGTTAACCTCAACTGTTTTTGTTCGATGCGTACTTTGCTGGCGCTCTACGATATTCCCAGGGCCTACTTTCCGTTGAATATTTGCATTGCGTTAGACACGGCGGAATTTTTTCACGTGTCTGCCTTGTATGAAACCACTGAAATGTGAATAGTTCTGTTTTTTGGGCGTGTGAGAATCGTAAGGAATTTTCGGTTGACTATTGTATGAGTTGTTCGAGTAGAAACGTCATTAATCCTGAAATGAGTAGATATTACGGGTGTGAAGTTGTCCACATCCACAAATGTACACTGAGAAAAATTTTAAAAAATCATAGAATGCACAAATGGCTTTGTACACGTTTCTGCCCGGAATATGCTCCTCGTTTATCCCTCATACCACGTAGGAGTTTTCCAGGCCGTCCAAGGGGGTAGAATGGGGGTGAATTTCCGAAAATAAATCAAAGAAGGCACAAATGGCTTTGTAGCCGATTCTGCTCGGGATACGTTATGGAAAATGCTCTTTTCTTCATCCCTCATACCACGTAGGAGTTTTCCAGGCCGTTCAAGGGGGTAGATTTTAATTGTGTTTTATGTGAAGGCTCATAGTCAAGTTTCTGATATAATTTTTTTTATTTTGGATTTTATTCAATTTTATTTGAGGATGAAGATATATTTTTATTTTATTTCAGTATATTTTCGTTTATAATTTTTTATGTATTTTATGTACATTTTTATTTCATTTAAGAAAGTACATTTTGTTTTGGTTGTTAACTACATTCCTATATAAGTATATTTTGGTTTATACTTTTTTATGTATTTTATTATTTATGTAATTGATACATTTAATGTCGAAGAACTCAGCACTGTATGCTCCACGGTTTCAGTAATCCTGATCTAAAGTTAACAGAGGCACAACCTCTGTTAATACTTTATTTGATATACAGGATATATATAACGAAATTTTAGAATGTAGTATAATTCCGAATTTGAAGTTTCCGTTCTTTTAATTTTAATACCTATAATTCAGGGCATGCAATAGTTCGTTTATTTTAAATTTTTTTATTTTTTTGTATCAATATACATAATATGTTCTTGCCAAAATTATCATATCACTCTCTAAGACTGTTCTGAACTGAAAACACTCATGAAAAATGAGAACAAATGTACAAAACACACAAAAAATACTTACTTTTTTTTTTTCGGAAGTTCACCCCCATTCTACCCCTTTGGACGGCCTGGACAACTCCTACGTGGTATGAGGGATAAAGGAAAGAGCATTTCTCATAACAAATTCCGGGCAGAAACGTGTACAAAGCCATTTGTGCCTATGATTTTTTTTAAATTTTTCTCAGTGTACATTTGTGGATGTGGACAACTTCACACCCGTGTAGATATTGCCTATTGAAGGCTTTGTTAGTCGGGTATTTTTCATATATTGAATTCATTTTTAGTTTCTTTCTCCGCTTAATCCTATATTGCATGCATTTTTGTTTTTTGTAATCCCCATTTCAACACAAAAAAGTCTTTTTTTTTTAAGAAAACTGCCTTGTTCCATATATGGAACACTATGCAACAACAGATTAAGGTAGCTTATGAAAAACAGACACTTCAAATGAAAGTATTTTTATTCTTTAAATAGTTTCAATTTATTCAATAAGTGTCATGCCTTTCTGTCTCAATTTGTGCATTTTTTTTTATTTCTTTCGTACAATTGCTGGAGGTTTCAGTTTATAATTCTGAAATCGTGGAGGACAAGTGTTTTTAGATTGTCATCATCATCTGTTATTTTGTTCCTTGAAGTCACCAACGGATGCCAGTTTTACTGCTGAACCTATGTCATCCTCATCAGACCAATCGGGTTTTTTCACTGTCATGATCTGTAATTCTGACGGCACCCATATGTCTATTAAATAATTTTGTAACCAATTTTATAAACAATAAAAAATATGATGTACCGCTGCATGGTGTGCCTTATATGGTAGAATCTCTTTTTCGATATTTGTCATAATATTTTAGTGATCAGAATGTAATGAACTGAACTAAATGAATACATAATACAACTAGGAAAAGAATTATATGTTTTTTCGATAAAAAATAAACACTTTTTCACGGCTATAAGTCACAAACTGTAAAAATTGCACGAACTGATGTGTTCACCAATGGTTTAAACACCCATATCACACTTGTATCATAAATTGCTATTTAACCATTGTGATGAACCTAAAACCTAAATATACAGGGTGACCCAGGGTTAAACCGCCAAACGTTCAGTATAGATTTTTTGAGTGAAAATCTGTTATGTGAAACTTTGACGATGAAGGCTGAAATATCAGACATGCCATGTATTATTGATTTATAGAATATGTGAAGCCAACAACCTCATCATAGTATCAATAAGTAATTGATTTGTAACACTATAGGTATACCTAAATCATCAAATCATTGTGTATAGAAACAAATTATTGTTGTCGATCAATAAAAGGCTAGTGTTGTAATCATTTAACAATCATGATGTATATTGGTGAACTATGAGCAGTTTCAGAAAATTATAAAAGAAGGGGAAAACTAAGTGAAATTTGAGAAACATTACCTTTTGTATGTGTAGGAATGCGCCGCCACTGGATACACTCACGTGGACAACCAGAAATTAAGTTTTAGTAAGACTCCCAATACGGAGTTGGAAAATAAATGATATTTGCAGAACACAACAAGGAAAATTAAAGTAAATAATGTTGATGTCGAATGAACTTCCCGTGAGCCTCCGTACGATCGTCCTTTCGGACGATCAATTGACGAAAATGCGACTTTGTTAATTTGCGTGGAACAACAGAATATCGACAGTAGCGCGTTTTGGAAAGTAAGCGAACTTGAAGTATGTATTTATAAATCATTATGGGTTGCTCTGAAATTTCATAAGTGTGTTTCCATATGATAGACTGGTATCTCATTTTATTTCCAATAATTGGTCACACTCTGTATACCCATTCGATCTTGTTATATTAAATCTGATCCTCAATAGAAAAAATTAAAATACACGTAAACGTAATATTTTGCTTTATTTGTGTCATATGATGGAGGATTTCGGATTATAGCCGTTTTCCAATAAATGATGCGATTTATAATCTACTTACGAAATGGCGACTGAAATTGTCGAGACATAACCGTGAGATAGTCACATATTATATATAACTGAACGAAATTATCTTTAATCGTTTTTAATTACGTACGTCGTAATCCCTTTCAATACTTTCATTAATCATTTTACCACTAATAGCTTGATTGAAATGTAACCTAACCACCTCGAAGAGACACTTAAGTCATATAGTACATTTTTATAAAATTAATTTAATAGAGATACGATTTTATAGCGTTACATACTGATTGGATTGACTGACATTTACGATTATATAACAAGGCTAATCGGTTGGACGTTTTAATATATACTAATAATTGAGGACTGAAAAATGACCTGATCAAAAAGTTATAAAGGGGCAGTGATGCCAGCACAAATCTTGAAAGGTTATATCATATTCAAATGTTCTTGACATGATTTTTTGGGTTTATGACCTTCCACAATCTGAAAATGAAAAATTTTTTTTAATCCAAAGAAATCTGTACAAGTGTAGAAGGGCAAATTAATTAATTTGCCCGATAAGTTACTGCGTTCACAAGACTGCTGTCTTGAAAGAAATTAATTTTTGTCAGTAACGTACCCTATACACTGAATTTGCCTATCTGAAAAAATGAGATCGAATTAACAATGAATACTTCTCTTTTTTTGAAAACTGTTGACGTTTCGGAGGCTGTATCTGCCTCCGTTATCAAAACTTCTTAGAAAGACGCTGAGGAAACTGAATTTGAATTGCGATTTTGGTAATTAGACCTTTCTTTGGGGATTAAGTGCGAGAGAAGCGAACCTTGCTTCAATGAAATGAACGATTTCTGTGAGTTATATTTTTTTAATAACATTCTCCTTATCTAATTCATTTAATGATTCTTTCAATTAAAAGTAGAGAGAATTAAAAAAAATCAGTTATCTGAATGAAAATGCGAATTTTCACTTTCATGTTTGTCCTCGGACGTATTTTGACGTGCTGATTCCGAATCTTTTAACAATAATGTCGAAAACTCATCAGAAATATTTTTGACGGCAAAAAAAACATCAAAAAACTGATTCAGAGCTGACCAACTCGAGAATGGTTAGAGATTCAAAATGGCCGAATTAGTATGTATTGTTATTTTCGAGTCAATCAAAAGAAATTAAAAATTACTCGAAAAAGTTGCAAGGGGTTCACCCCTAAAAATCATTAAAAGTACCAAGTTGTCACATCGACTTGAAATTCGCACTGTGTACGTAAAATTTCATGCTCATTTTAAAAATGTATGATTTTCTATGCTCAGATATAAGATTTAGCCGGAAAAGGTGTTTAAGATAAAACATTAAATTTTCTGAGATTTTTTATTTTTCATTTTTCGAATTTAAAATTTGTGTCCTCGGACGTATTTTGACGTGCTGATTCTGAATCTTTTAACAATAATGTTGAAAACTCATCATAAAAATTTTTGGCGGCAAAAAAAACATCTAAAAACTGATTCAGAGCTGACCAACTCGAGAACGGTCAGAGATAGACAAATTCTGCGAACGTCAATCGATTCAGAATGGCTGAATTAGTATGTATTGGGTATGTATTTGGGAATTATTTTATGACTTTCTGGATCTTATTTTATACATAAGAGTTAAATTATGTCCATACAACGTATCCGCGTAATTGAATGGTAATTATCTTCCAATGTCCCCTAAAACTTTTTCATTATTTTTCATTGGAGATAATTACTTCACTGATTTCATTAGGTGTACAAAAAATGACAGTTGTTTCCCCCTCGACTACTGAGTATTTTGGGCAACCCAAAGGACTAAGTCGAGAATTCAGAAATGTTTGGAATTTACGAAACGAAATGTAAGGACTGCGATGCAAAATATTATGGACAGACTAAAACATTTACTAAAGTAAGATATAAAGAACACAAGATAAATAATCATCTCAAATGACTGAAATCACACTTGCAACATTCTCTATATGCATTTGTTCAGTTTACTAAAACACGAGACAAAGTAACTCGCGATGGCGTTCGCTTCAGCAACCAGGAAGCAAACTCTATTGTTGTGGAAAGATAGGTGATTAACATTGACAGGTCAGCATATAGAAAATAACGCCTTTAAACTGTTCGCAAGATAACGAAAGTTTTCGAAAATAAAATCTATTTTTTATTCGGTGAGGTCGACCCTAGGTCGTTTTTCGCGATGACAAATACGCAACATCCTTTCCACCTCATCCATCCGATAAATAATCGCATTTAGGCCAATCAGTTTAGCAAACATAGGAAAAAAAATTACAAAAAGAAATAAACTTTCACAAAAATTGTGTTTAAATGGTCAATAAAACTGTAGACATTTGCACCCTCGTACAAGCCCGGCAACATTGTTGAAAAAATATATTATCAATAATTGCGGTAATTTATTTGTAGAGAAAAAATGCAAAAGAGTCGCAAATTGGTGAAAACAAAGAAAATATCGGGTTCAAAAATAAGTGTATTCTGGTATGAACTCGCCTTTATTATTCAAACTTTACTTGACAACACTGTAATACAAGTCACTGTCAAAATACTTGTATCCAAGTTACCTCAAGGTAACTTTCTAACTAACTTCCTTTATCTAACAAATGCATCGCTTTTATATACAAATAAAGTTCTAGAAAACTTAAGAAATCAATAGAACACAAATAGAATGTTCGACGATTGATCCAGAACAAAAGTTAGTGCTTCCAGATTTTTCCATCTAATTCATCGAACGATCTCGAACAATTCGAGAAGTCTTTATCAAATTTCAGGTCTGTAACACTGCCTCCTCCTTTAGGTTATTCCGTCCCGGATAACACCATCACCATTTTGGCTGTCCCTCTGGAACCAATTTGGGGGATCGTGGCCTCGGTATTCTGCGGTAACCTCTCGATGTGAACAACTTTGGGTTTACTCCTTGGGTTGAGCTGGATGCGGTATACCAAGTCGTTGATCTTCTTTATGATGACATAGGGTCCTGTCCAATTTCTCTGTAGCTTGGGGCATTTTCCTTTCTTTCTCTGAGGTTGGTATAGCCAAACGGCATCACCTGGCTCGAACATAGTCCCTGGACTCTTCCTGTCGAACCTCTTTTTCATTTTATCACTGGAGATTTGAAGACGACGTCTGCAGAATTCATGAACTTGGTCCAGTCTTTCTCGCAACTCTTGGACATATTCTGGTAGGACTTTGTCCTCTGCACTTCTGGGTGGCATTCCAAACAACAGATCGCATGGTAGTTTCATTTCTCGCCCAGTGATCAACATTGAAGGAGTATATCCGGTGGACTCATGCTGGGAACTTCGATAGGATAGGAGAAATAGTGGTACCAACTCATCCCAATCCTTTTGATTTTTGGAGATGAACATCGACAGGTACTGACTGATGGTTTTATTTTTCAATTTTCATAGAGAATGTTCCCCTTTTCAATATGAATACCTCCCAAGAGGTTATCTTGAACGATGGAAAATAGCGACTAAAGTTTTTCTTTCAGTCGCAGATGATTCCACAAAAGATTTTATGAATTTCCTATTCATATTTTCGAACTAAAAGAAAATATCATTCTGTATCGTTCTCCAAGTTTTCGACCATTTCGAAGTTCGGCATGTGAGTAAATAAATTATTTATTCGGCAAGACTTTTGACAAAGAGCGAAACGTTTCAACAAAAGTATGAATAAATTATTGATTCACTAATGTTCGCTTTGTTTTCATCATTTTGGGATTCTTTTGCATTTTTTCTACAAAATAACAGAATTGCTTATGATTCATATTTAATAATGTTGCCGATCTTGTCCGAGGTGGCAAATTCTAATAGTTTCATTGAACACTAAATTACAATTTTTGTGAAAGTTTGAATTCTTTTGCAATTTTTTCCCCATTTTTGATTGCTAAAATGATTGGCCTAATTCTAAAATCAGCTGATCGGCTGGCGCTCTGTCCAAAAATGCCGGCGATAGTGTCAGTGCACTGGGGGTCCTCAGCCGACTGAGAATACCGAGATGTTCCGTCTATTAATAACCTCTTGACTCAGAGTCGATCCGATCATCTACATTTAGTAGGTACTCTGAATTCGATCTTTTTTATGGCGAGCGTTAAAGTTCAGTGTTAATGATCTCTCTAGCGCCATTGTCGCTGTACGCCAAGAAATTGAATCGAGCTATTTACGTATACGCGACGTTAATGACTCATACCATAGATGTCACTTGTCTAACGAGGTGGACGCGGTGTGTGTGGACAATGGACTCGCGAGTTCCAATTGTTTATTGCTTGTTTTTCATAACATGCCTCATGATTTCTCGCGTTCATTTCATTTAATTTTGATTGATTGAATGTTTTATGCGATAACTTGATGGCAAAATTACAGCAACAGTCACTATCCGGGAATTTCCATTCAGATCAACTCAACTCAACCTTCACCTAACCAATCCTAACACGGCCTTACGAGACCTGTCAAATATTGGGTTTCAGTGATCAAGGTATAGTTGAGTCGTTTTCGTTTCCTTTGCTAGAAGAGGAATGACAAGTGACAGCTCCAGAACTAATCGCAGCAACCAGAATGAGAATAAGTCTGACAACACACCGAAAAATCAAAAACGCCTTAAAGCAAAACGTTTTTGATAGATGAAGACTGACCACACACCGATAAATCAAAAACGCCTGAAAGCAAAACAGTTTCATGCAAAACGTTTTGTTGTACATAAACTAGTAAGTAGTATATCACAAATGTGATGAAACATACTAACATTCCGTCAATAATTATTTCATAAAAAAATTTGGAAACCGTTTTCAATCATCCTTCAAGTTGGGTCCGATATCGTACATACAGAAAACTAATTTCTCGACTGCTACCAAAACGAACATTGAGGACACTTTATAAATTATAATGCAATGTTCTTCAAGATGGTCACTTTAAGTTTTGTATTAATATAACAGAGTTTTGTTCAATTATGAACATCTGTAGATCAGATTTTATGGACAACTTTTCTAGCCATTGTTGCAAAATTTCTTGGTATCACTAAATATTGAAATGATACAAAATATGTTCGTATCTTTATTTATAATTTTATCGCATACTGGTTTTTCCGAATTTGTGTTCAATCACGATGTATTTATAGATTTTATTAGACGATATTGGAATCTCTTGCATGATTGCATCCGCTGAGTTCTAGTGCTTCAATCAGGTATTAATGCCCCAATACAGTGGCGGAATTTCGAGGCAAAATGCTCTTGCAGACATTTGAGGAGTTTATTATACCGGGTGAACTACAACCACTTACTGAAGAGTCAATTGGGTACTAGTCTGTCATGTAGAAACACGCCTGAGAAATATCAGAAAAATCCGAGATAATTTATATAATTATTTTCGTTAACCTTCCAAAACGCGCCACTGAAATCAACCTCTCTCTCTGCCTCACAATATATGCGCTTCCATGCAAATTACCAACTGAAGTTGGTCAGTATTTTTGTTAATCGTTCGTTCAAAAGGATATTAATAGATTGGATCTAATATGTGCTCTGAAGAACATTGTGTTCGCGTATACGGAAAGTTTTCTCGACATCAATAGTATTTCACTTCAATTTTTTCGTGTGATATGTTGTCTTCTTCAAAAATTATTTATTTTTTAACCTCCCAATGAACTCATGTTAATAAAACTTTATTTCAACTAACCAGCTTCAGTTCCATCAAAGATGGGGCACAGAAAATCACTTATTCTGCATTTCCACGTGCTTTCATCCAGTAGCGGCGCTTTCCTAAACTTACGAAAGGTAATTTTTTTGTCCAGATTTCCAAATTTCACTTAGTTTTTCACTTCTTTGGGTGGTGAGAGCGCACTGTATGATTTACGGTAAGTGGTCACCCTGTATATCACCATATCACGCTCGATGATGAATTGTTTGATATCGTAATGAAATTGACAACAAGTTGATGACAGCATACAAAGGCGGGGGTGAATTTGCATTGGCATCCAAACAATTCCAGGTCCAGATGACGCCCATCATTTACGACTTTACGACCGTTATTACAACGTATCGTGACCCGTTTGTAATGGGTATCATTATGTAAGAGGTACCGATTGAATGTCTATTATTATGGAATACCGAATGATAGATTGATAGATTTCCTCTAGTGCGTTTTGAAAAATGCTTGCAACTATGAAATTTAAACAAAGTGAAGTACGAGTTTTAATAAAGTCGATTAAATAAAAATTTGGAAACTCTGGTGTACATACAATTCGAGAAATAGAAAAAACTACCATAACATCAAAACTGCCTCGTTTTGAATAGGTAGTGACCAATGACAAATTTTCTTTTTTTGTGTTTTTATATCCTGATGATGAGCGAAGACACCGTAATAACTGAAAACAAAAAATAGCACATGAGTTCTCAATTTTTGCAGTCTGGATTTGGATTTGTGATTTGAATTGGCACACAGAAATATTGGGTTTTACCACTTACTTAGTGATTTGTATGACTACTTCTGTTGTTTATGTATGCTTTTCCGTATTTTCCTATAGTTATTTTAATTTGAATTAAGGAGTTTTTTAGCATTCAAATGAAATATCATTAATGTTATTTCTCAAAGGCCAAGTTATTATATTTCAATAACGAAGAAACTACAGTTCTTTCTGCAAATTCATGTCTATCTCATGGGTAATCTCAGGGTAATTGGCGAATACTGTAAAAATGGTAGAAAAATCGAATAGTAACATATTTTTTTAAAAGTAGATGCCTTCCTCTGGCCTCCAGTTCTCGACTATTTCAAGGGAATTGCGAAAACAATAGAAAGAGATCAGAGCACATAACCGTTTAATTGCCGACTACAAAACTGTGTTCTGGAACGATGCTTCAAAGTAATTAATAACAGTATGGTATTGTGAAAGTACGATAGAAAAAAATACTTGCATCGGATCTTGAGAAAATTCCACAATGGTGAAGCTATGAATAATTTACGACTAAGAAATAGTACCACGCTTATTATTCTTACCAGTTTGAATGAAAATGTGAATGTTGTGTGAACCCACCGGCAATTAAAAGTAGGCTTTTATGTGAGTTCGTTAGCCCGGTCAAAGTCGGTTCAACGAAAGCAAAAATTAGGGAATTTTGTGACTAGTCATTTTCACACATACTCAAGTAAAATTATTCATACTTTGCGGTTAGATTAGCAGAATCGAGAACATAAAAAATATATGAACTTAATAAATTCGTCCGATGTTTCGACATTTATTGGCGTCTTCTTCAGGGCTAAGAATTAAATGTTAACATGTGGGATCTTAACTTTTATGTAAATACAGAAAAAAACACTAAAATCAATTATACGACATCAGACATTTAACCTACATTACGCAAATTCATAAACAGTAACAAGTTGAAATTGATCGTCCAGTGGCTATGGCTGCAGGTCCTCGTACTGGCCTAATGAATGGAAAGGTCTTCGGATACCTGAAACTTGCCTAACAAGTTTAAATTGTGTGGCAAACGACAATACGACACTCGAAAATATATTGGATGTCCTTTAATTGACAGGCTTACGAGAATTATCATTAGAGGCCTATTTGTAAGTCCATAATTTGATTATGTGACAGATGACTTTATGGGGTACCCATATACTGGCGCTTGGGCTCTAATGGTTTTATCTGTCAACATCTCAAGTCATTAATAGCTCGGACGACTCATGTCGATTCTTGATATTCAAAGATAATTTATAACATACCTATTCTAAATCCATTGACACCGGCTAGACAAGATATATCACCGTTCAGTTTACAAAGGAACATAAGTACAAAAGAGATAAAATAAACCGATTGTGGGTTTGTTAGTCTTACTTTTTTCCAAGGTATTTTAATTCTTCTGTTCTGCATAATTATTTGTTTTCAAACATTCGGTTAGTTGAAATGAGTTGGAGGTTAATTTCGTTGACGTTGGGCGTTTGGTGAAGAGAGTAGTAATACATTGTTTTGTCACATATTCGCGAAATGGTATTTCTAAACTATTGACTAATGGGTGTATACCGCAAACTGTAAAGTAATAGACCAGTTACTTTTTGGTGATCATCAGTCTTGCATTTTGTTCCTATATATAGCTACACCGTAATGATGATCAATAGTCCTGAAACACTTTTTCATTTTCAAATAATCTACCCTGAGCATTTCGATTCAATTAAGAATTTACGACAGTGTTTATTACAAAAACCTTCAAGCAATTTCACAGATTAAATTCGATGAAGTGGTTATTTCGCTGGGTTAAATGTACATAGAAACGTGTGGACAGTCTTTGAAGTAAACTTCAGTTAATGCTTTGAGTTTCTTTTATCAATAAAAATATCACCTGAATAATTTCCTTTCTCAGTTTTTTATATTTTTTTACACACATTTTTGAGTGTAGGATAGCTTATAGCGTTGTAGGATAGCTCTTAAATATAATTTTATTTTGACAATTTTCAATTGCTACAAAAAGTTTTGTTGAAAATATATTTCGTTGGCACTAGAGTACGTTGAAGTGATCAATCTTTTACATCATTGACACCGTTGTCTTGTCCAACTTGGTTGGTTTGATTTTTGGCATGCATATATAGGTATACCCGGTATTCATGATATTGATATAGTTTGTCATGACCTGAAATCTCAGTAATTAGTGTGAACAATTCCAATTTAAATATAGACTATTCTTTTTTTTCAACAAGTCTATTGTATGTAAAGTTTTCCGCCAACCTTGTATATTGTCTCCACAGTATACAAGGTTAAAGTTATATCATGTGTCATGAGACTGGATATGTGGTCGTGAATTCATTATTTCGCAGGAAATTCATTAAATAGTTTGGGACAAATAATCGGCGAGGGATAATCGAGTCGAGTATATTTAGCAGTGTTGGATTTCACGAATGCGGAAACACTGTCCTTCCTACGAAGTGGAACAAGATGGCGCTTGAAGTTACTTATAAGTTATATAAATTTACATGTGTTCTGTGAAATGATGTAAATGATTGTAAACATTATGTAAAGATGAGTAATTTTATTGTAAAAGCATGTAAACTTCGTCAAATTACACTATTGACAGGGTAATTGAGTATATTCACTATTCACGAACTCTAATATGATAATACCAACACTAAATTGTATAATTCACAACGATAAACAAGGATTCGATGTGATTTCACACCCTTTTTACAGTGCACGAGTGGGATTTCTTAATAGCAACAAAGACGAGTGCTAATCTAGTTGAAATTATCAAAAAAATTATTACCACGAATGTAATTCGGCTTGATTATTTTTTACCGGACATTTGTTATAGTGTCATCATGACAACCAAGTTAAAATGGCTAACTTTCTTATGCATTCATTTGAACAAAGATCCAATCAAACAACATGAAAAAATTATCGCTGTAATTTGCTACTAACAAATTGTCAGTACACTTTTGATGCTATTGGTCGATTTGGAATGTTTTCTCAGGACGATTGGCTGACAGGATCGTATGAAAATAATCGAAAATATCGGTCCTTCGAACAATTCTGTTTCGAAAACTTTTAATCCTTCTGCTCCACAATAAAGAGGCCATTACACGGCGTGAAGAGTGACGCGCCTAGCATGTGGACTGCGGAGTGCCACGCCGATCGCGTGCCTGTACGCTAGCGATCTCACGGCCTGTTGATTGACTAGTCGGGTGTGGTTCGCGACGCGCCGTGAACTGTGCACCCCAGTCTCTGCACGCGGCGTGTTTCCTTTGAACTGTGTAAATTTACCGACAATCGACGGGACATGACACTCCGTCCGAAACTTGGCACGCCGCACCATTCTCACGGCGCGTGGAGTGTCAATTCACACGCCAGACGCAACACTCCACACGCCGTGTAATGTCTTCCTAAGAATATACAGTTCTCAATGAGCCGAACCTATTCAAAAGTAGTACGTGGGAGTTTTGGGAGTTTTTGGGATATTGAGATATTGAGTGCTCGCGAGTTGTTTCGAATGCTCGCGAGCAGTTCAAAAAGCTCGCGAGCACTTATTACGAGCACTAACTAAACACTAATCCCTTTCTTAGTGGTTGGTGCTGAGCACCGATTTGAAAAAGTGCTCGTAAGCACAACGTTCACGAGTAAAAATGGCTTCTTACGAGCACTAAACACAAATCCCTTTTATAAAGTGCTTAGAGCACTAATCACTGATCACCACTTTGAAAAACTGCTCGTAAGCACAGTGCTCACGAGTACAAAACGGCTTATTACGAGCACTAAACACAAACGACGATAGCGCAACACTTGCATTCAGCAATACGCAGAAATTTCCAAGCAAGACAGTACGAACCACGATGGAAAGAAACGAACGGCCGATTGGCCGATATATCGCAATATCGGTATTTAAAATATCGGTATCGGCCGATTATCGGTATCGGCTAAAATTTCCATATCATCCGATCCCTATCCTCTACCGTCTGGGGCTATGTCTTTCGATACATCAATGTGATATTCATTATATTATTATTGATATCACAGATTTGTTGCTTTTGGAATCGTCGATATCATTTGCATTTCCTTTTGTGGGAATGAGATGTCTTCATAAATTCACACACACTTTTTGAGATTTTGATGAATAGTATGTTGTTTTCCGTTCTTTTATCTTGATCCACCACTGGTCGACTATATAACGAGTATGAGTTCGAGTGCCACCAAGAGGTCCCGGCGAGCGGTCTACCGGCTGCAGAAGAAGCACCATCGCGGCTGCAGCAGGAGCATCGGCGAGATACGCGCGGCCGCGGCCCATGGGCCCACTTAAAGGGCCGCTCCGCTCATAATTTATTTCGATTAGATCGGAATGCGAGAAGATTACGATACACGCCCTCTCGCTAACTAAATTAAAACCATGTAAATGAACGAGCAGGATTAATTAAATATCGACCACGACTTCTCTGTCTCTCTTTCTCGGCCACCCCTTGATGGATACCGCGACCTGACCGGTAATTGTGCTTTGCTGTCTAGAAAAAAAAAGAAAGGCAAAACGAGAAGACTTGGAGGAATGGGAATTATTCGCAAGTAGCATTACTCGCGCACGAAGGTGTGTTACAAGATTCACTACTGGGCCCTGTTCACTTCATAATTTATTTTATTTAGCCAAATGATGTGCGACGGGATCACCCAAGTTTTTTTTCATGTATTTTGACCCGCTGAATCCGAATTTCGAGGGTGATGAGCCGGGATAGTATACGGAAAATTGTTTTAATTTTTTTCAGAAAATTCTCTACGAGGAAGGTTTTTCTCTAAAATACACCGTTTCCGAGTAAAACGTACTTGAAAGTAAAAAAAAATGCGATTTTGTGCTCTCTCATTCAGTCACATGATATTTTCAGGATCACCTTGTCTCAAATTATTCATATATGTCTCGAATTATTCATATATGTCTCGACTATGAATAACACAAGAGACATTCCTGAAAAAATCATTCGTGTGAATATCCGGCACTGAATTTCCCTATATTTTACCTTGCATGGATGAACGTTTTCTTCAAAAAATTTAATAAAACTCATCGTTTTTCATTCGATCTTGGAAAATTCTTGGACAGAATTGTGTCTGACAAAAAGTACGATAATTTCTTTTTCAACAAAAAAGTTAATTTTCCGGATTTTTTTGGACATTTTCCGTTTTTCCGCTACTGAAATGTTTCGTGATCATGACAAAATATGTGCTGAACTCGTTTTAATTGACACTATAAGAAATTCGTCCGCGACGTGAGCTTCCCAATAAAAAAATGCCGGCTCCATACGATTATTGCAATGAGCAGTCCTGGTGGGACATTTTGTTTCTGTTCATTTTTAAGCTCATTGTTAATAATTGCAGATTCCTTTATATCTTTATATTATATTTTCATCCGTGTGTTTCGGTTGAATGAGCAATGTACGCCATTGAAATTGAACACGAACGATATAATTTTCAGACAAAATAAAACCTTCGTGTCAATTAGGCATTCTCTCAAAAATCGAAACTTTGGAAAAGCGTATAATCTTCGGTTAGTGCCCGTTCCATGTTTTGTGGCGGCATCGGCGGCCGCACGCGTTCGTCTAGAAATACAGATGCTTCACCAACGCAGGGCTGTATTTAGAATACGTCTGGTACCACAGACATTGAAAAAACGAATTTTTTGTTTCAGCATCATTTGAATCTAATTTGGTTCGGCTAGGTCTTCAGAAATAAGACTATGGTCTAGTTGGGTCCGGCATAGGCCTTCGTTCGGTGTCCTTACCTCACGTCATCCTCATACCGAACCGTCAATTTACGTTGGCGGCAGTGTTTACTCTTATTGAAATATAATTTGCATGAAGAGAAAAATCTATACTTTAAATGTGATCATCAATTCTGTTTTCGGCCCTCTCACTTGTACGCTTCTTCTTCTTATTCTTCTGGCAAGATGGACGTGTTTTGAAGCCCCGGTACGTAGGCCGTTCTATCTGGATTCGTTGTGCACCCACATGTTTTGGGAGGCACCCGTGTAGGTTCCTCCAGCCGTAGTTTCGGGGGTCCTTTGGGAGGTTCCTCTGTTGAGTTGTGTTTTGGGAATACCTTCGGTTCCTCTAAATCATCTTTCCGGGGTGCCCTCTAGGTTTGCCCTCGGTAGGTGCCCTCGGGATGCTTGGCTTGGCTTTCCTCGAATGGTTACTATTGCTCCCTATAGTTCCTCTTATAGGCGTGCTCTTGTATAGTCGTCGCTATTGACAGCCTGACCGTTCCTGGGGAAGTCCCCAGAAAGGTGGTTACGTGATCCCTCCCCTTTCTTCTCCGGGATGCCCACTTTCGCACCTAGGTTTGCTATCTCAGAGGCACCCTTGCGGGTTCCTCTAGTCGACGCCTTTAGGCCGGTTGGCTGGGTTCCCCTAATGGATTCTAGAGGTCCCTGCTTTCGTTTCCCTTGTGGGTGTGGTCTGTAGTAGCCTCTTACGATAGGCAGACCCTACCTGGGATCTATTCTTATAGCTCCGAGTCCCCAGGGGATCACTTGAATGCTTACCACAGCATTTTGGACCACATCATCATTTAGTATTGATAGTTATTGTTTTTTGTGATGTTTTTTTTACGTTTCCACGTTACTCTAGGGAAAAAAATAGTTAGCTTACCTCACTAGGGGTGCCTTTTCTGTATTTTACTTCATCTCGAAAATTGTGTACAAACGGCTCTGTTCGCAACATCCAGTTTTAATCACCGAAGTGGCAGGTGCTTAGACTCCGAACACATATATTTAACCCGAACCCATCGCATGTCCAATTATGATCCGTATTAACTGCGCGCAGCGAAAAATTCTTCAAAAACTCGTTTAGCCGGGCCGCACACCACAATAACTACTGATCTCGCAGCATAGTGTTAGGTCCATTAGAATTTCTTTTGATTTATGAACCAATACTGAGTAAATTCTGTGAGAAAGCCAAACATTAGAACCTCTCCTATTGATGAGAAAACTTCTAAAATATGCTTGGGTCCGTAAAATTGTTTTTATCCTACACGGAGAGGAGAAAGTTATCTTTTCTCCCGCTAGCCGAGGAAATAAATTTTTACATTTTCACGCTAGGTGGCGACGCCATTAAACGTCAGTATAAAAATATATTATTAGCAGTTGTCAATGTCTCCAAATTCATTAAATCATTAGTTGTGCTATTTGATGTTTGTTTGAAGTTAACTTGTCGGTTTGTCAATAAATACGCCTGTCCATATCTTCTTTCGCTCTGAAAAATTCCACTTTACCTCCTAGTTATACAATATACTATTACACATGAATTTTGATGTCCGAAGAGTGACAAGCTGAATAGAAAGCGTTGATTACAATAATTATTGATATAAGTAGTGAATTTATGTAATGAATTATTGAAATTGTTTTCATTTTTTACTTATTGGTTAGAACCTTCTATGTATATACCTCAGCTAGGTCACACATCTTAATATTAACCTTTATATACTATCAAAAACATAATTTTTGAAAAAATTAGGTAGTAGATAATTCTGTGAGTTGCAGATTCAGGAAATTGCCGTCTAAAGTTTTCAGTTCGAATACAAAAAGTTTTCAAATCAATATGGCAGAGAAAGTGTTACCTATCATGTCTAATCATCTTTATAATATTTGTGGAAATGCAGTCAGTTTGTCAGTTAACACTGAATTAACGATTTTCAGAGTTAGTGTCTATCATCATCATCGGTTTAGAAGCATCCACTTGGGAGAAATTAAATATTTTTGTAGAGAAATCGAAAAAAACTATCACAGCCGAAGTGAGCTTGGATTGTCTACACAATAGAAATTTATGATTTCTATGTCAGAATCTAGAAATTAAGAGTTTATTCTAACAAATCTATTAATGTTAATGCGAAATTTTTGAATACCTCTTAGGCAAAATCATAGTATAGATGGAATGCATATTTGATATAATGAGATTTTGAAGATTTTTCTTTAAATTTAACCAATCAGAATTGGTTTATGATTATTGATTAAAAGTTTGATTTTGTGGAGGAAATCCAGTTCTTGACATAATTTTTTGGGTTTATCACCTTCCACAATCTGAAAATGAAAAAATTTTTATAGTCAAGTATCTCCAGATTTCCTTTTGTTAGTTTTTTCCCTTCTTCACAGAGTGTATTACTTTAGATTGCTGTTTATTTTATACCACCTCTCATATAATTACTATTTTTTACAGATGACAGGAAAACGATCCAGAAGCTTTAAATGTGCCGTCCATCACCGAGATCGAGAAATTTCGTCAGAAAACGACTTCCATCTTCTTTTGGCTGATCCACCATTGTTCCGCAGGTGAATATTATAATGATGTCAGTCATTACATTTATGCTTCTTTGTATTGGTCTTGAACATAATCTTTGCCTTGTCTTGAAAATGTTGCCGTTTATGCATTGTTCAAATGATTTTGAATAGATCACTTTTTTATTTTAATCAATGAATAAAATAAAAAACCTGAAATCACAGATAGCATATATTTATTTCTCAAAATATAATCATAAATTATACTAATACTGTCACAAATATAAATTGCAAATAAAACAATAATCTAAATATTGAAAGAATTAATAGATATTTTTATGATTTGTGTAATTGATGTTTATTTTGTGTAAATTCATGATCGCTTTAATGAAAATGAATAGAAAAACACTTTTTGTCTAATTTTCTCTAGGTACTTTATTGTTACGACCGGTTTGAGGTTGTATCCCATTATCAAGTATAACATAAAGTACCTAGTGGATATCAGATAAAAAGTGTTTTTCTAATCATTTTCAGTGATATTTTTATAGAAAATACGACACTAAGTAGGTTTTCCTTTTTCTGGTATTTCAATAAGATAATTCCAAATTGTGCTTATTTTCATTTTACTTTTCAATCTTGTTCAATTTTATTTTAACTTCAATAGTTTTAATTTTCAATTGACTTGGGTTATTTTACTTTACCTTGGCGCAGACACACAGGCTCATTAAAATTAAATGTGTCAAATGAAATAGCTTACGAGTTCTCGTCCCTTTAATTGTATTTTGTGTTTTTGTGTATTTTTGCAAACAAGTTTCGACAGGATGTTTACGGAGAAATCCCAGTGGAAGGAATTTTTTGATTTCTCAAGTTCTGACAAAAATTAAATAAACCAATTTTATATAGAATTATAAGTAATATATCATTTTAACCTTTTTCCAAACCATTCAGGAATTTTGAATTGCATTACCGAGTTTTATTCGCTTTGATGCCTCTGCTTGTGAGAAATGAAAATCGTCCAGTCAGACGCTTCTGAATGTCGTCTGGCTCTATTTCGGTACGAGATGTCAACGTCGTTTTTCATACTTTTTTCAATTGTTTCCGTTCTGCGTGTAACTACTTTGGATTTCGTCGGAATACGTTTCGTGGATATGCCCGCCGCCGTCATTTTATAAATAACGAAATACAAACGGCGCTGCGCCCTATTTAATACGAGAAATTGCCGTAAGAGGTGTTGAGGAATTCATTTCATCATTCAAAACGGAATATTTTGGTTTTTTGGGTATGGTCAGGGCCGGATTAAGACATTCGAGCGCCCTAGGCTAACATCAGTTTGGCGCTTTTGAAATATAGGCCAATAAACAGAGGATTTTAATATGATTAGAAAACCGACTGTATGTGCATGCCATCACATGGAAGACAGTATCTATAAAAAAAATATTTTCGATATTGGCGCATATCAAAATATTTCACCTACTCAACTGTAACAAAAACTTGAAACTTCAGTGAACGTACTGTATGAGGTACGGTTGTGAGAGGAATACATTCAGGTCTAAAGATAATCTGCCATTTCTTTGTCTTAACAGGAGTATTGCCAATTATTTTCATCAGAAACAGTAGAATTATTAAGTAAATTTAGGAGTTTCAGATTTTCAAAATTCGAAAAATTGTAAGTTAAATTTTTTTTTTTTGAGAAAAATGGTGCCCAATTAAACCTTGACAAATTC
The DNA here is from genome assembly GCA_958298965.1 of Chrysolina haemoptera. Taxonomy (NCBI): domain Eukaryota; kingdom Metazoa; phylum Arthropoda; class Insecta; order Coleoptera; family Chrysomelidae; genus Chrysolina; species Chrysolina haemoptera. The sequence goes on along the minus strand of OY282595.1, from coordinate 9,583,519 downwards.
AAACAGTGATGATATGTAACATTCACAGCATGCATTTTAGAGACATTTTTACATTTTAACAGACCCAGTCTTTGAAAGCTTTCAGTTGAAGCTGATTTTTTTTTCTGGACATTTATTTTAAGAATTTATGTCGATATTAGAATGTAGATTGTAGGGGGGTCGTTCGTACAGGCTGTGCAGCCTCACAAGCACTTCGACCTATAAGTTATTTTGTGCGTGAGCCTTGGTCTATTCGAGGCCCGGGATTCCCAGACTTCTTGTGAAGTTTATCAGTTTCCTGAGAGCTTAGTTCCTGATGTCGGAGGGCTTTAAGAAGGCCCGTTCCAGGAACTTAAGCCTCTCGCAGTAGCGGCAGCTATCACTTTCTGGTTTACCCATCTTTTTGAGGTGGTACTCCAGAGGGCAGTGTCCAGTGAGGAGTGCCGTTACCATCTTCAAGTCTTTCTTTTCCAACTCGAGAAGCTGTTTATCTTTCTTTGGCGAGAGGCACACTAGTCTTTTCGCTTGTCTTTGTCCTTTGTCGATATTAAGATGTAGGAAATGGTATTGGTCGAATAAAAAAAATAATAAAATAATAATAATTTTTGTTGCAGGATGGTCACAATAGTTGCAGATGAATTTCTCACCGACGATAGAGATAGAAAATATTATGCCGACCATTACACTTGCTGCCCTCCTCCTTTTTTCATAATACTCGTCACACTAATAGAGGTGAGTTGAAATGCAATACCAATCATAATTCTTATCGTATAAAAATACAATTACCAGGAAAGTATATCCCGAAGTACTTAGTATGAATTATGTTTATATAAAATCTGTTAAAAAAACAGAATGAATCAACATATATCATAAAAATAAATACGAAACAAGAAGAAAATAGATAAAAATCTTTTACGCAACGTTGAAATTGAAATGAAAATTCATCAAGAGCTAAGTTAATTTTTGTCGACGAAGTTGGTTGATTTAAAAACATCGATATTTGGCGCATGTGCAATAGAATCGTCAAGCTTATTGAAAAATTTGGGCCTAATGTTCTTTTTTTTTACATCTACAAATTGTCATTCTCATAGATTTAGAAAATTTCTAGGGCATTATGCAGAGTGAATTCCATTAACGATGTTTTGGGTATATTGAGTGCAAAATTATTTTTTTGTACAACTGACATTAAAAATGACGTTTTTAATTCATTGACACATGAACTAAAAACTGACGTTTTCACAAAATCACTTTTAACACTAGTGTTAAAAGTACTTTTAACACTAGTGTTAAAAGTAAAATGACAGATGAGATGATGGATACTCAGTAATATAGATCTCTCTAATAGAAACACTTCAATCAGATATTATAATCAGAACACCTACTCAAGAGGAATCGTTTATAAAAGTTCACACATGTATTTGGTCGTTTGCGCAATTGATAATACTAATTCCTTTTGAAGTTACAAACGAAGTAGTATTTAGTCCAACTGTAGAATGTCCTTCATCACTGACAAATAATGACATTCATAAATAAAGTGCGTTGGGGTTTATTATATTTGAAGTATCTGTCAGTCAGCCTTGTAATCCAAAGATCGTGTGTTCGAATCCTTATGGATCTTATTTTTTTTTTGTTTTTTTCTTACTAGCAGTAACTGTTGAACAAAAAATTTTGTATGATACATTTGTTAAAAGTGATTTTATTTTGCTCGTGGGGTTGCTCCACTCGCTAACGCTCGTTTCGCAATATTCCCCACTCACAAAATAAAATGCCACTTTTAACACTTGTATCATAAATAACTATTATTTATCCATGACAGTTTTTGTCAGTTCTGTGATAGTTGTCCATTTTGACCTTCGACGAGAAAATCGGCGTCATCTGCTTGAACGAGTACATGAACTTCTGAAAGATTAGAATTTATCAAATCATCAGCATATACAAGGAAGAGTAAATGCCTGAATACAGAGCCTTGAGATACGCCCTGTTCAAGAGTTGCTGATTGGTTTATGGAATTCTGAATCACTGCTCTTTGGATTTTGCTTTCCAAGTTTGTTTTCATCGAATTCAAAGCAATTCCTCTAATACCATAGCGATCCATTTTCAATAGATGGAATTCTCGCTAGCACAGCTGAAAGCTCTAGAGAAATCTTATAGTAACATATCACATAGTCATTTATAAAGAATATCTGCAATTGTAGTTGGTCTGGTTGCGACGCATGTGATGCATACGAGTTTATTGGTGGAAACGTTTGGAAATACGGATTGCTCTGTGGTTATCATAACGATTTTAGTCAGCTTTTTTAAAAACCAGTAGGTAAGACAAGTGCTGTTCTCAATTTATCAAGAAAAGTTTTGCTATTTCAATTGGATGAAACATGTATTGTTGTTCACAATTTTCAATGGGAACCTATAATGCGTTTTTTCTCATAAATGACACGCACAATAACTCAAATTCCCATCTTGCATAGGTTACGACTGAGTCGTTTCGGCGCATGTGGGTCATCAGTGAGTAACATGAATCCAGTACTGGATAACTTGTCGGACGCTTCTGTCTTTTATTAATAATTACATTATTCAGTAATTGAATTACAATAATACTCTTGTAATAGCCGGTCATGTTCAATATCGTCATCTGGGATAATTTGAATCGATCTTCGATTGAATTTACTCCGGTCGCGCCTCTGTCGGTAATTGTGGTGCATCTCGCTGAAAAAATCGCACTGCACGTCAGGTCGTTTATCAAAGTAAATTACAAATATCGATGCGGCAGGGGACGCGTTACGCCAGCAATGTCCGTGTCTCGTTTTGCGCGATTAAAAGTCATTGTGATTCGGCGGTGGAGCGTCAAATTTGTCTCACGTCGAGCGACAATTGCGACATTGTTATTATTTTTTGTTCGATTTATCCTTGCTTGGTGCACAGAAATAAATACCTGTGGCAGATATACAAGGTGTTAGGTGTTTTAGTGTCTTAATTTCAACAAACAACGAAATTAATATTATGTATGTAAAAAGCAAGTGTGTGTGTACGTACAGGGTTTTCTCTATCACCATCAACTGGAATCTACTCCGCGTTTTTGTGGTATATACCCCTTGGTAAGGGAGTTTGGGCGGAAGGGGTGGAACTGGGTGGTTGTGGGTGACAAAAGCTTTGAAATCTATATGTCTATCCTTTTCTATCACGTAAGGACTTTTGTGAAAATTCTGCCAAAATGTTCTAGGATTCTCTAGAATGATCTAATATTCAAAATTATTAAAATGATATGAGGTGATCTATCATCATCTAGAATGTTCTTTAATACTCTGGAATGATCTAGAATAATCAAATTTATTTAAAAGACTAAAAAATTTAGATTAGTCGGTCATCATCAAGAATGCTCCTAAAAGTTCTAGAATGTTCTTTAACATTCTGCAATGATCTAGAATTTGGACGCTGTAGGTGGAAGTGGCTGGATGGTAAAAATGTCTAATGAGATACTGCTACTTTCTGGAATATTCTCGAATATGAAAAAAAATCTATATTTAAGAATAGTATATTCTGTTATTATTGCATTGTTCGCCCATGTCATGTACATACAATGGACGTACATTCAACGTCCATGGACGTTTGGACATAACACGGACATCCATTGGATGTCATGTGCTGTGAGGGTCGCTTCTACTCTTCCCCCTTTTTCTCTTCACACCCTTCTCTCTCAGGTTTTTTCTATATCTCGCGCGCGCGCTCATTGTATCTCTTTCGCTTTCTTCCTATTCTCTTTCGGATGTCTTACTCCATTTTATCTTTTTCTCCCCATCTCCAGCTTTATATCCCACTCCCTAGCTTTCTCCCCCCTCCCTAGCTTTCTATCGCCATCCCTAGCTTTATCTCGCCCTCCCTAGCTTTCTCTCCCCCTCCCTAGCTTTCTCTCGCCCTCCCTAGCTTTCTCTCCCCTTCCCTAGCTTTCTCTCCCCTTCCCTAGCTTTCTCTCGTCCTCTGTATCTCTCTGTATCTCCACCTCTAGCCTTCTCCTCTCACCTTTTTTTTAAATGCCTTTCTTAGCTAAGGGCATGCCAAATTGAAATTGAACGAAAAATTTTGTTCGTATTCTCCTCAATCTAGTATTTCTTCTTTTGTTTTTCTTCTTTCCGTTGTTTTAGTTGCCTACCTATTTGATATATTTCTGTACCAGATATATGAGGTCGAATAATCAGTTTTGTTTTTCTCAATGGTACGAGTATAACCAGCTATTACCGTAATTGTCGACAGCCAGCTCTAAATCTTCACTCGCCATTCCGAAAGGTATTATCGGCATGTGCATAACGAGGCGAAAAAAGGCGACATATCAAATATCGCATTAATAATGTTTATGGGCTGCTAGCGCTCATACACAACAGTATGGCTAGATGAAAATAAAACAAAAATCGAGAAAAAACTCGCGAACCGCATATTACGCAACCGTGCGCGCCAGGCAATAATTATAGTTTTAATAAGGGTAATAAGAAAGGCAATAAATTGTTCGTCCGTTTAAGAGGAAGTGGATCTTGTAGATTCCAATCGTCCGCGTGATTATAAACAACCAGTTGGAATTCGAAGAGTGTGTATTCGAAAGAATTTCCGATTTCCATTGGAATGCCATGTAAAACAGCTGCCTGCCTGCGGTCTTGTCGCACGCTACGATTCGCACCTGAAGTGATTTGCAAAATATGTTGAACTGGAGAAATTGAAGATCGCAGTTACCATAGGAACAGAATTATAGATGGATTGGGGATAGTATCGACTACAGAATAATCGTAAACCAGCGACAATGGTCTTTTAGGTTTTTTCTGATCATTTTCGTTTATCACTGATCGTCAATCACGAAGACTCAACATAATTTATTATTGGTAGCATTGAAATCATAATTTTTTTCCGAAATAACGGTCATTATAAATATCTCAAACATTGAATAGAGCAAACCAAAGAGTTAAGATGTGAGAGCCTTCATACAACCGTATACAACATACTTATTTCAAACTCTAAATCGCGTCCTGGTTTTTATTGAAGATAAAGATATATTTGCAATACAACTAAGGGCCGGTATTATAAAAATGTTTGACAGTTAACTAAGTATTTAAGAGTTCTTTTACCTACAAATACGCTAAAATCATAAATGAGCTGACTAAACTTCACTTTTTTAGTTTCAATTTGACTCCAAATGTTTTCAAATACAAATTCAAGTAGTATCTATTTGGTTTGCAGAGTAATTAGATAGATCACGTGTGTAAAAATTCTTCCCCTTCTCTTCTCTTTCTCTCTCACTCCACTCCTCTCTCTCTTTCTCCCGTTCGCTCTCTCTTCCAGTATAATGAATATGTATATTTTAAGTTCACGGGTGCTCATCATAAAATTTTTCTTTGTTAAAAATTGTTGGCTTTGGTGGAAGAACAAACTCAGAGGTTTATCCTCTGATTCTGAACCAAATTGCCATTTATATGCCTACCTTTGCAATTCAAATTGCCAAATTATGTATGATTTTTTTTTCTCTTGTATTGATATGTGGGTATATAATAAACGTATGTATTATAATAGTAGCTATCATTATTGACTCGTGGTATAATCTACTATTATTGCCAGATGTCTTTTCCAGTGGCGAAGGAATTTGCCAACACCCCGTATACTCACCGATGCGGAATAACAGGATTATGTCGGAAACCTAAAAGTTCTAGTTTTAAGTATCACACATTGTTCTATAGTCGACGGTTATGTCATTGATCGATTTTCCGCAGACCGGGATTTACTGTTAGAACGAATTATTTATTTGCATTTCGAACAGTATCTATCACGTGTTACTCTACCATTTATTCATAATCTCGACGTATCCAAGTCTTTACTCGGCTAGTTTATGGAAATGAAGTCAATAATGTGAAAATTGACCGAGAAAAAATCGTACAAGATTTTACTTGAGATATGAAAACGTATGTCCTTTGTGTCCAATTTTTCAATCAATTGCTTCAAGAGAAACTTACAAACCTTCTGTTGAATAGTACTACGCTCGTACTACAAAATTTCATATACCTATTCGTGAGAAATGTATGCCATTTCATGCGAATTGTACACTATACTTTTTCTACGACCATCTGGATCATAAACAAATTTGTAATATTTTTAATAACACTTTTTATCATAAACTTTCCTGCCATCATGATTCCCATAATATATACAACCTAAAAAAGGAATTGAAGATACAAATATTGAAAATAAAAGAAAAAAAATGTGGATTATGTGGGATTTGAACCCTCAGCCCCACTATCTAAAACCTGTTCCCTCACTCTTCACTCGCTGCTACGAGCTCACATATTATGACGAAATTAACTGCAATAGAAACTTCGTGCCAACTATTCAAAAATATAGAATTCGATTGGCTTCAATCTTTATATTGAAATTAGCGGTGTCAATGTCAAATCGTCCTCAGTATTACTACTCATTTTCGATTACTTATTTTTTTTTTTAACGAATTTTGTAAATACTGATGTGAAATGTCAAATTATTAGAACGTTAACAAACTTGATTCGATCTTATATAATTTATGATTATAAAAATGACAGTCTAGTAGTTCTAGTCTAGTAGTACCGCACTAGTGCAGTAAAGTAAAATTCATTTGTTTCTCTTTTAAAAAATATCAGTCTATTTAATGGAAAAGGATAACAAGAACTAATTTATTATAAATTTGAGTAACATATTTTTGTAAAGTAATAATTGTTTCCATATTCTATTTCTAATTGAATACTCGATAAAATTACTGGCGACAAGAGACGAATAAATAAATAATATCGACTCCTCTTTCTACCAAATTCAGCAAAACGGTATTGTGTACGAACTTAAAATTTAACGTGTGGCCTCATCCAAACCTAATTTTACTACAGCTAAATCAAAAGATAAATAAATAAAACCGATAACGATCTCATTATTAAATTTAGATACCGAACCTCTCAGATATTCCTGAAGGTGGGTTTCGACCCGAGTGGCACGTGTGTTGTTTGTGTTTTCGTCGGTTCGGCGGCTCTGGTTACACAGAGGGGCAAAGAGAGGGCTTTTTCCGTATTCTCGAAATAAATGAACCGCGTTTTTCGACACATTTACCCTAATTTAATGCGAAACAGGGGGAGAGACGATGATAATATCCAGGGTGGCTGGTGCGCACGCTGTACAGCTGTCGCATGATATCTGCCTTCTTGGACGGACATATTATAGTGGAGTAAAACCGGGGCCAAAATCCATCGTTTTTTTTTCCGGGGTATTATACCAAATCAGACCTATATGAGATAATTTTCTTCCTGTGATTGTTCATCATAATCCAGCTGGACGACATTTTTCTATGGGGCTGAACTTTTTTATTAAAAAAAGTACGAAAAAATAGAATATTCGAAAAATGTGTTTTCTTAAACATATCACTCAATATCTCGAGATATCGATTTGCTTTTTTTGTTAATCTAAAAGGGATCATTTAGCGCTTCTTGACATATGAGCAAGATGAAATAAAATCGCGTTTTTATCTGAATAAATAGAGAATGTGAAATAGTAGAAACCGTGAAATCAAATTTTCACTGATCGAAAAACTTTTTTATTATTCGAAATATTTATGTACATGCAGCGAAGAAAATGGAATTATAGAGTCTCAAAAGTTTTTAGAATAAAAAAATTCAACTCATATGTGATAGTTTTGACGGTATGATTTTTTGAAAATGTCTGTTATTCCGCGTCTACGGGCGACTGCTCGCGCTCGGCGCAATACCAGCAGGGCCTACTTTTGGAATTTTCTCAACGAGTATACAGCAAAATTCAAGTTAATTGCCATTTTGAGAATGTTGCGAACTTTGGAATAGGTTGCAAATTGAGATTTAGTGCTTAATCGATGTACAATTCATTTGACCAAAGTTTGAAAACTTTTGGAATTATTGTTGAATTTTCGATTTTTAATGTCTATCTCTACTGGCCTAATCTGCCTTCTTGAACGGACATAACGAGGAAAAACTGAATTGGGACGGTATTATTTTTATCTTCAAAGAATCTCGGTATATGATATTTTAATTTTGTGCTAAATTTAGAATTAATATACGTGTTTCAGTTCATAGTAGGTTAAAAATATTAGACGAGAAATACAGTAAATGCCAGCGCACTGTCACACTTTATATGAAGTTCGAGCATTGAGTTTTTATTTTGAGTATATCGGTGTTGATGTTTCAATGATCTGTTGTTGTATTGAACAGAAACAAGTGTTTGAAGATATCGTTCAATTTTAACCATCTTAATCTGCATCTACTTCGACTATCAATAAAGAGAATCTTGAGGTGCTGCCGCAGACATAGTTACATAGAATGAAACTTCCTCTAGAAGCCTATCCTTTTGTTTGAAATCGATACGACGAACCGTTTTTGAGTTATTGACTCTTTTATCCTAAAAAACGGCCAAAATGTGATCGCGCTCATGGCCTCTTAAACTTTTGCAATTTTTGCGAGCGGAACATTCTTTTTTTGATTCTTTTTTCTATATGCTATAACAAATCGATTGACAACTTGCCCATAATTTTCGGTCTCTCCGATACCTATATCCTGTTCGTCGATGTTTCTAGTGTTATTATTTGAGATATGTTTTTCTTTGCACCTGATAATGTGCATGCACTGACAATTCTCAACGAACGAAGAACAATGAGCACACCTGAATAACTGTACCATTTATAGCAATCGTGATATTGATTTTGTTATGCGCTTACAAATGGGCAATATAATTTATTATAATTAATTCAGCGATTATTATAAAATAATGCATTTGTATTACACATTGCGTGAAACAAAGAGAGAAAAAAAACAAGAAATGTTTCGTGTTGTCTCGCTGTCTTGAATGAGAAAGGAGAGAAAGAACTGCCTTTGCTGCATGTATTGTTACTGCGAGTTAATGAATAATAATAATTATCGCATTCCTTAATGGAACTTGGGTTGTTGGAAGTTTTATGTAATCAAATCGTGGGGATATGTGTACGTGAATTGTTCTTTGTAACGGCTACGAGATCAAATTATTAACATGCCAATTATTTCGCGTGGTTGTTGCCTTTTTTCAAGCATCGTTAAGGTCATCTTTGTAGTAAATTTTTGAGAAAGCTCATGCGTAACTTTGATTCATTTGAAAATGTAGTGAATCCAGTGGTGTAGTCAAATTTATTCAAAAAAAATTGCTAATATTTTTTTCAGATTTCTTACGTTGAAAAATAAGAATAGATGGCTCCGAATATGAAAACTCGTTCATGAAATTTGGTGTCCTAGTGTAGGTACTTTTGAATGTCTACCTGGTAAAAAAAAATCATCCCAACCGGTTGAATGATATGTTTTATAAGGATGCTTCCATTTTTGAAATGGCCACACTAGTATAAGAAACGATGGTGGGTAAGATCAAAACAGAACATTTATTATATATAGTTTGGTTTACTGCAGAGCCGGCCCTGCCAAGTCCCTGGGGGCGCCTCAGTGCTGAAATTTTCGGCCAAAATTCTGGCAACGCTACAGCAGGGGGCGCCATGATTGGATCTCGCTCCCTCCAGAAAATTTTCTCGGTCCGGCACTGGTTTTCTGGAGGGAATTCGTTTTTTGACATGGTTTTTTAAAGTTTATGAACCCAAAAACACCCTTTCTTTAATTTATTATACTGCAACAGAAAAGGGAGATGAAGGGGTCATTCAATGAAACGCACTATGTATACGTGATAATTCATTGATGGCAGGACGTTTATTAACTCTCCGACGAGATCTCAATCCGTTATCGGTATGGATAATTGACTGTTAATATTCTCGGTCTGATATGTTGATACTTGTCTTCCCGTATATAAAGTTTCTTTGTTATGACAAAAACCATACGTCTACTATATTTATTTGTTCGATGGCTTGTGGCTAGTTGATTTTTTTAATTGGCCATAGATATATTTTCGACGAATATAAACAAAACTAAGTAATGATCCTTTTTACTTTTATTATAACTTAAGTAACTCCGAACTTGTGAAGATCTATTTTTAAACCTACAGTTTCACATTCTGACTGCAATAAAAATGTTTTGACTGTTTCCCGCTTAATGGCCTTCTGTGTAGTCTATTAAAAACTGAAAATTTGGGGTACGTTCGTATAAGACACCTTGGCGCGTGCCTGTTCCTTTTGGAACATGTGTTTCCACGATTATAGAAACTCGGAGAAACACCGGTCTCTGAGAATTGATAACTTCCTATGCAGATGCTTCGGATTCGAGAATTTACCTTAATGACAAGAACCAGTATACATTTAGACTATTTTTAAGTTTAAGTAAACAACTAATCGGAGAGTTTTCATCTCACCTTTATTTACGGATTCTATTCAAAGTTTATTCAGTTTAGTAGTTCCACGTGAAGTATTTTTCAATAGTCTCTTCCTACTGAAGAATATTCAATACCTCATATTCCGTGAAAGGAACGATAGTCGTTACCGACCGATGTTAACTCCCATCTGACTTGTACTTTAGGCTAATACCTGTCTGAAAACAACTATTCCCTGGCTATCACCGCGACAAGTATTGAATTAAATCAAACGAATAGTGTGATATAAGTAATTGTAAATCATTCGACACCAACAGTCAAACATTTACGTCAACCACAGTTTATAGCTAAAGAATCAGTTCGCTCACTTTGCGTCGGCACCTGTACTCTTTATCCCACGCGCACACAGGCGCTGGCAATTCATATATGCTCAATTGGTTCCCACGAGAGGATTATGGCGAGTGACCGAACTGATTTTTTAGCTATAAATTGTGCTTCGACTTTCATGGTAAAGTTACCTATTTATTTTTGAAAATTCCTATTGAGAGTCACGCAAAAACTCCATTTCGAAGCATCAGCTTCAGTCTCACGTTTAGTAAAGGTGGGGAAAAGGGGATTCTGCCAGCTCTCTTGTTTACATTTATAAAAGATAATTTGTTCAATATAAAGGGAAAGTTTACCGGCAATTCAGACATGGAAATGAATAGTTGAAAAACTAAAATAAAAATGTGGACCAGCCGGGGATCGAACCCGGGTTTCCCAATCTCTAGTAAATAAATAAATAAATAAATAAATAAATATGGGTTTTATTACAGAGTTAACAATTTCTCATTTCACAATTTATAACATGCCACATTATATTTTCCAATCTTCTTAACCCAGGGGGGTCAGGGGAGGATGGAAAAATAGGTGCAGAAGTAGCAACCCTTCCGCTCCTTTTCAGGGGAGCTAGAAGGGCGCCCTGCCAAGTCGGGCACAGAAACCCCCAAGAGGGGGGCGCTGATGCCCGGCCCCGCTGATGTTAACGGAATGACCGGACATTTTATAAAATTGCGGTACTGATTGATAAGACACACGCCTCCTGCATTGCTTATGCGTGTAGTGCATAGAATTCGATGTAAAAAATTCATTGCAGTAGGTTTATGAGGCTGATTGTTTCGATGACAAACCCCGGAAAAGGCTGTGGTAAAAAAAACCGGGTCAAGGTACTTTAATTTCTAGTCGGGCGCGCTAACCTATACTCCACCGGTTCTTGATTCGAAAATTCGAAAATCGGCGGCTCACACACTTTCTTGGTTCAGTCTTTCAAGTTAGTAAATGAAAATGGTGGTTATTATGATAATGGAAACTTTGCCTTCAAATTATTTATAGACACCAAAGCTAATCAACTTGATAATTTGTTTGGTCCAAATTTCCATATTTCACTTAGTTTTCCACTTCTTTTGTTGGAGAGAGCACACTATTTTATTTTCGTTAAGTGTCTTAGTTCACCCTTTATATCACTCTACATATCGGGTATTTCTTTTGCCAAATCTTTTCATTAATTTTCCCATATTTTGTTACTGTTAAATGCTACCAGAGATAAAGTTTTCTGGTATTATTATGTAAAGCCAACAGTTTTGTTATTTGGAAAATGAGTATAATATTGGAAATTAAATTAGTAATCTGAATGTGCAAACTTTTCCATTCGTGATTCAAATTAGTAACATAAATCAGATCACACCGTATATTTTCCCCCTTTGTCGTACTATACAATAAAATACAAGTTTATTATTCATCACTTGATACTCTTGGACAGAACATACAAAAGCTTATTGGACTAGTAAATTATTTATCGAAATTCGTCTCTAGGAATATGTATAACAGCGTGTGGTCCAGTATCCTATTTTCCATAGTTACACAAATAACTATTTTTTTATTGGGTTCTCTAGATGGCTCGGCTGACTGATATTTTTAGTAACACTTTGGATATTTTTAAAAGTTTGTTTTATTTATTTTTCCTTCGAGTTAAATATATCACTAATAAATAAAGATAACGGTAACTCAGCGGTCCAGAAAAAAACATAAATCAGTCTCTGTGTTGAAAATGTTGAACTTTAATTGAATCGGTTTGCTTTGTACTATGGTGTTTAGTAGTAAACAACCAGTTGCCGGGTACTGAGAAAATATTTGACATCAGAGCAGTTCTAGACACAAAAAAATTATGCTACCCCATGCATCAACAATTTGTTTCCTACACTGTCAAAAAGTGCACTTTTTGGGGCATACAGTTTTTCTTAACATAGCGCAAAGAAAAAGGTACTCACAGCTTCACAGAGTATTGTTCTATTACTAACTTAATACATAAAGTATTGTCGGTCGTACAGTTGGAAAAATTAGTTTGAGATAGGTGGTATTTAAAAAATTGTACTTATCATTGGTATCGATTTTAGATTCTGCAAAGCGTTGTCCTCAACTACTAAAAATTATGAGCTTTTTATATTCACAGCACTCGGAAAAATTGCGACACTGTCTTAAACAAGTTATACAACACAATCATAAGAAGCGTGAGAACCGAAAACTAGTTTCAAGAGTCGATGAACTTTTTTTCCTAGTTAATTTGTCTCAGTTTTTTAATTTACTTGATTCCTTTCATATTGTTATCGTGAATAATGTTTCAACGAATTGTGTGGCGCCTGCGATTAGAGTCGCTCAGTGAACCGAGAAAGATCCATTCTTCTTATCCATTAACTTTTTTTTGGAAAATTGTCTGCTAAATCTGCGCCGAATTTCAGAATCAATTATGTGGTTTTCGGTCTATCTGAAGATACACTATGAGTTCTTATTTGAATGGTATCCAACACGGTTGGCAACTGTTGTTAAACGACTTGTACGTATTACATTTTAAATATACAGGATGGCAACGAGTTCCAAGAACTGAAACTTTTACTTTATTGTCGCAGGATGACACAGGTGACACTGAACCCCAAATTTGGGGAGATGGCTTAGGTTACTTTGGTGGGTGTCCAGTTCTGATCCTCTACTAAGACAATGCTCTCTTCAAGAACCACTTTATTTTGTGAAGAAGGTTCAATTTACAGACCTATATCATCTCCAAATATTTGTTTTCCTTTCATGTCAATGAAAATAGTAATGTCATTATTTTTAATATATCACGCATTATCGATTAAAAATTATTTATTTTTTTCAGTTGGGATTCTTTTTGTACTACTTCATCACTACAGGCGAACTAAACCCAACAGGACCAGTACCCATCGACTCGATTTTCATTTACCGACCAGACAAAAGATCGGAAATATGGAGATTTCTACTGTACATGATGTTACATGCAGGGTAAGTTGAATTTTCCAGTACCCAATGATTTGTTTTCCAAAAAGTCAATTGGAATTTGAAAATTTGGATTACTATTCCGTATAATTCGAAGAATTTCTTTTAAAATCGTGTTGCTAGCCAAAGTACGTAAACTTCAGTTGGTTTCAATATAAAATTCATTTATCGTTATTGTGTAATTAATAAAGAAAAACTGCCTTCAGGATTATCAGATATAAATTTTTTTGTGGTAAAAATTGGCTTTTCGAACAGAATCAGTAAGGGGGTTAAAATTCTGCTGCAATTAATGGTTAAAATAATTTATTTGTCAAATATTTCTAGCAAATTTCAAACGCATGTCAGTTTGAAACGTCTTGGCCGATTTCCACAAACGAAGCGGTGTTGAATAGAGAATCGGAAGCCCTTCACAACCAGGTGCCACATATCCCTCTTTACATTTGAAAAAAAAGTCCACATGACCACAATCATCTTTGTGCTAAAAAGTAGTAAAAGTGGCACCTTTTTACCTGAATTTTACCCGACCTCGATAGCTTGTTCCTTTCAAAAATTGAGGGGGGGGGACTTTTTAAGTCCTCACTGTATAGTATGGAAAAATATTTGGACCATTCCTGGACAGTGGTGCCCTGAAGAATACAATTAAAGCTAGAACTACTCTAGCTGATTCATGTTGCAGACTTGGATTTATTTCGTGACGATATATAGGGAGATGGAGTTCAACAAGATATTAATCCACCTTCACTTTTTCCCGTATTAGGCCAGTGGTTGATGACAAGGTTTTCAGTGGGCAAAATGCTCTCGGATTACTTGAATTATAATAAATTTTCAAGTGAAAGCGGAACGATAACTAGTCTGTATAGTCGCTACAACAAAAAAACTGTATTAATTTCGCAAAAACTGGAAGGTCGCCAACAATTTATCATCCATTCCAAACTAATAATTTGTTAATAGTGACAATATAAAAGTGATGTATGGTACAACATGGCACACACTGAGCACAATTTCAATGTTCGAATTGGGTGAACTAGGACCATCCTGTCATTAAAAACATTGAATGTGACTTCCTGTATTCACTTTGAAAAAGATTATGCTTATTAAATAATAGGTGGTACTTAATCAATTCGAGCGATTCATCTCGTCCTCGACCTCAAAAGCGGTTCGTAATTGGAAAAGTGCCAAACAACATGAACCAGCAACAATTCTGTTAATGATATATGGTGTGAATTTAATTTAATCAGATTATCGACCATCGATCATATTCATTTTCCAAAGTAATCTAAATTGCAATTTCGTGTAAACATTTCATCTGTTTTGTTGAATTATCAGCTGTCAAAAAATATATTTATTCAGTACTCCAAGAGATCATATAAAAAAATTAAGACCTTTTCTAAAGTTGTTCTCATATCTATCTATCGTCGGTATAATATTCAAATTTTGTGTCTCCACATTCGCTTTGTTAATTTTTTATTCGCACAGTCTCACCAGTCTCACATCAATGTCTCGTATTCACAACACCAGCCTCGCATTCGCACTGGTATCGACAGTTTCAAGTTCGTATCGACCATTACGATCGTATCAACAGTTTAACGTTCGTATCGACAGTCTCACATTCGTATCAACAGTCTCACATTCGTATCAACAGTCTCACGTTTTTATCGACACTCTCACGCTCGTATCAACAAGCGCACATTCATACCGATAATTTCAAGTTCCTATTGATAGTGTCATTTTCCTATCAATAATCTTACTTTATCGAAATTCCCATTTTCATATCAACAATCTCACGTCGTATCAACAGTATTACATTTGTTGGCTGGAATATACGGAAAGATACCAAAGCAAGACATTAGTCCAAGCCTCAGAACTCGAACCTCTTATTCTAAGCCGATGTGAGATTATCCGACAGTCAGGTGGCAATAATAAAGGTCTCTCAGAATAATTGAAAACTTCTTTCCAAAGCCTATTATTCGTTGGAAGAATTCTTCAATGGCACTATCTAAACTGCTGATGTTACTCGGTAAATATTTCATATCTTACTATTCTGCATTGTGATTTAGTTTAGTCTCTTTTAAATTAGGTCTGTATAGGACGTGTATATCACAATTTTTGTATGTATTCATCTTTTTTATTTGTTATTTTTTGTTTTAATGTGTGTATATGTGCGTATATGTGTATACTGTATATTACTGTATTTGACATGTTCTACTACACCTGAAAAGGTTTTCATTACAAAGAACTAATAAAAGATATCTATCTATCTATAACAATGAGCACAACACGAAATGAAGTAGTTGTATGACATGCAACTTTAAGAATCGTTATATTCTATTGCTACAGTCTACCCTCAGACAAATAACAGGGACTGACCTAGCCTTACCTATTGGAAATCCATAGTACTTGACACTAAAGTTAGATTTCCACAGTATTTATAAACTCGCGACATGTTTCGCTTCACACTAGCTTTCTCAAGCGATTAGTATACTAAATTATTTTTGGTTGGCAACAAACTTAAGTACTCATACTCAATTGAAATCATGAAAAAAAAAACCTTGGTCATATCACAAGTTCCCTTCATTGCTCACTTACTAATCATTGTTTTTCATTGCAGATGGCTTCATCTCGGTTTCAACCTTGTCGTCCAGTTATTAGTAGGCCTGCCCTTGGAAATGGTTCACGGCTCCGGAAGGGTCTTCCTCATCTATATGGCAGGGGTGATAGCAGGATCTTTGGGCACTTCAGTATTTGATAATGATGTCTACCTCGTTGGAGCTTCTGGGGGAGTATATGCTCTATTAGCCGCCCATTTAGCCAATGTGCTTCTCAACTATAACAATATGCAATGTGGGATATTGAGGCTTTTTGGAATTTTCGCTATTGGTGAGTCTCGTGTGATACTTTTGGTTTAATCATAGTTTTGGTTGGTAATTACAGTTGATTCAAATAGTGATCAAGTTCAAAACTACGTTAAAGTAAGGAAGATTCTGGTAGTTAAATTGTTATGTAACTTATCCATACCAATTTAATCAAAACAATTGATTATACCTACCACCACAAAGCTTTCATTTAATCTCGCAACCAAATTTGCACATGTAATTAGTGCTGATAGCTTCTCACTTCAATTTATTCCAGAGATCTAGAAATAACTGTTCTGAAAATGTCAATGATATGAAGCAATGACAATTGTTCAGTAGTGATAACCTGAGAATGAGAAATTTTAAATTTGCTACTCACTTTTGTTTTTTTTTTTAAGAAATTATAGAATAGCAGTGCCAGGAATCTATATCATAATATTGCACTGCAATGAATGTGTTATTATAATTTTTCATAATATTTCTAATTATCTTTTTCCTTTGCAGCGTCATGTGATGTGGGATACGCCATATATTCCAGGTATGCAGAAGAAGCGATAGGGTTACCAGTATCTTATGTAGCTCACCTCACAGGAGCCTTAGCTGGTCTTACGATTGGACTACTAGTCCTCAAAAATTTCGAGCAAAAATTACACGAGCAGTTACTTTGGTGGATAGCTCTGGGTGTATATGCAGCATGCACCATTTTTGCTATTATTTTCAACGTCATCAACCCTTCAGAAGACACCATCGAAAATTTGGGAGATGGGGTGAATAGTCAATATGTGATGTTTAATAAGTTTGGGGTATAGCCCTGATTGTAAAGAGATACTTGTATTATTTATGTAAATATGCTGTAGACCAGCACGGCAGTAGGACAATCGTAGGAAAATTTTCTGAATTCTTTCATCTTCCAGAAAAAATTAAGGATTTGAGCCTCTTCACACATATGTTAGTTAATAGATTTTCCGAGAACGGAAATGTAAAAGTAGTTAGGAGTGATGTGAGATGTTCATGTTGTAAAACAATATAAAGAAATTAAGATTGGCAATTCAGGCAAAACAAATTTGGATTGACCAAGATTCGAACCTGAGATCCCCTAATTTCAAGTGCTGTCGACTAACTCACTTACTAGTACAGGCCAACAAGAAGACATGTCTAATCTCTGTCGCTCTTTCAGCTCATGTTGGTCATTAAAGAACCTTCATTAGACTGCATGCTTTTAATTTCAAGTAAGCATACGAAGTAAAGGGTTAAGTGTCTGTGAATCATCGAGAAAATATGATTGCGGTTATTTAGACAAGAAATGAAAACTGAACTGAACATTTTTTTAGGTTTAAAGCTTGAACACTCCTCTACTCTAGAGTCTCACGAGTCTTACATGAGCAAGCAGTTTCATCTTTTTTACCAATATGATCTAAAATTAACTGGTTGAAAATATTAGCCGCCAGTTTTCAACTTGTCAGGTCTTGGGTTCAAATCTCTTTCGACCCACGTTTCAAATTTAGTTTTTATTTAATGCCTATTTTCGCGAACATACTTTTTTGTCAATGAGCACCTTTCAGTTTGAAAACAATTGTTTCTTATCGACTGTATTACTAAGTGCTGGTCTGCTGAATGAATTTTGTACTGATTTTACTATGATTAGGCTCAAATACCATGGTTGTTTGATTATGTCACTGAAATGTCTCGTTGGGTCACATGAAACCTTTGAGACAACTCATGTATATATTGTTTCTGTATATAATTTATTTATTTATTCATACCAAAGACTGAAATGGATACATTTTTGTATATTTAAGTTATGTGTTAGTTTCAAGAAATTATTGTCAACGTTAATGCATTCATTTTGACGTGAAGATTTAATCGAAACGTCAATAAGTTCCTATTTTAATTTCACTTGATCTGTGAATTTCTAGTTTTTTTTCCATTTTTAATTGTTCTCCATACTCCATATTCGCAATAATTCCATAACATTTGTTGACAATAATTTGCACGTTCGATGTTTGTTACACGTTCGATGTTTGAAGAACTGAGAAGTTGCTCTAGTTTGGGCAAGATTTTGGACTTTGCTTACATTTTAATATTATGAGAAACGAGAGAAATGAGATAGATGTAAGTGAAGTTTGAACCACTTTTTTGTGTGATATAACTAGTCATAAATTTAAAAATAAGCAAAGCCTACCAAAGAAAGTACTAGTTTATGATTGATATTTACACAAATGATGAAAACCCATACATCGCCTTACTAAGGAAGATAAATATCACTTTTTCACAAAGAAAATAAATGTATTTTTTTACACTCAGGTAGAAACACTCATAGTGAATTGTGAAATAGTTTTGAAATGTTAAAATGTTTCTTTTATTCCATTTTTTGTTATTTTCAGTTGTTTGATACACCATTACTATTTGCCTTGGCAACTGCATTGTGAGAAATAGAAATTATAAAAATTTTGATTCGAATAGTTTTTTTTTTTAAATCCCTAAAAATATATCAACCATCTAATTCTTCATTCTTCACCTGTCTGAATTTTCTTTGGGTATTCAAGTATTGACAAAACAGAGTACAGTATGTCCAATAAAACGACTTATCCGAAAGATTTATGTGAATGAGTAGATTGTTATTTCAACATTAGCTGACGATCAAAAGATTACAGTTCAAGAGGTTCTTGCCAGAAGATCGGAGGTCTTGCCACTAGTTTCCGACGAATATAATCGCTATCATCAGCATACACAGTAAAAGTTCCCTGAACATTTAGGGATAGGAGGTCGTTCAGATATAATTCAATACCCGTCGCGGTATTACCAAGGGGAGTAGCTGTTTTCAGACAGATATTCTCTATAATAGGTTACATGCATTGTAGGTGAATAGTTGAAAAGGGTAAAACATCGGTCGTTACTAACGATCTCCCAAAAGAACTCTAGAGTTTTGTGTTCAGATATGACGGTAAAGGAAGTAAAGAACAGTAAAGAAAAGTCAGTCTTATATGAGTCCCAGGACACTCAGGTGTCTAAGGAAACGAGAAATCAGACAAGATAGCCAAGGAGGGACCAGGAGAACCACCAGTTGATCCAGAACCCTTCCTAGAAATCCCCAACAGCTTAGCTGTAGCTGTAATAGAAGCACTGATACTGAAAACAAGAAACATGGCATGAGACAATTCAAGCTCCATATATCCAGGAATCTTCTTACAGAATGTACTGCATTAGTGCAGCGTTTTGGGAACAATATACTGTACCCAGAGGAAGTCAAAAAGATTCAGCCAAGGAAGCTGTTGAATTACGGCAACAAAGTTGGCATGTCTAGTTGAACCTAGACATGTAGGTGCACAAACGGATCAAAGCAAAGATGCTTCAAAACCTGACCACTATAACGCCAGTAAGTTCAAAAATCATGTACACTGAGTAGACATAATAAATAATAAATACAAAAAAAAATACAATACCTATGTTCAACAGTGATATAATACTCTACAATCAACTGAATAAGTTTAAAAATAGTTTCTGAATAAAATGACATATGCATACACCCACATGGGAATACTTCTTTCAGTTTCGGCTGGTGATCCTAATTTGTACAACTGGGAGCACTCATTGTGGAGGCTTTTTCTCAAATCTTCATTATCGGTAACTATGGCCAGTTGTGATTCCAAATCCTTATTAACTGATCTTTGTCCAAAATTAGGAGATCCCACTAAAGTTAGGCATGGAAATTTGGCACCTGGTGGGTAATACCTTTAAAAAAATTGCCAATCAACACAAAAATATCTAAATTCAAGAGGGAAAATTTAGATGAAAAAGTTAAATGAAGTTTAAAACACCAAGTTTAGGGACTACTACTGATGGACGAGTTTAATTTTACAAGCTGTTATTTTTTATAAACTCCAAAAATGTAGTAGAATATTTTTTTTGTGTGACATTGAAAATTATTCATTTCAACAAATCCACTTTAGATAATCGATACTTCAAATATTTCTTATTATCCTTAGATTTTCAAATACTACTTACAAATAATACTTTTGATCTAGATTGTTTTCAAATATCAAGCACATCAAAGAGAAACTCAACATTAAGAGTTTTCCATCGGTGTTGATTTTAAGTTTGCACCAATTGAAATGTCTGTCATAAATATTAATCTTGAGTTTGGTAGTAGATATTTGTTACTGAGATCAACCTACCATAAACCCTTTGCATGATAAGTCCAACCACTTCGAAGATATTCTAAGAGTTTAATTCGATGTTGCTGCCCTCTGCTAGAATACTGTTTTTTGAATTCATCAGCAATCAAAGAATAAGCAAAAGGAATTCCTCCAGCTGGTCCACTAGCTCCAAAAAAACCGTTGGCCTAAAAATAAATCATTCATCATAATATATATTAAAAGTGAAATGTTGGTTTAACATCATTCTAAAACACTATGAAACCAACGGTGACAATAATCTTTTATTTCTCTGAAAATTTTGATAACATATTTTTTTTTTTTTTTTCATTACCTTGGGGTGTGCCATGAGTATATCACAATCTGCTTGACTCCTCTGGATCAAAGTATTCATATACTGATAAGTTAAATTGAAATAGCCAGTGGCTATTTTCAACTTACTACCCACAGGAGCTTCTTCGAAAATTCTGTCAGTTACTTGGGCATCTTGTTCTACACCTAGCTGCCCCATTTGAATCAAGGGGAAAATCCAAGTGTCTAAAAATAACCATCCCCTTATTAGACTGCAATTATTTGGCATTCAGAATAATCCAAGAAACTGAAAATTTAATATTTTTTAATTCTCTAATTCTAACAATTTCTAAACTCGTTATAATCATTCCAATCATCAAAAAATCAGACAGAAGTGATCCCCATTATTAGAAACACAATACAATGATACCACTTTGATTTATATTTGAAAATATGAACAGAACATTAATAAAATCAGTTGTGGAATCATCTGTGGCTGAAAGACAAACTTTAGTCACTATTCTCCATCGTTCAAGATAACTTCTTTTGAGAGGTATTCATTCAAGGTTTGTGGAGAAAGAAGAAAAACGAAATGTATTTCATAGTACAAAAACTACATATATTTCTTTCTTTTTTTCTCACATCACTTGATAGCAGTCCAGAAAAGTGTTCTATGTGGACTCTTCAAGTTTAAAAAGGTATTAAAAAATCAGACGAATTTGGAAGATATGATCCATTGCAACAGCAAGAGTCATAGTGAAAACTATTTTTTTTAAATTTTGCACTACCATTTGGGAACAAACCTAAAAGGTTCCATTTTATTAATCACATAAGTTCATAATTAGTTGAGACCAAAAAAATGCAGCGTTTTTTTAATCAATATAAAAACATTAAATAGATATTTCAAATTCCGCATGTGGGCCTAATATTAAATTATAAACAACTTTCTCAAATAACCTTTTTTGCTATCTTACACTTTTGCTCATTTATATCAATTTTTCCAAACTGCCACCGTATTGGTAGTCATAAAATTTGACAAAGAATCACCACCTGAAATTGATGACATCGTTTAAGATACAGTAATAAATATAATGATATATATCGTGATACTTATTCTTGATATCTATCCTTCGAACAATGCACGTGACGTATGTCAAAACTGATTATTAGGTTTTCCAATATGCACAAACTATGCCTTATAACGTATTTTCTGGAACTCTAATAATAAAAATGTTGCCCGTATGTTGCAAGCATTATGGCCCACACTGTATAAAATATGATCTTCAAAAACTTCAACCATCAACCTCCTTTGAACTGGAATATAACAGACACCTCAAGTACATCAAATGATCTATTTAAATTCTGTATCTGTATGAAGCAATGTTGTTTTGATAAGCACCCTACCTACCACATCCGTCCTGTCTATAGATATTCTGATTATTAATCACATCTATGAAATACTGTTCAATTATGTCTCCAGCATGTTCAACAAATTCTCCTTTATTGCCTTCGTAAGGTGACCACTTCCAGTTTGGCTGTAACTGTACTTTATTGTATTGATCCATGTGTAAACTGAACTTTTGAACTTGATCTATTAATCCACAATAAAAGTCACATAATCGTTTATCATTAATCACGAAATATCTATCCTGTCGATTAGTGAAATAATCACTCGACAGATTAGCTCCACTAATAATCAAAGTATCATCAAAAATATATAGTTTCATATGCTGTAAACCTAACAATTCGTTCCATCGATTTGGCATATATTTCTTCAACAAACCACGTAGTTCGGGTGTATGATACAGAGACACCCTACAGTTACGACTATTTTGTTGCAATAATGGTTGTAACATAACTCTTGAATTCTTTTCAAATCTGCTCCCTCTGGTAAAGTCCAACAACACACTAACATTCAACTTATCGCTTCGAAAATAATGGTTGTTCTTCACTGAATCGACAAGTTTTTCTTCCAACCCTCCATTTCCAAGATAAAGGCTAACTAATGTTATTCGTTCCTTCGCACTCCTGCAACCAGCTAACAGTGTATTATAAAATGTGTCAGGATCTGTGATAATTGTGATACTTTTAGCATTCACTGGAAAACATGGTGCAACATCAGTTAACCAACCAAAAGGTATTGTTTCTTTTCTTGTGAAGGGGTTGTAATAATTTAAAGACTCTGTAGGCAGTGCAGTTTCAATTACACTATTAAGAAGTCTGCGAATCATTTTGAGAATTCGATTTAATTTATCGAGTCTTGCATGTAGATGGTGTTTGATTCATTAAGAACACTTTTACTTTTACATTTTGAAATTCGAAACATACTTTAAATTTGATTTGAGACAAATTAAATTATAGGTTAGAGAACCCAAGACTGCTCTAGTGTGGCTCTAGTGCCTCTACTGCTACTGCGCTAGTGCTCTAGTTCTAAGTTGATCGAGTTTTCGAGATCACTTTCACATATGTTCATCTCTCTCTCTAACACTTGTACTTTTGTCTTTCCCTTTTGAAAAGATCAACTTCATAGACCACTGGTGCGTTCACAATTGTCAACCCGAAATTTTCGTCTCACCTCGGTTTAATGTGACTTGAATGTGACGGTTGACGCCATCTAGTTAATAGATAAATGGTTGACGCACGATAAATGATCCTCTTTCACGATTATGTGTCAACGGAAAACACGGATGGCCCCGTTTGTTCAAGGACAATTCACTAGTCTCTCTACCTTTTCATGTCCCAAGCACACGTAATTTTTTGGATTCAAAATATTTATTGTTTCCCTTTATTTTGAATTAATATCGAAAAAGCACACTAATTTTCAATAGAAAATTCTGCCGTCAAAATATCGGCGCTTCGAAAAAAAAACGATGTGCTTTGTGTTCGTTGTAATCTCTACTTTTTGATGGTATAAAAATAACATACTTACTCTGGCAAATTTTATCAGAAAATGCAAAAAACGAAAAAACTCGAATTCGACAAAAAAAATTATCATTTTGTAAAATTTTGAGCTAATTATTGAAATTTACACTCTGATTACTCGAAAAGTGTTGATTTCTTTGTCACATTGATGAATTAAAAAATTGCAAATTGAAATATTACGAAAGCGAGAAAAAATCCGAAATTTCGACATGAAATTCCAAATTTCGATATTATACCTACTCGATATTTCGACATAAATGTCGAAATTTCAACATTAAAGTCGAAGTGAATAAATTTTGACATAAAAGTCAAAATTTCGACATTAAACTCGAAATTTCAAAAAAAAAGTCGAAATTTCGACTTGAAAGTCGAAGTGATAAAAAAAAATCATTATTTCATCAAATTTGTATTTTTTTTTGGCGTTTTCCTCGTATACATATTGAAATTTCAGATTCAGTTTGGATTTTTTTTTAAGCTGTTTTGCAGTTACCAACTTCATCGAAATTTAGGGACTTCCAAAATTTGACAGGAGTAAAATGAATAATTTTTAGTAACAAGATTCATTCCGAATTAATCATGAATAACTTTGGAAAGAAATATGTGAAAATAAACCCCGTATCTGTCCCCATCTCTTGACTAATAGCTAAACTATTTCTGAAGCACGGTATAAAGACGGTATGTACTTCGAAATACATCGTACAGAACGCTATATGCGATGGTATTCAACTTAATTTGGTAATATTGTAGTTGAGTTTCCAGTTGCTAGATGGCAAAAGTAGTGACATAATTGAAATTTGGATTATAACATTGGATTAGATTTGATATTGAGATATATTTATTATTTCAATACTCAAAATGTACGACGATGTTGAAGAACTAACTTAAATTCAATACATAACTCACAACGAATAAAATTGTTTTGCCAGTTACCAACTCCATCGAAATTTAGGGACTTCCAAAATTTGACAGGAGTAAAATGAACAATTTCAAGTAATGGATGAAATTAATGCTATCTATAGTAGTAACAAGACTCATTCCGAATAATAACCATGAATAACTATGAGAAGAAATTTGTGAAAATGAACCCTTTATCTGGTCCCATCTCTTGACTAATAGCTGAACTATTTCTGAAGCACGGTATGAAGACGGTGTGTACTTTGAAATATGCAATAGTATTCAACTTAATTTGGTAATATTGTAGTTGAGTTTCCAGTTGCTAGATGGCAAAAGTAGTGACATAATTGAAATTTGGATTATAACATTGGATTAGATTTGATATTGAGATATATTTATTATTTCAAAACTCAAAATGTACGACGATGTTGAAGAACTAACTTAAATTCAATACATAACTCACAACGAATAAAATTGTTTTGCCAGTTACCAACTCCATCGAAATTTAGGGACTTCCAAAATTTGACAGGAGTAAAATGAATAATTTCAAGTAATGGATGAAATTAATGCTATCTATAGTAGTAACAAGACTCAGTTCGAATAATAACCATGAATAACTATGGGTAGAAATTTGTGAAAACGAACCCTTTGTCTGGTCCCATCTCTTGACTAATAGCTAAACTATTTCTGAAGCACGGTATGAAGACGGTGTGTACTTTGAAATATCTTACAGAACGCTATATGCAATGTTATTCAACTCAATTTGGTAATATTGCAGTTGAGCTTCCAATTGCTAGATGGCGAAAGTAGTAGACATAATTGAAATTTGAAAACATGAAAACCTAAAGAATTTTTCTGTGTACTTGAACTGTTTTCATTTTTGTGAATAAAATGGATTCTGCTTTTGCATTCCTGTTGTTACAATTTGAAGATTTGCTTTATTCACCGTGTTTTTACCTCTAATCCTATTTAGCATTACTCCCCCCATTGTCCATCGTCAGATAAAATTGGTAGCTGGGTATCCGCATAGATTTTTTAATGTCCCTTTTTTTCAAGAAATGAAAGCTACCCAAAACGCAAAAACTACGTCACTTTGGGTGAGTTCCCAATGTATCGTTTTTGCTTTTCTTGTCACGCGTCACGTCATCTTCACGCATTCTGATTGGAGAATTGGTAAATCGTGTCAGGAATTCGCCAATCAGAATGCGTGACGCGAAAAGCAAATACTACGCATTGGGCATTCACCCTTTCACTCGACGCGCGTTTTGCTAACAAAAGGCGTTTTCCATTAAGGAGTGCTAGGCCCCGGGGCTTCTTATTCTAGACTTACTATTGGTAGATTTTGACAAATGTCATTTTTAGCCAATGATTAAACTAGAATAAGAAGCCCTGGTGCATCAAACCCTTAAATGGAAAGCAGCCAAAGTTAGCATTCTCAAGAGTAAGCTCTTGAGAATGAAAATTTAGGGTGAGTTCGGCTTGCCAACACTATTCGATCGTTTTACTCTAAATTTTCTTTAATCGTTCGGGTCATGTTCGGGTACAACCACAAAAACATTACTTTGACACTCTACCGAATGATTGAAGAACATTTAGAGTAAAACGATCGAATAGTGTTGACAAGTCGAACTCACCTTAGTCTTAGTGTCAACTTGTCGAGTTTTCTGTTCTGTGTCTTGTGTCATTGTGTCAATGTCAATAATCTCAAAACCTTAGAAATTAGGATTATTAGGAATATTTGATAATAAAAAATAAAATAATTTGGATTATGAAATCACTCCATCTAACCAAAATCCATTAAATTATGAATAATTCATCCACCTCAGCGGTGGACTTACAGATAGGTGTATTATAATTTATAATAAACAGTAGGTTTTGTACATGACTGCTGTTTGTTTTTCAACAAAAAATCAAGGTGAGCCAGTCAGCCAATGACCATTGATCAGATAATTTGAATAATTTATGTGTCAAAGTATCTGTCGGTTTTGTGTTGATTTTTGATTTAGTTGATTATAATGCAAAGTTTTTTGATTAATCATTTGCCCCAAAGAGTAGTTCAAGGTCTTACTGCTGCTTTCTTTCGAGGTAGGTAAACAATGATTGCTCTTATCTCATATTACAAAAAGATTGTACCTAAGTTATAACATTTTTTTTTTCAGTATCTGCACTCAGAAATAACGGATATAGAGGATCTCATAGCTCTCAACTTGTACTGAAGTTGGACAGAATGAAGGTGACAATTCTGCCTGCTCTTTCTGACAACTATATGTATTTGGTAAGTAAAACAAGACAATGTCTGCATAATATTGATACTGTTGTCCATTACTATGATTATTAATATATTCCCATACTAACTTGTAGATCCATATTAAATATTTAATATTTTAATACCAATGATGAGGCTCATTAGGAGTGTTTGACTGGCGTATCAATTATTATCTTAGGTACACCATTTATTAGTAAGATTTTGACAACCATCAGGTTCCTTTTAATATAAAATACTGAGAGATGGGTGATTATTCTAATACATCTATTTCACTGGAATATCCTGATTTGTATTTAAGTAAAAACAATGTGAAAATAAAGTGGACATTACTTTTTTTCATACTAGAAGAGGGAAACATCTATTTTTTAGTTCCGCCGTCCCTCATATATAACCACAATATCAGTGCCGTTTCCAGATAAAACAAGAATGTTTAATGTTTCTCAGTAAGAGTTGAGGAATAAAATGGTATTTTTGATCAGTCTTGTTCAAAATTGGTGTATGTGGTCCTTGTTGAATTCCAAACACATTTCCCAATAAAGTTTTTCGACATCTTGTCAATTTGACACATTTTTCGGTTAAATCTGAGGTTACGTGATACGAGTAGCAACTGATTTTGCAGTTGTCAAACGTGCAGAAACGAACCACCTACTGAGTTTTTCAGAAAGGAGGGTATGCTTTTCTGGGCCAACTGCTCCCGGTCATAAGATTTTGCACACTTTTAGGTCGATTGAAAAGAAACATTTTCCCAAAATTTCAACTTCCAAACCATTCTGGAATATCTTCAAATAAGTTCTTTTAGAGCAGAGTTTGTGAAGGAATATATAATACAATAGACATTTTGGCAACAAAGCGTATGTGTTTATCCTAGGTTTCAATGTACAATAAATGGAAAATGTCAGTTCTGGCAATTAGTTATTGAATTAATTTAAGAGCAATGTTGCCACTTTGTATTTTTCGAAAGTAATTGATAAGAACATACTACAGAAGATAACTTATTCTATATTGAAAAAATTTAAATGTACCACCCAAATTTCCCTATCAAAAGCATACCCTCCTTTCATATACATTTTCCCATATGTAGCCAACTTTGTGGCGGACACTGCATGTGTTGATTAAAATTGATTTCAGATTTCAGATGAAAATACAAAACAAGCAGCAGTTGTGGACCCAGTTGAACCTGACACAGTGCTTGAAGCTGTGAAAGCAGAAGGAGTAAATCTTACGAAAGTTTTAACTACTCATCATCACTGGTTAGCAACTCATGTATTATACGATCCTGTCAGTCAATCGTCATGAGAAAACATTTTGAATTGACCAATAGTATCAGAATTACACTGATAATTTGTTGGTAGCAAATTACAGAGATAATTTTTTCACGTTGTTTGAATGGTTCTTGGCAAAACACTGAATGATCTCTACATATTACTTTGAATTATCCTTCTTGGGTATGCTAGTGAGCTTTGTTCGGTATTAATGAGTTCAGAACAGATTGAATATTTTGGACTGTGTTAAATCATAGGTTATGTTTATAGACTTCAAGCCCGTATAACATTTTGGGGTGGTCATTCGACCCAGCATGAAACATATTAAGAACGATGCTGCTATGAAAAAGTACTTTAGGCACTATGCCGGCAATTCTGTGTGGTGCATTTGACTATAATAATAATAATAATTTTTCATCTGAAGATGTGCTTTTCCGACAAAATGCATACATACCAAATACAACAGTAGGTTCTAGGATATCATTATTTCATAATCTACCAACGTGAGGAATGCATACAAGAATATTTTGTTGGAAAAGCACATCTTCAGATAAAGAATTATTATTATTATCAGTCATTTGCACCACCAAGAATTAACAGCACAGTGCCCAAAGTTATTTCTTCATATAGCAGCATCGTTCTGAATATGTTTCATGCTGGGTTGAATGACACCCCCAAAATGTTATGTGGGCTTGTAGTCTTGATACATTACCCTGTACAACAAAATGCCATATTACCAAGCCGCTCCTTAAATATACAGGGTGAACTACGACCACTTACCAAAAATTATACAGTGTACTCGAAAAATAGTAAAATTAGGTAATTTGGACCAAAAAAATTACAATCTGTATATGAAGGAAAGCGCCGTTCCTGGATTTAAAAACGTGCACAGCCAGAATCAGTGTTCCTTCTTCATCAAATGTGGGACTGAAACACTGGGTTTTTACTAGGACTCCCACCAAGAAATTCAACAACTCAACATGAAACTTCACTAAATCATGTTGATGTTAAATTAACTGTCCGTGTATGCTAACACAATGGTGTTTGGAACACAAATTTATTCGAGCTATTGGTACTACATAAGTATTTATGCCTTTCGAAAAATACGTCGAAATAATGTCTCAGTAATTGATTGGAGCCACAAGGAATCATAGAAACTATTGAACATTGACAGCTTGTAGATAAAACATAGGTGATGTTGAATTCAGTGGCGCAACTTTGTAGGTTGTCAAGCCAATAAATTATATAAATTGTTAGAGATTGGTTTAAAATTTTACAGGTGGGTTTCCACATGATAAACTAGTTAGCCATTTTATTTTCGGTAATTAGTCATAGTTTACCCTGTATATGTTAACATATACTTTTGGTTCATTCTTTAAATTTTATCAATTACAGGGACCATGCAGGAGGTAATGAGGAATTGGTGAAAAAATCTGTTGGTGCTCTCCAAGTATTTGGAGGTGACAAGAGAATTGGTGCTTTGACCAATGAAGTAAAGCATGGTGATAAATTTTCTATTGGAGAAATAAATGTGGAATGTTTGTTTACACCTTGCCACACATCTGGACATATTTGTTACTATCTAACTGCACCCGGACAAGTACCTCTTGTATTCACAGGTACTTTATATTCTGAAAATTATTTGCAATAGATCAAACAGCTACTCCTATGAACAATATTTGGCGCCATCTCTAACAG
Organism: Chrysolina haemoptera; assembly: GCA_958298965.1. NCBI lineage: Eukaryota > Metazoa > Arthropoda > Insecta > Coleoptera > Chrysomelidae > Chrysolina > Chrysolina haemoptera. The sequence continues at coordinate 9,553,587 of OY282595.1, read as the reverse complement.
GTGTCATAACCCTTTAATTAGGTCACTATTGTCCCGCCCATGCCTCGGTAAAAGCTCTTAGAGATATTTTTGTCCCGCATGTATTGATAGACGCGTAGGACTCTGCATTACAGTTCTGTTCTTTTGGCTACTGCTTGATTGGGGGCAGTAAAACAGGTCAGGGAATTTCATATGTTGGTTCAGTTCCAATGACATTACAAAAATGTCAAAAAAATTATCTCTTGCTGCCCCCAAAAGCTATATAGATAACGTGTAGCGGATTTGGACATCAAAAATTACGGCAAAAAAATGTTGGTCAGGGACTATTCCCCCATCTATTTTCGAAAAAACTTGGACAAATGTTTTAAATGTTCCATATTTTAAAATGCCAAGCAAAATTAAATTAGGTAAAAGGCGCGCCTCAGTAGGTATGACATCAAAGTCCATGTCAACAAAATGTATTTCCATGGTCTTGTCAGTATATTTAGAGTGGTGATCTTCTTATTACCAAGTTAGATACTGTAAACCTCCCGGATCTATGTTTGCTTTGGATAATTTTTGTTGACATGTACTTTGACATCACATCCTCCCTCCAAAGAAAAATTTATTTTTCGATCATTTTTTATTCTTGTTAGTTATTGATAATTTTAACAGCTATCTTATTCTTTCCATATTTAAATGGATAATTCTATTTACTTATTCTTACTAAATGTGTTTAACAAACAGGCTTATTTGAATTTGAAACAGATAACCTTTCATTTTTTACAACTTATGGTTCTGCATAAATCTACCATAAGTTGATGATATTTTGAATTTTCAGGTGACACATTGTTCATAGCTGGTTGTGGTAGATTTTTTGAGGGTACAGCTGAACAAATGTATTCAGCTTTGGTTGAAAAACTAGGAAACCTTCCTGATAGTACTCGAGTCTTTTGTGGTCACGAGTACACTCTACAAAATTTGAAGTTTGCAAGGCATGTTGATAAAGAAAATCCAGATATACTCCAAAAAATAGAATGGGCTAATGATAAAAGAAAAAAAGGGTTGCCAACTGTAAGTTTTCACGAAAAGAGAAATTCATACAGAAATAAAGTCCTTTTGTCTGCTACTAGGTGTAGAGTAGTTTACACCACATTTTGAATCGAGTGTGGATGAGTGGAGTTCCACAAACGAATTCGCGATATCCATTAGCACCAGATGGCGCTCCAAAACTCCGGAAAAACAAAGGAAATGTCATTTATCCTTGTATTGACACTGTTGACGATTTTTTTTTTATATTTTTTAACTTATTGAACTTTCACTTCTATTTCTCAACTTTGGACTGCTTCTTTAGAAATACCTTCTACTTGAATAAAACATTATTATTATTATTATATTACCTGTGTTGAAGATTCATTTAGCCAGCATATTTCAGTATTTGACCTTTCATCAATTGTTTTAATGTCACCTTTTGTATCTAGAAAATAGTTGGATAGATTTACACCATTTATAAATAAACATTATCTCTCTCTTTCCCGATTTTTAGTCTAATTCACTTCTTTCAGATAGTTTCTGGGAAAAGAGTGCATGGACACATAAGAAGATAAATAATTCTTGCACTGGACAATTCTTTTTTAATTTACTCGTCACATCAAAGATATGCTTTCTGCATTGAATAAAAAAATCGAACCAAATACAGTTCAACAAAGAAATAATCAACAATTTATTAACATCATATGGCAGAATGTTTGTTTTTTCGGCAATTTCAAAATGTAGATGTCGCCCATTCCATTGTGATCGCGAATACTAAAATTGAGTGTAAATTACACCAGGTGTAGGAAAGTGCTACTCCTTGTAAACGAAAGAACCTATAGAGTAGGTGTGAATTGAATTGTTTTGCTCTTTGCAAAATTTTATGTAACAAATTAGATGAATGTCAGATATATACCACTTTTCAACAATATTTCTCTTAATGAAGTGACCATTTTCATTGAATATGGTGTCACCATTATTATGAGTTAATGGTGTCTGTGTCACTGGCATTATTCAGTAATTTTTCGAAGCAGTTTCTTGAATTTTAGGTGCCATCCACAATTGGAGAAGAAAAAAAATATAACCCCTTCATGAGGGTTATGATGGGAACCATACAGAGTCACACCAGCTGCAGTGACCCTATATCTACTATGCAGACTATAAGAAGGGAAAAAGATAATTTCAAATCTTCAATTTAGAATTCTTGTTCAAACTTCTGCGTCTAACTTCAAGAATGTAGAATTTCAATGATATTGATATAATAAATATATATTTTTATTTACAAATATGGTACTATTATTGGGTTGTTTCTTTTTTAGACATAAGACTGATTTTTCAAGGGATTTTAAACGAAATCATTATTCCACAAAGGAAATGGTGTTACTTAAGAATTACTGAACATTAATAACTATAAAGCAATAAAACAGATTTATTTAAAAAAAAATCAATGTTCAATACATCATATTGATTAGGGACAGAGTAGTAACACCACTGGTGCTGAGTAACTATTTTCAAGTTGAAATAGTGAGAGAAGAGACAACTAGATCAGCCTAATATGTGTGAAAAAAATAAAAACTGAGTCTTTACAAGAAATTTTATAGTAAAAAAAATTTAATGTATATCACAGAGAGCCACGTTTTCCTTGAAGAAGTAATATTTGAGCTTTCATTACTGGGGGAGAGTCAGTGGCGAATCTAGGGGGGGGGGGGGTAAAGGGGGTAATTACCCCTCCCCCAAGCCTATTCCAGAATACTCATACTACCGTCCTAAGGTCTGAGGATGAAAGCAGTAGGTTTCAAAATATCGTAATTTGAGTGTTTCAAATACTTTTATTCGCAATTCTTACATACCGCACCACTTTATTGGTTGTTTTTATTATTTCATATGTCTATTGGAAATATATTCACATTTTACTTTTCTTAAATTAGAATATTTATATTCATTACCCGCCCCCCCAATACCAGTACCCTGGATCCGCCACTGGGGAGAGTTGATGGAAGTCCATTTATTACCATTATCTCCTCTTAGTTCTTTCCATTTAATCTGATTTCATCAAACTAGTTTGCCAATTAATCTTTATATACTTCTTTTAAACAGAAAATGAACTAATTAGGAGAAATTAATTTTATTTTCATATAAGAAACATCTTGGGGGACGTTTCTTCCATCTGGTAAAATTTCTTAGTTGCATTAACTGATGGAAGCAATAATTCTCTGGAGTGAATTTACATTTCCAAGGTGTTCTAAAAAATACCACTTCACACAACTGACTAGTGATCTTTCCTTGAAAACATGACCAAAAGGTAATAGTTATTTCTTCATATTGTATTCTTCCATTTCAGCTGCATATTTTTCTTTAGATCTCTCATATCTGTCAACATATATCTAGAACATTTAAACAAAGTCAGCCTGAAAAGCTCTCAGTTTTCTTGTAAATTGATTATAACAAATGTTATTCCTTGACCACTTAATCATTTTATGCATATTTATAAAAATGTATTTTGATAACTGTCATCTTCATCAATATGGATATAACCAATGAACAGTATCTTTTAATAGTGTATGATGAAGGGGAAGGGGAAACATATTTGTAGTCATTGTGTGTATCATAGTTTTCTTAGTACTGTACTCACTTTTTTGTCTGGCACTGATAAGGTTTTCCATTTAATAGCCAACTGTCTTGTCAATTCTTGCTTGGTTGGTTCAACTTCACCAGGTTTTAACTCTGAGCTAATTTGTTCCATTAAGAGTTGCCTTTGTTCTTGACAAAATTGGAAAAATGGATTCGATGGTCTTTTTGGAGCATTTGGGTCTTTTTCTGATTTCATGGTTTTTCTTTTAACTGGTCTCCTTGGGGGCCTTTTCTCTGGTTTATCATCTAAAATTTATGAGTGGATTAGCAACTGCAAAGAGATTTGTCCAAATTTAAAAAGGTTGGTAATTTGTTTTTTCTGCTAACAATTTAATTCGTGTATAAAAAATCGCATATGCCACAGTGCAATTGTGACTTTGACAGCGGCAAAAGTTAGCTTTAACTTTTAAAGCAACAAATACACTAGTGGTTTTTTCACTTATTCATTTGTTTATCAATTATAGCAGTGTTGGTTGCCAAAATGACTAGTTTGACATTGATATGTTTATGAATTTCTTATTCTTTAAATTGTCCTGCCAAATTACACTTGAGGTTTTTATTGATATCAGGTAAATCTGTGTTGCTCAAATTCTAAACTGTTTCCTTTAGCAATTTGACTCGAATAACTGTCAACCTAAAAACATTACCTTCGGTGTCCTGTTTTTAATAGTTGACAGTTATTCTCGTCGAATTGCTAGGAAACAGTTTCTCATTAAACAACCCAAATTTACCCGATAAAATACAAACCACTTGTGCAATAATAAGTGAAAAATTCTACAAGTACCTAACGTGCTCTAAAAGTATCATTTTCACTTGGTTACCAAGGTGAGGTTCTGAAACTGATTAGAGTTACTGAAGTTTTTAATCAACATGCTACCTTCATCAATTTTCTCCTCCTTTATTTTATCTTTCAACAAAAGATGTGCCACAGATCTTTTATCATCCTCTTCATCAAAATTTAGGTCTGAATTTGGTATAATGTTCCAATCTTCATCATAGTGATTGAGCAATCTTTGTTTAAAAAACTTCACATCTTTCAATCTGCGTTTGGTTATTTTGTTAATTTCTTGTATTCTACAAGCATGTCGAATTTGTAATTCCTTGTGAAATATTTAAAAGTAGTTTCCTTCTTACCTAAATACTAATATTTCGTTTGACCTTTGTAATTGGGAACATTCCTCGAGCAATAATGTGTACTTTTTGTAGTAAAGATCATTTTCTTGATTGTCCGTATAAACTCCATCATTTTCAGATTCATCGGACATCATTTTTCAAACAGCTTCGGAGAAAAATGAAAAATACAACATACAATATAAAAATTTAACCTCAAACCACCTCAAGCAGTGTTGCCAATGCCAAATTGCCAAATTATACACCAGTTATAACCAAATTATACGGTTTTATACACCCTGAGCGGTTCTCGATTTGTTCGTGAAAATTTCAGTGTTTTTGACAGCGGTTCTGTTGCTGACGTCAAAACAAGGTGAATGTACTCGGTTATATTGAATAACCGATTCCAGAATGACTAAGATACAAGAACGTCCGACTCCCATGAGAATCAGTTTCGTACTCTTGGGCACTACACCCCACTGCCATCTTGGGTCGAAATCGATCATCAGTCGTTTAACAATTAACATGAATTAATGTACCTCTTCTCGAAATTATACCAAATTATACTACCGTTTTGAGGGTTCGAAAATTATACACGCTGAAGCCAAAATATACGAAAATCGTATAATTATACACTAATCGGCAACTCTGACCTCAGGGTTCAAACTGAGAGTGAGTCAAATGTCAAAATTGTCAAATTATAGAGCACTGTCAGTGACGTAAGTGACAGTTGCAGAACAATGTTATAGGGGGATAAACCACAGACCTCATAAAAGAGGTCTGTGGGACAAACAAACCAAACTGAATAAAAACTAACCCATTTGTCATAAAGCTGCGTGAATCACGTATGCATAGACCTGAGTTATATACATAGAAATTATAATATATAAGTATATATATTATAATTTCTATGGTTATATACTGTACTTATGTCTGTAAAGTTTATGAAAATCGCAATAGACTTCCTAAACCCTGACGTCACAAGTGGGCGGAGCTTATAAAACCTTTCCAAACAAACTTGTAATACATGTTAAAAGCCTTCGTAAATCACAGAAAAGAGAGTGCTGATTTCGTAATTATATTTCAAGAGGAATATACACTCAAGAATAGAGTGGTTGCAGTATTCGAGAAATGCGTTCCCGCTTGATGGCGCTAAAAATTCAAGCGCGAAACAATATAATGGTGATCAGCTGCTACATTCCATAATTTCAGTTTCTGAGATGTCGAAAGTTGAAATGAGTTTATCTGACATTTTTATTAACTATGTTATGCCATGGCTGGCATAACTTTGTTTTTCAATAGAAATTAATGTAAAGAAACTTTGTCTTTGGTACTTTTGAAAGTACATACAGGATTCATTGAGCAAATACGCTTTTAGTAAGGGAACTTATAAGTTTTGCCGCCATTTCAAGTTTCCAAAAATCGAATAATAATGAGAAAACAATTGAAATAGATACACTACCGCTAATGCCAATTAACACCTGATATACTTTTTATCAGTTCAACCAAATAATTATAGATGTCGCACCCTTTGCGCATACTGCGAATTTTGGCAACACTGGAGCAATAAATCCATGGATTTTAGGTACGTGGAAGAGAGAGACAGAGAGGCATCTGGAAGAAATCTATGTTTCTACAAGGCATGCGCATCGGTAGTTGCCTGCAATCAGCAATCTGAAATTCTGAAATCATTCTCGTTTTCTTTCTCATTGGCATATTGTGTTCTTTGTTTATTTCGTGAAAGCTACTTGAGCTTTGTGAAATTTATGTAATTAATTTCTCAAAAAATAGTTTAGAAGTTTAGTGTATGTTTTGTCTACGCTAATAGGGCATTTCCTTTCGTAAGGAAAATTGACCTCATTATTAAACGATTTGTCGTTTTGTGTCTTTTCGGAAATCTTTTGTGTGCTGTCTCTAGGTGGTTCCATCGCTTCTTCTTTTCATTTTGCAGTTTGTCTGGAAGGGTTATGGTTTTTTAGCATCGATTTTTGTGCACCTATTCATTGGTGAGTGATTAATTACAACTACCTATATTCTATATTGAAATAAATATAGATTTTCTCTCTAATATTTTATGAAGAGCAAAGTCTGCATTGAATAGAAAAAAATAGAATTTTATTTTGGAGAATGAAAAGTTTACTTCTATGGTATATTCTGTAGTTAAAAGATAAGGACAAATTAGATTCATGGCAATTTTTTTATTCCACTTGAAATCTTAGGTAAGTACAAGTACAAAAATATTACAAACGAGCCACTGAGCTTTCACGGCATTCTTTCTGTTTGTTGATATGTGATAAAAAATATTGAGGAATTGAGAAAAATAATTAATTGTTCAATGCCCTTCATTCACATAAACTAACAATTTGTTTGTTTGTTTGTGAAGATAATTAATAAAAACAAAAAAGCAGCTATTATAATCCTTTAAAATTCCTATTTATATTTTCGGATGACACTGGACTACATTTTTGTTATTTTTATTTACCTATTTAGAAATATTTGTATAGATGAAATTTTGCAATCTGTTCAGAAAATGTTGTGAGAACTATAGCAAAGAACATACATACGAAAAGGTGGTAATTTTAGAGGTTGAAATTACAGCAATGAGTTCCAAAATTTTTCTAATACTTCAAAAGTAGGTATTTTAGAAGAGCATCAACTTTGAAGGTTTCTACAATAAAAACACAAAAGCAAGTTTTTAGTAAGGTGTTAATGATGAGAATTATTGTTTTTTGTTTCTCCATGAAATCCAAAGCTTTATCGTACAATCAGGAGAACAAGCAATGGTGATAACTATCAGCCTTCGGTTGAGTGACCAACCTATTTTGATGGATATCCTGGTTGCCTGTTTAGAGGATGCTTATTCTTAGTACATAGAGAATGCGATTAGAGGTTTTTTTTTGTCAATCATCTCGCAAATTATAACGTCTTATTCATGTCATATACATATACAGGGTGAGTCAGAATAAGACCGACAAACTACCTACAACTACAGATTCCTCACCTCATTTCAACGTGAAAAGTTCCTATCAAGGTATGTCCTAAAATGCATCCCCCTTGAGATACAGGGTGTCAAAAGTACGAAATAAAATTAGTGTTAATTTTTTTTCTCTAAAACTGCTGAAGGAAAAATATCACACTTGGTACACAAATCAAGGTTTATCAACGTGGTAATTTGAAGTTATAATTTTTTCTTTTCGTAAACTAGTGGCGTAGTTACGTTGGTATTTAGTCATATTTTCCTTCATATTTTCTTTTGAAAAGTGAATGGACAAGTGAGCGTTTGACATCAGCTAGGCTCATCAATACTCAACCTAAAAGTCATAACATTCCATATACCTAAAAGTTGAGGTTTCTGAGATAGATGAGAAAAAATTTCCTCCCAGGCGTATTGCTTTTTCATTTTTTTATAATGTTGTGGATGTTTTGCTTTCCACAACTGCTGTCCTGGCCATTGTGTAGACACAACAATTACTGAAGAAACTCAAGAGTCAGGAGATGAGATGAGCTAACTAATTCACTGCACTGAGGCTCACTGGTTCACCAGCAATGGTCACTTCGCCGTTTTGTTTTGACCCGTCCAAACCTGCGAACGAGTCCGCGAGCATTTTCTTTGATGTCGGAGAGAAAACCGACAATTGATGGGAATGCCGTCAACCGTTCGCCGAACTGCTAGAATTTGTAAAACTGCAAAATGCGTTCGTAGCCCCGTCCAAATTAGTGTTCTGTTCGCCGATCGGTTTGTTGTTCTGTTAATCGTTCGTTAAAGCTTTATGATCACTAGTGGCTCGGGTTCAAATGCCGGCTGGTCCAAATTTTAAATTCATTTTTTAAATTTCCAATTTTCATATCTCATGTCTGAATTTACGCCAACATATTTATTTCTTTATATTGGCATCACCCCTTTACTTAAATTCAAATTATAACTACTTATGTAAGTGAAGAATGTGGAATTGAAAAGACATAGTATCTGGTAGGTGATAAGATAAAATTGTAGCAACACTGATTTTAATGTGGATGACTGACTACTTTCTGCAATATATTTCAGTAATTCTGATTTAAATATTGACTGTTAAACTTTCTTTAACTTCAGAGGAAAGTTTATTGTACTGAATAAGACCAAGGTGGAACACGTAATTTATTTGTGTTTTTCAATGACAATGTTTTTTATGTAAATATAAATTTGAACAGTTTTGGTAAGTAGCTGTGAATTTTGTGCGGGAGGTTACAAAATCGTGTTTGCGGACAGTTTTTATTTCACTTAAAGCTGATAACAAGAAGCACAAAAAGGAAACAAGAGGTAGACAGAAAACGATTGTAGATGATCACATCAAATATGTAATTCGCCGGAAAGTCCACAGTTTTTTTTTCAGAAACGAAATGCCAACCCTAAAGAAAATCAAGGCTGAAGTAGATGCTGATAATTTTTTACCCAAAATATCCTTTCGAGTTTTAAATTAAAGAATATTAGGCGATTTAAATTTCCTGTATTTCAAACGAAATCGAAAAAGCTTTTTAATAGAAAAATATGAGATTGTGTTGTTGTGGCGAAATATACAAGAAATACGTGACCATAGGCTTAAAGGGAATGAAATACATGCTGACGAGACTTGGTTGAATGAGGGACACACCCGCTCAAAAGTATGGCAGTACTTAAAATGTAACAACAAGTTCACGGCAAGCAATTTTTGACGGATTTTCTACAGGGCCGACGATTGATTATTACTCACACAGGGAGCAACTCTCGATTTTTGGGTGGTGGTCTAAACATTTTCGAGTCTAAGAACACTCGCGACTTTCATATACCAGTATCGGAAAGTTTTCATCTTGGGTATGGTGGTGTCATGAGAGCGTGAAGAATAGCTTGCTATATGTTGAGAGAGCATTACAATTTCTCCGTGATCGACGTGAGCTGGTGTGCGATGTGTCGCATTGCCACGTGGTGAAAAGTTTCCGATACCGTAGACCGTATCACAGTCGGCGAGTAGAAACAGTACCCACATCTGCTGACATAATAGACTGGCTTATTATACGTATATATCAGAAACTTCTGTTGGAATTTCTGGGACCATAAAAAAATTATTGATAACATATGTATTGTCCAAAATTCCTAAAATCAGTAAATGAAAGTGATTTTGACGTAGACGCTCGACAACTTTTATAATGACATTTTTATTAAACTAACCACGTCGCGCCGTCTTTAAAGTTTTGAGATTGACCTTGGCCTGGCAGGAAAACGCTTATCATCATATTTTTTTCTTTCTTTTTTTCAAACCCTAGATAAACTTGAAAACGCAACTTTAACTTTTCATATACTCATATTACGCGACACAACTTTATTCTTCTCTTTCTCTTTTGCCTATTAAGTTTTTTAATTCATCTTTCTTTTTGAAGCGATTCGTTTGTATTTTATCACGGTCCATAATATTAGATTAGATGAAAAAAAAAAAATATATATATATATATATATTAAATTGTTCTCAAGGGAAATTATAAGGATTTGTTGGTTCATAATTTTCTAATTCCTTTTCTATCTATTCCATACTACACGGTCATTTTGTGGTGAATACAATATCTTTTTTCAATAACGGAGAGATCATACCAATTACGGCTTGTTTTTATTGAAGGCCTTTAAAAAACAAGAATTTTCAAGTTTTTTTCTGTTCTGTGTAGTTTGGACTTGTAGGATGCTATCTAAATAGTCTGCACGTAAATACGATCCTGGGTTGTACTATGACCTATATTTAACCTGTTTTTTATTAACTGCACGTGTATGATGTGTAATTACATGAATTCAATGTTACATATTTAAAATTTTATCAAACTACTACACAGATTAATTTGCTCATTAAATGCGGCATATGAACACCGCAAGGAGTCGGAAGAACTAGATACATAACTATGGCGATACATGAAAAAGCTTTTTTATTATACCTACCTGAAAACACTATATTTACATGCTTATTTAGTGGGCTAGTGTCATTAGCTGCTTACTTACATGTCAAAAAAATTAATATGTTATAGACCAAATAGACCGTTCTCTAGAAATCGCAAATTGTTTGTATATTTCCTTAGCAACGGGGTAAATAAAGCTTTTTTGTGATAATTTTTGGATAATTTTAGGCTGAACTTTGGTTTACTGGAAATCTGATATGGAAAAAACAATTGAACGTCGCGATTGTGGGCCCTCAGCCAATCGTAACGGCACCATTTTTGTTTTGCGGAAATGTTCTGTTGCCAAGTTGACCTCTTCGGATTACTGGAAATCTGATATGAAAAAAACAATTGCACGTCGCCATTGTGGACCCCCAACTAATTCTAGTGGTACTATTTTTGTTTTGCGGAAATGCGCTGTTGCCAAGTTTTGACTGACTCGCAAGCTATGTTAGCTTGTTCAGGTTAGGTTTGTGTGTCAATTGCGAGCAAAAAAACAAATTCACGCAGTTTCAACTCAGTTTGCCTTCTTGTTTTGTCATAAGTCGGTACGTAATGAGAGCGAGCGAAGCGAGCCTAACTTAACCTAACCTGAAACTTTCTCCTTTTTCTCCAAGTAATATTAGATTCAGAACACAAGATAAAACGCGAGCGAAGCGAGCGGGTCCGGCCGACATTTCTTAAATCCGTGCGAAGTGACTAACCTGGCAACAGCGCATTTCCGCAAAACAGAAATAGTACCATTAGAATTAGTTGAGGGTCCACAATCGCGACGTTCAATTGTTTTTTCCATATCCGATTTCCATTTCTCCAAAGTTACCAAAACTTGGCAACAACGCATTTCCGCAAAACAAAAATAGTACCACTAGATTTAGTTAAGGGTCCACAATCGCGACGTTCAATTGTTTTTTCATATCAGATTTACAGTAATCCGAAGAGGTCAACTTGGCAACAGCGCATTTCCGCAAAACAAAAATGGTACCATATGAATCGCCTAATGGCATAAAATCGCAATGTTCAATTGTTTTTAAAGCAGATTTTCAGTAAACCAAATTTTGGCATTTTCTTATTGAAAATATTCAAAAACTTATTTCACCAGAGGAAGAAATATCACATAAATAAGTGCAGAATTACTTCCCAAGTCACGTGAGAGATATGAAAACCAGTATCGTCTATTTTGCAACTGGCAACTGGGTAGATATAATGAGAAATATCGTTCATTACAGTATTTGCCAATTCTGAAATCATATTTGATAACATTCTCGCTGTTGATATTGAACAAATAAATATTCTACACTTGCTGTCCTATGCATTTTGCGTGTATATCATTCAATCACTTTGACATTGTTGTAGCAATAATTACGTTAGCCTTGACTGGCATCATAATGACAAGATGTGAATTGATATGTCAAAGTAATTTTTCGTTGGCTCAATATTTGTGGTTGTGGAGAAAGCTCAGTCTGTTATTCGGTTTCCTCGCATCGAATTTTTATTATAACCTTGTTATAACTTCCCGTGTTCGGCTGCGCCTCCCACGGGAAAGTGTGGCGCGCGCACGGAAAAAGCCTATTTTCTCGACTCCTAATGAAATATACTATTCTGGATGTGAATCATCATGCTAAAATCGGAAAAGTTACCGACCGAAATAAGTGATAGACGATAGAATCATTCGAAAAGTTTTTAACCCGAACGAAGATTTCGATAGTACTATCGAATCAGTCTTGGCGATAATTATTTTAGATTTGTTTCGACTTGACAGTTACTAGTGAATGTTACAATAAACTTAATCGAATATTGTGTTGTGATTAATATAAGTGATTGAAAAAGAAAAGTCCATAGAATATCAAAACCGAAATGAAATGGTGAGCCGATTTAAACGGGCTACAATAAAACTGGAATAGTCGATTTTTATGCAAATCGTTCTGGTCGCTTAAGCATACAACTGATGAAATTGTCGACCAAGCAAGTATTTGATGCTTTTTCGAAATTTTACATAGAGATATAGATGCGAGGGAACTGACCGCTCGTTATTCGATTTGGTATAGGCGCAAATCAAGTGATTTTTTGCATGGATTCGTCATTGTTGATGAGGAAAATCAGCATAGAAGAAGGCCAAAAAAGCTCATTCGGCCGTAGAACTTATGGTAAGAAGAAAGTAGAAGTATGGCGCTACATTATTATACCAGTTGAAGGAAGGAATTCAGCAAAAATTACTCATTTGCACAAGAAAAGAAAACACACGATTATGTTTACACGAGCTATTACCAATTATTGTTCCATCCTCACTTTCCCTAGATCTAGATCTAGATCTGGATGTTTTCTTTGCATGAAAATGACTGGAGCGACAAAAAATGACGAGCTCTGATCGTCTCTTTCGAAGAGTTTTAAAAATCGTATTTTAAAAAAGAATGTGTTAAAAAATTAATAATTGTTTAATTGTTATGCCAGATACTTACGAGTCAACCTTATACTATCTCATGGTGAATTGATACGTAATGAACAGTCCTGAATTACTATCGTGAAAGAAATTAATACATACCTATAAATCTGGAAATTATTAAAAACAATTATCTTGCCACAAAAGTGCGAGAATACTCAACCTGAATCTCAAATTAGGAATGGCTGATCAGGCATGTAGATACTCGGAAAACTCCAGGTTTATCTGTGAAGCAGAGTTTCACTTAAGGAGAAAGTTCAGTGAAACAACCGATATAGAAGCTGATGAACACGTAGGTATTCATCAAAAGATGGAAATCAATACATATATATCATGAGAATTGTGAATACGTCTGTAATTGAAGATTATCGGCTCAAAGCCTGGAGTGCATTTTCATCTGAGAAGATACGTATAGATCAAAACCATGAGTTTTCAACAAGTATCCATTCAACCATCTTTCAAACGAATATCTTCAATCTGATCAAAACAAAAGAATGTATGAAGAACTGGATACTAACTATTAAAGTTTTGTATACTGTACTGTTGTGACTAAATTATGTGATGTCGGATGTTGGAGCTTCCTGAATTTCACCTCTACATACACGCTAGTCAGTTTTTTTTCTTGAATAGCGGAATAAATGAAACTTAACATAAAAATATATAATAATGAAAAAAAATTCAATTAGAAAACAATTTTTACGAAATGCGCCTGATTTGTATTAGTAGATTCTCGCTTAAAAGTTTTTGTCCTCCAGTCAACTAAAATTTCAAGTCAGCCAGAATGTGCTGAGTAAAAATTTGTTATGAAGTGAACCTGATGGTACAATGAGTAATACTGTTTTCTTTTTCTCTGCAGAAGTCGATGCCTAAACCAAGTGAAGTGACAATGTCTGTAGGGAATCCGGCTAAGAAGGCGCATTTACCAGTTTCTAGGATAAACACTATTATGAAAAGTTCGTCAGACGTGGACACAGTGGACAGAGAATCATCAATGTTGATGTGCAAGGCGACCGAGTTGTTTATAAAAACCCTCGCCGTGGAAGCTTACAACTCCGCCAATAAAGCAAAAAAATTGGACTATAAGCATCTGGCAGAAGTCGTGCACACAGAAGAAAGGTATAATTTTCTGAGGGACATAATGCCGAAAAAAATCACCGTTCTAGAGTACAAAAAAATAATGGCCAAGAAACAAGGGGCGAAAAATGATGATAATAAAGACGATTCCTCATCGAGTTCTTCAGACGATGAAGAGGACTCCAGTTCGGACGAGAGTGATGGAAGTAGTGCTAGTGCTTGATTGAATAATTTGTTTCACACTTTTTTTTCTATTTATTTTGGTTCTGTGAACTGTTTTATAGTTTTAAGCCAATTTACCGAACCAACAAGGTTTAATATTAAGTTTATTACAAAGTATATTATCGAATCTAAATATCATAAGTATCTACGGGAATTATCTTCCACTTGATATATGGAGACTTATTAATTGCTGATATATTTCTGATAATAAGTGAAAAGTTAAGAGAATTCAATTGATATATCTTGAGATTTTTCCAATATCATTATATTTATTCTTCAACGATCGTATAATTATATGTTTTATTATCAAGAATGAAAATGTTTAAACGAGCCGTAGGCGAGTCACACATTGAGGAGAAATTTCCTGTTCCACTATGATGTATTCATTTCACTTTCATAATATGATATTTGATATTTTTAAGTTTTTTATATAAATAACGCCAATCATTTTTATACATGATTGATGAATAACTTGCAGTTGCAGAAAATTGATACGTAGCTTTTTGTTATGTGTCAAAAATATAGTTATTGCCACTGAGAACTTTTATTATATGTATTGTGATGTTTTCTTTCAATTTGTTATCATGTACTATACAATACGAAGAAATCAAAGTTGAATTTAAAAAAATTGAAACATGTGGTGTTACTTAAATAAATGATTCTTCTACTCATTACAATGTAACTTTGCTGGCTGGACCAACCGGACTTTATCTTGCCAATTTTTTAAATTTAATAATTAGTTTTCTGTGAATAGATTGCCTCAAGATAATCTATTCGGGGATATATTTTTTATGATATTTTTTTAATGTGGTTTTGATCCGTAGTGGTATATATTGAAGTTTTCTGTTTTTCATCTCATATTACAGTATTGTTCCATAAACATAGAGAAATTATACTATGTAATTTATTTTAATAAATATTTTGATGAATGCTGATCATTATTCTTATGCTGGGTAGTTATTCCTCTTCTTGAAAATCTTGAAAATCATAATTCACTCCAAAGTCGTGTAAATAATGATAGACCACACGGCAATTTTGGGATTGCCAGGTCCACAATATTCTGGTGATGCTTTTCCAGACATCTTCATAGGACAGTTTATCTTGGTCCTGGACTCGACGAAACTTTTTGGAAAACACCAAAAAAATGCCCTTGGACCTTTGAAAATCTTCTGCCACATGGTAAGCTAGTGCGTAATCAGCAGATACCTAGAAAAATGTCTCATGGATCTTCACGAGTTACTCTATGTAGAACTTTCTCATCTTTTGAGTAGAGGGACATGAACTTCTGGAACATCATCTCATCCTACGATATTGAAATAGGCGACTACAGGTTTCCTTCGAAGAGGCTCGTGCATTCGATAAACGATGTCGTTTAACTTGTCCATTATCTTGTACGGACCTTCTCACGAGTTTCGCAACTTCAGTGACAGGCCACGGCGACGCCTGGGATTGTACTGCCAAACCAGGTCACCAGCTTAAAATCCTCCATCGTCTGCCTTGATGTCATAGGTCTCCTTCATTATATCGCTGGCACTCTGGATGTTCAAACGAACACGTTTATGAATGTTGTCCATTCTCTGCTGAAGAACCAATCCATCGGGATGTTCTTTGCGACAGGGCATCCGCATTCTTATGGAGCCCGAAGTCTTCGATCGAGCGTGCTCCTTGACCCTCAGGATTTTTGAACTATGAAAGCCATTAAAGAGCTACATGATCATTTCTGAAAACAGGAATTTTCTCCCATACACGTATTTGTAGAAGTGCTCTACTTCCTTGACAACAGCAACCACCTGGTGGCAAAGTAATTGCTTGCCTTGGTTTACTAAGGGTTTTGCTCGAGTAACGGATCAATCTATCAATCAAAATATACTTTATTGTCTGAAGATTAACATATTATTGACTTTCCTTGGATTTGAGAAAGGACAGCTCTAAGTCTCACGTTGCTGGCGTCCGTGTCCAAAATAAATTGTCCGTTTGGTAGGGGATAACTCAGAACAGGTGCGTTGATAAAAGCTCTTTTCAATTTGTGTTTGCCCTTCCGTAAGTCTGGTCAGGGGTTTAGCAATGTCAGCAAACCCAAGTACATATCAGCAATAGTAGGTGCATACTTAAACCAACGGAGCTGGTGTGTGTCATTTGGAATGAGCCGGTCATTTACTGTTTTGATCTTCTGCTCAGATACTGCTACTTCTTTTCCAGAAACAACTTGGCCAAAATATAGTACTTATTTTTGAAACAGGCATTTCTTGGGGCTCAGTTTCAATCCGGAGCTTTTCAGTCTCATGAATACCTCCTCCAGGTTTTTTTTCAGATGGTCTTAGAGCAATCTGCCAACTAGAGTTATGTCGTCGAGGTATACTAGACACGTTTTTCATGAGAGTCCTTTCAGTTCTGTCTGCATAAATCTTTCGAATGTGGCTGGAGCATCACAGACCCCAAATGCCATAACGGTGAACCGCCACAACTCTGAGCCCATGATGAAAGAAAGATGCCTTTTCTCGATCTTCTTCAACCAGTTCTACTTGTCAATATCCGCTCTTCACAGTGACTGATCCAGGATTTCTTTCGGGGGGGGGGGGGGCGCACACTACCTAATTCATATGAAAGTTATACAGAAGGAATTGTGCAAAATATATTGAAAAGTAATTTTTCCATTTTTCAACATAAAATCAGAGGTCTACAGCCTAAGCAAAAGCAAACCTAGCTGAAACACACTGCTAGCGGGCAGACTCGCTGTGGCCTAGAGAATCAAACCAGTGCCTCCCAAACAAAGGTAACTGAAAGAACAAATATTTTGAAATTTTTTTTATTGCTTTAAAAACAAAAATTCTTGCCATTTATTGTTACCTACATTATGTTCCATATAACAACTAATTTTCTTTATCGCTCCAATTTCGGAAACACCCTGTGTATTATTGTAATAAATTACATATTTTATTTTTAAAAATGAAAGAGAAAAATGTTGTAACTCGAACAAAATATGATCACCAATGACAAGAATATCAAATACTGAAATACAGTACATTAACATTGTTACGATAAATATGTGTGACTACTACTATTACTATTTCTGGTAAAAAAATACTTATTATGAAAATTTCTTGAAACTGCAGTAATCATTAGAGTAATTAAAATATCAATATCACAAACGTTGATGAACTCCGGTTGATTTAGGAAAAAATAAAACAGATTTATCTTATCGTTTGCTCAAAATATCGTACGGCGACGCTGGTTTAGATAACAATAATTGATATTACGAATTGTATTCCTTCTCAGTATCCTGTACATACAACAAGAACAAACACCGAAGCTCTCGTTACAAGACAATATATTTCTCGTAATTATCTTCTTGGATTTCCAATTTTAGTTGTTGTTGATAATCTTTGTGTTCGTTACTATAATGGCAGTATCAGTAAGTCGATTAATACTGAGTGACATTGTTGTAATGTGTTATCGCGAATACCTGATATAATTAGGGGATATTTGTTGTGTTGAAAATTCAGGTTAAAAAAATCTATTATTATATGTTTCACAATGTCTCAACATGTGGCTGAGTTATGGTAAGTTATTATTTGTATTAATTTTTGTTTTTATTTCCATGCTAATACGACTGGGGAAGGCTGATTTTAATACACCTTGACCCCTGAAATAATCTACTCTCCGCTTATGATCTACACAATTCGAATTGTGGTAGCAACTTATTTTATTAGTTAACAAAAGGATTTTACTTTACGATGTCGCATCAGTTGAAAATCTTGAAATATCCCTCACTAAGATGAATGACTGTTAGTTGATGTTTCAACTCTTTCTGTAACATGCGAAATTACTGTTTTTATACTATAAAACCTTCCTCATCTGAATTTTGCGTTGTGAAATTGATTTGTCTTCGAATAACGGATGAGAATTTATTTTTCTGGCTCACTTCCAATGCAAATTTATTTTATCTGTTCTTTAATATGTTTGAACTCATTGTTTGAGTAACAAAACTTATTCAAACATAATAAATATAAGGAGGATTTCTTATGGTTTTGCCACAATGCTGTGTATATTTTTCACCAAATATTCTGAGCAGAATGACTATTGTTCCTCACTGCCAAGTTGAATTTGTTTAGAGTGCTTTGTCCTACTTTCTCAACAACACGTTTGTAAATTTCATGTGCTTTATGGCTTTGTATCTAGTTACAAGCTATTCATAGTTGCAAACTTTTTTTAACCGGGAAGAAAATATCATTTTCTTATCCAGGAAACTTATCATGTATTCTCCAAGCAGGGTTCAGACAGACCGGGAATTCCGGGAAAACCGGGATATCTCAGGGAAATATATATATATATATATAGTGGTACCCTAAATATTCGTATATTCGTGCTGCTCGCTTCGTTCGTTGCGCTTGTTGTGTTCGTTCGTACTGCTCGCGAGCAATGTAGACCCGCCAAAATATGTGTTGTGGGTGATTGCAAGCACGCGGAACGCTGCAAACAGCCTGAACAGGACCAACATTTTTGGAACATTTGTGCTGCTCGCTCCGTTCGTTACGCTTGTTGTGTTCGTTCGTGGTGCTCGCGAGCAATGTGGACCCACCATAACAAAAATCATGTTCGTCGTGTTCGGGCTGTTTGCAGCGTTCCGCGTGCTTGCAATCACCCAAAACACATGTTTCGACTGTTCCGTTCGGTAGCGGTACATCACTTTTAAAAATATTTGACATCCAACACCGTCTTTTTTCTATTCTCTCCGTTTTACAATAATAATTGACGCACTGGCTGCTGCTGGCAACTTTCGCTTTCTTTTAAAACGAACACTCGGTATATTTTTCAAATTTGTGATGTAGAAAACGGTATAGAATAGGATTCATGAAGAGTTTTTGATTGTAGATCCTTAAGGCGATTTGTAGCCATTTTCGAATTACTGAACTTTAAAAATTGTAAAGTATCTGGAACACACTGTATAATTGACCAAATGTAACAACTCCAAAGAACAATACTTGAAAAGTATCTCATATTAAGAAATGTTTACATCTTGATTACTCAGAATACTGATGATTATCCAGGATAACGTTTTGTGTTTTACAACAAACGAAGGTTTTCATGGGCCTCTAGCTCCAAAACTAGCCTAAAGAAAAAGTTGTGCCCATCGGACTTTTTGGTTGGATTGAATTCGACTACAAAATATCAAAAATTCAGCCGATTCGACAGAGGGCCACTTTCCCTATTAAAGTACGAATAATGTGTATGAATATATCTTTTATCTCCTATTTGAGAAATAGTAGTACAGTTCCAGCGCAAACTTTTAACTCTTTTGTTCGTTTAACGGTCTAAATATCAACTTACTGAGAAATTAGTATAGCACAAAAATTGTTTTAAATGATTATTATACAAGAATTATGTCAGTTCCAGAGAAGAAAAATGAAATTTTCAGGTGAGTAGTCCGAAATTCGCGTTTTTTGGCTTGAAATGGGCCATAGTTCAAAATGGGACCAGAATTGGGCCGGGTAATCTCCAAATTTCGAATCAGTGACCCAAAATATGTATAATAACACCAAGTTATCTCGTGGACCTAAAATTGGATACTCGACCCCCCTCTAGCGCCCGGACTATTATCTAGTGTACACCCAGAAAAATCTATAGTTATACAAGTATTTTTTCAAAAAAATCTTATAGCTGCTAATTGAAATATTGTAACCACTAAATTTTCTCGAATGAATGCAAAATGTGAACATTTTCAACATGAAACAGGTAGGTCTCTTTTTCAAAACGTTCTTTTTGTCTCTAAAGGTTACCTTTTAGTTTTGACAAAGAATACGAAAGATGGTATTGAAAAAACAATATTTAAATACGTTATTAAGTGAGAGACTTTTAACAGTAGTACAATTGTTTTGAAAAAAAGACCTTGATCATACTGAAAAGCGAACTATGCTGGTGCCTATTCAATTCAGAAATCATTTAACGGTTATACAATTTTGTATTACAGCTAATAGATATTTCTCTTGGTGTATAGGGACATAATAAGGCTATATTTTGACGATTTTAACCAATACATATCATGGTAGCATATCTAATATTTTCAAATTTTCATTTTACTCGTTAAAATTGCTTTGAAAAGTTTTCAAATTAGTACTAAATACGAGAACAAATCGATTATCAACCAATACTCAAGACAGTTGTTATGATAATGTTGATGGCGAAACGACGCATTAGCGGAGTATGTTTTGTTTTTTATATATGTCGTGACCTTGAAAAACTTGCTTTTCAACATCGAGTACTTGGCCAAAGGGTGTTTCGGAAATTTCAGCGAAATAAGCCAAAAAATGTCTTCTTTAAAAGTTTTGATTCCCTTATTCTGGCACCAATTTTCAAACAAAATATATTTCTTTTCATACCTATAACGGCGGGATTTTGATAGACCACAACAAGCGAATGCATAAGTGCGATCACGAGCACGAGGTGCATCAGGTATCACTGATGCTAAAAGAGGCTAGGGTCATCTCAGTATCCGGCTGTTAACCGCCCTTGTGTCTAGGTCGTATCTTTGCGTATTAATTGGGGTTATGGCTTACGGGTTATCCCTGAATGTCACAAGCGCTGGATTGAACTCTCTATATGATTTCCACAACATTAATCACGCCTAGCTAGACTGGCGCTGCTTAGTATTGATTTTGCAATGAAGACAAAGCGTTAGATCAACCTAACTATCGTGAATCCAATAATTTCCCATCGGATTTGAATTTCCTGTGTCGTGTGATAACTTCTAGAAAAAATTTCAAACGTTTCGCACCCTTACAAAAATAATTGCAAAAGTTATACACAATTAAAGATATAAATTAAAACATTTAAAGAATACTTTTGTATTCACTGAATGATCATAAATTTCAATAATTTTCAAGGGGGATGAAAAGCTGAAATCAACCCTCCGAAAGAACCAAAAAGAACAAATGCATTCAGAAGAAACCTGCCAACTGGAAATTCACAGAACGCATTTTTAATAATGAAATTAACGTGCTGTATTGATTTCTTCCGTTTGCAAAGGAGATGAAGGGATGAAATGACTCTCCCAGAGAAATTAAATAGACAAAAGTCTTCAGAAAAATTGAAATTCACTGGACACGTTTGTATAAATGAAATGAACGTCCCGTATCAATTGCATCCCGTGCAGTTGCATATGTTGAGGTGATAAAGGGCTAAAATCAACCCTTCGAAAAAAATTAAATGGACAAATGCCTTCAGAAAAAAATCTGCTAACTTAAATCACAGGACACATTTGTATTTATGAAATGATAATCCTGTATCAATTTCATCCATTTTCAAACGGAAATAAAGGGTGGAGATCAACCCCCTTGAAGAATTAAAATGGACAAACGCTTTCAGGAAATTCTTTCGGAAAGTTGATTTCAACCCTTCATCCACCTTGCAAATGGATGGAATTGATACAGGATGATCATTCCGTGAATACGAACGTATTTCGTGAATTTCTGAAGGCTTTTGTCTATTTTATTCATATCGGGGGGGTTGATTTTAGCCCTTAATCCCCTTTGCAACTGAATGAAATTGATACACCACATTCATTTCGTCAATAAAAACGTGTTCGTGTTCCGTGAGGTTCAAGTTGACAGGTTTTTTCTGAAGGGTCTTTCTATTTTGGAGGAGGGGGTTGCTTGCAGCTCCTCATCCCCTTCGCAAATGGATGAAATGGGTACAGGACTTTTACTTCATGTATAAAAAGTTGTTCTGTGAATTTCAAGTCGGCAGGTTTTTTCTGAAGGCATATTTTTCCATTTTTATTCTTTCGGAGGGTTGATTTTAACTCTTGACCCCCTTGCAAATGAAATTGATACAGGTTGAACATTTCGTGAAAAAAAAAACCGTTTTTTCTGAATTTCGAAATGGCCGCTTTCGTATATTTTCCTTCTTTCAAGGGGTTGATTTTAGCCCTCCGTTCCTTTTGCAAATGAATGAAATTGGTAAGGATCGTTCAGTTCGTTAGACAAAACTTGTTCTGTGACTTCTGTTAATTTCAATGCATCTCTTTGCAAATGGATAAAATTGATACCGGGTGATCATTTCGTGAATACAAACGTTTCTTTAAATTCTGTGATTTCTACTCATTCTGATTCAGTTTCTCCACATTAATCCAATTTTTATCTGAACCAGTGAAAATTATATATTTACCGACACCACTGGTGGTTTTCACACCGATTTTCTTGGCTTTTTTCCAGTCTATTATAGAGTGTTTTTTTTTTAATTTCAGTTCATCTACACCACAACGAGCCTTTCCAGTAATTTTCGGAAAAAATATATTTAGAAATATTGCATTCTCTCATTCCCAGTTTTCGATTTTTTATATCATCAATTTATCGAGATAAAAATGATTGAAAACGCCAAACTAAACTACCGAATTCAAACGATCAGGTGTAGAAGAAGCGGCGAGAAGCCGGTACGTTAGTGCGCGAGTGATTCTAATTGGTCACTTTTGGTCATGTCCGCACCATCCCAAACTTAAGCCAATCATATTACAAGAAGACAATGACGTCAGCCGGGAAGCGTTGATTTACACATAATGAGATTACGTTTTGAATATTGATTAATAAATAAATCAGTTTTTCAAAATTTAGGGTGGACAAATGGTTAGGACTATTTTATGAATTGCCTTACATTAAATAATGTGAAAGAACGTACATATTTCAAGATGCTGGAAATGCCTATTGATTCGTTTTGTTTTGTTCGGCTTGTAATCCGTAATCCTGTTGCGGGTGAAGCCTGTAAAGGACATTATATCTCTGATTATTTGGGTTTTCTATGGGAGTTTGGTGCATTTCATCTCGATCTCTGATTATTTCACTAACTTCTGTTAAATCTGAACACTGATAAACAAATATTTTGTTTGTTCGTCAATTGAATCGCCTTTTACTAAATATTGAGGTTGGACTATGTACCTATATTAAATCAGCTCCCATATATATCTAAAAATTTGTTGAGCGGGGTGGTAGTTTCATGTCGAAGGTGTAATGAGCGTATCCCAAATGAACGTGTCGAATCTTTGTAAGATAGTTTATCATATCTTATCAGTGACCTAGAATATGAAAACTGTTCAGCTGTCCTCAAGTGTTCAGTTATACAGAAGGTGTATCATCAGGACGGAGGGTCAAAAGGCTATATAATCTGTTCCATTTATGTGCAAATTCCAACAGGTGATTTTTTCATTCCTAGATTATTTTATTTAGATATATCTGTTGAGATATGTGAAATGTGAAATGAATATTATACCCATAAATATACAGGTATATGAAAATTTAGTTGTCTCGCTGAGACATATGATGTTAGTTGAATTGGAGGAAAGTATTTTTCTGTCTGTTCTGTTCTGACAAATCACTCGAGCTACGCTTTCGTGAAAGTAAGTATTCGAAAACAACCACAAAAAATATCCGGCTAAATCTGAATTGAAACACCATTTCAGATTAAAATGAGATTCAAATGCATTGACTAACCTGTGTCCTACATAACTGATGAAACAAGGTAATCAATAATAATAATAATAATAATAATTCGTCTTTATTCACCATAAAATACAAAATAACAAGTGTGCAAACAGTTTAGGTGAAAGGCGGAGTGTCAGCGTGAGCTGTTTTTAAACTCAAGCCTATGTTCCTGAAGGGAAAGAAATAAAAAAAAATAATGTAAAAATAACAGTAAAATTAGCAGTGCATTACCAGTTTAGATAGATAGATTAAGGTATATTGAAAAAAAAAAATAACTAGTCAATAACTTATCTCACTTCTGCAAAAATAAACTATTGTGTACGCTATTGATTGAAAAACAATGCAAATTCTTGACATGAATTTTTGGGTTCGTAACCTTCCACAATCTGAAAATGAAAAAATGTTAATCCAAAAAAATCTGTACAAGTGTAGAAGGGCAAATTGATTAATTTGCCCGATAAGTTACTGCATTCACAAGACTGCTGTCTTGAATGAAATTAATTTTTGTCATTAACGTATCCTACACTTAATTTCACCGAGAAAAATATCTATTACCTGTAATACAAAATTGTATAACCGTTAAATGATTTCTGAATTGAATAGGCGCCAACATAGTTCACTTTTCAGTATGAACAACGTCTTTTTTCAAAACAATTGTATTACTGTTAAAAGTCTCTCACTTAATAACGTATTTGAATATTGTTTTTTCAATACCATCTTTTAACTACAATCGTGTTCTTTGTCAAAACTAAAAGGTAACATTTAGAGACAAAAAGAACGTTTTGAAAAAAAGACCTGTTTCATGTTGAAAATTTTTACATTTTGCATTCATCCGAGAAAATTTAGTGGTTACAATATTTCAATTAGCAGCTATAAGATTTTTTTGAAAAAATACTTGTATAACTAGATTTTTCTGGGTGTTGCCTATTGAAAAAATGAGATCAAATTGACCAAGAATACTTCTCTTTCTTGAAAAATGTTGACGTTTCGGAGGCTGTATCTGCCTCCGTTATCAAAAAACTGTATTTGAATTGCGGTTTGGAAATAACAAGATCTTAGTTATTTTTCGTCTTATATAATTTCTATATTCTTTCCGGAAAACAGTCACACTAATTTCAGTTTTGTATGTGATCTCTTATCGTTGTTCTGTAGTTGGATGGAAACCTGTACCTAGAACAGTTTGCGAAAAAATTAAATAACGAAAGAAAATATATATTAATTATGACGATATCTCCAATATTCAATTATGAGTCGCCCGATCCTCGCTATTTCAATTGCCACCAAATGACGCAAATATAGGTAGATCTTTTTATAAAACCGACATTATTGCCAAGAAATGCGACCTACAGCCCAATCTTCTGTAAACAGCGATTAAGACCGTAATTATATTATAAATTATCAGTAGACTAGACTTCCCCACTTCGTATTGAATGATCTGGAATAGTGTGATAGAAAACTTGTGAAAATGATAGTGTATTTGGGTATCAGTGTAAGTTCTCGTTTGCCTATTCAGTTTTGTAAATATAAAGCGAGTTTATGTGAGAATGAGCGTTCGCTTTAATTTTCTCAACAGGATTGATAAGAGTGTTTTTGTGTGTTTTGTTATTTTTAGATAGTGTCTAGTGTACCAGATCCCATCTTTTAGGATTACTGTGACTGCGCCGGCAAAAACAGGAAGTCACCCTGGAGCGCAACGACAAATAATAAAAATATTCGTCCTCTACCCGCCTTTGTGAGTACACTTCTATGCATATTTATGAGGGTGAATATAATAATATCTATTTTTTCCTTGGGAATATTTCTGTTAGGTCCTCTCTCTCATCTATTCGGAGTGCACACTTTGCACATGCGTAAGGTAAAAATTAGCCGAGCGGTAACCAATATAAAAAAATTTCAAGTACTAGAAATAATACCTCATTAATTTTTTTAACTCAATTTACTGTTTCTATTCTAGTGCTTGGTCTTTTTTACTCTTCTGAAAGCATTCGGGCATTCACCCTTTAATGATTTGAGGGAGGTAAAAATGGCGCTACTCAAGTAGCGGTTGGTCCGGGTATGGGGGGCTGCGAAAGTGGTAAAAAAAGTTATAATACGAGTACGCCTGCTGAAACTTTTTTTGTAACTAATTGATATTATAGTGCATTGAAAAAAGTGACAGTTGCATCTAAGAGGGGCCATTATGTGTCAACTACTTGTACAATCTTGCCAATAAAAAAAAACGTAAAATGAAATAACAGGATTCCGAATAAAATTCTACTAGGTGAGTTTTTCACATAACTGAAAGTACAAAAACTACTATCAGCTGTATGTGACTTTTATACATGTTTATAGATATACTAGCGGTCCCGGCAGATGTCCTGGATATCGAAGTGTATATTTCTGTTTCGCCGATTAAGCCTTATTAATTTTGATGTCGAACTCAATTCATGGAGAAGTCGCGGGGAGCAGCTGCGACGTTCAACTTATAAATAAAAAAATTAATCAAAAAAACATTTTGTAGTGGACCGAATTGTAAATCTAAACCATTCTCGAATCCACTTGAACACACACAAAAAAATTCATCAAAATTGGTCCAGCCGTTTAAGATGTATACATTTTGTGTGAAATGTGATTTTATGAGCTCGAAACAAATTCTTTGGTATATTTAGCTTAACCGGAAATGGTTTAATTTTTTCAAATGAAACACCTTGTATATTTGCCACCTGAGCTGTCAAAATTTAAAATTTCCAAAAGGTATAAAGGGGAGAACATCAAATAGCAATGAACTAATTTTTAAGAGGAATTAAATTTTATGACAAACGGATAACAGAAAAATTTCCTATATGTTGCACACTTTTTGTGTATTTCCTAGCTTTTATTCGTACAACCCAATAACTAATTATTATTATTATAAAAATTGCTCGAAATGTTGGTCGTTATGTTCCCTGCATAGTTGCCATAGTTGCGCATCTCTGTGTGCTGCTCTAACTGCTCTCTGGTTAACCCCTGCTGGCTGACATTATTGAAACCATAGTATAGTAGCTGATTATTGTTTTCGTACTATTGATTATGGACAGTCATCTAGTTAAATTTCATCCGACAAACTATTATTTTATGTGGATTTCATGTGAAGTTCATGCGAGCAGCTGACGCATAACACCCCTTCCACGATGCAGCTGACATTTTTTTTTTTAATTCACTATGATGTATTTATTGAAAAAGTTTCAGCTGGCGTAGCTACTGTTACTTTTAATTTTAATTTTTTTACCACTTTCGAAGCCTCTCACATCCACACCCAACGAATGTGCGTCCGCTGACGCTTGATTCACTCATTAGTCATACCTGATCTATCGAAAAAGATAATCGATCAGCCCAAAAAATATTGAATAGATAAATCTATTGATCTCTAAAGCCGGGACAATCACTGCTTGATTATGGGCTCATAATCTTGTTGATGATATGAATATCTAAATTAAGTGCGGCTGGATCAATTGATTGTAATTACGTTATCAAAAATACAAGAAAATTCAAGAACAGTTTATTGGAAGAATAAACTTTTATTGAAAGCGTGGCTTCAGGGTTTCATATCTTATCACGAGAATAGATCCTGGTGCAAATAAAGTTATTAAGACATCATATGAACAAATACAAATCATAAAAATATTGAAATAAACCCTATATTCTATATAACGAAACTTCGCGACTAGATATTGATCAAAACGACTCGAGCGAAAAACTAAATTATTTCTTGTCTGCTGAATATGAAACCTCGGTCTGGGACTGGATTAGAGCCGTAAAAAAACACTGAGGTTCGGCGGACAGCGGTTGCTCAAAGTTGGCGAATTTCAAAAACCAAATCCTGCATGTAAAGTGAAAATACAAAATGAAGAATTTGACGAAATGCATTTTAATGAATTATGAAAAAAAAGGTTATAAATTCCAAGTTTTTCACAACATTCTATACAACTTGATTGTCAATGCAGTTGACTTCACAGTAATTCGAGTAAATGTTCTACAGGACCAACTTTGCAAATGCTTTCTAAGAAATAAAAGGAATCTGCAATTTGTTCACAATGAGCATGTCATGAAAAAACAAGGTGTCCTGTCCTACCAGGACTGCTCATTGCTATATCCTATACATTAGGAATAATTGGGTCGAAAATGCACCAGAAAACAACAACTTTCCTGACTAATACCGCGACGAACGTTGAATTACATTCAATGCATTTCCGTGCAGAGTTCCTACAAGACTTTATCTGAAATTGATAAATGCATTGAAATGTTCATTGAAACATTTTTTTAGACGACCTATCACCTATAGATTGATATCTCCATATCAAGGCAAAAGCTGAAATCACGCCAGAGAAGCCTTGTAGAAACTCTGCACGGATGTAATTCAACGTTCGTCGTGGTATTAGCCAGGAAAGTAGTTGTTTTCTGATGGATTTTCGACCCAATTATTTCTATTGTATTGATCAATAATGTTATTAATAGCGGTAAAAAATCCATAAAAATTGTTAAATGACTTATCAAAGTCTTATATTAATAAAACAATGGTTGTTCCAGTTGTGATTATTGATTTATTTCCAATCCAATGAAAAGAAATGTAACGATAAAAAGTCTTGAGTATTCTAATAAATGTTAACACTCGTGAGAGATGTGAATTTTTTGTAATCTTCTGCTAAACGTATGATTTTGAAGCGATGAATAATTTCCTCAATTGAAACATCAAAGTGCCAAAATCGTACTTTGTGGAATATTTTGAATTCATCAAATATCTAGGTGTGCATCAAGGTTCATTGATGGCATGTTGTTTTTGTTTATGTATTATGAATCGAAGTGAATTTTAAACTGCCATACATAAAATACATGAAAATACATACAGGGTGACTCAAGAATGCGTGCAAGTTTTATAACTTTTTTCTATCCTATCTATCCACTTGTTTTTGTATTTAGTTAAAAAACACGCGTCGAGGTGTTAAAAATAGCGGTTTGGTGTCTAGCATATGAATTACTATTCAAACGGTTCCAAACATTGCAGTCCAGTTCAATCATATTAACCTAGATTGATTAATATTGTTACGAAAACCTCACGCCAATATTGAAATGATGATTTCGAAACAATATTTTAAATAACGTTTCTAACCATTATCTGAATTTCAATATAGGATGAATATTCAATGAAAAATTTTGAAAGGAGAAAACCTGGGTGGCTCTACATATAGAACGTATGTTTTTTTACCACTTTATAAGAATGATATTTTTCGCTTAATATTTTGAGACCAATAATTCTTTGACGAATAATTAAGTGAGAGGGAAAAATATGGTCGAGATATAGTACTATAGTCCATAATTCTCCGTCGGATAATGAACTTTCGGAATTATATCGACAATTTCACTCACTATATGAAAGTCGCGTCTCCTGCGATATGAGGACCAATCAGAATGGGATTTCGCGAAAGTACACGCTTCCTTTCTTTCCGATCCGGAAAGACCACGTGGTCAAGTCAACCACAAATATAAACAGCAATGATACATCTTGTAATCTAATATGACATAAACGTCAGGTTGACAGACTTCATGTTTATTATTCATTAGTTGCAACTATTGAAGAATTCACTTTGTTTACTCGATCAAATTTCAAATAATAACTTGGTTGGTTCGTGAAATTATCTCAATAAATACGACTCGTGCTCACAATACAATCGATAATTCTATCAGAAATCTTTAACTCGATCAAATTGCTTTGAGGTAACACCACGAGTCCCGTAGGGACGAGTGGTGTTACCAAGCAATTTGATCTTGTTGATTTCTGACAGAATTATCGATAGTATTGCGACCACTCGTGGTATTACCCCCGAAAACACTCTCCTCACTCTTCACATATTCTGTTTGCGTTCCTCATAATCCACTAGAAGCTTGATTGACCCTTGGGTTGGTCCGAATAACAGATTTGTTGGCTGCCTGTCAGTGAGTGGATAATACGTTTGGATTCCATGGTTCTCTTCAAATAAAGTTTCAACTAATGACTGTAGATGTCACAAATTACTTTTCGTTATGTACTGTCTTTGGCGTAGGTTACCTACTAATTCAGAGTGCATTCTGATTTCGAGAGATTCCATAAAAAGGAAGTGAATAAGGTCCCTATCGACTAATTCATTCCGTATATTCCCATTGATTAATTTAAAACTACGCAACGAGGCAATATGTTTGCACAGTAGATCAATACATTTCCTAAAATTCTAGTGATTATTTTAGAACGTTTTTGTCCAAGAAACAGATTCAGGAGGAAATTGAATGAGACCATTGTTCCCTGTAGAAGGACTGGATATGAGAAACTACGTAATGGACAGTGGTCCTTTGTTGCTACAACTTGTCCGCATTGTCCGCTGACTATACTGATTGCGGAACTCAGAGTAATGAAAGACCATAGAGATGCCTTCTCCATCCTTGTCTTGAAGTCAACATAACTTTGTTTGTTTACAAGCGGGGGGCTTATACATGTTAAGTCCGTATTCATTCGGATAGCTTCGTGTATGCCCGCTCATTTCATTCGGATCAAGTTGTCATTCTTCGTTTGTATTATGGTCCTTCTTACTCTAAATGTAAACAAACTGCCCATAACATTTCATCACCCGTCACCCCCCACGCCAACAAATTGTATAGAAAATGATAGTTCATGTTCACTTCAAAACAGTTATTTGTGAAGGTATAGGCAGGGCATCTCTATGTCTTTTATTACTCTGAGTTGCGGAAAATACGCGGCTTACTGTGGACATTCTTTTTGCATACAAGTGGCACGAGTACAATAACTCTAGTCTTTTTACTTTTTACCTCTGAATCATTCGTGTCTGGATAGGCGTATGTCTTTTTTAGAATCAGGAGGGAACTCAATCACAATTGTGTAATATTTGTTTTTATTTCATTTCGTAATTTGATCTCTGACATTGTTGCATCACTAGCAGAAATATTTTCCTAAAAATGTATACAAAATTTCATCGTTCAGACATCTTTGTAATGATAAACAATCGTGCGATTCATTGAGTTTCTTGCGGTTCTTTCCAGTTATGGCTATCAGTGTATCGCATGATTTTCCCTTAAGGATTCAGAACGATTAAATTTTCTAATTTGAACAATATCTCTAACGAACGGCAATAGGCTAGTAGAAATAGACCATCGATTCACATTCATTCCAGAAGTTTCGAAACTTTGGTCAAGTGAATGGTACATCGAGAAAGCAATAAATCTCAGTTTGCAACCTCTTCCGAAGTACGCAACATATTGTCAAAATGGCAATTAACTTTAATTTTGCTCTTTACTCGTTGAGAAAATTCTTAAAGTTCTGCATACAAGCAAAACATCCACATCATTCCTAGGAGGAAATTTACCACTCTGTGAATATGGATGCAAAAGACTGTAGGAAAGAAATGGCGTCCTGGCATGTTGTAATGTCCATTCAACAGTTCAACTTTAATTCGCCTAATACATTGAAACTTTCTACGCTTATTTGTCCATAAAAATGTGTTTGTCACCATCAGTGAATATGGATGGATATTTCAAGGCCTTTAGGCTGAGTTCAGAAAACCAATCGACTATCGTAATATAAACTTACGATACGTATATTTTTAAAAGATTTTATCTACTATCGATATCTCTAATGATCCACTCAAAAATAATTCTGAGAGCGTTGTGAGAGTTGAACGTACTCATCATTGATCGTTGTCAATTTCAATTCCATCATGAACTCTGTGAACATTTTTATGTTTGAAGTGATGAACCTCATTATGACACTCTTATCAGTGTCTAATGTATGACATCACATATTGTTTGGTAAAAAAAACTTAAAATATTGCTATTAAATAATTATTGTTCAATTCATCCTTCATATTGACATTTCATGAAATTCAGACAGATAACGTTGTTGTTTGTGTTGATTGTGAATGTTTGACCTTGCCTAATCTGTTATGTATTGTTTTCAATCATGCCATTGAAATCTTATAAAGTTTTCGAACCGAAATCCGTATAACTCGAAAACATCTCTAGCTATATATAGGAAATCGTCAACGCAGAGTTCAAGCGTGCGTTCAGCTATTCAGTAGTATACAGAATGCTTCATTTGAACTGTCAGGTTTTTATAAAAATCATCATAATGCTTTGATGGTAACATGGCTTCGTTTTGACTTCTCTGCTTTTTTCAATAGACAACTTCGCTTGTGCTTGACTAGGCGGGTACCAATGCTCATTTTCATTTGCTCGTCTGTTCGTGATTGGCGGGAAATTTAAAAATTAATTCTCATAACACACTTGTTTAAGAAAAATGTTCTTTATATGGCAATGAGTTCTAAGGAATAATTTTTTTTTATTAGATATCTTCTGATACCTTCAAGATTTTTTTGATAGTATACACAGGGTGTTATTAATCTAGAGCTCTATGTTCAATGATTATTTTTGTCAGTCTAGATTCTTTATTCTTCAGAACCTAGTCATGAAATATCAAAATTGTCTCAAGATTTGGTAATAAGTTTTTATCAAAAATAGTAAAGGTGAGGTAGACCGTTTTATACCAGTAGCTTCATCATGCTACTTAATTTCAGTTTTTGACAAATATTTGTTGTTTGATGCAAAATTCATTGTTTTTTTAATACTGTAATAATGCCTAATTCATAACAAAAAAAAAATTATCTAACTACGTTATATCTTAACAGAGTTTATGACGTTTTAAACAACACATTTTTAAGCGAGTAAGAAAGTCTCCTGACCCCGTCCGAGTAGGTAATTTTTCACCGTTTTTAAAGCTAAACTGAACACCCAAGTTAAATTTCAAAATAATTAATTGATAAAAGTTCTGAAAGACATTGTATGTGAGGCTCATTATTATTATTTCTGATCTACGAACCGCTCAACATTTTTAATAAAACATTGAAGAGCTTTGGAAAGTTTCTTCAATCAATAAAAGTCATCAAATCAAATGATTCAATTAGACCAAATTCATCGATATTCTGATTGACCCCGGTTTACAGACGGGTCATGACCTAGAAATGAAATGTATCAAATTGTAAGTTGGATTGATCTAATCCCAAGTAAAGTGTCCCACAAGTTATAAAATCTAGGAAACACACGTGGAGAATATCAAAAGAGCTAACACATTATTTTTAAATCGAAGCTCTACAGATAATTATAACCAGTAATTAAAAATGATATGGCAATTATTTTTTGTGGACTTATTTATATTTATGTATGCATTGAAAAAAGCGACTGGCTGGTTTAACGTCGTTCTTTGATCTTGAAGTTTTATAAATGAAGATATATCTAAAGTATGAAATAAAATACTGAAAAAGCTCATAGGCTTTCTACTTATTTGTTTCTTGGAACAATTTTTTGTATTCAAGTTGTCTACGTTAATAGCAACACTGGTGTGTTGAATAATGAAAAATAATAATAAAAATTACGTTTGCTGGTGAAAATTCAATTGAAAAACCATTCTTCCCACAGTTCCACAAAAAAAAAACTAAAACGATTTTTTCAACAATAATTTCAAAGCACATTTTGTGATTATCCATTCGAACCCAGTTGCCCTTTTTTGAATAAATGAATTAGTTAATGATTTCGTTTTTCTTCTTTTCAGACAAGTTTCTTCCCTTACTGGTCGAAGTAAACGCCGCATGGCAAAACGATCTGGAAAATTTGAAGATCGGCAGGGGCAGCCTTCTACACGTATGAAACGTCGTATAAGCATTATCCATCTTGCGTCGTTACGCAGGCAGTTCTGTAGAGATTTGCAAGAATGGCCGAATCGAACGAGAAGACCAATCACTCACCATCAACCAAAGACGATGAGGAAGTAAACCAATTTCAAATCAATAATGTTGCTAGCCATGAATCTTGCGAAAGCATTTCATCTAAAGAACAGGAACTGCCTCTTATGGGAGATGAAACGCAGGAAGCCATTCCTTCCATTTCCCCTGATAAATCTCCCAAATCACTCAATTTAGAACTAATCCTGAACGACAAAAATAGCACTAGGAAACCTAAAGTAAGGATAAATGACCTCTACTCCAACCATAGCGAATCAAAAACCCCGAGCCAAAATGATTCAATCTGCGATAGGGATAACGACGATGATAAGCCTGTACTACGTGTGCAGTTCAATAGTGGCAACAATAGTGAATCCTCGATCATTAAAGAATCGTGTACTCCTCGATCTAGTTTGTCGTCCAGTTCCTCATCTTCCAGCGAATCTCTAGAAATTTCGGAAGCCACACCTCCCGATGGAGGATGGGGATGGGTGGTCGTTTTTGCTGCATTTGTAGTTAATTTGATAGCTGATGGTATTACGTTCAGTTTCGGTGTTATATTTGTTGAATTTCTGAAATATTTCGGACAAAATCGAGGTACGACAGCATGGATAGGCAGCCTTTTTATGGCGATGCCACTTTTATCCGGTCCAGTAGCCTCTTTTCTAACAGACCGTTATGGTTGTAGACGAGTTACCATTTTTGGAGCCATAATGGCCTCCATAGGATTCATCATTAGTTCCACAGCCAACTCGATGATCGTTCTTTGCCTCACCTTTGGTATTCTTGCTGGTTTTGGATTGAGTCTGTGCTATGTAGCATCGGTCGTCATAGTAGCTTACTATTTCGATAAAAGACGATCCTTTGCTACTGGTTTAGCTGTCTGCGGCAGTGGTATAGGGACATTTATATTCCCTCCTCTGATACAACTGCTTCTAGACGAATATGGCTGGAGAGGAACAACGCTCATATTAGCGGGTCTGTTTTTGAATATAATCGTTTGCGGTGCCTTGATGAGAGACCTTCCGTGGACTTCGGAAAAACAAAAAAACTTGGCCAAGGAAAGGAAAAGAAACAGGCATCTGAAGAGGAAAAACAAGGGCTCCTCAGTCGACTCGTTCTCAGTCAGCAATAGTACCAATACAGCTAGTGTACTTCAGCCAATTTTGGAGGTGCAAAAAGAGGACGACGCTGACGAAATACCTCACGACAGGCTATGTACCTCATTGGTACACTTGCCTACGTACGTGAAGAACGGAGAAAAAGTTCCTGCGGAAGTTTTGGAGCTTCTGTCCACGCATAAAAACGTTTATAATGTTTTGTTGACCAATTATCCAAATTTACTCACTCCATCCAGAAGTTTCAGCGATTCAGGAAGACTCCACGAAGGATACTTAGCTTCGAAACATGCAGCCACGCAGTCAGAGTTGTCGCCGCCTGCAGCTTGTTCTGAAGCTAATAAACCTGCTAATCACAGTGAAGATTTGGCGTATTTATGGTGGTTGAAGAAACACGAAATGACTCCTCCCCGAATAAATCCCCAGAAGAAAGTAACCGCAGCTTATTTGCGTGATCTCAAAATACACAGACTTTCAGTAACTTATCGGGGAGCCATGCTGAACATCAAGAGATACAGACTCAGAGCTAGCTCTTGCCCCGACATCTACAGGAATTCTATGACGACGATAGCTAAGGAGAAGGTCGTATGGTATGCAGGACTTTGGGACTTGTGGGATTTGCTCGTCGACATGTTTGATTTTTCACACTTCGCGGATCCAAAGTTTTTGGTTTTCGCCATGTCCAATTTTTTGCTGTATACGTGGTATGACGTTCCATATGTCTACTTAACGGATAACGCCAGGATATACGGATTTTCGGATGAGGATTCTTCACTGCTGATTTCTGTCATAGGGATCGTGAATATGGTGGGAGAGGTAAGAACATTTTTCAATAACTCAAGGTGATGCTGTTTTTCGGGATATGAAGTTTTGTTAGTTGACACTCATTTATTGGCAGAAAAATTGTTTGCACTCCTCAGTTTCTGAATGATGGTATGACCACAGGGCTATTTTATGTCGTACAGTGTTCTATAATTTCCGCTCTGAACTATCATATCATATAATCATATTTTTCACGTGTTTTCTCTGATGATAATTTTTTCTTTATATAAGTGGGCGTGATTCACTCTATTTTTATTTTTGGATATTGAGAACGTTGGCGTGATGGGAAAATGAGAAGTGCCGAATTTATAATACCCGTTTCGCACTCTAAAGCT
The DNA here is from genome assembly GCA_958298965.1 of Chrysolina haemoptera. Taxonomy (NCBI): domain Eukaryota; kingdom Metazoa; phylum Arthropoda; class Insecta; order Coleoptera; family Chrysomelidae; genus Chrysolina; species Chrysolina haemoptera. The sequence goes on along the minus strand of OY282595.1, from coordinate 9,517,674 downwards.
GGTGGCCCACACGACGGTAACGGCTGCCGCCGGCGCGATATTGCCGCGCGCGATGTATCGCGCCGCATCTGTTGTGTACTCGCCCACTACACGGTATATCGTACGAAACTTATTTAAATTAAATACTACGTGTTGTCTGTGAGCTTCGAAGTGATGGATCGAAGAAACGTAAATTTTCTAGCGTTACGTATGCGCCGAAGAAGGCAAGCTATCAAGAGTCAAAGGCAATATTGGGTCTATCCCATTTTGAGGGTCAGACATGTGGAAGGGACGTTTTATACATTATTTGAAAAACTTAGAGAAAATCGTGGGAAGTTCTTTAATTATTTCAGTATGAGCAGAGAGACGTTTGATTATTCAGTCGATCGATTAAAAGAGTCTATATGTCTTCGAAATAAACTAATGAGAGAATGTGTACATCCAACCGAAATGGTAGTAGTAACATGCATTCACGCGCAATGACAACACAGCACCTAATAAAAATATCGTTGATTTAGTAGTGTGGGCTAGAAATCATTTAATCCTATTTGCACGCAGAAGTCAGGCAACACGAAATCGCGCGATTTTTGACCGCCAAATCGCGAGTGTGTGCGGTAACGTCCTGCCGTGACGGTATTAAATATCGTCGCGGCATTTTTCAACCAGTGGGCGAACACTGCATTTAATTGTATGAAAAATTTGTGCACGCGATATCGCGTACGATTTACCGCGAGCGGCAAATGATGCCGTTACCGTCGTGTGGGCCACCAGCCTAAGGCTAATACAAGCCCTTAAGCCTGATATAAATATATAGTCCTCGACCATAAAAGTAAGACGTTCGTCAAAAGTGTTTCGTCTACTGGTGAAAGGGACATCGTCCAAAAATAGGAAAAAAAACGGACGAAATATCGAGATATACTCTTAGAATTCCGCAGGATCTAGCCAGATCATTCTGTAAAAGTGATTGTTCTGATATCAGGAGCCCTTGGCGGTGCAATAATTCGCTCCCTCGATCCCAAAAATCATATCGGCATGTTGCAAAACAGAAGAAACCGATCCTCAGTTCATTGCATGTGCTCAGAGCACACGATTCCCGGACCCAGTAACTGCTTACCACATAGTTCGGGGAGTGGTTTTTGGGGCAATGATGAGCCCAGCGCGCCCTCCGAAAGTGTGGACCTTCGAAGAAAGGGTCTGACTGGAAAATTTCAATTTTAATTCAATAATAATGATAATTCTAAGCTGAACGGGGTGAGCCAAACTCTGTCACCGAGTTGGAACCAGCCAATCGGTACAAGATTTTTTTTTATGTTTCTGCAAAATACCTAAATCTTAAACCATATTCATCGTCGCCATATTGTTGTACGACAATACTAACTACCCAGGGTTCTCAACAAAGAATAACAAAATTCACTCATTCCATACGACCGCGAAAGTTAAAAATGGGAATATTTGGAAAACGAATTCCTTTGGGTTAAAGCTAAAAAAAATGTTAGTGGAGATCGAGGGAGTGAGTTGATTAACGAGTTCATTCCCTTTTTTCTTTGATAAAAAGTGATGTGAGAGCTCGCACTGACCGACCGTTGTAAAATGACGTCACATCGGCCGATGAAACCGCGTCATCGCACGCCTAGCTAAACAAATATATCGGAAACTATGTATATAGGACGGCTAAAAAAAATAATTACCGGTATTTTATTTTACGGTGTATTTCAAAGAAAGTTGTTATGCGTTTTTGGTATGTTCAAGCAAGTTGTTTTGAGGTGCTATTGTGCTTATCATTGAAAATATTAGTTAGATTTTCAGGAGTCTGCATTCAATTCACTTATCATTATTTCTGTGTACAGGTAATTTTGGGCTGGGCTGGCGATCGGCAGTGGGCCAATGCGAGCATCATTTACGCAGCTTGTATGGCTTTATGCGGAGGAGTGATAGCCTTAATACCACTCTTTCGTAGCTACTGGATGTTTACCGTTTTATCTGGTGGGTTCGGATTTTTCATCGCAGCCAATTATTCACTTACATGTATTATTCTGGTGGAGCTCATCAGTTTGGATAGATTCACTAACGCTTACGGGTTGTTGTTACTGGTCCAAGGTGTTGCTAATCTCATTGGACCACCATTAGCAGGTAAGAGGTATTTTTAGAATGGGTATTTTATGTAGTTCATTATAACACAGCATTTCGTTATGGACAAAAAACCGTGCTTTTTGAAAACTGTTTGGGAAAATTTAGTTCCTCTTTCGTGCCTCTTTCATCACAACTGTAGCCGTAACTCAGTTAATAACGCCTACGAAATAATGAAACCCGTTTTGTGCAATATTTTTCCTGGGCTATTACGCTTAACTACAACGCCCACACATTAGATCATCGCAAATTGTCCATAAGTATATACAAGCATATCGTAGCAGCGGGGGCCACTTGTTCGCGTCAGTAAGGCAAGGTAGCCACTAGGTTCAATTGGACCTCTAGGCCAACTAGCAGGGCAGATCCATACCCACTAGACCTCGCTCTCTATCCCTTAACATCGTTGAGTGCTTTAGTGCAAGATTAGAATATGTCGAGTAATCCTTTCTAATGTAATTAAATACTTTATACTATGATCTCGGATTAGGTTCAAGATGCTACAGAGGGCCAAAGACACTAGTTTTAGGGAGAAATGGAAGTTACTCCAATTTAAAGGTCCACGTATTTTGGCTGTTGACGAATTGAGTTGAACGCGCTGGCGACGACTGCTGCCAGAGTACAGCACGATAATGATGACAGTCGCTGCGCTGCGCTCTTCTATCCACATATATTAATTTGCCTAAGAGATGTATAATGCTGAAATACAGGTGCGAGTATCGAATATAAAGTCCTAGATTGAAAATAAAAACGAATAATCTAGTTTCGATGTGGGGAACAGTTTGTGGTGATCTATCTTAGAACTGAAGGGCATGAACCCACAAACTGTTCTGAAGGAGTTAACTCTATGCTAGTAAAACAAATTTACTTAGTTGGGAAATGTAGCCAGACGGATATTCTAGCAATTCAGCAATTTGAATCAGACAGTGGCGTACGTAAGTTTTGATAAAAAAGTTTTTAAATGCTACATTAACAGTTATTTCATTAAAAAAATTCCACTTACGATGTTTGGCATAATTTTAAGTATCAAAAACTGGAACTAATCCATCAATAGTTGGAAAAATATTTGATATAAAGAGAACTTACTTCAGTCGAGTGGCCAGCACGAAGTCCGGATCTTATACTACTTGACTTTTTTCCATAGGTTATTAAGTACTTTATATTTTTTTATGTTAACACATTTCCTGTATGTGCCTTCATTGGGCAGTGGGCAATCAATCAATTATGGGCGGGAGTGCATTGAATACTCATTTATAAAAGATCAGAAAATTGCTATTACCATTTGTTGACTTTTGAAATACTGATTGTGACCTTCCCCTTTTTCAGGTTGGATCTATGATGTAACTGGTACATACAGCTTGTCATTTTATCTGTCTGGGCTATTCATAGCTATATCAGGCTTCATGTTGATCATCTTACCATTATCAAAACGCTACAAAAAAAGGTTTGCCAAACGTGATACTTCATCGGAATCATCTGTAGAGGTTGAATCACCAAAAGAACCAACACGAACCAAAGTCGTTTTTGATTCTTTAGAAACCAACGATGAAAAAGCTAAAGTATCTAAAGGTAATTGTAAGTAATAATAGGTTTTCGATCATACCCCTGACATCCGCAAGTGAACTTAATTATCATAGAATATTGTAGCAAATTTAGACTATATTATGTTAATTGTGAATGGATACGTTATTAGTTCCAGTCATTGTTTGTGTTTTGAACTCTGTCCTCGACATTCAAAAATGCATTATCAAGTTTGATATCGAAATTGCATTCATAAACTATAGTTCCTTCCTGGTGTTTGTCTTTTCTAAATACAGATAAGTTTATATCGGAAATAAATAAATACAAACTGGGAATTCGTTTTGCGTTTTCAAATTCAGTGCTATAATCATTTACTGTATGCGAAAATACTTAGACTAATGTTGCAATGGGCATAAACAGGGACAAATAACGTATCCTAATTCGACACAAATAATACACGAACATTTGCAATATTCACATAAAAAAGCTCAGAAAATTACTTTTGGGTGAAAGTTTTTTGATCTTCCAGTTAGAATACCTCCTAGTGTAGCAGTTGTTGAATATAGATAAATAATTTTTCAGTCTCAGGTTTTAAAAACACTACATGTATAATGACTAGCAATTTAGAAAATATTTTTTAAAGTACCTCTGAGATACATAGCTTTACTGCATATTGAAATTAAGGTAATATTATTCTTAATAAATAAGAAGTTTGTTCCAGTTAATTTTATTCTGTTTATATCTACGTATCCTAAATTATTTTTTGAGTAGTTGAAAAATTATGTTTTGATAAGTATTAAGTTAAAAAATGTGAAAAATGTTGATGAGTTGGAAAATATTCCATTTAATTCTGTTAAATACTATTAATTGAAGTTATTTCTTTATTTTATAGATGTTTGATTGATATGAACAACAAAAAACTAATTATTAGAAATCAGAATCAAAGTTACTAATTTGCTTCATCATTAAAAATTATTCATATTTGAACATTAGGAATTTCTGTTTATTGACTTTATTGTTGATGGACATACTTGTTGGTTATTATAAACTGGAAAGATTATCAAATGTAGGTTCGACTTTAGTTTATGTTCATTTGATATGTTATGAGTTTTCAGTCTGATTGATTGAATATAAGAAAATTTAGATTATTTGTTTTTTCATTGAAGTTGTTTTTTTTGTGATATGGTTTTCTACTGTAGTTGAACTGACTGTTTTTCGAACACTTGATGGATGTCCTGAGCTCTAAAATTATATACGATAGGAAACTTGTTGAAGGAAATTACATCAAGTAATGAAAATCGACCATATTTCCCAAGAAGTTCCATATGAATTTCTCAATCCAGGTCTTTATGATTTCTGATATTATTCAATGGAATAAAATTGTAATCCTATTTTCTGGAAATGCCATGACACTAAGTTATTGAACTTTATCGAGTAATCATAACTTAATTTGTATGTGTCATATCAATCCAATCGAAATTGTCACCCACATCTATTTCTCGTATGCCAAATTAATTATTAATTTAATGACTGAGTCACTCCAAAATGTATATTGTTATATTTTGTATCATTTATAATCCACAAAACTCAATATTTTGTCACTAAAAATTATTTTGTATAGTGCATTTCTGGATTCATTTTAGGTTCAAGAGATTGTTTGTTCAGCTAGTATTTAAGAAACGAATGTAAATATTTTCTGTAGGGCTGTGTTAGAGATTACCTATACAGTGAATTCAGTAGTTCGGTTGATGAGAATCTTAGATAACACAATAATAATATATAACAATCATGCACCGTTTTGCCAATTATTGTTGTTTTTCAAATTTGTTGAGAATTTATTGTGAGGTTTACGTAAAATTTCATTACAAATCATGGAGATTATTTTGACTAAGTGTTGTATTTTCATATTGAAAGGCAATTCAGCACAAGACAGCGAACTGCAGACTGAGATTAATTGATATAAATAATAGATTACGTTATTCATAACTCATACATTATTTGAAAGTATCCTCAGTTGAAAAAAATTTTTTCGTCAAAGTGACATCAAATCAAAGGTTACCTTTAGAATACCCCAAATGGTATTCTCAAATGATTATATAAATCATATGATACGATTATTTGAATGAACTTCATTGAATGAGTCGCTCATTTTGAAATGAAACTTTACGTGTACAGCACAATATTTTCCAAATTACAAGCGTAACTGTGATTGAAAATTGCAAAATATGAAATAGATATTAAGTTTTAATTCTTGTTCCTTCTTTTCTAGCAGATTATTCAAATCAAATCTCAAAACAGGGTTTTCTTATGCTTTACTTATCGGCACCACATGAATACAGTTTACTTGCAAATTTAATGGAAATATTGGATAGTGATAAAATAGTGTCTTGATCTTTAGTATGTAGAAATTCACTTTCATGTCTGAAATTTTTCGGAAAGTTTTATTTCTGTAACCAACCGAATTTTTTGAATAAGTGGCACTCACTGTCTGCTCTCAGTTGTTTTTTAGAAAATTAGCCCACTTTTAAGAATTTGTACTTTCTTTCGATATTGTGTTTCAGTATATAAATATGATATATCTGAATACTTATTTTCTCCGGTATAATGATATAGGTATAGGTATTATTGAAGTTTAAAGTTCAAATAAATTAAGTGAATCGTGTATTTTTGTTTTCTTTTTTATATTAGAGTTTCCAGAATTTTCTCTCGATCAGCTATAGTGTCAAGAGGGCACCATCAACTTTTTTGTTTATATAAATGAGAGTTACGTGGCACCTTGTTTTGAAGGCGTTCTGATTCTCTATCCAACACCGCTTTGTTTGTGGAAATCGGCCAAGCCGTTTCAAACTGACAAGCGTTTGAAATTTAATTGAAATATTTGACAACTGCATTATTTCAACTATTTTTATCACAAAAAAGTACTAAAAGTGGTAAGTACCTTTTTATCTAAATTTCACCCGACCTCGATAGCATATTCCGTTCAAAAGTTAAATCGTGGGAGGACTTTTTACGTCCTCACTGTATAGAATCCTATACACTGATGAAGATAAAATAACTTTGTTATCAAAATAAATATTTATTGTGTGACACCACAGGCGTCCATAATGATCACATGATCACATCAGTATAGTCAACGATATTTAATATGGAACAATATTAAAAAAATTAGTTATTCCCTTTTGATTTGTGTCTAACAGGCACTGCAAACAAATTATAGAAATGAATTTTTTAACTATACCCGTTCATGTTACTCCTAACTTTCTGGTTCTGGTACAGAACCTATTATCTTCCTATTTTTTGTGAATGGAATGATACCCACTAGCAATCCACTAATGATTATCCAAATAGCTGCCTGGTAAAAGGATTGATCCCATGAATTCGTCAAGTCGGAAAGGAATCCTGAAATGGGAATTATAAAAAATGTATCAAACATCTATCGTACTGGGTGCATTTCCAACTGAAAAGGCAGAGAACGTTAAATTGATGTCACGTATCAAGGGTTTTTTCACGCGACATGTTCCGAGGTTCTTGCCAATGTTAGGATGGATCAGTCAACATTCGTCGTCCTGTCCCATCTCAACGAACAATAATCTCTAGTTTAATAATTGATCCTCACTCTGACGAGAGTCAAGAACCTCGGAATATGTCTGTGAGGCCCTTCTTAAGGAATGTTGCCCAATTATTTGTCAGATGGAGTTCAGTGTCCGTCATGGTATTAGCCAGAAATGTACTTGTTTTCGGGGTCAGATACAATATATAATAGTGTGTACAATCAGTACAATTAAGTCGGCACCATAAGGAAAACTATTTCATTATCTGTTTTATGAAAAAAAGTTGGAGAACTACAGAACATTTGCATTTCCTGGGATGATAAATTAAGTGAAAAAAAAACGAATACAACATAAGTACAGTGTTCAATTAAAAATTATTGATAATTACCAGCCAATGGAGGTCCAGTCAGGTTCCCCACTCCCATACACATCAACATTAATCCATATGCCATAGTGAAATCTTCAAGGGGAACTAATTCCGCCACAAGAGATGGCAAAAGTGAAAAGCAGCTGGCAAAAAATAACCCGAACAAACCACTGTTAATCAGCAACATAATATAATTGTCGCTGAAAAACATCATGCAGGCTATAGTAATACCACACAGGAGCAGGCAAAGGGCATACACCTTTGATATATTCAGTCTGTCGCCAGTCCAGCCAAGTAGTATCTGGAATATGAAAATGTCTGTAGTTTAACGGTACCTATATTGAATGCTACAGGGTTCTCTATTCTTATTCAATAACGAGCGCATGAACGCAGGTCTAGGTGTCGACTGCTTGAATTTCAGCTAGCATAAGAGGTTGGTTCGAAACTCGGCACAGAAGAATTTATTCTCCAGATGTTGATGGCCATGGAGAACTACATCAGGCTTTTATTGGCTTCTTTTTGCATGAGGGTGGAGAATGAGTAGTGCCAATAAATTCGGCACCTCTCATTCACCACAACGAACCCAATTTCTCTCAGGGCATTAGACAACACCGATGTTTCGTCTATACCATATGCGTGTAGTAAATGGAAGTATAACATAGTAGCGCCGCGTTATGCATATGAACATAGGCTAAGACCGCATAAGCTTGACAAACCCTATGTCAAATTTTGGACAAGCCAAGGTCTTCAATATTCTTAAATTAAGTACCTCATCAGTCTCCGCAACTATGATGTGAACTTCTTACCGTTCTTACTCTTCCAGTTCAGTGATCTCGTTCATTGACGAAGGCGAGACCAAATTCATCAACTGCGATCAGCAGCTCCGATCCCTGCCTTTTCATGGTCGCGGACCATGTAGATAAGTCCTAAACAGTCTTAATTGCTCCATCCAGAACTATTCTGTTATGTAGACACTCCATCATTTTTCGAGTTTTTACCTCGAGCATAAAAAGATAGCTGTATTCAATTACTTTTCAAAATAAGATGGGCCATATTTGCCTACCACTACCTTACTCCTCTTACTGTGTTTTTCGGCCAAAAATTCCAGTTAGCTCAGCGTTCAATTTGAGTATTTTGGTTGGCATATTTGTTCGAATTACTCTTGATTGATAATATAGGTTTCTTACCATTCCCACAGTATTTGTGAATCCAATGGTGGATAAGGCAAAAGACGCTTCATCTTCACTATAACCAATCGCGACCATATGATCAGCCAAATAAAAATATGGCACGATAAACCAAATGAAGAGAATTGTTGTTGAAATCGCCAGAATAAAGAAATGCAACTCCAAGAAAAGTGACAAATTCAGTAAATTTTTCAGACCTCTGAAGAATTCTATGTACCATTTCTGTAAAATAAATTAAATATAAATAATTATGCTACAAAAATAAATGCAAACTAAGTCCTATGAAGAAACGAAAAATAAAAACTAACTCATTAGATCTTGAAAATGTAGATAGTTAAATGGGAGAATGCGAGACAAGAAACATGTCTTCATCAGCTCTTGCAATAGTATCGGACAGTATTCATGCACTCCCGTTTGGCGAGTACCCCCCTCGAGTCGGTTATTGAAACTTGGTGGATTTTGCTGGTGGCGTCTTTTTAAATGAATTTAAGCATCATATCAACGTTAGTTGGTGTAGTGTCCATCATAATAGGTATATCTAGGCCAGCCAAGCCAAAACACACCTGAAGTAACAGCTTTTTTACTTTACACAATTTGGCGCCCAACGAGGGGCCAAATTATGCGAAAAACACTCGACCTACGCTCTCGTGTTGTTTTCATGTTTTATATGACTAATAGACCCACTTACAATAAATTACTATAGATCGGTAAAGTAGAATATATAAACCAAGTTGTGACAGTTTCAGAATATTGCCCCTTTCTCCATAAAAGTCTTTACCATCATCATCCGTGAGTGACCCTGCATTCTGTAAAATATAATAATACCACCGTCAATATAAATATGTATGTATTGAATATGAAGTCTCAGAAAAATGCAGTGGAATAGTTCTATCATCTGAATATATTCCTTCCTCATCTGATACATTTCACAGGTACTTGTGTAGTGCTCCTTACAATCGAAAAGTAGCACTTTGTTCAGACGAAAACAGCTCATTTGCCTAATCTGGAGTCTTGACAGATACTACTTATATCAATAAAGTGGAAACCGCGGGATCAGCTCGAAACAAACGAATTAAATATCACAGCCCTGCTGAACTTGAAACGGATACATATTGTTTTAGTGCTTGTGATGACCTGCACAAACAATCAAAAAAAGTTTTGCTGGTCAATTACACAAAGCACTCGTGATGGTTATTGATACATACCGTTGTGACTGGAGTTTCGGTCACTGTACTTCTGTATACATCAGGGCTTGATACAGTCACTTTGTACTTCCGAAGATTCAGCGTATCCTTACTGCATACAAATGAGTTGTTTCTTTTGAGCCTAATCTGGTGCAAGTAACTGTAAGAAGACCTCTTTGTTTTTGAGTGGTTACTATGAGTACTAGTAAGTAAAGGATGTGCATTTTTATTGGTGATATCCGTATCCATTTCTCCTTCATTTTCTTCAGGAGTTGCTTCCACCGTCTTCTTCACTTTCTTCGAAAATTTTAATGGTTTCTTCGATTGTGAATTCTCATTTGAATTGGCTGGAATGTCACGGAGGAGACTCGGATAATTTTCCATAATTATTTTATACATCTGTTTGTTTTCACTGAGCTGTTTCAGAACTTCAGAAGGTACCTGAAACAATATATGATGAGCTCCTATTCCCAGAATAATTATAATATACTTTATTTTACATATTAAAAAAAATATTGACTACATAGGTTGTAGGGTTTCATTCGATATCTCTAATGGTTTAAGTTTCAGTAATACAGAATATCTTGAAAAAGCGTAGTGACTCAGAAGTTTACTTTTTTAAATAGGACACCCTATATATCATTGCATGATCAGTTAGGGATGATCATAAGGAATCCGACAATACCAAGTTTGATGTTATTATCTCCAGAGTACTGTCCAAGGGCGTCGATATGGGGGGGTAATGGGGGTAATCTCCCCCGCCCAAAGAATACTTATGAAGTAGTATTTTCAGTATTTTTAAATTGAATTTAAGCCTCGACCCCCACCAAGAAAAAAATCAGAGCCTTTACCGCCTCAAGAAAAAAATGTATGACGCTCTTGGTGCTGTCATTTATGGAGCTGTTTATACTAGACATGAGATAGCTAGTAATTATAATTCATACCGAGTAGAAAAAATGTTGCTGCTATATAGAATCAATAGATACCTTTGTCCCATTATCGCGTGTGAGTAGAATGTTGGAACAGTAGAAAGAGAAGTTCTTGATACTAATCGTGATCAAATATGCTTTATTGCGAACTTCATGAGTTTTCACATTATTGAAATAAATGAAAATTAGATCGTCCAAACATTACTTATGTCTTACGCTTTCGTTTTGCTTCAGGTAAGTTGGTAAGTCAACAACAGACCTGACTCGATTTTTTTCTGTGAGATCTGGCGATGTATTGACCCTCTCTGAAAGGAAATAGACATCTTCCTTCTTTTCATCTTTTGCCAATATTTTTCCAAAGTTGTTATTGTTTGATTTGATCGACTTCTTTGCTTGTTCCCTAAAATATGAAAGTGTTTATAAAGGCGTTCATTTCTAAAATCACAGTAACATGTAAAAGGAATTTTTAACAATGAGCTTGTCAAGAAAGAAACAAGGTGTCCTGCCCTACCAGAATGGGCTCATTGCTATAATCCTATACAAAAGGAAATTCATAGGATATAATTCAAAGTTCGTCGTGGTATTAGCCAGGAAAGTAGTTGTTTCCTGATGGATTATCGACCCAATTTTTCCTATTTTATAGGATTATGGCAAAGAGCCTGGTCTGGTAGGGCAGGACACTTTGTTTCTTTCTGCAAAATGTTGCCTTTTGGAAAAATTTGTAATACAAATTGAATTAGTGATTTGAAGATATCCATAGCCCGCTAGAGTAAAAAATTAATTTAAAAAAGAAAAAGTTCGATCACAAAAAGTGACAAGTGACACATAGTTGTATTTAGAATGTCAAATGAAGACAAAAGAAGTGAAAATGTACTAGGTGCCACATTTAAAAATCGAAAGTTTATATCCCTCCAGTGAGATCGGAAGTTGATGAATTACTTGTAAAAAAATGAGAAGGGATCGACAGGAACCTTGTGAAATATTTCACGGAAGTAAATATTATAACAGACTGAACTTACTCTTCAATTATCCAATTGGGATCTCTCATGACCGCCCCACTCACGCACATTTGGAAGAAGCAACCAGCAAGTATCAACATGGTTCCTCGCCAACCATATTCGGACAAAAAAAGTGTGGTTAAAGGCGCGAACACAACGGTACCAACTCCAGCGCCACTGGCAGCCAATCCAAGAGCTATCGTCCTCTTTTTCTCGAACCAAAAAGCTATCGAAACTACTGCCGTTACGAAGGTCAGTCCTCGTCCCACACCACCGATTATTCCAAATGTGATATACAGCATTCCTATAGAATTAGCAAAGACGCTAAGAATGAAGCCTGTTGTACAAATGACACTTCCGAGGATGGTCATCCATATGCATCCATATCGATCCACCAATGCACTGCCTAGGGGACCTAGAAATCAAGAACCTCGTAAATAATAGTGGTCAAGATAGCAAGAAAATATCAAGTATAATGGCCCATTAATGATAGCCCGTGGATTAGAACAGAAAACTGAACATATTTATATGAGAAGTACGTTTAAAATGTATGGCAATATCCACAGAAAACCTACATGTACTGAATTTGCTTCTTTTCGTTCAAACTCACCCACTGTGCAAAAACTCGTAGAATTAACGTTATTATACAGTATCGGAAACTTTTCACCTGGCGTAAATACATACACAGAAATCTACGCGAGCAACAAGGAACGCAATGATATGATAATACCACATAAATAAGAGAGCGAGTAGAGGAGAAATTGTAATGCTCTCTCAACATATAGCAAGGTTTTGTTTACGCTCTCATAAAACCAGCATACCCCAGATGAAAACTTTCCGATACTGTATTCTTACCTGCAAGTAACGGAAGCGCTAAAAATAAACTTCCAATCCAGGATGTGGCAGATTTTGAAGCTCCGAACTCATTCAGAAACTCGATGAACAAAAGTCCGTAAGAAAAGCTGACACCCTCCGAGATTGTGTTCAGAACGAACGCTGCGAACACTATCATCCACCCCCAGCCTCCATCTGGAATCTTCGGTTGAGCTTCATCCACGTAGATATTAATTTGAGACGTCAAAATTGATTCTTTACCCTGAAACTTGTGGATGTCGTGGTCGTGGGACTTTTTCCTTTTGGTTGTTGGCACGTGGGTCATGTTTTCTCAATGCTTGTATTTATTTCTGAGCTACATGTATTTGTACGATGTTTTCACAACTTCAGTAGGTCAAATATCCTTTTCATCGGGTACGTAGAGACAAGTAGTTCGTTTGCAAACTTTTGTTTTTTCCACTCTGTTCGAAACGATAAAGATAGGCAGGCCTTCGTATTCAATAAGGAAGAGTCACTGAAAAGATAATTGAACATAGGTATCGGATTATAAATATAATAATGATAAGACATTCAATGGCGGACAGGAGGGAGGGGTCTTGGGAGCGTTAGTCTTTTCGTTTCATTCGATTGTCCGACATGAAACTCAATTTTGAAACAAGTCAAAAAAATTACAATAAGTGGCAAAAGAAGAAGATAGATTATGGAAGTCCAGAACATGTTTACTCAAACTGAAACATTGCCAGCAGTTATTGATAATCTAAAAGTCAGGTGCTGTGTATACCGATTTTTAGAAAGCATTATATAGAAAGTCCATCAAAAATCTTGTATCGACATAATTTCTAAAATAGCTCACATTGGTAGACATTATACATATAATGTAAAATAAGATCATTGAGTTTAAACACCCGGTATAATCGTAATAATTGTGATTAGAGCTATTATACAATTCAAGACACTGACTTCTTTTAACCTATTGGAAGAAATAAATCAAACTTACCCATTTGTCGCCAACGAACGGCAAAATATTCACATCTTATATTTGAACGATAGCCATAAGTAAAGTTTAAGTAAGGACCCGACCAATACTCCTTGAGATCAATTTAACTAGAGAAGAAATGTAAACATTCCAAGAGCGTACATTTAGATCTCTATTCTTGCATAATTTACACATTACAACGATAATATTTTCAACCAACATAATGTCATTTGATACATCAAATTAATTATGTTTTATATAGACTGATATTCACACACACCGAGTTCTATACCGGATATCTGTCAGCAGTTAATATTATTTTTAGTGCGCTTATCTTTTACAAAAGCACCACTCACACTTACCAGTCCGTATTAGTCTTTCGGACTAATCGACTCTCGGAAAATTTGTCCAATAAGAAAGGATTAGTTCAAGGAAGAAGGAAGTATAATTCTTTGGCTTTTGTCTTGACTACGCTGTAGGGCTAAAATAATTGGGCATAAAAAATGGTTGTGAGAAAAAATGAGAGAGGTATCACTTATCTTAATGTGTGACACTCTATTTTTCGGTGTTTTTCCGCATTATATAGTATAATACACCGAGTGACTAAACACGAGCTCTGGTGGAGAAAATAATGGTTAGGTGTTGGGATAAAACTTCATTGTATTCATAACTATACCAAATAGTGCAGTACGAGTATTTCATTACATGTCATAGCTAAAATTGTGTCCGTTGTTATCTGTCGAGCTGATGACCTTATAACCTGTAACCTCTGTGATAATCTGACATGGAATTGATAATTTAAAATTACGGGCGCAATGAGCACTTTAGTCGAGAGGAGTGAGCATGTCATATCGATGAGAGACCCCATATCCACATTTGTCCTATAAGGAATTGAGAATGCAGGAAATTCTTGTTTTATGAATGATTTCCTATAGTTCCTAGGAAGAGATCTAGTAATAGTATATTGTACAATGAGCATAAAATGGCATACATTTCCCACGAGTAGGTATATGAAATTTTGTAGTACGAGCGTAGCGAATACTACAATAGTTCATATACCTACTAAAATAATTAATTTGGCAATGAAAACAGACTACAGAGCACAAAGTGCTTTAAGTATATCAACACCTAGATAACTAATTTATATTACAATCACTGGACTATCAAATATTTATGTCCGCTCCTTAGCGCGAGTGTCACGCTATTTATAGCTATAAACAGATTCTCGCGGCTACTCGGGAATTCTCTATATTTTTGTTTGCGCTTCTTAGGGCTTCGAGTCGAGGTTGGCGATCCAGCGAACCGTGTTATGATTCATACCGAACGGAATGTGTTCACCGCGGCATTGGGCGGTGACGTCAAATTGTTTACAATTTGGATGCATTCCGGTCGACTCAAGTGTTTCTTCGGATACGCCACAGTGCAATTGTTTTCGGTAGTCAAGGGAACGGCGTGTTCATCGTGGAACTACAAAACAAGGGGGTTCTTCCAGAATTTGACCGAAAAAAGGAAAACCTCGAATCTAGTTCGCAGGTGGTCCGCGAGTGGTCTCTTGTACAGTTGTGTGCATAAAAAAGTCGTACAGCAGTTATAGCCTATTGTGAGTCAGGCTTGTCAATATTATTTAAACTTCTTATCGACTTTGACAAGTAGTGTTAAAATTCAAACAATTTTTGTCAGTAACGCGCTTTCAACATTTTTCTAGTGCAACTGGTGCTATGCCTCAGATAGATACCGTACAAATCTTGTACGACTTTTTTATGCACACAATTGTACCAATCGCAACAACAATTTTCTATTTGGTTTCAACTTGCAATATTGTCACCTACAAGTATCTATTTGATATAATGCAATACCCGTCATGGTATTAGCCAGAGAAGAAGCGATTCTTTCTACAGGTATTTGTTAAAAAAGTTTACATTGTATGTGAAAGACAGTAAACATGTGTATAACATCGTCAGCAATGACTATCGTTACTCGATGATGTCCTAAAATAAGTATGAGCTTTATATTCAGATGTCTGTCATGATAAGTGATGGACATTCAACGATTTTTTGTAGCTCACAAGGTACTTCCACACATTTTCTTCACATTCTTCAATTCTAACAACCCATGTATTCAGTGCGATTTCCGTTTGTAGTGTTGTGGAGCGAATGGTAATTGATATTTAAAATTCGAAGTGAAAAGTGCAGTGTATTTGATGTGGATATACTGAGGGGTTCATGAATCAATCAGTTTGAAGGAAAAGGATATCAATAAAAAACCCCCCACAAATGAAAAAATGTATTTACAGTACGCCACTATACTAACATGAAATTCAAGAAAAAAATATTACAAAATTCGAAATATTGTCTTTAATATTATAATGGTTTGCTATACAGTTTTCGATTGTTGGTAAATGGTATGATTCCAATGAGCACTCCAGATATAATTATCCAGAATGAAGCTTGATAAAAGGATTGATGCCAGGAATTTGTTAAGTCGAAAAGCCATCCTAAAATGAAAAACAGAGTTACAATATTTCAGTTATTGAAAACATTCCTGCGTATGTGAATAATCCATCATCTGATTACCTTGTCACCGTTTTCAAAAACATTCGACTTTCAACGTTTTTCTGAAAATTTGTTTGGTTCAGAGGTTGAAATTAAATCATTTACGACTAATAATATATAATGTAAGAATTATACTCGTGGTTTTTGCAGTATAATGCTATATAAGACATTTTTCTTTTGCATGAATTTACCTCTTGACAAATGAATTGGTTCATTTCAAATCTGAAATAAATAAATTAGAGTAAAAATACTACCTACTTGCAATAATGGCTATTATTCTCTCAGAATGTTACTCCCTCGCCGCTAACGCGGATCAGTTCGTAAAAATTAAATTAAATAATAGCTCATTATTGACTCGTGGTATAATCTACTATTTACGTTCACTCCAAATATTTGAATGGTAATGGTTGAAAAAGTACCACTAAAATTAAAACTAAAAAATTAAACAGTCAATCTGACATTCGCGGATGCCAAGTCCAAAATGTTTGGAATTGTTTTCAGTGAAAAATACAGAGGCGCATGAAATTTCACCATACTTACTTACCTAATCATTTGAAATAATGCTGGTATGGAAAATTTCCATTTCGATATAATATCAAAAATAACGTACCTGCCAAAGGAGGTCCTATTAAATTTCCCACTCCTTGAGAAAGCAAGAGCAAGCCATACGCCATAGTGAAGTCATCCAAGGAAACAAGTTCTGCTAGAAGAGACGGCGTCAATGACATGGAGCTTGCGAAGAACAGACCAAAAAATCCTCCACTTATAACCACCAGAATGTAGTTTGAGGTGAAGAATACCATTGCGCCTACAGTCACACCACACAATATCAGACAAATTGCATAGGATTTCGCAACGTTTATTTTATCTCCTGCGAGACCAAGAAGAACCTGAAATAGTCGGCGTTAAAATACTTTCCATTGGATAAAACATTAATGAGGATGTAAGATTGAAAGTCAGATCGTTTGAAATGTGTGTGAAATCCATATGAAGACGACAGGGAAGAAAAGTGTTCAGTAGTAGTTTTTGTACAAAATCTTCAATTTTCAGAAAATTTAGGTAGGTTCTTTAAGTACCAAGGAATAATACTATAATTCCTAAATGCAGATTTTTTTCTATTTGGAATTGAAAAAAATTGGAAAATTATCAAAGGCCCTGTTTTCCTCTTTCCTCTTTTCTTCACTAGTTTTTTCTTTTGTCTGTTCTTTCAGCTTTCACATCGTGAACAAGACCGCGCGTGATTACACGTAATTGCATTACAGCGACATACCTATATAAACATTGCGTAGCATCTTAATTTGTCAGTATTCACCTAAAGACGATTGCTAATTCGAGCAATTGAAACGTTGTGAAAATTTGAGAGAGGTACAAATCTGTCATCCATTAAGACGATAATCAGGAGTCATGCTCATCAGGCCGGTCAAAAACGAACTCTGATCATCTCAGTTATTCATTAGGTCGAAATTTCGAACCATCGCTTTCCTCTCATCTTCACAGGCCTTTTCAAATCACTGGCAATATAAACATTTATTTTATACAGCTCTCACCTACTTTATACCCCTGGAGTCGAAGTTTTTTGGAAACGTTAAGAAGTCTTCCCGTCTTTTTCGCTTCATTGAAAGTTATGACGTCCTAGCACGAACGCGGTTATCGTCTGATGATAATGAAACAGTTTCTTCCATTTCAGACTCGCACTAAAAGAAACTCACGATAAAAAATACCCCCACTGTGTCCCTCACGTTAACACGTTCTTTCCTTTTAGTGCTCGCGTCACCGCGTTCTTCCACGCAGTTGTGAGCACTTATAACACGTTTTTCCCTGTTTTAACCTCACCACGGTATTCGCTACATCAAATTTTTAAAGATCCACTTCTACTCAACTTTAAAACACATTTTTCCCTTGTAGTCTTCAATTCGAATGATGGTTTCGAATGCCTAGTTTCAGGAACACGCTGCAGATTAAGATGCTATCACTACCACACTAGTACGGTAAAGTATCTCATTACGAAACTCATATTAGTATCGTAATGATTGACATTACATATTGATAGTAGGTAATATATATTTGAGATATAGGTGTCGTAAAGACTCATATTACGATAAGAGATGGGATCTTATATATATATATATATATATATATATATATATATATATATATATACATATATATATATATATATATATAGTGATCTTATAGAGGGAGAGCCAACAACGTATTTCAAGTTGTCATTTCAAAAGCCCAAATTTGACATTACGTCAATTTCAATAATTTCATCATAAACTCTGATCATGTTTATGTTCCAGTGTCGTAATGAAATAATAGTGTCGTAATGAAGTTCTAGTGTCGTAGTGAAGTTCTAGTGTCGTAATGAACCTTCATGTTTATTTTCCAGTGTCGTGATGGAGTAACAGTGTCGTAATGAACCTCATTACGAAACTCATATCAGTATCGTTATGATTGATATTACACATTGATGGTAGGTAAATGTATGAACACTATGTAAAGAATTACTTTACGCACGCTTGATTTTTTTACGCTCTCGTGCTAAAAAGTATAAGTTCACGCACTATTTCCTATTTAAAACCTCCAAATTTTGTTGCAATATACCAGGTGGTTTAAAAATATGTAGGGCCGGAACGGATTCTAGATGGGCACATACAGTGAATGAGTAAAATATACCAGGTGGTTTAAAAATATGTAGGGCCGGAACGGATTCTAGATGGGCACAGGACATACATACAGTAAATGAGTAAAAAAGAAATAATAATAATTACCATTCCAATTGTGTTTGTGATACCAATAACTGATATCACAAGGGAAGCATCCCCCTCGGTATACCCACTTCTTGTCATGTGCTCTGCCAAATAAAAATATGGAACTACGAACCATATACACAAAATCATCATAGACAATGATAATAAGAGGAAATGAAGGTCTAAAAATAACGAAAAATTCGTTAAACCTTTCAATATGTCCAGTAATTCTTCGTACCATTCCTGAAAAAATATAGAGTATTAGCATTGTTTAAAGATTATGAGATTATACCGGGTGTCCACGGAAAGTGGCTCGCCCCTATTACTTTTTTGGTTTTGCAGATATTGAAATGAAATTTGGGGATCTGTGTAAGACATAAAACTGCAGTTTTTGACAAGTGACTCAGATTCGTGAAAGTTCCGATCTCAAACTTTGGATTTTTGAGTGAGACACCCGGTATATTTTCACCTTTTTTGTCTCCATATGACATTCTGAATACAACCATGTATCACTTGTTACTTTTTGTGACCATATTTTTTTTTATTTCGATATTAAATTTTTGATCTAGAGGGCTATGGATACGTTCAAATTATTAATTTTAGTCCTAAAGTAGGTATTGGGAAAAATAAAACTGTGAAAAATTTTAATTTCAATTTTTTCTTAATATTTTATTTTCAAATGATAACATAGTGGCTGGTCGGGTCAGAAAAAAAATTTGTAGGATTTGTATGTGACGGGTCATCGGTTCAAGATTGATCTGTGGGGTTTTTTGTGTGTATAAACCGTCAGATTCAACTGTTGCGGTTCAACTTTGCCAATTCAACCAAGCACACTTCAGTAGGAATGGCATCTAAGCAACACCTATCACACTTTCTTTTAAAGATCAGTATTATAATATACAGGCATAGGAAATTTTGAAAAAATGTGATTTTGATTGCATCATGTTTTTTCTTTTCCCTTCTCTGTCAATTATACTTTAATGTAGGAACATGTAGGATCGTTCTTCACTTTAATTTGGGAATATTCTGTGGTTCAGTTAATTACTCAAATATGGCAACGCAAATAAAATAAAATTCGAAAGAAACCAAGAAAAATAATTACTTCAGGATATGTAAAGCTAATATTCTCCTAATAATCCCAGTGTATATATTAGTAATATCTTACCTCCTCGTCGTCGAATAAATCATTCATCGAATTTTTGTAAATATCGGGACAACTCGAAGCTTTCACCTTATATTTATGTATGTTCAACATGGCACCTCTATATCCGATGGAATTTTTCCTGAATCTGATGTTTTTCAAATAAGTATGTGGCTGCATTTGATTCTTAGCTTTCATGGATATGCTTCTGAGTAACTGAATTGGCCGGTAACCAGAGTCGTCAATTGCAGATTCTTTAATATCGACTACATTATTTCTATTTTCTTCTTTCACCGAATCGTGAGGTATTTTCTTGGGTTCTTCAGTCTTCTTGAGTTTCATCGAAAATTTTACTGGAACTCTGGATGTGTGAGCCTCACCTGTCATTTTGTTGAGGTCTTTTTCAGATGAACTTCTGCATGAGAGCAGGTTTGGGTAGTTTTCCAGAATGATGTTATATATTTGCTTATTCTCACTGAGTTGCTTCAGAACTTCCAAAGGAACCTGAAATCAATTATCGAAATGAAACTATTGATCGAATAGAAATTATTTTCGTGCGTACGCTTTCATTTTTCCTAACGAATGTCGGTAAATCTACTACAGAATTGAATCTGTGCTTTTCCGAAAGATCAAAAGACGTGTCGATATCCTGAAGGAGATATTGGGCATCCCCACCGCCTTCTAGAGTTTGTTTTATATCGTCAAGACACTCTGTGTCTATCGAAGAAGCACTTGATTTGCGTCGTTTTTTCAATTTCATTTCCCTATTGCTGAAAATAATTAGTGAGAAAGTTATTCATTATTTCATTTTCAAAAAATTAATTTTATCAGAAGATTTTTATCAGGGAATAACAATTAATTTTCTTCAGTATACGAGGAATGGCAAAAAATATGCAAACGGCTAATGCGTGAAGTGCTGTTTCGTTTCTGGGAAAAAAAGTGTTGAAGTGTCAAAATTCAACGAGACAGACAGTAAATAAATAACATACACCGGATATACACTGAGTACACCTGATCCCGACTCACAAACAAAAATAAGGATTCTTATGATTCACGATTTGAGAATTAGAAAATGTGGATTAAATTTCACTGAATATACTTTTTCAGCAGGAAAATGTTTTAAAATGGTTTATTTTGAGGTGAAAAGATTTTATGACGGCAAAATGTGCAGATATTTAGAATAAAGGTAGGCCAGCCATATTTAATTACAGCCAGATTAGAGAAATAAAATAGTTCAATAAATGTTCAGCAGAGTAAATTTATCAAAATTGCCAAAACGTTCTGAAAAACCATAGATTTAAGTAATCTATGTGAAAAACTATATGCGTTAGTTCCAGATGGGGTTTATGCTGATATATTAAAAATTCAGGGAACTCACCAAAAATATTATAATGCAAAGAGCTTCATTAAAACAAAATTTGATACTATATTACTTCAAGATATTACAGTAAAGATCCGGAGTACAGCCTTTATTTTAAACAAAATATCTGCTCTTGGATCTTACTTGGTGAAAACGAAGAACAGTAAGATTTTGAGACGCAATTCCATTCATCTGAGACATTTAGGTTTATTCAACTAAGCACCCATTACCTCAAAGGCCTCAGAATCTAGTTGTTTGAATATTTTGAATAATATTGTATCAAGACCAAGACAAGACCAAGAATGGTCTCTAGAGCCCTATTCATAGACAACGAACACACAAACCATTTCACATCTTGTGTTCAAACTGACTTGAAAAAAATATCTTGAAATTGAATAAATTTACCTAGATTCGTATGACAAAATTATGAGCTTCATATGACAAGATACTCAGTTTTAAATTTGACGAGATCTTCACCTTCATATGATAGGTATACTGGGTTGAACAGACGAGCTAAACATTCAATTCATTCGACCAGATTCTCATTTTCACATGCCCAGATTGGTAGAACGGGGTGTCTAGCTCAATATGCCAAGAGCATCTGATCCTCTGGGATTGGTTGTTTGAGAGTATATGAAAGTAGTTTAGTTTTAAAAACCAGAGCTTATTTGGAACAAGTGACTATGGATAATCTTAGGTGTACATTCTTGTGTCACGCCGTGTATATGAAATTCGTATACTTGCATTTTTTTTCCATGACAAAATGTCGAGAAATATTTACTTCTGGTGCAAAACACACGCTTATTTTGCAACTTGTTATATATACAGTGTGACCCATTTAAAATGGAACGACCCCTGTAGAATGTGCATTTTTCAATCAATCTCAATTTTTTTTATATTGAAATATTAAGCATGAAAAACTGTATCTTGACACTAACTTTCACAATTTTAGTTTCATTTTCAAGGCACTCTATGTTTTTTTTTGTTTGTCAAAAACGGCCAAAGTTTATTAGGCAATTTTTGTTTTCAAATTTGACTACACCACTGGATTCGTAGTCGTTATAAATGAAAACTGTCAAATTTTCATTAAAAAATATTTGTTAACAACGAAGTTACAACAATTTCAATTTTGGAAACAAAGTATTTGTTTGTAATTTTTATTCAGATTATAGACATATTTGAGATCTGACAACACTGTCATCACCAAGTAGAACACCAGTGAATTTATACAGTGAAAATCCGAAGTCAATAGCTCTATCCGTTCTACAGTTATAACTCCTGAAAATATGGTAATGTGCGGAAGAATGTACTAAGTACTGCATAACTTGAAAATGAATTTTTAATTTTCTGTTATTCTAGAATACACTTCTCGTAACCTACACTCAAATGAATGATTTTGAAGGAATATTATTCACAAATCCATTGGCGTAGTCAGATTTTTATTACAAAACGCTTGCACCACAAATCTCTCACATTACCATATTTTCAGGAGTTATAACTGTAGAACGGATTAAGCTATTGACTTCGGATTTTCACTGTACAAATTCACTGGTGTTCTACTTGGTGATGACAGTGTTGTCAGATCTCAAATATGTCTATAATCTGAATAAAAATTACAAACAAATACTTTGTTTCCAAAATTGAAGTTGTTGTAACTTCGTTGTTAACAAATATTTTTTAATGAAAATTTGACAGTTTTCATTTATAATGACTACGAATCCAGTGGTGTAGTCAAATTTGAAAACAAAAATTGCCTAATAAACTTTTGCCGTTTTTGACAAACAAAAAAAAACCATAGAGTGCCTTGGAAATGAAACTAAAATTGTGAAAGTTAGTGTCAAGATACAGTTTTTCATGCTTAATATTTCAATAAAAAAAAAATTGAGATTGATTGAAAAATGCACATTCTACAGGGGTGGTTCCATTTTAAATGGGTCACACTGTATATATAAATAGCTATTGTTATTTTATGGTATAATCATGCACTTTTTGACTTACATGTTGAGTTGTGATAACTCGAATAAAAGTTGAACCGAATTAAAACATTCAACTTACTCTTCCTCGATTATCCAGTCCGGATCTCTCATGAGAGCGCCACAAACGCACAAGTTGGCAAAAAACCCAGCCGTGAGCAACAGAGTGCCTCTCCAACCGTACTCGCGCAGAAACCAAGTGGCCAGCGGCGAATAAACCGCCGTTCCGAATCCAGTTCCACTAGCGGCCAGCCCCAGGGCGATGGTTCTTCTCTTCTCGAACCAGAAAGCAATCGAAACCACCGCTGTAACGAAGCACAGAGTCAAGCCCAATCCACCAATGACCCCAAAAGTTAGATACATTACTCCGATGGATCTTGCGTAGGAACTGAGAGTGAGGCCAACCGTGCAGATGATCCCTCCTACGATTGTCATCGACCGGCATCCGTATTTGTCTACCAAGGCGCTTCCGATGGGACCTGAAAGATACATTCGATAGTCAGGGAATAAAGTGGAGTACTGGAAAGAATCAGCATTAGAAACAAACAACAATGCTTCACTTTTGATGAGTCAGTGCACTGAGGAAAAATTTTACTAACCCCAATTAGAAATCGAGTTACCCCAGCAAGAAACTCTAATAGCATATGGGACAAGCGAGTTCTCACTTGTGGTTAAAAAGTCGAAGAATAATGGTAAGCGGGTCCATCCAGTAATATTTTAGTGACCGGTTGACAACTATATTACAGTAAGTGGGTGAACTTCTATGCGATTGCGATTGAGCAGAAATCTTACAGTCACAGGCATGTAACTCGCTATAGTGATTATTCATTTATAAGATTATAATTTTCTTATAAAAAAAACGTACTGTCCCAGACTGATTGCCTAATAGCGATATCACTATACTTTTCTGTGGCAGACACATCACTTTCAGCAAAATCGTTTTCGATGCCATAGGACTTCAATGTGCTGGTTCTATTAGAAATTGTGTTATAGTAATAGTATTTCTTAGTATGGTAGCAAGAAATATCTTAGCAAAAACTTTAATAGGACGATTTTCTTCGATGTAATTCCATTCAAGTGTTGCATTCAAGTGTTGCTATGTTATAGTTTGAAAAACCCTCCCATTACGGATCTGGGAAAGGTAATTCCATGAACAACCGTTATATTTACTATCAAAAAATGTAAAATAATGATTTAACTCTCACCTGCTATCAATGGCAAGGCCATGAAAAGACTTCCAATCCACGATGTTGCAGATTTTGAAGCTCCAAACTCGTGTAAAAATTCGATATACAAAAGTCCAAACGTGAATCCCACTCCATCCGACAACATGTTGATGACGAAACAGGCCAGAACAACAAACCAACCCCATCCTCCATCAGGAATTTTCAGTTTATTTTTCTCGACGAAAATGCTGATTTGGGAAGACAGTATCGACTCCCTTCTTTGGAATGTGTGATCGATATGAGGGTCCAATTCATTCGCATCTTTGGTATCTGTAGGAATTTCAAGAAAACTCTCAGTGGTAGGTTTCGAGATGACAACCAGGGGGGTTGTCACTTCGTGGTTGGTGTTCATTGCTGTAGGTTTTTGGTTCTAAAGATGTTCATATATACGGATTTCAGCCTTATTATTTGGTAAAAATAATCAGAGACGTTGAGAGATGACATCAAGACGTTATGTGTAGTATGCAGACCTTGATGTATCTAAAAATAGAGAATAACAGGAATGAATTTCATTCACATTTTAAATTTCATATTTCATCAATATCAGTCAACTGCCGGTGTTGAACTGATAAGATAAACATATCCATAGAGAATTATAGACTTATGTTATCGGAATATATGCTCAATTTTTTTTTATATTTCAAAGAACAGTACAAATACATTGTGACAAATTTAAGAGTTGTCATCAGTTGGAATATCTCGAAATGAAAAAATATACCATGAAAAATCAGAACTTTTTTATATTTATACCATACCCAAACTTTGGGTTCTGACGAGTAAAAATACACACAAATATACTCACATACGTGGAATGTTTTCAATTCGACTGAAATATTTTTTTTCTACATTCATGCAAAAAGCAAAACTGTATTGAACTATATTTAGTGGAAAAAGAAATTCTCTATTCGTCTGTCATTCAACTTCAACGTGCTGTCATCATGACAAACATAAATGTTCAAACCCACTACATATTTAAGATATTCTGTGAGAATGGCAATACGTTTTAAACAGTTACATATTTTATATTATTTTGTATTAATGTTAGCAGCCAGAGCTAAACCAATGCCTTCCCGAGAAAAACTCCAGAATAAAAACTGATCCACTTTGTTTTAAACCGTCTACCTGAATAGAGCAAACTGTCTGTACTATGACCACACCTCGTGATAACATACGCGCTCACGGCTACTATGATTTTGATTTTTATAATGCAACTGTGGTTATAGAAACGTCAGTCAAAAATTATTTCTGACAATTACAGATTTGAAAGTTTTAAAAAGAGTATTATTAATGGAAAATATATGACAGTGATCTGTTTCAATGCAAATAGATAGTAATAATCAATTATTTAAGTTGCGCTTTTCATTTTCCAACACCTTGATAAATCATTTTTTGCTTTTTGCATGAACGTAGAAAAAATGGTATGCAACTCGTGCAAAAATTGTTTATTGCACTCAACGTGTTGCAAACGTGGACAATTTCACGTCGACTGCAATAAACACTTACTTTTTGCACTTGTTGCATAAATAACTATTAAAACAGCCCTCACAAAAACAAACAATTATTGCCCTATGAGACAATGGTAATTATTAGATATTAAAAGCTTCAAATGAAAACGTTAATCAAATCTTGGATTTCGACACATTCCCGTCTAAGATTCAATAATTCATACTTAAATTCAATAAACACAAAAAATACAAACTATGGTGAAAACTAATTTAACATTGTTAAATCACAAAAAAATGCGTAGGGTATACATCCCAAATTTAACTTACCTCCTTAAAATTTGAGGAAACTAAAAACTTTTTTCTTGTTATTAATTTATTTTTTAGTAATTTCTGCCACCAAAAAAATTCATTCGTGAACGAAATGGTAAATGTGGCATTTTCAATGCGAAAATAAACAATCACAACCCAGCACCGGGTAAAAGATTGTGAATAATGCCAAATTTTTCAATAACAAAATTATAACTACATCTTGCAAATGCTTCTGACAAACAGCTCTTGTGGTTATTCTCAATAACGATAGGGATAATAACTACTAGACTATAACTATAGAGGAAGATGACGTTAAAATCTGTTAAGAAACAAAACATAACCTAAATTTTGACGTTAGCAAAAGGTCATTTTGTTGATATACTTCTTTAAAATGGATGAAAATATTGAAATTATCATAAGAAGGGGGCACACAGATACAGGAATATTACGAAAAATACAAGATTTGTATAAATAAGTAAGGAATATGGTGGTAACTATACGTTTAGTGAACCAAAATTACCGTTCTGTGATAACGATAATGACAAACCTCGTTAATCCAATCCGTCGTTAATAACGTTGGTCGTTATCGCTATTTGCTTTGTCTCCCCTCATTTCCCTTACTGCACAGTCGCACAAATAACAATAACGACAAAAATTGTTATTTTAAGTGGCCTAAAAATTCCCTAATGTTGAATCAGTTTTCACTATAGTTTGTATTTTTTGTGTTTATTGAATTTAAAGTATAAATTATTTGAATAAGGTTTTCGTTTGAGGTTTTTAATATCTAATAATCACCATTATCTCATATGGCAATAATTTTTTGTTTTCCCAAGGGCTGTGTTAGCGCGGTCTATCATTCTTCGCACTATCCGGCACCTAAACCCATCGCCATCGCAGTGATCGGTGTACGAAACGAGAAGCCGAAAACTCAATAATTAGTTCAGTGTACGACACAAGCATATTTCAGGTAATTTTTTAAGGTGTACAAAACAAGAACAAACCCCGACACACCTACGTTCAATAGATACCTATTGCTGGATTACTTATCAGTCATGGTCGGTAGGTATATGGTCGCTTCCGTTTTTAGCATAATACATACAATTCTGTGGTGTGATATTATAGCTGATATCGTTTACGGTTTGAAGGCCAATTAACAAAATTTAACATGAAAGTAATAACAAGTAGGTACTCACTCAATGCGATTTCAATCCTAGCTAAGTAATATCATCATATTGGTAAGTATATTCGACTACACTATGTTTACATTTGCAGTGAAAAATAAATATTTATACAAGCTTATCGGGATCTATTTCTAGCGACAACGACTCGACTGGTTGGAAAAAGTTACCGAAACTAAATGAAAACGCTGATGTAATGAACGCATGGTCGAATTCAATGGAGTTTAATTAGTAACTTATTAACATTCTGAGTAAGGATCGGTTAGCAGTGTTTGTCACAGTTTAATTTAGCCTGAATACAACTTATTGTTTTGGCGCCGCGAATGTGAGAAATTCGGAATGAGACTAGAAATTCTCTTGTGACTAATCTATATTTCATCTTATCTAGCGAAAATCGAATGTTTTCGGAAATGAGTTTCAGGACCGGAATTAGGGGGTTTATGTCCCGTGGTTCATAGGGTAAATATGCCTAATGTTAGTATATAGTCAAGCGCTTCTTCAAATGAACTGATTTATTAAATAATTGAGCAATTGCAATGTTGCAAAAATTTTGTCTCATACTCGACAGTGTGTCCTCTTCCCTAAAATAAAGATTTTCAGATTATATTGACAACAGTGTAAAAACCGTTGAAACTGTGTGTAATCTAACCTCTTGCACTCCCGTGAAGGACGAGTGTATAATGCTATTTCTTTCCAAAATTTGAACACAATTCAAACTTTCCATATTAGGATCGTAAACAAGAAAAAATCGTCTGATCCCTCGAAAATTCCTAGATACCGATTTTGAATACTAGTCAGTTGCATTCAATTTTCAGAAAAAACCGTCAAATCACTTGTTGCAGCTTATATACTTTGTATTTGTATAGGTAAAATTTTCACATTTTTTCCAAGATCAGACTTAACCAAGATACTTTCCTTATTCCTTCAGAAAAATAAGGATAAAAGTGGTTTTGATCCCATTAGAAAAGCACGGCATGGCATTCTGTTTTGGTTATACTGTCAGAAACCCAACATATAACGGTTCCCACGAGACTCAGCTTGGCAAATCTATGAAAGGATTTGAAATCGGCACGCATATTGTTGCGTGGTAGCAGAAGAGCTCAGAAAACATTCTAACTGAATTTACAATTCATACTACCCTTTTTATCGTCCGAATACTTTCTCATTCTAATTCGCGCATCTCATACGTTCATCGATATTCCTTTATAGATTTGCCAGGCTGTATCTTCGCTTCGGTTCAAAACATTGCTTGTATACTCGGCATCGGGCATATCTAGGGTTTTTCAGTGATCAGAGGTCAGACCAGAGTAACCAAATAATGTTGTGATGATTCGGACGGGGAGCAGATGGCCTCAAAGCTGACGGAGAGTGAAATACCCTATACTGATGACAGTGATGACTAGGCAAAAACATTGAAACTAGTATACAGTTTGTTCCCCTGTCCGAATAAAAACAAAATTTTGTAGGTGAGTAAAAGGGTGAAACATCGGTCTGAAACGACAATCGTTTCTAAAGCATGAAATGCCGCTTGGGTAATAAGAGAGCATCTACAGTAAAATCAAAATGAATAGCCAAATATATATTTCCATCATAATACAACATTACATTTTCACAAAATCTACAAGAGACATTGTATCGTTAAATATATTCCGGCTACAGTAAAAACTGCTAGTACAAAAATGATTACTGTTGAAAAAAATATTCGATCTTCAGCTCTCTCAATTTCTTTTTCCACCGGTTTGTTTCCCATTATTTTTCGATTCTTGGTATAAGGAATGATCGCTACTAGTATACCCGATATAATTATGCCAATGGCAGCTTGGTAAAAAGGCTGTTCCCAACTGTGTGTAAGATCGAACAAGTGTCCTAAAAAAAACATAATTTTAATTATGAATAGTAAAAACACAGGAGCTTTTTTATCGGATAAATTTCTTTCTTCAACGAAATTATTTTGCCAAGCATTAATTTTACTAGTAAAACTAACATGGAAAAATTGCGGAAACTTGGGTAAAACAATTTTGTCTAAAGTCGGTTTTTCAAATAACATTACTGATGAATACATTTTGAGTTGGAAGTTTATCTATGTAGATATCTTGTCTTGGACAATGTTTTCAAACCAATTTGTAACACGGGAAAGCTAATTTTTGGATAAAACTTTTCCTTTTCTTTGAAGTTTTCACTTTTCTCCAAACGAGTCATAATACATTGTGTCAAACTGATTTGACTTGTAAACTAGGTTTTCACTTGTAATCTCTCAAGTGCTTGAATTATTCTCGGAAATTTTTCCAGTAAATTAATTTTTTGAAAACTATCCCAACGGCGTGTATCATTTTTTGATAAAATTTTTGCAAGATAATTTCCTGCAATTCATTAAAGTACGCAAGTGAATCGGTAAGAAAATTTTACGCATTATGATAACACAATCAAAGTTGGCTGTAGAGTGACAAGTGTTGACGTTTGGATATCGTAGAAAGCAGAACTAATTAGAGTAGTGTTCTTGTCGGCTTTGTTACTAACTCCGTACGCCACCTTAGGAGCAGCACTGTTAATTTGAGCCCAATAGTGAATGGTGGACGACCCTTCCTAGTCAGTAAAGTAAAGTATATAAAGTATTTGGTGAACAACTCTGTCCTAAATCCTGAACAAGAACTACAGATGTTTGACAGTTGTAGACAATGTTTGAGTAGAAATGTTCTTAACTTTCATTGTCTAAAAAACACAAAAAAAAATCTCATTTTGAGTCACGGCTGTCAATATCTATATTCCTTCTCAAGTGTGAAAACATTCAAGGAAACTTCTTATATACGTAAATAATTTGTGTCATTAGCGTGAAAATAAATTAACTGGTAACATGTAACGGTGATGCAATCAGCACCAACGCTCATTCTAATCATGGAATATATCAAAATTATTTTTACAAAAGTATATCGAGATGGTCAATTTTATTTGAATGAGAAAACATAATGAAGAATTGAATACTACTCATGTGGTCTATGAGAATGGACGGTTTTTTCCACGTGACTAAAAAGTACAAACCTGCGTAAGGCGGTCCAACCAACATTCCTATTCCCATACAGAGGAGTTGCAGTCCATACGCTACCGTGAATCTGTCGAGTGGAACCAACTCCACGATGATACCTGGTGTGAACGAAAAACTGCTCGATAAAAATAAACCGAACAGACCCGCGGAGATCTCCAGCATGACGAAGTTGGTGGTGAAGAACATGATTCCGGCACAGGATATTCCGCATAACACCAGAGACAAAGCATACGTTTTTGTAATATTCATCCAATGTTGGTCGCCTGCCCAGCCTAGAACAATCTATAAAGAATGGGATATGAGGGCAAAGTCACTATTAAGGATATTTCGAGAAATTCACATATTTTTATTTAATAAAAAAATTACAGTTCCCAAACACCTTCTGATATTTGAGTGTTATTCAGTACGTAGCGACATCTAATGAAGGCACATGTTTAATGGTTTTACTGGACATAAAACTTATTTTTGAATATAAGTATTGCAGAGATAAGTGCTCTATTGAGTATTTTATTTTGGGAAAAAAATAAAACCGTTGTATTGTTCGATAAAATCAATAATATTAACAACAACTATAACGACATACAATAATCAAAAATAGAAGAAATCTATTTAATTATGAGCTAATCAAGTTACAATAATAATCAACATACAATAATATTAACATAATATTACAACTAACATCTACAATCTATGATGAACCACTGATTGTTGATCCTCTTTTCTTTTCAGAAAAGTCAAGAATCAACAATCGTTGTGGGAGAGCTTTCTAAAACAACTTCGAATTTGTCTTCATATCCGGGTTATAAAAATGCATGATATAATTGGCCAGATCACCTTGAAATGCCAATTTGCTAATGAGAGCAAATATTTATTATTTCGTGTTTTACGTTCGGGTTTGTCCAAGTTCAGAGTGAATAGGAGAGACAAACATGCATATTTCATGTGTATTGTTGTAAAACAATAAATTGAATTCGCAATGTATTGTGCCTCAGTGTCGTACATGATTTCAAAATTCTTTATCATGATTTTCAGAAATTCATTCGTGAAACCCCATCAGGTACGTCTGGATCGTAGCCCAAAACGATAATATTTTGTTCTACGGTTTCGGCGTTCAATGTGGGTAAATTCATTTTAAATGAATGGGTAGAGTGAAAGTAATACTTCACAAAGATTTTTTACACAATACTAACATTTACCTAATGCTAACAGCTGTTTCGACACACTGTGTCATCTTCTGAGCCAGTTATAAACTAAGCTGTTTTTATTACAAAGATGTTTTTTGATTTCTATAGATTCCAATATAACAAAAATCTGGCCTTCCCATGGGTTCACCACTATCCCCTTTACTTGCTGAAATATTTATGAATCATTTGGAAAAACAAATCCATGCATCTAAATTCAAACATATGTTTAAATACTGGTATCGATATGTAGATGACGTCTTTGTTTGCTGGGTTGGAACGATACGACAGTTAAATAGTTTTCTCATTTATTTGAACAGCCTTGATCCTAACATAGAATTTACAATGGAAATGGAAGACGGTCACAATTCGCTAAACTTCTTGGATTTAACCATTCGCCGCTCAAACAACACACATAATTTCTCAATATATCACAAACCCACACATACAGATACTACAATTCACAATCAATCTATGCATCCATACTCCCACAAACTCGCAGCATACCACGCCATGATACAGAGACTAATAAATATCCCGCAACACCAGTCAAACTTTCAAACAGAATTAAACAGGATCAAACAGATTGCTGTCAATAATGGATATACCTAAAACATCCGCCGTAGACAAAATTTTAAAACAAAAACAAAACCGCAAAACTTTGAATTTAATCTATCCTCAAATCAGAGAAAAGAATGACCGTCGTTTTACATGTCTAACATATCTCGGTTATTCAACAAACAAAATATCTCGTTTCTTTCAGAAGCAAAGTATAAATGTAGCATTCAAGACAAATAACAATTTGCATTCCTTTATAAATAATTCAAAGTCAGCTCGGGACAAATTCAAAAAATCTGGGGTCTACAAGCTCAAGTGCGACGATTGCAATGCCTTATATATAGGCCAGACTGGCCGTAGTTTTAACCAAAGATTCGATGAACATTTGAGAAGTTACAGACTAAAAAAACAAGATTCAAACTATGCCAATCACCTCATAGAAAATAGCCACAATTTCACACAAAATCCGGAAATTCTACACATTCAACCGTAAAGCCTAAAATTAAATATATTGGAATCTATAGAAATCAAAAAACATGTTTGTAAAAAAACAGCTTAGTTCTGAATGATCAGATAGACCTGTATAATTCACCAATCATTAATAATGTTATCTGTAAGTTCTCAAATGCCCCTTGAAACCTCTACCTACCTACTTTCATACTTTCCCAAATGTCCCTTGATACCTCCCTCTATCTCTACCTTAATGTTACGTTTAGTATTTAAGGAGATGACCTTCTGTAATTAGGTTAGTTTATAACTGGCTCAGAAGATGACACAGTGTGTCGAAACAGCTGTTAGCATTAAATGTTAGTATTGTGTAAAAAATCTTTGTGAAGTATTACTTTCACTCTACCCATTCATTGATAATATTTTGGTATTTAGTCGTACTCTCCAGAACTTACTGCAACTCCTGTTTTGGCTTGATATAACTCGAAGAAGAAATATATCAGCAGATGCAAGTTTATTTGGAGTGGGAGCTTTTATTTCTCAAGAAGGACACCCTATAGAATACGCTTCTCACTCACTCACCCCTACTAAACAAACGTACATTCACACAGGAAATATTCCATTATATCACATCTTCATGGATCATGAAAAACCTCTCGATGAAATTTTACCCATTATTGTTACTTAAATGCTATTGTTTCATCTTCCATAGCACACTTTCATGAAAATATTCCGTTACGAGGGGAATACAAGAAGTAATTTATCATATAATCTCAAATATATCAGTAGTTTGTAAATTGGAGGTATGATTGTGGTATATCGTTGGAAAGATAATTCTGTACTGAATCATAATTTTCGAAAAATGGTACTTTCCATTTGAACTAAAAATATTAGATGTGCTTCCGGTCAAACCGGAAGTGTAATATTTGGTTTGATACTTGCTAAATTGTACATTGATGACCAAATATATGAAATATTTATACAAAATAATAACGAAGATACAGGGTGGTAAATTGGTTCCGGGTCACCCGGTATATGAATTCTAATTTATTCAGGCTAATTACTAATTTTTCATTTTTGAAAATCCGACAGGGCGTTACCATCATTTCAAATTGTCAAACTATTACCACTAAATTAACAGATTACTTACCATTCCTATTGTATTCGTGATTCCTATGTTGGCAATTGTGAAAGATGCATCTTCATCAGTGTACTCAAATTTTGGCATATGATCGACCAAATAAAAATACGGCACTATAAACCAAACGAAAAGTATTATGGTCGAAAGGGACAGCAACAAAAAGTGCAGTTCTAAGAACAAGGAAAAATCGAGCATTGCCTTCACCAATTGTAGAAGCTCAGCATACCATTTCTATAAAATTATTTTCATTACCATGGGTGCATCGACTTGCGTAAGAAATTATATCGAAAGTGTTGCAGATAAGTTCACCCTAGTAAGGTTATTCTGGACTTCCATTGTCTATATGGACAAAGAAAAGTAAGAAAATTCAATTCTCTGTTATCCCTGTTATCTGATTGATATATGTCATAATTCAATGTAAAATTATTTGAAGAATTATTATTTGATCAGGAAACCATTGACAGCCAAGGAAGCAATTAAAGAACTCGGTGCAAGAAGGGACCAGCTCCACTTTTGCTGGTTTTCTGTTTTGTATTGAGATACGAAGAAGATGTTTGTGTAGAAGAACGATACATCTCAAACTAATGTCCCATAGGATATTATTAATAATAATACTACCTCATTAACACTCGTAGAGTGTACGGAAAGGCATAGCCTGATGTGCGGGTAGATGACGGCTATTATTACTTGCCGTGGCGCTCCGAGCGATTTACTGATTTTTTGTGGGGTATTCACTTTTCAGCTGTAGGAAAACCTATAGCATCACCCAGGGTGGTCGGAGTGCTCTCCAAACTAGCACTAGACGAGATTGGCATCTATTAAAGGAAACGAGTTGTAACAGTCCGTGTTTCATGCTCCCGGCGAAAGCTGTCCCATTCTTGTGCCAATGAAATCCAATGAAAACACATGTATTTGGAGCAAAAATAGGACAATTCCAATAAACAAACCTTATATTATATGACGAATATTTTTAGTATGAAATATAAAAGTAAAATCTTTAGAAATACATTTCTTAAAACGTTTTTCTTTGGTCTTCAATTCTCAATGACGGAACAGATAGTTTTCTGAGAAAAATATCTCTATGGTGAAAACGTTCACATTTTGCACTCATCCGAAAAAAAATTGTGGCTTCATTGTTATTTTATATTAGCAGCTATAAGTAAGAATTTTTTTCGAAAAAATATTTGTGTAACTGGATATCTCTCAGTACATCATAATATTATTAGGATACTTTGTCAAAAGTACCACGATGTTACCCGTGACG
Source organism: Chrysolina haemoptera (assembly GCA_958298965.1). NCBI lineage: Eukaryota > Metazoa > Arthropoda > Insecta > Coleoptera > Chrysomelidae > Chrysolina > Chrysolina haemoptera. The sequence goes on along the minus strand of OY282595.1, from coordinate 9,482,456 downwards.
GGTTGAAATTAGCAGAACTTTCGATTGAAATAATCGTTCCAATCCTCAGATATTAAAAGGAACCAATAATATCGAATCATAACAGGTGAAGATGGCACTCGCACTAGCAGCCTTATATCTTAATATGTTTTTTTTTTCAGGATTGTCAATACACTTTCGATAAATTCTTGTGTGTACTTATACAGGGTGAACCACCACCACTTACCGAAAATTAAATGAGGTGCTGCTCTGTCATGTTTTTTGTCTTGGTTGTACACCTACTCATTGGGGCAGCCAGAAATTTTGCTGGGGGGGCTGACTAAATATTTGTGAACAAAAATTAGTCATTTCATTTTAATTGGCAAAAATATATATGTTCTTTCTGAGCACATTAGTGCGATCACAAATTTGAGACTTTTGATGCTGGCCAGTAATCCTGCACCTACTCAAAACGAATACCTATAGCGTGTGTAGGCAATCAACTTGTTCACTTCCAGTGGCGGTGCTTTCCAACAATCATAAAAGTTAATTTTTTTGGTCTAAATTTCCCAATTTCACTTAATTTTCCACTTCTTTTCTTTTTCTGAGGAGACTGTATAATTTTCGGTAAGTGATCGTAGTTCACCCTGTATAATTCAAAATTCTCGATTACCTTGTTGTCCTTTTGCAAAGTCAGCGTAGAGAGTCTGTAAATGTTCGGACAGCTGGAGGCTTTGAATCTATATTTATTTGTACTAAAAGTCGCTCCACGATGTATCAGAGACTGTCGGTGAACTTTAATATTTTTGAAATAATTCTGTCTTTGCGCTTGAACGAACTGACTTTTGAGCCATGGAAATGTTGCGTTTCTGTGATTAGTTGGTTCGTTGGCCTTGGCGACTTTGTCAGGCAGTAAAGGTTCCTGTACTTCCAGTTGTTCTTCTGATGGTAAGGGACTCTGCAATGAATTAATCTAATTATAACAACTTTGATTTGCCGCAGTTGTATCTACGGGTTTTCACATGATGAAATGGTAATAGGAATATGAAGAAAAGAAGAGCCCCTTTTTAAGACCTGCTTTTTTTGGACTCTGACTTGATCAGATCTCATGGTGATGCGAATTTTCTAGAGCAGTTGTCGAATGCATCTCACTGTTTGATCGAGGACCACAAGGAATCCATGATGAGCTCATACGACGCTGTATCAAATACCTTGAGGTAATCGAGCAGGCCTTAGAATGGCTACGCTTAGATTTCACGGAGTCCTGCATGACATATCTGCCGATAAGCATGTTCTTCTTGTAAGTAGCGTTCTCTTTCTTTGACCCTCTTTGGTCATTAATTTTTTTCATACACCAGATTAACTGCGGAGAGTATTCGCGTTATATGGGATGCTCGTAAGCATCTTATAACACGCGCTCAAGTATGTTTTTGGTCTATTGTTTGGATTTGACAAATCTCCGCTTTTGTTGTAGTTATTTAATCTTTGGCCTCCACCATGAATTTATTTTAAACGGAAAAAGTAGACTCACCTGTAGAACTACCTGTTTGTTGTGCTTCTTCAATTTCATACAGACTGTGACAGGCACCCTCTCTATTACTGACATATCTCCCACTAATTTATTCAAACCTGTGTCTGATGTACTCCTGCATAATAACAAACTTGGGTAATTTTCAAGTATAATTTTATACAATTTCTTGTTGGAACTCAGTTGTTCGAGTACTTCAATGGGTACCTGAAAAAAAATTGATGACCTTTTCATTGATATAATAAATATTTGTATTACTCACCATCTCATTTTGCTTGATGAATGTTGGTAGATTCAGTACGGAACTGTGATTAGTTTTCATTTTCATGACGTCCGAGTTTGGGTTTTCCATGGAAGTTTTCAAATTCTGTAAGAGGTATTCAGCATTCTTGCCACTTTTAAGTACATCTTTCAGCTCATTGATATTGATCGAGTTCATAAAATTCGTTGATGAGAGGGAAACTAAGCTTGTTTTACTTGACTTGTTGGATTTTGAAAGGTTCGAATTTACCCTGAAAACATGTGGTTTGAAAAGTTTCAAATAACTCTACTCACATGAACTCGTACTTGTTTTGCTCGACAATCCATCCAGGATCGCGCATCAATGCTCCACAAACACACATATTAAGAAACAATCCTCCTAAAATCAACGTGGTACCTCTCCATCCATATTCGTGAATAAGTAAATTTGTTAACGGGGCAAAGACGAAGGTACCAACCCCGGTACCTGAAGCACCGATTCCTACCGCAAGCGTTCTTTTCTTGTCGAACCAGAAGGCTATGGAAACAACAGCTGTCACGTAGCAGAGTCCCAAACCAAGTCCAGAGAGAACGCCAAATGTTAAATACATAATTCCAATGGAATTGACTTTTGAACTGATAGTGAATCCAAATGCTGAGATAATTCCTCCAAGAATTGTCATAGAACGGCACCCATACTTGTCAACCAAACCACTCATTATGGGTCCAGAAATGAGTGGAACGGCCATGAAAAGACTGCCAATCCAAGAAGTAACAGAACTGGACGCCCCGAACTCGTTTAAAAACTCAACATAAAGAAGACCAAAGGAAAAACTGATTCCATCCGCTATCATAGAAAGAATTAACGAAGCAAATACTACTACCCATCCCCAGTCTCCGTCAGGAATGTGTGGCTGGTCATCTTCGTCATCGGAACTGGAAGATAATGAGGTCATTGAGTCGCCTTTGAAAGTAACTTCATTTTTCTCAGGAAGTATCTGAACTAATAAAATATCTTCTGTTGCTTTGGCATCCCGTATGTTAGTTGGTACCTCACCATTTGTTGGAGTTATAATTGGGCTTGCTTCTAAAGAGGGCGCCACGTCTGATACCGTTGCCAGGGGAGCCAGTTCTCGGGAGTCTTCCATTCTATTTATCACCTCAAAATGAACAGAAAAATGGTGGATCGTATATTCAATTGACTGGAATAACAACCAGGATATATTGCTTGTGGCTTTGCATCCAACGTTTTGACCAGCCTTGAAGCTGCTGTTTCGGATCTTTTCCTTTCTGCTGCTTAGTTTTTGAAGAAGAGAACTGAAGGGGGGCCTCGTGGCTGTTCATCAATAACATCCAAATATGTAGTCAACAAAAGTGAATTCACTTCTTTTCAATTCAAGTAAGATTCAGATTATCTGTGCTATGTAGTGTTGCATTAAAAATCTTGCAGAATGTTTATCAATCTGTAAAAAAATTCCAATTAATCATCGATCGAAAATAAATAGTCTCAACTGAAATTGTAATTGATGGAATATCATTCACAGGGTGATCCATCGTATGGTGACGTTCTGTAGTTTTGTTGTTATCGAAATAGTGGGGTTGGGAGGCAGGAAAATATTTCAGTTCTGGTGGGAAACACGCTACTTAGGGTGGTGATGGTATATCAATCTTTAAGTGTAAATCGGCCGAGACCCCAAGTTTTAAGGGTCCCTGTCGTCTGTAATGACGTAATCAAGATGGCGACCATGAAAACATTATACAGGATGTAACCGAGCCTCTTGCACTTTCGTGAAAAACGGGTGTATAATGCCATTATATAAGTATTCGAAAAAAAAATTATGGAAAGTTTAAATAGTGTTGGAAAATTCGTCGAAAGTTTCTATATCTCGTTTCTTTTATGATCACCACAAAAGATCAATATTTATTTGTAAACAAAGCATAACAACCGTAGAAACGCCTATAGTCTATGGATAGGCTGATCTGAAATTTGAACGGTATATACCTAATGTTGAAATTATGCCTAAATTTTTTCAAATATACTTCCACGTGAAGAAATAATCTATGACAAAAACTCCTACTTGGATACTGGAAAGAAGCCAAGAAAATATACCAATAAGCAGATATCGAGCTGAAAGCTCATTTGGTGGTTGTTATTCACCACTTCCACAAAAAAACTTTTGGTGACCCATCAACACCGGTACCAAAAGGCGAAGAATTCTCATAACCCTCCGAAAAAAAAAAACGAAACCAAATGACTAAAACCCAGAAAGAGGGTATGATAACTGAACTATCCACCGAACAAGATCATACTGAAATAAAATCGAAACGCCCACAAGTGCAAAAAAACAAATATTTTGCAAAGTTACCATTCCAAATATTGTGTGTCTGAACCTATATTCAATATTTGTTCTTAAAGTTATTTACAATTTGAAAATATAAAATCTATTTTCATACCTCCTCGTGGTAGTATGTCAAAAATAGTTTTTAACATCAGCGTTTTCCAACAACTAATTTTTTTGAAGTTATTATTAGCATGGTTTCAATATCATCAATGAAAATGAAGAATTTGGGCGATGAAACTCTGACCTCACGAACGTATTTCAACTTGAAAAAAAAAATAGAGGCTATATTGGTCACTTCTCAGATTCTCACCGAGTCAGATAAAATCATTTTGGGGAAATATGAGTAGTTGAACAACTAGGTATCGGATGAGTTTGGCTGTTTTTGTTATTGGGGTTGTGTTGTTGGTTGTTTTTCGTTTGTTGTTTGTTAGGTTTGTGTTGTTTCTAATGTTAGATTTATGTTGTTTCGTTGTTGTTAGTTATTCGTTGCTGTTTGAATAGTTTGTGCTGTTTATGATGTTAGTGCTGTTGGTGTTGTTTATGTTGTTAGTGTTCTGTTGCTTTTTTGGCAGTGCTCCATTGTTCGTGTGGGTTGTTCAATGCTTGTTTGCTATTTGCGTTGTTTGTGGTGTTGATGCTGCTTCTGCTGTTTTGTTGATGTTGGTTGTTTGTTGGTTGTGTTGTTTGGGTTATTAAGATTATGTTGTTTGTTGGTCGCTGTTTATTGTTTTTGTTAGATGTTTGTTGCTCTTTATGTTGTTTGTGTGGTTTGTACTGTTTGTGGCGTTTGTGCTGTTTGTGTTGAGAGTATTGTCATTTTTTGTTATTGTTGTGAGTGGTTCATTGTTTGTTTGTATTGTGCCGTTTACGTTGTTTGTATTGTATTGTTGTCAGTTGTTCGTTGTTGTCAGTTGTTCGTTGTTGGTTGCTGTTTGTTCTGTGTGTATGCTGTTCGCGCTATATGTTGTCTGTGCTATTTTTGTTCTTGTTAGCTGTTCGTTGTAGGTTGGTTTGGACTGTTGTTTGTACTATTTATGATGTTCGCGTTGTTTATATTGTGATGTTTGGTTGTTTGAATTGTGTTGTTTGCTGTTGTTATTGTTAGTTGTTCGTCGTTTGTTCACGCTACTGTTTAGCTGATGTTTGTACTGTTTATGCTGTTTGTGTTGATAATTATTGGTAGCTGAGCAGCAGTGAATTTGGAATAAGTTTGTCGAGAAGCGAATCGTGTTTATCAGAGATATGTCAGATCCAAAGAATAACAGATCGAGAATATAACACAAGTTATGTTTCTCCATTTCATAGGTTTTTATCTGATAATTTTAACCCCATTTTGTAATTCTAATAATATGCCAAACCCATTCTGGTATTTCCTGTAATTCAAATTAGTGCGTAATTGATTTCTTTTGAGGATTGGTATAATTGAACTAAAATCACAATATAGGTGAATAATGCCTTGAATACTCCAATCATGTTAATCGATCAGTTCTAATTCTAGTAGTCAACAAATCTGAATTGTGGAGGAGTTCCAACATACCTAGTGAGTATCGATCTTACCCATTAAGACCAAATGCATTTGCAAGTGTCTGCATGAATAACTAATATCGACCCAGAAACTTCGCAAACACAAGAAAAATGATATGAGTTAAGGAATATTTGCTCGATAAATATCTTTTAAATGATGCAAAATCAAGGTAGATTATTTTTTCGGAAATATACTAGACAGATCTGATTTTTATGAAGTGACTTGTGTTGGGCATTGTTTGTTTTTAACCCAAAACAAGAAATCTATTTGTATAATAAACTATTCCTTCTGATAAGGTAACTCAGGCCTTAGTATTCAAATACTACACGGAAAACTCATTCTGTTCACCCTGAAAATTTCAAAATAAATTGAAGAAATGTTAGCCATAAAAAAATAAAGTTGTTTTCTTGACCACAAATCCCAAAAGCAAACATCGTTCATTTTTATTAGTAATTCCTGACCCATATGGAAGTTGACCAATCCATTAGGTATGGGCGAGTAATATTAGAGTCCAATTCCGTCTAGTGCTAGCTTGGAGTGCACACCATGAATAATATTGACTTCCCCATAAAAAATGAAATTGGAAATACACATATATTCTCAATATTGAGATATTATTTGGTTGCAATTTTTGATTGAGGAAAACATTACAAAGCCATAGCCTGTTATAGTAATTTGACGATCTCTGAAAGCAATAGGTGACAAGTCCACAAAAAATTCCAATGGATAATTTCATTCGTGGGACATGGGCCTCCTCCCTTCTCGAAAAAAAATGAGATAACTCGCGAAAGTAAAATTAGAAAAAATCCGTAAAAATACTGAAAAACATAGGACCAACGATTTGATACCAGAAAATGTTACGCCCCGCCCCTGCCCCACTGAAGACTGTATAGATCACGTAAAAAATCCTGCGAAAAAAAATGTCGGTCGGGGGGATCGAAAAAATCTACGAAAACTCTCGAAAATTAAATCGGAGAAATCTGTAAAAATTGTGAAACCATGAGACCATCAAATTATTTAATTTCGAATCATTTTACCTTTTTGCTCCCCTTAAAGGCCAGAAAGAGAACCAAAAAATGCCGACAGTTTTAGTGGAAAATTACGGTAAAGAAAATGTCGGTCAAGGGGCTCGAATCGCTTTCTTCACGAAAAAAACAAATGAGGAAAACCGAAAACTGGCAAAATTGAAATTGGAAACATTCGTGAATATTGTGTATAACATCGGACCGTTAGTCGAATGCTTCAATTTCAAAAAATGCCACTCCTCTGCCTGCGAAACATTTCCAAAGGTTTTGGACGTGAAAAATTACGAAGAACAGAAATGTCGGTGGTGAGACTTAGACCCCCAGCCTTACAGAAAAAAATTAGCATACGCATGCCACAACCTTACCAACCTCATGCCTCTGAGCACCTGACGCACCTGTTAAGGCAGATAATTAAACACATTCTAAAGATCGAAATAAAATAATTGTAAAAATCTTTTCAAAAATAAGATTTTATTCATAAACTATTAAACCAAACAGTAAAAAATAATATACGGTTTAAAAAAACAAATTTTAAAAATCTAAAGCTTAAGATAATATTTAAATTTTTATCGTTCTTCATTTTCATATATCAAATATAATTTTTAACATTTTTTAGTTCAATAGCCCATAAATAAAAGTTTATTTTCAAAAAGATTTATTACGTTTTTTATATTTCAAAAATACTAGCTAGAATATGAAATTGTATGTAAATCATACCTTTTTCCTCAATATAATTATAATTTCTATAATTCCATTGGTATCTTCCGAATCGATCAAACCGTCACCAAACGTTCTCAATAAAAAATAAATAAAAAAAGTAATCTTCAACCATAAACATCCAATGAACGTAACTGACATGGTGACATTTCCTTTCGTGTCTTCCGCAGCCAGACAAATTAATAAATTATATTAATGGGTTACTACAAAGTGACCGAAAAGAACACCGGAAAGGCTTTGTTTATTTTAATGCCAGCCGGCATAAACAAACAATTGATCGCATTAGGAATAATCTTACCGTAATTTATGGCTGACATTTCAGCACTTGGATGAATAAACTTGAGAAATTCAGGATAACTCTTGATGTGTCGATTTTCAGGGAATCCCAAAAACAAGATATAAGGTTATGAGGCTTCTTTCTGAAAATTCATCTCTCCACCCGAACCCCTATGGTCTCCCATTAGATTTTTATAATCATAGTCGAATTTTACGAGTACTTTTCGAAGCGATTTATGTGAAATATAACTCGTGAATTTCTCTTTTAGTTCAATCAAGGAAGACCTTTGTGCGCCCTTTCTTTATGTTAAGGATGTGTTCCGAGGTTTTTGGAGATGAATAAACCAAAAATCCTGATGACTGCGATGGGTGATAACAACATGGCATAGCAAAATGTGTCCCTTTTTTGATTTTTCACATATATTTCGATATTGGTTGGCCCTAGCGAAAACGACTTCATTGACAAAAAACATTATACAGTTTCATTGTGCTCCCTCACCAAAAGAAGCTGACAACTAACTGGGACTTCGAAATTGGAACCAAAAAAATTACCTTTCTTACGTGTAGAAAAGTGCCACCCCTAGATATGGCCAGTCAGACTCAGTATTTCTCCGTTCCTTCTCTTTCATAAAACGTCGTACTGATGCTGGTGATTTCAAATGGAGTTAGGAGTTAGGAAGATAGGAAATTGTAAAAATACATAGAATGTAAATAGAACATACAATATCACACAGTACAAAATTAAAGTTAAAATGTCGAATGAACTTTCCTTGAACGCAAAAATCGAGGGAGATACCGCTGGGAATTATGGCGTACATGCCTTGTATATTAGTGGCATTAGTTGGGTACTAGTCGGGAATTAGAGGCATTCAGTTTCATATTTCAAGACAAATCATGTGTTTGTAACTCTGAACAGGGGCGTACGGCATATTTGTGTTTTAGGAAGAAACAATTTCAAGTGCTGATAGTGATCAAGCATTGAATGTTATCATTCATGGTGTGGTCCAGGAGAACTCTGACGTTATCTGGCCTAATCTTCTAGTGATGAGAGAGAAATAACCCATGAAACATGATGGGGGATAATGTTCAATGCTTGATTACAATTAGCACTGGAGGAACATTGCACACATTGCACATATCAGATGCAAATAATCAATGTTCATAGTTTCTGACAGATACTTTGTCAGATAGTGCGGAAAGAAGAGGATTCTCCTCGGAACATTCGTTTCATTTATATATCAAACTCTCCGGCACACTTTTCTAACTTTGTTCGAATCGAGTATGATATGTTTAATAAATGTAAAGTAGGCATATTTCCTGTAAACTATGTAGTAAATTATGTAGATACACCAGGTATAGTTGGATCAATATGCTTATCAGTTGAAATGGAAATCGTAGATTGGATAATATCAAACCCCTTTTTTAACCTAACCTAATCGATAATGCTGCACGAAAATTTCAGTCAAGCACCGATCGATTATATTTCACTTGGTGCTTGGGAATAAAAATATATGTATAGGAAACAACTTACGTCTTCTTGTGAATTTACAGAATATACCTACACTACCCGATCAAACGGTTTATGTTGTGTTCTGACTGACCGATATTTGTAAGACGCCTATCCGTCTGTTCTCTAGTCTGAAACCAACTCAAAGGCCATACTGAAATAACTTTCTGCATAGAGCACGATTTCGTGCTGGAAAGTTGGGCGGGAGAAAAATACCTTAGAGCAAAGATAATACCTACTCTCTCTCTCTGTCTCTCTCGGTTCTCTGAACAATACAGGATTTTCGTTGTCGTGGGAACCGAAGCATACAAAAGGTAATTAGAAATAAAACCATGGTAAAGAAAACCCCCAATCTGAACTATTATGTTTTTTTTAAAATACAAATATAATTCTAGAATAAAGTGATCTTATCTAGTACTGACAGCTTCCCCTAATTCTTTGATGAAATTCGGGAATTCTCTGACTAAACTTGTATGATGAGGTACCAGCTGCGCATCGCACATAACTCCCAGTTTCACGTGATCTGCATACTCATTCAAGCACAAAGATATACCTAAAAAAAAATTATGATAACATTTGGAATGAATCATTCAATGTAGCAATTTTCAAATTTGTATTGAACCTTGGAACAATAATATCGACAGAAATATAATGCACGTGAAAAACATTTCGAAGTTATAAATAAAAACTCGGATGCTGGTGGAAAATGGACAATTGATGATTAATACTAATAATAAACATTGATTCAAAGAAGATACAAATATTCTCTTTATCACTGTGAGTTCACGAAAATAAGGAATTTGTATGCAACTTAATAGTATATTATATAACAAGGGACTGAAGCGAATGTTTTAATCCTGCACGTGATGTTTATTGCTTGAGGGCTCGTAGAGCCCGATGGCCAATAATCACTTAAGAGACAAAATATCGCTTTAGTCCTGCGGCATATACGCTATTTTTTGCACTTTCTAGGATTATAAATTTCAACAGTAATACAATTATTTTGATGAGTTATATAAACAGTGGCAAGTACATCACAGCCGACACGTCAAGAACATGACATCTCTTCACTTTCTTCTAATGTTCACTTATCAAATACAAATAATCACCCTTATTTTCATCAATTGAATAATGTTAATATCACTTTTTTTCATATTGGCAATTTGTCGTCGTTGAAGTTGATTTCACGAATTTTCAATCCTAAAGACGATGGTATATTTGACTGTCGTGGACTTCCAGCATAATTTTATTAGCTTGTCCTTTTTGTACAGGGTGTATCAACGATGCGTGGGAGGATTATAGCTACTTCCCTATTTGAAATAGGAAAAATGTCTCAAGTTAAAGTATCAGAGAGCAATGAAACCTATATTTCAAAAATAACTACCAAAGTTATGAATGTTTTAAATTTTTATTTATCAACAGATTTCGATAAAATTATGGTCAGTAATATTTCGATACTTCCCGAAACAAGTGGTGTAGCAAAAGTTCTGATAAAGTTTTGAAATTGAAGTGATGAGTTGATTTAATTTTTTTTTGAATTTTTTATTGAATGGCGTATTTCAACGTTATTTACTTATGAACCATTTGAAAATGTCTAGAATTCAGTGGTGTAGTAAGATTTTTTCTAAAAAAATCGCTAATAATTTTTTAGATTTTTGACCTTGAAAAATAAGATTAGTTGGCACTGGAAAAAATTATTCGAATCGGTTGAAAAATGAAGGTTTTATAAGGGTGCTTCCATATTAAGTGGGTCACACTGCATATAGTCGTTTTTGAAATGATTATTTTCGACTATTTTACATTTCAAAACGGAACAAAGGGAACTGAACACAAGTAAAAATATATATATATATTTTGTAAGATGCACAGAAAGTAAAAACCATTGACTGCTGGTCGGCTAGGTTCGAATCCTAACGACTACAGATTTTTATCTGATGGCCCGAGAAAGTGCTAGGAATCGTACGATAAAAGGTAAGACCTCGTTCATCCTTGGCTCGCACAAGTTTGGATTTTTGAGAGCTGCCATTCGTAAGGAGATGACAGCTGCTTTATAAAAAAAGAAAATTTAAACTAACGTCGGCGAGTCTTAGAAAAACTATACTGTACAATGAGTATGAAATGACCCATTTTCTACTCGTAGGTATATGTATGTCATTTCATGATGATTATACAATATACTAGTTCGAGAACATAAACCATTACACATTATTCATTAAGTAGTTCTTATACAGTTAATTCATATTTTGTTAGGCATTCGTAGGACCTTGCTCTCAATATCAACATGAAGGAATTATTAGAAAAATAATGATACCACTTACTTGTATTCGCCTGCGGAGGTCTCCAATAAATAACGCTATTGACTTCTTGGCCCCACAATGTTCGCTGGGTAACATTGGGATATCTACTTGTTATTTCTGTTACACTCACGACATATTTTCTCGAAAGGTATTTCAAATAAATACTAAGCATGGTAGAAGGCAGAAACTGCGTCAAAATACCAAACTTAGTTTGAAGCATGGTCAATAGATGGGATAATCCTTGCTTCTCCAATGAAGCGCTGAATTTCGATTTTATGTCCAGTAAATTCTCGATGTGTGCGGTCTCTTTCAAAGTATCTGGAATGGTCAAGTTTAGGCAAAGCACTCCGCTCACAGCATCTTCGGGTTTAATATTCAGCCCAGTAGCGAAAATGTAATTGGACGAAATATTCCTCATGGTAATAGGTAAATCTTTAGGAATTTGTTGATTTATCTGCGTGAAATATTTGGAAAGGCACATCGACACTGCTGAAAGCATTATCTCTGTTTCCGACACTCCTGTTTGTTTAGCAATAATTTTGACATTTTCGATCAGAACAGGTTCCGACCACGCAATAGATTTTCTACCACAAAGAGTTATCGTTTGGAGACATTCGTCCTGGAGAAGGATATCTCGGATGATGGTTTTGGGCGCTGAGAAAAGTATCCCAACCATATAAAGGATTTCTTTCAATGAGTTATAGAACAAGGGTACATAAACGTACATTATGCCAACGAAAGTATTTGGGTAGGGGCAATATTTCAATGTCAAACACGTGAAAAATGCTCTGAATTCTGCATAAATAACGATTGGTAGTCGTAAAGGGAGAACGAACCCCATATACCAAATGCTTCGAAAAATTGTACGTGCCAAATTTCTAGGATCCAACGATTTCATTATAGATAATACCAAAGTAGACATGTTCAGTTGTCTCTTTTCTGCTTCTCTCACGGCAGAAAGGAGAGTGTATTTGCTTCTTGAAAACGCATCCGTTTTTATAACTCGGAAACCCTTTTTGCAGTCTTTGATCAACGAAATGAATGTAATGACAACGATTGAAACGAATTGAGGGAATGTTGGGGTGTTTTTCAACAGCTCTGGGCATTCTAGTGGATCACAGTTAGCGACGAACTCGTTCCATCTGTTGGAAAACTCTTCGGTTAGACGTTCTTTGAGAATGGGTATCACTTGGGGTTTCTTGAAAACTTCAACAAGAGGACTCTTGGAAGAATTTGATCTGTAAATGAGCATCAGTAGTTTAATTTAGTATGTCAGAAGATTCTAATAATGAAAAATTCAGTTTTTGAAGTTACTTTAATAATTGGCCATGTTGACTCTGGCCAGTTAGGTTAGGTTAGGTTAGGTTAGATTAGGTTAGATTAGGTTAGGTTAGGTTAGGTTAGGTTAGGTTAGGTTAGGTTAGGTTAGGTTAGGTTAGGTTAGGTTAGGTTAAGTTAGGTTGGGTTAGGTTAGGTTGTAACTGTTATTAATGATTTTCGAAAAAAGAGTATGACAACTTACCCAATAGCCTGTCTGGTTGGAGGAATCAGAGGTAGCAGATCGCCAATATTTATTCCTTCTGATAACAGTAAGTGATGCAATTTCAGGAGAATATAATGGTGGTCCTCCGCAGAAGGTATAATAATCATTTGCCATGGTGGGATATTTGATGGTAAATATTTCGAAACAATATCGCTGACGTATTCCTTTGAACAGATAAATTACAGAAGAGAATGAAATTGAAATATATATCTGAAGCTATTTTGAACTTAAACTTTTTCAAAATTAAGCTCCACATAATATATGTCATGTGATGTTCAACTCACCTGTATGTTATATTCAGTCACTGCTCTTCCCTTGAAAGTGAATGGTACTACAGTAAAATTTTGATCCAAATCAAATTTTCCTCGTTGCCAAGCATACGTTCCAAATCTGGTGACCAAAAGGTGACGTAACCTCAGAAATACTAAGTTGCCAGCTTTGTCCCTTCTACGGACTACTTCCTGTAACGGAATTGTGCTTAGGAGAGAAAACATGGAAAATGTTGCGGTAAAGGAGATCACCAATGGAAATATATTATATACCGAGTAGACTTCAACTCGATGAATGAGGTGAAATGGAAGGTTGAAGATCAGTAAGGTGTCAATATTGTTTAGCCTTGAATGTAGATCACTAAATGTTAGCTTTGGGCTGCCTTGTATATTATCGAACCCCATAGGGTTGAAATTGGAGTTTGCTGTTTATATATACCACCTTAGTGCGAATTAACTGTTTTAAACCAGTTTCAATAATTCAAAAATTGTTGATGAGTTAATGTCTCAGATGGATCTCTTTTCTATGATTAAGGTTGAAAATGTAAATGAAAAACACTAGATCTTGTTCTAAGCAACACAGGAGTGATATAAGCCTAGTAGGTAAGGAGAATGATATCATTCACTACAAGAAATTAGCAACAACTTTGGACACTGTGAAAGTAACCAAACAACGGAACATAATGCAAACACCAATGCCTATAGTTTTAGGAAAAGTGACCTCAACAAATTGTATTTGTTACTAAACCAGAGTAAATGGAATGAAGTTATCATTTATGATACTCCTGACACAGCTTTAGACAGGTTTCACCAAAGCATATATGGCATTTTCGATCAATGCATGCCCAAAATAAACAGGAATAAATACAAAATATACCCGTCTTTATTTAGTAGTGAACTTTCGTAAGTCAAAGTCTAGTTCAACTCGAAAAAATAAATATACCTAGGCAAAAATATTGTGAAGCGAGACCCACTGTAAAAATTTGAATTGAGCAATTCGAAAATGTCTATTAAGAAAATATCGGAAACAACTCTTCTCAACAATTCTCGGCAGAGGGACGTTTTTTGTTTTTAGGGCCCCCGCAAATTTTTGGGACTGTCGGACACCTAGAATCCGACAATAGATTCATTTTTGGCATACGAAAGTTTGACCACATATCCCATACCTTACCAAAATTGAAATGGCTTAATATGAAAAACAGGTTTATGCTTCAATCTCTCACCCTTCATCAGAAAATTATAACCCAGAAAGAACCAAAATATCTTTTTGAAAAAATATTATTCAGGGGAGATATACACAAATTGTAACATATTTTTTATTGTAATCACATATTTTTTTTTTGTGGAATAATAAAAAGACATTTATTATTATTATTCCAATACAAAACGACTTCTCACTGAGGAGTTCTCAGAAAGAATAACCTCAATATTAGGAGTTCCCCAAGGAACAATACTAGGCCCACTACTTTTCGATATTGTCTTTCTAGAGTCATCTTATCTATCGATATTACACGTTTCTACTCATTTTGCTCTATGGCATACTGTTAGTCACTGTCTCTCGTGCATGGTTCTACATCAATTCGGAAACAAAATAATATTAAAACAGTCTACCTGTAAATGTCGCCTCACAGCTTCAGGGTGTGCCTGACCCTTGACGGATAACAAAACAGATATGATTCCTTGGTTCCTCTGAGTATCCAATAACGAACGAATTGTAACGTATTTAACAAACTCCAAATCTGGATGTAAGGTGGAAATGCAGCTTAACCATAAAGTACGGCCGATTTTCAAACCTGATAAAAAACTTTTTTAAATACAATATTTCATCGATATATAGGTACAGGTCGAAAAAATCTAAACACGTGATGCGCACCCGTCAGACAACGGACTTTAGGCACTCAACAGGAACGTTCACGCAATTTCACATGTTCAGCTAGTTTGTTTTGCTGTACACATGAAGTATCAGTATTTTGATTATTATTTCATTAATTTACGGAAAACTCTGAAAAAAGTACAAACCAGGCATTAATGAAATTAGTAAAATAGTGCATCTTGAGATAGCGAATTATTGATAATGATAAAATTAATATCTGTAAATAAATTTCTTGACATAGCATGAATATGAAGGTGTTTGTAACTTCGCAGAGTATTATTCGACTATTTTGGAGAAAAATCTAAGAAAATGAAAAGTTCCTTCCAATAGACTAGTTATTCTAAAGTTAAGTCAACATTAATAATAAATATATCGACATCAACAAATATGCCAAATTCATTTCATTTGCAATCAAAATCTGAATTGGATCTCCTTTTTGACAGTTGTAGAAAAAAATGCTGTGTAAAGCAGATTTTTCTTTTAATCGTAACATTTTCTACTATTGAGAAAAGTATCACATTGCTCACTTCATGGAAAAAATGCACGATATTTTTTAGATGAAATAAATAACCCACGATATGTGAATGTGAGCGGTTAAGATGGAGGCACAAATATTAACATATTTTAATATGTAACTATAATAATTTTGACAATTTTAAATCAAGTGATGAAAAAACTTTTTGGATGTATACCCTAAAAATCCCAAATGCGGCGGTTTTTTTGCCACTATGACGAACTTATTTTAAAACAAAAAGTGTCTTTATTGAAAAAATAATAGTTATTTATGATACAAGTGTTAAAAGTGGCATTTTATTTTGTGAGTGGGGAATATTGCGAAACGAGCGTTAGCGAGTGGAGCAACCCCACGAGCAAAATAAAATCACTTTTAACAAATGTATCATACAAAATTTTTTGTTCAACAGTTACTGCTAGTAAGAAAAAAACAAAAAAAAAATAAGATCCATAAGGATTCGAACACACGATCTTTGGATTACAAGGCTGACTGACAGATACTTCAAATATAATAAACCCCAACGCACTTTATTTATGAATGTCATTATTTGTCAGTGATGAAGGACATTCTACAGTTGGACTAAATACTACTTCGTTTGTAACTTCAAAAGGAATTAGTATTATCAATTGCGCAAACGACCAAATACATGTGTGAACTTTTATAAACGATTCCTCTTGAGTAGGTGTTCTGATTATAATATCTGATTGAAGTGTTTCTATTAGAGAGATCTATATTACTGAGTATCCATCATCTCATCTGTCATTTTACTTTTAACACTAGTGTTAAAAGTACTTTTAACACTAGTGTTAAAAGTGATTTTGTGAAAACGTCAGTTTTTAGTTCATGTGTCAATGAATTAAAAACGTCATTTTTAATGTCAGTTGTACAAAAAATATATTTTTTTCAAGGTTTTGATACACAGGGAGTGTTTATGCAAAATTGGGGAATTCGAGATGAAAAAGGAGTTTTCTCAAGCGACAGAAGACTCTAAAGATGCCAAGTTCGTATGCGAAAAATCGAACAAAAAGCGACAAAAGTTTGGCCCAAAACGGAACATAACATTTAAAACGGTCGAATTTTCAACTTGTTTGCCAAGTAAGTGACTTCTACATAAAATATGTGAATTAAATGTACATTCGATGAATTGTCGTACCGAATCACACTTCAACGTTTTTTTTTATCGAAGTTAACCTTTCTTCTAGGCAATTCAACTCAAAAATTGCCAGTTCTCGGTGCAGTTTTCTTCGTTGAATTTTTTAGCAACGGAAATCTCATGTTTACTTCGACAAAAAAGCTTTCTTGTTACAAGTGAAAAATTACTTCAGCTCCCTCAAATTCGAAAGTGAAATTTAAATTACTCTGATCGTCAAGAAAGTACATTGCTTCATTTTTTCGATCATAATTATTATTAGGAACTGAAAACTTCCAAAACAAGCTGGCTAGGAGTCAGAAACCAAACTGAGGAAAATAAATTATGTTGTATTGTAATACTGTAATTGAAATTTAAATGAGATCTTATTTAAATGAAATATAAAACGCACTTTTATAGTTATTTTTGAATATCAAATAAATTATCTCTGAATCAATAAACTTTTGAAATATCTGTTATCTAAAATGTTTCATTAGTAAATTAGAATAGATGTTTGTAATGGATTCCATGAGAATTATTGAAACACTGACTCACCTAGGTATGCAAAACCTATGAAGGGCAACGATAAAAGAGTAGTTGTGAACAAAACAGAAGTCAATATAAAGTCCCACATATTGCACCTTTACAGAAACTTTGTGCCTTTTTTGTAGGTCTTTGTCAAATTACGGAGACCAGTGAGCACACTAAATTACTATAAATAAATATTACCACTGCGGCTTATCAAGAAAGTTGACCCATTGAACCTCAAGGATGCGATCCACTGCTGCTTTTTGTTATCCAAGTTTGTGTCATTAAACGTAGGTATTACGCTAATTAATTACAGCATTGATGTAATGAAAACTGACAGAGGTTTTCTTTGAGTTCATCTAGTTATTTTTCGCCATGCAAGTAGGTATATTCGCATATTTACTACCAACTGTTTTTTTTCAATAAATCTCATTTAAAATGTAATTTTGATTGTATCATGCGGTATTACATTGCGGCAATTAAACGCAAATGCGTGTACTTCAGATAATAATAATAACGATAATAAAAAAATAAGAATCAAGCTCGAGAAGTATCGTTAATGTTTTTTCACTATTTTGATAACCATGTTATCTGTATTGGTAAGATTTATCGCATGAGCTCATCATGTATTCGCTCAGATGCCTTAGGCCAACACCATTGAGCCAGTAGATGTGTTTTCACATTTTCCATTTGTCCTGAGAGTTTCATGATTCTACCTCAATAATTACGGAAATTACGGAGGTGCTTCCATGAACACTGAGACACACTGTGTGCTGCGGAAAATGTAGATCTCCTGTAGCTGCACAGGAATAAACCAATGTATAGGGTGTTCTTCAAAAACGTCGTAAAGACTTCGGCTAATCCAAACACTTTACCAACTCCTCTTTAAGGTCGAGTGTATAGAGGTCTCTGATACTAGATGCAGGGCCTGCCGCGAGTCTGAAACCATAATTCATAAGCTATCAGCATATGCGGTCCCATCCTATATCCACAATCATAACGCAGCTCTTCGAGTATTACATTACCGCCTGCGACACTCATACGGTATAGAAGAGGTACCGGTGTTGTCTTACGCTCTGGGGATAATGAGTCCTTTGTGGTCACCAAGAAGTTCCAAATTTTTTGTAACTAATCGTTCCCCATCCTCAGGCGAATACAAGCCAATAAATCTGACAAGTCCTCCTTGACCATCAAAGTAAGACGATGTTCGTCATGAAGTTTTTGTCTGCTGGCGAAACGAACATCTTCTGAAGAGCAGGGGGGATGCATTCGCAACTTACCAAAAATTATACCGGCATGTCGCGTGAGAGCAGAAATCATAGCCGGACAAATGCAGAAGGCGGTCCTAATAGCTTTAGCCCATAGTTTGGTGAGGTTATTGGTGTAATGATGAACCCAGCGCGACCTTTGAATATGTTGGAGCTTTGGAGAAAGGGTCCGAGAGGAAAATTTAAATTTAAATTTTATATAATAATATACTAATAGCCTGTGCGGGTAGAGTACGGCTATTATTATTTGCTATGCCACACCGGGGAGTCCTACTGATTTCTGGTGGCGTAATCACTTTTCAACTGTAGGAATACCCAGAAAATAAACATGATTTGAAAGGTAAACACCTCATCCATGCAAAAGCAAGCCCTATATTACAATTCAAAGACCACAGTAAAAATGTAAAATGCACGGAATAAGTTTCGTCCTCAGAGTAATGTTGTAACTTGAATGTGCCAGTAATAATTAGTTCTGAACCAGTTATTGAAGGTTCTTCTTCTGGCGTCAAGTTTTGAAACAATTTATAAGTATTTACTATTTTTATCAAAATTTCTAAAATTTTGGATATTATTTTTGGGCATCTTGTTGCTTTCTAGTGATTATAGAATAATGATGGTCGATGGAATTCTTGTGCATATGTGGTGACTATTCTGTTCTTCTTTTGACATAATGTTAATGTACTTGACGGTGGTTCTATTTTTGCCACTATGGCGCTGGCATCAAATTTTCAATTTTTGAATCACGTCACTGAATCCTCATAAACCTCATAAACCCACATGCATGGCCCTAGCTTATAGATGAGACGGCGTTTGAGGACATGCATTAATGCTGAATATATCAAAAACCGCGGACACGATTTTGACTAAAGATGTAACAAGTTGTACATTGGAAAGCAATCTTGAACGGAATCACCAATAAAAAAATACAAGTGGCAACTCTGTGGCACAGAACTATTATAGTTCTGTGCTCTGTGGTATATTTGTCACTTGTCCCCTTGTTATTCATGTCATTCATGTCATTGTCATATTTTTGAAGTTGTCAAAAAGTAAGGTTAAAGTTGCTGTTATTTGTATTTACATCCACCAAAAATTATTGGTGAGTTCTAATCTAATTTCAGCTTTTAGTGTCATTAGACTGTTGTTTAATGAATAATTATACGTACTAGTTGAGAGATCGATTTGAATAACGTATATTTAAGAGTGAAGATCGAAATAATTGTTGAATACCTGGTACCTGCTTATCTAACTGATTGGCCGTTTATCAGAAATGGTAGGTAGGGGCGGTAGGGCAGAGATGATTTTGTCTTCAGATTCATTTGAGACATGTATTTGTAACATAGTACAGATAGTTTGAATTACGGCAGTTTTAGCCTCTGATGATACTAACTTTGAATACTGTTGTTTGTTTCATATGTAGGTGAACAAATGAACTGTAGACTAAAGTTTGGGCACAAGACTTCAGATGTGCTATTCTTGAACGTTTGTAATAATATTGTGTACTTATAGTGTCACCTTCTATTCTTCTCTGCATGTCATTGACATGTTATCAGTATCTCAGAATGTAACTCGTTAATATTGTGAACGGTCAAGAATAGAACCCCTAGACACAATTTTACCTTGACAAACTAGTACTACTAACTACTATCACCACTGAATTTCAATGCACCCCACATTTCCTATAAGTAGTTAAAATTTTCTGTTTTTAAAATTAATAATGAATAGATCAATTCAAGACTATTTGTTGACTTTCGAATCTCTTAGTTATCATATAGGAGCAGAAGAAATCATCGGAAGTATTTCGTAATATTTTCTCAGAGTAACCAAATAGAAAAAATCTTATAAATGGTGAAAAAAATGACTATCTTGTACATATCTACTTCATGATGGGGTGATCATGAATATGAACATACTCTAAAAAACAGACTCATGAAACAATAAAATCCCTCATGAAATCCGTTTCCTTTACAATAATTTATCTATACAGGATATTCAACTGGATTTGATAGGCTGTCTAGTTTAATGAATGACAGGATATCACCAAACATTATCTCAATCGAAAAAGCCTAAATGTCAACATTATATGAACTTCTGAGTGGTGCTGCCCTCTTCAAAAATGAGTTACTGGTTTCTGGTTATTTAATAAGAAAAAGTTTTTATTCCATATAACCCACTACTTTGCTACCCAAGGCTATAACAGTAAGTATATGGAAGGATTTGCAATATTAGTACACACTATTGCTTCCACATTAAATTAATTAAATTACTCTTATATTAAGTGCTGAGGAAAGATTTGTGTTAACTTAGAAAATAGTTGTGAATATTGGGAGACAATGGATTTATATTTGAGAACCAATAGATTTCCATGAGAAAAGACAGGCTCAGTTCTGAATGTGATGGAAACAATTTTTCCCAAACCTCTAAACTGCATACATTTGCTTCTCAAAGCATATTCCGCCAACTAACACAGCATCATCAGGATATGATTCGAACTGATTTTTAATTCTAGTCTTAACCTATCTATAAAATTAGGAAACAGCTATCTCATATCATTTCAATTATAATATTAATCAGGAAATTTCAAATGAAAGCAAGCACAATAATGAGTTGATGCCAAGGAATTGATATTAAATGTTTAAATGATGTGTTTGCAGCAATTAACACAAATTCACACTGTCAATCTGCATTTTGAAGGGATATTCGATCAGACAATTTCACGAATATATTATATTATGGACTAAATGCAGATTGCAGGAACAGTTCATTTTGTGTAATGAATGTCAGTTGAAGAGTTGAACCGTCAAACTGTCGTTTCTATATTTAACCGTGACAAGGAAGAGTCGAAACACCGATATAAAAATACCACGGATTGGAGGCAGTGGTTTCAAAAAGTCTTGTTCTCATTAATTTGAAATGAGAAAATGATGTCATATGATTGGTTTATATAATATGAGGGCAATTGTCATTGAAAAATACCCCCAGTTACCAAAATTTACTGAAATATCACTATTACTATGAAATTTATTCACAAAAACAAAAATGAGAATTTCAGTTTGACACTCTGTGTAATAGAAACAAATAAGAAATATGTTTATGGGAACTTTTCTTCTTAGTTTTAAGGTCAGCAACATGCTGAATACTGAATTTTCTACATGTACTTAAGAAACACCCTGTATGTATTTTTGAAAGTTGTCCCATTCTAACCTAATACAATTGATTTCAGTAAAAACCACCATCATGCCAACCTGGACCAAGAGCGTGAAAAGAATATGACTTCACTTTGGTTGCAGAAGCGAAAATGCTTGTACATCTTGATATTTGTCAACGTCCTGATATGGCTCGTTCTAGGACTGATGTTCTGCTCTACAGACGGTCAGTACATCCATATGAAGATGTACCGTTATTTCTACCCCGAAGATAGCATATACTGCTATCGTCTAAAAGCAGAATCCCTACCCGAAATTTCCACCATAAACCCTCGGAGAGATAAGTCGATTTTCTTCCACGAAACTTCCTGCAAATCTTTTATAAAGGGAAAGATATCGATAGGAGCTCGCCAGGCGTGCGCAGTAGAGAGTGCTGCAAAATTGAATCCAAATTTTGATATACACCTTCTGTTCACTTCTCCAGGAATCCTCCGTTTTGATGGTGACGAATCTGATAGGATCCTAAAAGCATTGCTGAGCTACAAAAACATCAAAATGATGCATTTGGATTATGAAAAATATATCGAAGGGTCACCTGTGGAACATTTGTACAAATCTGGGATAATCGAGAGTTCGGATTATGCTATGTCACATGCTAGTGATGTACTGAGGTGAGATATGAAATTAGAAATTATTTATTTATTTATACTGCATACAAATAGATAAAGCTTTTACATGTTTTCAGTTTGGGTATATAAGTCAATAGTGTAAATAATATAAATAAAATCAATATTATAAAACTAGACAGATAACATTCAATTGGATTAAACAACACTAGAAAATAAATCAGAGTTCTCAAGTGATGACAAATCACATTTCATATTCGAGAAGTAAAAATGTATGTAAATAAATGACTCTGTCTCTTGAAATTGCTAGTACTTGAGTTCTCTTCATATTAAAGAAATCTGCCTTTATCACTGTTTTGCATCAACCTATCAGCAGTAATCAAGCAGTATTCAATTGGTGAACCTATAATGAAGATTTTAAAAGTGGTTTCCCTACGCTGCAGTCTTATGTCAGGTACGTCAATTAAATTCTTCTAGATCAGGTATAGACATTTCGACTTGTAAAATTTTCGAAATAAAAAGAATTTATGCATTTTTCCTACGTCTGCTCAAACAAGTCATGTTGAAGTCTGTCCTTTGCTTTTCATATGAAACTTTAAATGGGTACACACCATACTTTTTAATATGCACTGATCTCAGAAACTTTCCCAGGTGAACTCCTGCCCTGTTTGTAATATGAAACCAAATAATTAATTTTTCCATAATTTATTTTATTTTCCTGCCTAACTATTTTTAATTCAATCAACATGAATACTTTTTTTCTTCTTTTTTTAGGTTGCTTTTGAATTGTATCTATATCAATTGTATATTATTTTTTATGTGGATTTGTAAGGTATTGTTATTATCATTATTTTTTTGTATCCCTATCATAAACAATCCTGTTTCTTGGGATATATGAATAAATAAATAAATAGGCCATCTGATAATGACAGATTTTGCTGACTCATTTTCTCTTTTCTATAATTTTAATCTCTGAAAATTATGTCAGTGTTGAGCTCAAAAAAAGAAAATTTAGCGATCGGACGTGTGCTAGGCATATGAAAAAAAAAATTCACAAAATTTTCTGGTCAGAAAATTCACCTAAACAGCTGACCGGCTTATGGGATTTTTTTGTTCAGGTTCCTAACAATATCAAATTTAATTCTGTCGATTGCCATAAGTGTGAACAACAGTGTGTCAAAGTTTTTAGAAAAAATCGGTTTTTTATTCATTGCCCAAAAACTTTTTGGCTGATTTTCATTAAACTCAGCATGCTTGTATGCGATAATAAAAAGCTTATTTTGATAGATTCTGATTTCACTATTTTTCTAAAAGAAGGCGGCATCTTGGAGAAATATGAAGAATGTGATTGTTTTTATCTCATTTCAGGTTAAAGATCATTTTTTAAAACTATTTTTTGAAACCAGTTTTTCTCTATTCTTGGTTTCTATTCTAAGATATTTTCAGATATTTAACTTTATGGAAGTTTGGTGGAATTTATTTGGATCTAGATGTGATAGTAACCAAATCTTTGGAGAATCTTCCTCCAAATTATGCTGGTGCAGAATCAGACAAACATGTAGCTGCTGGAGTGATGAGCTTCTCTTCAAATGGAAAAGGCCATGTGTTAGCTGGCACGTGTTTGGATGATCTCAAAAATAATTTTAATGGAAAAGATTGGGGGTATAATGGACCTGGAGTTGTTACCAGGTAAGGGTATTTCATTGCAAATCATTTTCACAGAGCACAAAGAAGGCATAGTATTTATTACTAGTATTTATTACTCATTCCCCATGAGATGTATCATCAGCTAAAGTCACAAACTAAGTGAATCACTAGAATTTCTACAAACATACATTTTCCCATGATATTACTCAGCTAGACCTGTAGAATGTATTTTTGATAACAAATTCTAGCAAACTTTTGAGTGGTAAGAATTGTTGAAAATAATGTTACTAAAAGAACATTAACCAAAAATTATATTAAGAAAAAATATGCCCTGTCCTACTAGTACTGCTCATCACAATAATCCTATACAATAGGAGTGATGGGTCAAAAATCCATCAGAAAACAACTACTTTCCAGGCTAACACCACGACGAACGTTCAATGGCTAGATGGATCACTCTGTATATTCAGGCACTGCTGTGATTTTGAATACTTCTTGGCATTGCTCGGGATGTTTTGATTGGTATCGGCGATCTTTGTTGAGTCTATGAGTATTGAATTATGTGAGAATTATTCATGAGAACTTTTGATCACAATAACATTAACTAAGAAATACCCAAAATTCTGCCAATTTGAGGTACTTTTGTAATATCCTCTACAACATTACTGTAATAAGAAATATTGTATTGCAGGTTACTCAAATCTATTTGTGGAGGAGCAAAATTGGCTAAGGATATGATAAAAAAAGACTGTCAAGGTTTCAAGGTATATCCCAGGAACAGTTTCTATGCAGTGCCTTGGTGGAAATGGAAAATGTTTTTTGCTGATAATTCAACAGAAGACGTTCACAAATTAACGAAAAACAGTTATGTAATCCATGTTTGGAACAAACATAGTGCAAGTACTAAAATACCATTAACATCAAATGTTTCCTATATCGCGTATGCCAGAAAATTCTGTCCAAAGGTGATTGAAGAATGTGATGAATTTTTCTGATATATTGATGTTGATTATTTTTAGGGTTTTCAGTCATGAAAAAATGTATAGTCTTTTGAAAACAAAAGACAGATTAGATATTTGTATATTTTTGTTCATTAAGTTTCTATCAATGAACTGACATAATTCATTCTCAAGTTAACAAATTAATGGCTTGGTTGTCTCATTCTTTGTGTAATTTTTTATGCTAATGAAAACTTTGAAATAAGAATATCACAATTTTTCTTCAAAAAATAAAGAAAAAAATTATTGATATGAGAGCTTGTCAGAGATCTTAGGTCATTTGATTCTTCCAAAAACCAATACCTCCTGCAGTTCTAAATGCAGTTAATGATAATAAGATCAAAAGTTTATGATAAAGAAGAATTTCAATTGGCTAAGGAACTCGATAAATTGCAAAGGTGAATAATTGAAGTGGGACTTCATAAAATTGAAATGTTTTTCACTCAATAACATTAATAGCATTTAAATATTTCTCGAATGAGGTTTCCCAACTTTTTTGTGACTTTCAACAATTACTTCGATTAGCAGTTAGCCATTTGTCCGATAGGGACTTATAAAAGATTTAACTATATGTTCGCCAATGCTTCTTATTAGAAGAAAAAGGAAATATTTTATGAATAATTAAGGATAAGAAGAAGGTGTGTTGTAATCATCTGATACAGATGAAAATGTGTTATTTGGAATATTTACTGATATATTTTTTATTATATCACTTTCCTGTGATAATCTCGATCAATAAATGGTAAGCAAAGTTTTGATAAAATGAATCTTTAGTAGGTATAGGTGAAACTTATTTTTATTTTGTTGATTTAAAATATTGGACTGAAGGACTTATGTCAATGGTCTCTTGGATCAATGTAATTGGATCAGTAATGTTCATTTATTATTATTATTTCAATTGAAGAACTAAAAATATCATGTGTATACAATAAAAATAGAATTTTGACCACTTTTTTAGCACTGGAACATAAGGTTATCAGAAGTTGCAATTTTCGATGTTTGATGTTTTCATTATATTGTCAATGCAATTTATTGTTTTGTTTGAAATTGAAAATAAAATTTATTTTAATCTACTACCACAAAAATTCTAAAGTTATTTCAATCCTGAAAAAAATGTGACCTATAGAAGAAAAATAATTCATAACACAGAATTACAGACAGTCTAAAAACTAGTAAGTTGATGCAATAAAGGACCTCACACCACATCAATGGGAAATTGGCTATTTGTGAATTTGTTTTAGTTTTTTTATATATTATAGAATTTGTGATGCAAATATCTCTATTGCAGTAATGGTCTGAATTCAACAATTCAGATTATACAGGGTGCTGAAGTCAATTTCATCAAAATTTCAAAAAGCCCTTGTGAAGTTCTAAATTATGCAGTTACCTATACGCAGTTATTTCCAATGGTGCCAGAAATGCAATACAATTACAATTTCAGTGCAGAACCGTATTACGAGGAAATAAGGAATCAGAATATTCATTTGTGTCTAGCTCTAGACATATCTCTCTCGATACAATTTGCAGAACAACAGAAAATCCATGACAAAACACTGGAAAGTATCATATAATCCTAGTATGAACAGTCTTCAGAAATTAATTTCAATACTGTCAATGTATATTATACAATAACATTAACTTCAAATATTTAAGGAACACAAGCACTGGAATATCGATATTTAAATCAAAAGTTGTCAAAAAGTATAATTTGCGAAACTTCCCCAAAAAAAATTAGCTTCTTTAGGACCACTATGACGCACTTGTAGAAATTAAATAAAACATTTTAAAATAAAACTCCAAAACATCCCACATTTTGAAGACGAATTGAGAAAGCCAACCAAAATTAACATTTTTGAACAATGTTGATGCTATACTGTTAGCTCAATAAAATGATAAAGTTCATCATGTTAATGCTTTCGTATGATATGGTTACCCATGATATCAATACTCTGAAAAATGGAATGGGAACAAATAATGTTTCCTCTTCTCCCCACACTTCAGGGTCTTTTAACAGAAACTGCAAATGTGCGGTTGACTTTTTATTCTTGAATCTGTCGCTCAACTTGGCTACACGATACTGATTATGACCAAGAAATCTGAAACACACGTGTATATTACATGCGAGCACTTTCGACCACAGTCAGTGCTTTCATCTTCACGGCTCTACTCAAACTGTAATTTGTTCCCTTATCCTGTTAGAATCCGCTGGATTGATGCTTCTTTAGGTTCATTGTTGCTAGTAGTATATTGACTGTCTTGTGTTCTGATTTCTATTTGTTCATCATTCAGAAAAAAATTAAAAAATATATTAAAAATTTATTTTCAATTTCTTTGTTTATTCAAAATGCTTTGCAAGTGACAAAGTATAGTACCTTAAAATAGTGCTATATCAAGTTATAAGTATCATTTGGGTGCAGTGATGTTTGTAGTTCAGTGATTTTCATTCTCGGAATTTAGTACATTTAATTTTTTATTATGTGCTAGATAAAGAACCATATTAGATAGAAAATTTTTTTTTTCAAGCACGCATGAGCTGCTGTATTCTTCCAAAATTCCAAAATCGAAATTACCAGTCACTGAGATCCTGCTCATTGACCGATATCTTCAAAGTACTCACGACACTTGATAAAGAATACGTTAGGAATGATCTCTGCCTTTCAATGTCGCCCTCAACATCGTATATAACGTTGATATCTTGTAAAAAGCAAGGGAGATGCCGGTACAGATGTATATCTTGTTCAATCAGTCTAGGAAAAGATACTAGCTCGCCAGTGGGAAGAGCAAATTCATCAGCTGACTATAAAAAAAAGAAAAGTGATCAATGTGCAGAAAAAAAATTATATTTGTCAAAAATTTAACACACGGAAATATTTCTTGACAATAATTTCATAAACTTGAACTTGAAACGCCGATTGATGGACATTTTTAAATAAATATAGCTGGTGAGTTTGAGTAATGGCGCATATCTATTTCTGAGAGAAATGATCCGATTCAAATCACGAAAATTTAGGGGGCTATATTACAATACTTTTCACTTTTTTTCAGTTATCTCCTTTTTTTGAAATGGCATCTCTATGGCGCACCCTGGATAACAGAGAGTTTTGAAAGAGACGAATCGAATGATACCAAGATTTTTATTATCTGTCGAGTTACCAATATTTCAAATGTAGTAAAAAGTAGGGCGGCCGCTGGACTAACCAAGATCTAAATGATGAAATTTTTAAATTACACCCATTCTCATAATTCTTATTGTTTAGGTATACTCATGTACACGATTTTGAATTTAGTAAAATAGAACATTATCAATTCGGAAAATGAATTTTTTTATTCATTATGTGGGTTTTTAGTTTTAGTCCAGCGGCCGCACTACTTTTTGGTAATTTGTTTATGAATATTAGTGATAACTCTAGAAATAATAGAGATATCTTAAAAATTTTTATATCAACATTAGAATTGTAATTCACAGTGTATTTGACCAATTTCTTACAATACATATCAGTTCTAACCAAACTGAATATTTTAATATATTACCTCTTTTGCTGCTTCTGATATCAAACAAGTATCTACAAGATTATTTTTCTGCTTTGGAACTAATTTCTTTGAAATTGCACCCATTTCATAGTAAATACCATGAGGGCGTTTTGCGGCTTTCCGTGGTGGCTTGTCGCTTGATAACTTGGTGCATTTTAGTTTTTCTGGATCGATTTGAGACTGAAAACATATTGGAAAGTACATACCTTTCTTAAAAAAAATAGTCCTTCGTAAAGTGAACCTCGTCTGAATTTAATTCGATAACATGGATACCTCTAGGTTTTCCAGATATTTATTTATATTCTCCCTAGCTTTTCTTTCTTTCAGTATATCTTGAATCACATATGAATAATAGTGGTTGTAGTTCTTTATTGATAATAAAGTTTTTTGGTCCAAATAACCAAATATTTTCTTCACAACCCAGATTGGTAATAATTGGATCTGCAAAATTCAATGATTTTAAAGAAGAACCTGAGATTTCAATTTAGGCCAATCAATAGAAGATTTTTTTCGTAACAAAAATACAATTAGAAAACCTACTGTGCAATCACATGGAAGACAGTCCGTAGTTATATTTTGTTATGTTTTGGACTCGCAACTGTCGGTTATTAATTTGTTATAAACATATTTAAATACAAACAACGTATTTTTTTAGTGTTTTGCTTATAAAATGAAAACTAATGCAGCAATCTGGTTGCTTCAACGGGAATCATTGTAGAGAATTGAAGTACGAGCCAAATGAGATTTTGTACGACCCGATCGTATCATTAGTAACGGAGAAAAACTGGAACGAGAAAATTTGGCGATTTTCCAAAAATCCACAACTCTGCCTTTTTTCAATTTGTGGGGTTGACTCTTTTCACGAAAGTAGTGAATGATGTGTACTTCATTTGTGAGCAAAACATGCACTGTCGATTGCAATTCGATGTAAGGGGGTTTAGGTCTTCATGTATTTTCCTGCATTCACTCAGATCATTCACTGCGCTATACAGTTTCGAGTCGTCTGCATAGAGTAAAATTGAGCAATATCAGAATATGCAATAATTTCATTTATGTAAATTATGAAAAATAACGGTGCAAGGTGATTTCCCTGGGGATACGAAATTGGTGCTGCAATCTGAGTTCTGCCATGCAGGTAAGACCAAATCAATATCAGGAAGTAGTCGCTGACACCAATCTCAACAGGCCTAGTTATTAAAATGTGACTGATTTTATCAAACGCCTTGCTAAAGTCAGTGTAAACATCTACCTGAATCTGATCATCCATCGATTCCAATACAAAATCTTCGAAAAGTGCCTTTCTATTGATCTAAGAGGAAAAATTCCGTGTTGATCTGGAATTATTGTCTTTACATTCATTGAGAAACAGAACCAAAATATCATTGTAAATGATATTTTCGAAAGTTTGCCGACTATGCATAATTTATTGATAGGTCTGTAGTTTCTGATGTTGTGTTTATCACCGTTTTTGTGGATTGGAATGATGTGAGAAGTTTTGCATTTGGAAGGGAAAATGCCATGTCGAAGAGAGAGATAAATCATAAATATCTATAAGAGGGGACACTAATTGTTTTTGCGTTGTTTTATGAATGAAACTGGGATTTCATCAGGACCAGCACATTTTTTAGGATATAACCTTGAAACTTTGGATCAAAAATCTGATATTTTCTCAAAAAAGATCTTTGGGTGTGAAAGCATTACAATTAATTATATTTTGAAGAAAAAATCATACTTTTAACAAATTTATTTTAAATTATTCAAATTGTTTACTAGAGACAAATGACAAGAGGTCCGTATGTGTGCAGCCTGTTGCTTTAAAACTCAGAAACCGCTACTTTCCAATCTAAAATTTTCGGCGATATACGGACGTCATACCCTAATTTGTATGCGAAACAGCGAAATAAGCTGTTTGGAAAGTGTGTTGATTACAAGCAGAAATAGTTGTAGACTATGTTGAACAATTGTTTTAACGTCTCTAAAAAACTACCTATACGCATCTTAGATGTCACGACGACAGTTATTGTCAACGTGAAAAGCGAAACTGAAAACTCAACTATTTCTTCATTTCATACCTACTTGTCCTTATCTAACAAATAATAAAATCATATAGTAAAATTTGAATAATATGCGTTAATGGAATTTCAGGAAAATGCCATATTTTTTATTTATCAACAGATTTCGATAAAATTATGGTCAGTGATATTTCGAATATCCCTGAATCCAGTGGTGTAGTCAAAGTTCATCTTAAATGGGTCACCCTGTATATAAGTACAAACCGTCATTCTGAAATAAGTTTTGCTTTACATGTGAAAAATGTGGGCATGAACGAAAACGGTTAATGAGAAAGCCCCTGATTTGAATCATGCAGCCCTTACATAAGG
Organism: Chrysolina haemoptera; assembly: GCA_958298965.1. NCBI lineage: Eukaryota > Metazoa > Arthropoda > Insecta > Coleoptera > Chrysomelidae > Chrysolina > Chrysolina haemoptera. The sequence continues at coordinate 9,451,591 of OY282595.1, read as the reverse complement.
CTTTCATTCTATGAACACAACGCAAGTTTTGGATATTACCTACCATATCTATCCCTCCACTTTTCGCTCCTTTTCCATCTGTTGTTTTCTTAGCATTGTCACTCTTTGTTTTGGTCGTTACTGTAGCATCTTTATTCTTTGACTTTTTGTCTTTCTTCGTTTTTTCATCTCTCTTCTCCGAGGTTTCAACTTTTGGTAGGCTAGGAGAGTAAATTTCACAAGCCATTCTCACCTCAGATCTATATTTTGAAATCATCTCATCCCATTTATTTCTCTGCTTCATCACTTCGATAGTTGCCGGATGTTTCGGGTCATAATCATCTTCATCTTGTGATATATTATTTATCAGAGCGCCACTTTGATAGAAGCTGCTCTCATCGCTAGTGAGCATCTTCCACTGAAATTTTCGGTGTTCGGCCAGCATTTTATGATAAATTCGGAAAATCGGCAGGTATAGTTTCTTCTTGACAAATCCAGAAGACATTCGTATCAAATCTGCTCAATATATAAACACGATAAATAAGAAAAATTTGGCTATGCATCTATCTGAAATATTATGTAAGTTGTGGATTCTAATTAGCAACGATTCAATGTATATTTCAAAATGTTTGAAATGCACGTTTAAATCTGATATATTTTTATAATTCCCTGTCGCTATGAAAGCAGGTTTTTATACTCTCGTATTTCGTTGAACTCGGCTGCGTCTCATTAACAAACTTCACGGTTATACAAAAATGGCCTAGTTTACGAACGTATCATAATAGCTATTTCTACGAGTGTAAATACTTTTTTTTTCAATTGGTGCCCCTTTTTACATATTTAACATATTTTACCATGGCTACATCAACAACTCGAGAACCGTGAAGTCTAAATGAAAATGTTATGATTATTGATCTGACAGGAGTACCTTGTAACGTCAAATGAAATATTATAAACAACTGCAAAACTTGTATTCAAACATTAACGAAAGGTATACCGAGTCACATCACGAATTCAACAAATTTACCATGTTTTTATTAACTCGCTTTCTTGTATGTCTGACCGGATAGAAAAAATGTATGAACTGTACGTAGGGGACTGCAGGGGAAAATATGGATCCAGATTCAAGAGCTAAAAAAATGGTTGTAATATGATATTTTTAATAAACAGTTCAAGCTGTCATTCAAACCACCTGAAATAGACACCTGCGATACATGTGACATGTTCAGTGCAAAGCTCAAAAATAATTTGATTCTAGAAGAAAAGGATAATGTAAAGGCTGATTATAATGCACATTGATGAATCGAAAAGAAGATATCAGCACAAAAATGAAGACACCACAATGGCTAAAGACTCACCAAACCACACCAAGTATTGACTGGTGACCTGCAGAAATGTAACAACAAACTGCTTTAGCTTCTATAAAAGGATGCTTTGTACATTAAACTTTAAATTGTATGATGCAGCAGATTCCTCCGGTATACTGCATGTTGTGGGCGAATTTAAAGGAGCCCGTGGTGGGAATTAAATTGCGTCATCAATTTTGAACTGGGGAGATATTGTAATTACTGGTAGTGAGATAGAACAAATCACACTGGACTGGTAATTGCTATGGCCAGAATAAAAATGTTAGTATTGTTATGTGGTTTTTTGGAACCTACAGAGGAAAAGAAAGAAACTCAATAATATGGCTATTTCAACACTGTGGGTTGGTAAGGCAAACTTCCACTTAATACAGTGTGCACAATATAGAATTTCAATAGTATCAATACGCTGTTTGAAATAGGCAAAAGGATTTCAACGAAGAGCCCGTTCAGCTATCCACCTGTGTATAGTTAAAAGTTTAGCAGGAAAAGCTTGGAATGCTATTTTTGAAGACCGATTTCTCAAGAAAGCCAATATCTATCACAAAGCAAAAATACAATGACTTGATTGCACTATTACCTATTTTTATTAAAATCTTGTATTGTGTTGTCTGAATAAATAATATGGAGTTTTTAACGTATATCTTGTGCATTTATAAAAAAAATCTTCAAGAAGTGGTCTTGAAAAAATAGAAAAATAGTGCCCTATACCTCTGAGGTACAGAGTTGTTTCTTGATAAATAATATTGTCACGAATTATTTGGCAATATACTTTTTCATCAATAATTTCAATTATTCACTGAGGAAATATTCATACTTTGGTAAGCGGTTGTAGAGAAATATCTTTACCAGTAGCCAGACTGACTTGGAAACCATCCTCCAAAGTACCAAACCAAGCTATATCACTGTCCATTGTTTCTGATAAAACTTTCTCATCCAGCATTCTGTCGTGATCCAGTATGAGTTTGTCATAGACAAAATTTGTTTCTGGGCTAAAATTATGGGTAGGAATCAATAATAACGTTTTAAAAAACACCTCCGTCAAAAAAGATGATACCTGCAATAATGAAAGAATTTTACTTACTTACAAATGTGACCCAATGCATATCTAAAGTAGATCACGGTAGAAATAAGTAACATTTCAAGTTTGGTATAGTAATGTGAAAACTATGGTGACAGTGAAATAGTTATTTATTATACAAGGGTAAAAAGTATTAGATTTCAGCTCGAGGTTGTGTTGTCTCCCGACGTGAAGCGGAGGGAGACAAAAAACCGAGAGCTAAAATCTATTATTTTTCCCGTGTATAATAACCTATTTTTTTCTGTGACGGGAAAAACGACGATTTGATAGAGAAAAAAACAAATGTCTACTGCTTAAAACCTTTCGGTTTGCGAGATCTTTCACATTTTCTCTTATGAACAATCATTTCCTCTACATATATACGGTTCCATAGCCGCATCGATAGGACTGCGGCTTACTACGCCTTAGGTACGTGGTTCAAAGCGACAGTTTTAGGCATCTCTTTTTCATTTCATCAGCTTTTTTCGAACTTACCTACTGACCTAACAGTAGTGTGCAGGTTGAGTGATGAAGGCAGGAGGTTTTGGGTTAGAGCCCCGAGATGAACATCGGATGCGTGCGAGATCAGCTTTTGCAATAGCAGATATCTACCTCTACCTGTGTATAAATTCGTGAAATAAAGTACTCACTTTTTTCCCGGGGAAAAAAGTTATTCCATGAATAGTCATATTTTAGTACGAAAAGACGATGTGAGCCGAGATCTCACGAGAGTCGACGCAAGAACAAATGACAGTTATCGTTATCAGTCTTGAGTAAATGTAACATATATGTCATTACCTATAAGCTATATACTCATATCACCAACAGTGATATCTAAAAAACACCAAAATTCAGTGTTGGACAATGAAAGTTCTATTATTTATCAACGTTTTGAAGAAGGGTAAAATTTTCAAAAAGTTGTAGTTTTTTCTGCAAGAGAGTACTGAAAACAAGTAAATAAGAGCACGTGTGTTGTTTTGGTTAAAAATGGGAATATTTTGTGAATTTTTAATAAAAGAAATTCGATCTGTCAAATGGTGAAAATCCATAACAAAATGGACCTGTATCTTCGAAAATAGTCGTGACCACCAAATATTTCATTTGAATTTTTTGTAGAGGAGATCGAAATACGTAAGTTGCACATTTTTTTTTTTTTAATTCGATGGCTCTCTCTAACCGAATATTTACCTTTTGGTGTTTCTATCAATTCTATAAAATTCAGAGTTCTACCGCAAAATTTACTGAAGTTACGGGGGTGTTTCCATAAGTGAGAAAGCCATCTACCATCTGTATAGATTATCGTTCTTTCTTGAAATATTATTAAACGCTATAAAATGTTATAATTAAAACTTACTCAACTTGAGTATAAATAATCATTTTGGTGTGTTCCAAAGACATCATATGTAAAAGTTGCAACATACTCGGCAAGCCAGTGATATTTTCCATCAAACGGATTAGGAATTCTTTTTTATGAGCAAATGACATTCTCATAAAATAGTTCTGAATTGAGTTACTTCGGATGCGGAAATGTTTCTCTTTGATTATCTGATCAAGCCGCTTTAGTTCCTTTCCTAAAATGAGACATCACCAATATTTTTCCTGGAGGTCATTACCACTTACTCCTAGTTGCAGACTTGACTATTTGTTGTTCCTCTTCGAAGGTGTAGTTATCTATTTGCATATTTTCAAGCTTTCAAAGAAATGGAATTCAATTTCTCTTAATACTGACATTCAATGTAAGTCATCTTGACATGAAAAATGAATATATAGAAACAATTAAGGAATACTGGACGCCAGATCAGCCGTCATTTCGAAAAGATCTCATGCGGCTCTTCTCGAGTAGCACTTTCTGCTCATTTGAGTACAAGGATGTTCTTGAACTTCTGGAAAGTCATTATTCGGTGGGGTTCCCAGTTCATTATTCTAACGCAACTAAAATAATCACTGCTCAGTGATCAGTACTAGCAAAACAACTGAAAAATTTAATAAACTGGTTCATAGATGTAAATAGAAGAAAGGCATTGTTGAAGTAAAGACAAATAGCTTATTGGGAATTCCTAGAAAAAACACCCAAATACTTGGCCGAAAATATTGTTTGTTTAACTATTCCTGTAGTCTGTGCTACCAAGTAGTGCTTTTTGCTGTTGAGTGTTGTGTGTTATCGTTCATTGGGTGGGCCAGGATAGCTGCTATGTTATCCGACCCATCCTTGCACTGACGAGTGGGAAACATAACGTAAAACATGTCTGCAAGTGCTCCTTCTCAACCAATGGGGGATAACATTCAATGCTTGATTGCATTAGCACTTGCAATTATGATCTCCTGGAGGAACATTGCACAAATGGATGTGAGATGTAATTCAATGTTTGCAGGGGGAAGTAGTTGTTTTTTTTGGACAGATATTCGCCTGAAATATTCTAATTTGTAGGATAGTTTGGAAGAAGGTGACTGTAAAAATGATTCGTTTTATTTGTTTGAAACTCTACGGCACACGTTCCGAACTTTCATAGAACACAAACAATTTTATATGTTAATATATAAATACAAAAATTGTCATTATGATATACATATAAGAATATATAATTCTCCAATATCTTATAGGAAATGACCACAAATTATGTACCACCTCTACTTAAAAAGTATATTCAGTAAATATGTACACATTTGATATTTGGAAAACTTCACCTAAGATGAAAAAGTACATCACGTATTTCACTTAGTATTCCAAAGCCCATTCATTTTCTGCTAGAAAAGCATCAACCACTTCCTTCATTGCAAAATTTGGTATGAGCTGATCTTGAGTAAGTTTCACTCTAGTTACAGGATCAAAATGGCCAACACGCTAAAAAAGAAGTTGAAATTAAAGATTTGCAAATTCGAGAGTATTTTTATTCTTTCGTTTTATTTGAGTTAAGGGTTTCGAAATTGAAGATATTTTCATTCAAACAATTTTACGAAAATTCATAAAGAATCGAAAAGAGTAAGATGAATATTAACAGTGAAAATCACTTAATAGATAATGTTCAGTAGAACATCAGCAATTTCTAAAACATTAACTTGTTCCAAATCAACAAAACACAAAGTTATGTATAAATCATTTCTAAATGTAAGTAAGTAAATATTCTACTTCAATACAAAGTATAAATGTAATAAGTTTAATGTTGTTTTAGACTTAATTTCAATACCAAATGAAGGTGAAAGGAACAGTATATTTGTTTCAAGCAATTTGTTGAAACTTTGTTGAATACTTTGTTGGTATGAATATGGAAAATTAACTTTCTGTAAAAATATATGACTCAATAGCTTCAAGAATAACATTCAGAACATAGCACTGAAATTTTAGGGCATGAATTTTGACCTACAGTTTTTCTTGAATTATTTTAGAAGAAGCAGATGTGAAACTGCTATTCTTACGATTTAATTTCAACCACTATGAAAAACTCTAGTTATGTGTTATAAACTGATGGATTATTATTGAGATAATTAGAATCCAACCTGCAAATGTTCTTCCAAGTCCTTCTTATCGTAAGTAATACCACTAGGTGTTATGACAGGCTCTTGCAAAATTTCAAAACTTATTTTACCACACAAATAGTCAGGCACTTCTCGTTTCTGAAAACAAAATAACACTCCAATAAAGCTACAGACCCAGAAAATGTTCATCAGTTCATGTTATACTTACTCTTCTTCTGTCATCTACTTTAATGAATAATTGATTGAGTTCATTTTGGTAGTTGTCCTGAAACCAAATGAGTCTGATATCAACTGACATTAACAATAGTTCCTAATGCATTTTTATATAACAGGGGAGTTGATACTTTACGAGAGTTCTGAAATTTTGTTCTGGATGAATATTTTTGTCTGAAATTCTTTTGTCTTATAGAAAACTGAAAGACATTTCGAATGAACCCTTGAACCCAATGCCATTTGAAATAATCTTTCAAAATGATGCCAAGACATTTTTGTTGTCATGAGGAGTAGATGAACTAACATCAAACAAAAAAAATAAAAAATTTCAATCCATTCAAAAGTTTACACAGGGATTACTTTTAAAGACAGACTATGTATTACAATCAAACTGAAATAATTTATGTTCCATTATTCAATTATCAAAAGTGATCAATGCTTGAAGTTTTGAAGCACTTTCTGAAAGAGCTCACTGTTCCTTTGTTCACCTTTTATTATTGAAAGTGTTAATTGATTAATGCTTGAACGCACTTTTGAATGCTTAGTGCTAAGTGCGGGCATGCCTTTTTGGTCAGTGCTTGGCAAAGGTCTGACCACTAATAACTGGATATTTCAAACTGATTCTATATTCAGTAACTGAAAAATTTAATTTCAACTTACACACTTTTCTTCAATTTCTTGAATCTTGTCTTTCCTCAGTTCATTATCACCTGAGGTACGATTTACTATACTGATTTGCACTTCTTTATCATTTTCAATTAATCTGTTCAGATATGAGTGCAACTCTATTTCTTGAGCTATTCTTTTTTCCTCTTGTAACGTGAACCTTTTTTTCCTTGCCGTCCTTAATTGGGAAGCTATATCATCACCAAAATTCATCTTCTGTTCTTTTGCCAAATCTGATGCTGAAATTAGAATACTTTTGAAAAATGTTTTGAGGAAAAAAAATAGTATTGAAAGCTGAAAGACAGTTAATGTGTTTGAATTGAAAGTTAATATCAATTTGAGAAAACTATTGTTTCAGAATATGGAGAAAATAATACTCTTTTATTGCGTTCAATAATAATAATAATAATAAAGTCTTTATTATTTCCACTTTTAAATAAAAATAATCCTTTAAAATATATTTCAGACAGCAGCAGAAAGTGAACATTTGTAGGTGGTCAGCCAGGAAGAAGACTTCTTTAACTTTTCAGATACTTAATTCTCATCAAATAATGAAATGTACAAGTTATAAAAATCAAAATATTCATTATAGAGACTTTCATCTGATAATGTAAGATCAACCATTGAACGTGTTTTCTGAGAAATCAAATATGTAGATGATGCTTGGGCTAAGTACTGAAATTTTATTTGCACCTGATATTAAAAGTGCCACACTCTAATTTGATTTTTTAAAATTTTGCTTGGCATCACCTGCTTTGTTAGATTGCAAATTTCCTGTATGTTTTTGAATCACATGAGGTAAGTATATTCAATTTTATGCACACTTTTATATAGCTTACTTTTTCGAATTAGCAAAATGATTAAATTCCCAACATTCTCTTGTATTTGTTAAAATGTCTAATATGGGTCCTCAAATTATCTTACTTTTGACTTGATGAAACATTTTTTAGGTGAAAGGATACTTTTGAAATTGTTATTGCTTATTCTACAACACAAGTTCATTTGTAACCTACCCCGCTGTAAATGTTTTATTGATTCATCGTAATTATCAGACTCAAGTAGAGCTTGGCCTAAAAAGAAGTGTCCTTTTACTAGATTTGGATCCATTTCTAGTGCTCTTCGACAATCTGTACAAGCCTGTTCCCATCTTAATAATTTCAAGTGGCAAAGAGCCCTGTTTGTGAAGTAATGTGCAACGTCTGGATTCTTTATCTAAAATTGATGAGAAGTGAAAAAAAAATCTTGTGATGATTTCAATTACAATCCTACAATTGCTTTACTATAACAGCCAATAGCATCCTCAAACTTCTTTAAACTGAATAAACGATTGCCCTGTTCCTTCAATTCCTTGTCGGAGAGGTTAGCTGTAGAGTACATATGTTTACTCATTCTGATTCAATAAATTTTCACGTATTTGTAAACACTACTTCGAGAATAACTACCACATTTGATTTTAGCTGTTTAGCAAACTGAAAACTGGCAACATTTTCATTCTTTTTGTATGCACATTCCAGAAATGTTCCTGTTAAGATGTTCCTGTATTTGTTTTGTATTCTGTCTTTTGCAATTGCAATTTTGCAACTAAAGCTGAGTTCCCAATCTATCGGTTTTGCTTTTCGCGTCGCGCGTCACGCATGTTGATTGGCGAATTCTCGACTTGATTCACCAATTCGAATGCTTGAAGAAGGCGTGACGCGCGACACGAAGAGCAAAAACGATATATTGGGAACTCACCCTAACGTCTAGCGACAGCCCTGATATTTTGGCTGGCGAGCATATTGACAGCATCATAACCTCCAAATTCGCAGCCCTTGGTCTGATTGGTCTGATTTCTAAAAACACGTAAAAAGGTAATTTTTCACAGTTTTCAACAATTCTGCCTTCCTCAAAACTCGTAAAACGCAATTTTTCACATTTTTAAAGAAGGCTGAATGGTTGAAAAAAATGTGAAAAATTGCAATTTACGGGTTTTGAGGAAAGCAGAATTGTTGAAAACTGTGAAAAATTACTTTTTCATGTGTTTTTGAGAAATCAGACCAAGGAAGCTGCCAATTTGGAAGTTATGATACTGTCAATATGCTCGCCAGCCAAAATATCCGGGCTGTCGCTAGATGCTTGTTCTTTTGCATTCCTATTGTTTGACGTTTGACAGACACTGTTGTTGTCCTCTCACTCAGAGTAATGAAAACACAGGCTTTTTCCATCCTTGTCTTGAAGGCGACATAACTTTATGTTTTATGTTATTATTGGATTGTTTACAAGCGAGGGCCTTACAGAATACAAAGTAGGGTCAAAGATTGAACTCTCGGTAGGGTTACCGCTCAGAGCTCAGAGTAATAAAAGACCATAGAGATGCCTTCTCCATCCTTGTCTTGAAGTCACCTGTTGTTTACAAGCGAGGACCTAATACATGTTAAGTCCGCATTCAATCGGGTAGTTTTGTGTATGCCCGCTCATTTCATTCGGATCAAGCTGTCATTCTTCGTTTGAATCATGGTCCTTCTTACTATAAATGTAAGCAAACTGTCCATAACATTTCATCGCCTTTCACCCCCCTCACCATCTAATTGTATAGAAAAGGATAGTTCATGTTCACTTCAAACAGATATTTGTGTAGGTATTGGGAATTTAACATAAGGGATACTCTCTCTGGTGTCAAGTTTTGACACTATGGATAAATACATTGGAATTATTGTTTTCGTCAAAATTCCCAATATTTTGGCTATAGTTCATGTGAATTTTGTTGTACCTGGAATAATTATTCATAAGTGATGAATTTCTGGTAGATATAAATGGTGAATATTCTGTTCTTCTGTTGATATAATGTACTTGAGAGTAGTTCAATTTATGCCACTTTGGCGCTGGCATCTAATGTTGAATCCCCAATAGACAGGGCATCTCTATTTCTTTTATTACTCTGAGCCTGAAACTGTCAAAATTTATTTCGGAAACAACCACAAGTAGCGCGGATTGCTAGTGTTTGGAGGAAGTTCAATGTCAAGGTCAAAGGTCAAGTTATATTTAAATCGAAGGGAAATTTCAAACCTTAATATTTCTCAAAAAATGAGATTCAAGGAGTTATTTTCACTGAATATAATTTTTGATAACCGAATTGATGCAGAAAACCCAAAAAAATCAAATAATACGTGTCCACTATTGGCGATCACGAGGTGAACACTCTGCAAGAATGAATTGATCATTGTTTACATCCTATCCTATGTATTTGAAATGCGATTTTTTTTATACTCTTATCAATAGCTAAAATCAGGATGTGGTAGTTATTCTCGAAGTAGTGGTTATAAATACATGAAAAACCATTGAATCAGAATGAGTAAACATATATACTCTACTGCTAACCTCTCGGATGAGGAATTGAAAGAACAGGGTAATCGTTTATTCAGTTTGAAGAAATTTGAGGATGCTATTGGCTGTTATAGTAGAGCAATTGTAGGTTTTTAGTCGAAATCATTCTAAGACTTTTCTTTAACTTTCTTCTCGTCCTTTTCAATTTTAGATAAAGAATCCAGACGTTCCACATTACTTCACAAATCGGGCTCTTTGCCACATGAAATTATCAAGATGGGAACAGGCTTGTACAGATTGTCGAAGAGCACTAGAAATGGATCCACATCTACTAAAAGGACACTTTTTTTTAGGCCAAGCTCTACTTGAGTCTGATAATTATGATGAATCAATAAAACATTTACAGAGAGGTAGGTTACAAATGAACTTGTGTTGTAGAATAAGCAATAACAATTTCAAAAGTATCCTTTCACCTAAAAAAAGGTTTCTTCCAGTCAAAAGTATGATAATTTGAAGAGTCCTATTATACATCTCAACAAATGCAAGAAAATTCGTATTTTGAAAAAAAATTGCTGCTGGAATATTTTAATGCTGGATATGAAATTATTTTGGTATTTAGAAAAACAGCTATATAAAATTGAATATACCTACCTGGGTAGTTCCAGAACAAATACATGTTTGGCACCTTGAATATGAGGTATTGAAATGTCCAACCCATCAAAATAAAATTCTAGTAGGATGTACTAGAATTTCTACATATTTGATTTCTCAGAGAGACTTCTCGATCTTGTGTTATCAGATGAAATTTTGTTTTTATAACTTGTACATTCCACTAATTTATAAGGATTTAGTATCTGAAAAGTCCGAGAAGTCTTTTTCCACCTAACAATGTGAAAAAGAGGTTATTATTTATTATATCCATATTCCGAAACATTAATTTTGTCAAATTGATATTGACTTTGAATTCAAACACAGTAACTGTCAGCATTCAGTGCTATTTTTTTCCTTCTGTGAAAGAATGTTTCAAAAGTATTCTAATTTTAGCATCAGATTTAGCAAAAGAACGGAAGTTGAATTTTGGTGATGATATAGATTACCTTTTGAGGACGGCAAGGAAAAAAAGTTTTATGTTACAAGAAGAAAAAAGAATAGCTCAGGAAAAAGAGTTGCATTCATATCTGAGCACATTAATTGAAAATGATGAAGAAGATCAAATCAGTATAGTAAATCACATGGAAGGTGATAATGAACTGAGGAAAGATAAGATTCAGGAAATTGAAGAAAAGTAACTGTATATGGAATCAATATGAAATTCCAAGTTACCAATGGTCAGACCTGTGGCAAGCACTGACAAAAAAATATTGCGAGCACTTAGCACCTAAGTCCTCAAAAGTACTTTTAAGCACTAGTCAATAAATACTTTCAATAATAAAAGGTGAACGAGCAAGCACTGAGCTCTTACAGAAAGTGCTTTAAAATTTTGAGCATTAATCACTTTTGATAATTGAATCATGAATACTAAGTACTTTTTTTGTTATTTTTTTGTCAATATCAATAATTATAATAAATAATGAATACCAAATTGGAATTTTATCTGTTTCAAAGCAGTAGAAGTTATATTATCGACTTCATAATATCCTTACTTTTCGACTTGCTTCTGGTTTTGCGATAGAAATAAGACATAAACAAAGCAGGTACTATTGCAGGTTCTTTCTATTCAAGTGTATTGTTTTAGATATTTATACCTGAATTCTATTATATTTCTGAACAAACTCTGCCAAACTTATTTTAGCATGATCAAAGCCAATTCAAAGACATTCAGTTTTTGATTTTGATCTGTCAGAGTAGGGATAATAAGATAACAGTTTAAGTAATAACTTCATTTATAAAGCATTGTTCGCATATATTTATTTGTAATCGATATGTACCAATTATGTTTACATATTTCACCAGTGGCTTGTCTAACTTTTTATATTATATCAATAAGTAAACTTCCTATCATGTACAAAATTTTTTCTATGGATAATTAAAGCACAGAAAATCTTGTTTGTAAAAAAAGAAATTTGAAATTTTGTACATGATTGTTAGTTTTTTTCACACGTACTATAGGTACATTATCAAATTATCTAAAATAGAATAGGAATTAAACTTGAAATAACTGAGAGCTGTTTCCTAAAACTAACACTCTTTTGATTGGCCCAAAATCAAAGCAAATTTTTGAGCAAAAAATATGTTTATTCGTTATAGTAACCAATATTGAATATGATTGTACTAAAAAATGATTGTAACAATTGGAATGATTTCGTATTGGGATAACTATCAGATCACTCATTTCATGATTACACAACCCGTCATTAGGAAGAAATGCTACCATTTCATGGAACATATAAGAATATGAAATAGTTAACTCCACCAATAGGAAAGAAAAATACATTTTAAACTATATCAACAGCTTGATTTTGACAATGAACAAAAATCATTCTGATTTTATCAATTATTCAATTCAATTGATTTTTATCTTAAAAATATACGAAATTCATTGAAGACATTTCAATCAGGAGACAGATTGAGTAATCCATATATTTAAATAATAATATAATGGTATATTTACAATCTAAAAGGCTTTTAATCACTTCTACTAAAATATACCTTGAAATCCCCCCTGTATTCATTTTAAATTTCAATGGAATAGACGAATGAATATTGTAAGAGAAATTGAAGACATTGTTCCGCAATAAATGTTACATTATTTTCAACATTGATTAGCTGATCAACTCAATTTTCTCTTGAACTAATTATATAATCCTTTTTAATATATGAAGTGGAAGATATGAGCAAAAATATAAAATAGATGCATCAAAAATCCATCGAAAATTTAATTGCAAGATCAAAAAATACAATAAAATATATTGAAGTCCAATTTTTTGATGACTATTCAAAAATTAAGATATGTTTAAGAGTCTGCATTTTTTATAGACATGAATAAAATCTTAATGAGGGGTGATCTAATAACAATATTTCATTCAGGATGTTTTGTTGGGATTTGGATCGGTTTAGTTGAAGAAAAATATCCATCTTCACAATATACCTTTTCACAGCAAATCCTAAAAAAATCTGAAATTCTGGACATGTAAGTTTCAGAGTTTTCACTCTAGATTGAAATTTACTCTAGAAGAAGAAAACAACGAATCCTTGGCTTTTCTAGACATGAATGTAATGGACACTAGAGACAACGTGATGAAAGTGGATTGGTCTGAAAAAAAAATCAGTCAGATATTCCTTAAATACATCTCTCTCACCATTATTTCCAATACAAAATAAACATCATGAGAAACTTGAAAAAACGAGCGCCCAAAATCTCAAACCCAGACTACCCGAAAAGGCATCTAGAACAAATCAAAAAATTCTTTTTAAAAAAAAATTACCCAATTCGATTATACGGTTTCGAGAATATTTTTTGCATTTCACTGATGTATTCGTTTCCAGTACCTAATGTTTGAACCATTGACAAAAGTTCTTTGTCAATGTTTGAACTATTCTCCCGTGATTGTTGTTTTCCTTGTATCTACAATATAGTATGTTTGTATATGTAAATTCTTTTTTAAATTTTGGTGAATTTTTTTTAATATTTCAATTTACTTACTAGTATGAAACTCATTGCTACAGAGTCTTGATGGTGGATTTATTGAAATCTGAGTCGTTCTCATGAAAAAAAAAATAGTTTTTCTTCGACTGAACTGATCCAAATCCTTACCGAACCTCCTGACTGAAACAATAATATTAGTACCTATTATTTCAAAGGAAAATTCTCGAAGTGTAATTTTTCATAGTATTTTCAAAATATATAGTATATCAGATGCTAATTTTCTTTTTTATATAAGGTGCTGAATGTTTGGGATTGAATTTGTTAAAATTGTTAAAAACGTTTGGCGGTAAACTAAGTGCAGTTATCAAATTCAACATAAAAAAAATTGGGATCCTAATGTATCGAATAAAATACAAATGAAATCAAAATGGAATTGATAGCTGAGTGAACTAGTATTTTTTATCTTCAGTTCTTTATAAATAGAATCATAATTTTTTTCCGACAGCTTATTTTGATTATATAAACGTAGAAAACAATGAAACATTCTACAATGTGGATAGAAAACTTAGGCCATATCATCACTAATCTTATATTGCTGTAGAATATTCACTAACAAATCAGAGAAAAAAGCGTAAAAACGATGAAAATATATAGTTTGCAGGCACGCTAGGTTATAACTTTCAGCAAATATTACTTTACTTTTATATATTCACGTTGTCCATGTGATTTAGTCAACGCAAAATATTTTAGCGCATTTTTATACATATAGGTAGGTACTGTTATCAGCTTTATTTATTTTGATGTAAGAAATTATCAATTTCTCACGTGATACATAAAAAATAGTTTTTTCCATTCATGCTATTCCAGTGGAGTTCGGATTCACTGTTCCTGAGAATAAATTAACCAAAACGAATTGGAGTTTGCCATGAATTATAGTCCTCGGGTCCGATATATGGAAAAAAAATTATTACCTCACCGTTGATACTTCGTATATGTGTTCTTCATGTCGAGTTGAACAGCATGCAATTTGCGGCAATTCTCGGTATCGGAGCGTTTTTTTTTAGGGCCCCCGCAAACTTTTGGGACTTTCGGACAACTAGAATGCTCCCAACAATTTGTACGACAATATTACTACTAAATTTTCCCTATTTTTATTAACCGATTCTCAAAAAATGAGGTGTGAGGTAATGACGTCATAAAATGTATTACCTCATATCTCAGTTTCCAGTATCATCAGTTAATGAAAATATGGAAAAAATATGGATACCAAGTATCAACGGTAAGGTAATCATTTTTTTTCTCGGTATCGGGCCCGAGGCCTACTAGCAAATAATTGAAAATATCAATTGAGTAACATCTAATCGCTATGGTTTTTATATCTAATCTGAAAACATAAACAGAAACATCATGAAAGTATCAGATTAGATGTATCTACTGATCAAAATAATCGAAATATAATGAGCAATTTTTGATATTCTTTTTCTTCATTCTTTTAGGTGTTTGTGTGTGTGGGTGTGTGTGTGCGTGCGTGGAATTGTTTCTTTATGGCTTTTGCGTCTTCTCTCTTGTTTTTCACGAACCGATCATTTCAAAATTCATGTCCCCTGTGCAACTTTGGATATCTACCTTGTTGAATATTTATAATTAACGACTGAACCAAGTTATAGTTTTCCATTTACTTCCTGCATCCTTCATCCTTGGAAAGGATATTATATTGAAAGATGTCATATAATGATTCCTAATCGAATTCTGTTTCTGTACTTAGTTTTTGCTTTTTTGTTTGACAGTTTTTTTATATACTGTTCCTTCTGTATTGTTAAAGAATCTCCCACGGTCAGTTTCTCAAAATTCAACCATACGTCAATTGTAATCACATCTCTTTTGCATATTTTCTTTGCTTTTTTTTTCACAGTATGTCCATCATTTCGACTTCTGGGGCACATTTTTATACCAATACGCCTCCTCCTGTATATAGTGGGTCGCATTAGTAGCTTTTGGTACTTGGACAAAGAAAATGAAAAAAAGACATGGTTTTGACCAACTGTAGTGACTCGCAAAATTGTCCAAATTTTTTGTATTTTGTATAAATGATCTTTTGTAAAACGATTCATTGTAACGAGTTCTACTTCTTGTTAAAAAAAACATGTATCACCTTTAAGTGTCCATCTCCTCTTTGATCATGGTAGTTTCGTTCTGACACACATAACGCATATTGGAAATTATACGAATATTTTTGGTAGCCGTTAAATATTACATAAATTACTTTTGATCAATATTGGGAATATGTTGAATTGGATCGAATTATATCTCGAAGAAGCCTTTAGAGTGGTTTCGAATAACTTTTCTGCCTCATTCTTCAATTTTCTTTTATCAATACTTGTGATTGTGCGGTTGGAGGTGAAACGTTTCTTGGACCTGTATTCACGAAGAAGAGAAATATTGAACCAGTATTGTCACTTCATGAATGGAACACATGAAATTTTTTATGTGTCACGGAGAGAAATTGATGAAACTTTGATTTATTTTGTCATTATGGTATTTTGCCAGACTACTTACACATATATCAGTTCAACTTCTAGTAGTAATGGCAATACAAATCAATCTAACAAATAGTTCATTCAATTCCAAATATAGTTACTAACATATTTTGTTCCAGTTCTGATCGGAAATCAAACATTCGATTCCATGGATGAAATATGGAACGAATGAAAAGATAGAAGTAGTAGGTGAGAAAATGAAAAGAAAAATATCATACCGATAACCCAACTAATGAGTTCGGTTTACTTCAGTATTTGGTGAATGTAGCTAGAAGAAACCTGAAATGAGAATCATCATATAAAATTTTCAGTTAGTGCTGCCCTGATATTAGGTCGTTAGGTAGATTTTGTAAACCCCTTGAATTTTTCCGTACCTTCCATTGATAAAAGCGAGTTTTCGACAAATCGTTTGAAAACATTTCTGATTAGTGAATTTTCAGAATATTGCAGTTCAGATGAAAGTCTTTTGAGCTCGCTATTCAACCACTAAATACGTAGAATATGACATGATGAACGTGGAGGCGACAAAAATAAACTTGAAATGTTTCAAAGCACAGCAAGTTTTGATTATTTACGTACCCTTTGTGCTTCTTATTGTGAGTTAAGTTTCATTGAATAGCACGATTTAGTCATGCTTCCTGATATATTTTGCCCTACAATTGAAAATTGTTGAAAAATCCTACCTACGTATTTTATGCAGTAAAGTTAGAAAAAACATTTTCCTGTGATAAATCTTCAAGTATCATATTAGTTGAATTTAAATTAATGAAAGAAAAGAACTAATGCGATGTAAAACAATAATTTTTTTCAACTATCCAATATTTTCTCAGAATTGTGTCTGAAGATGGTGTAATAATCGAAACTAATCACAAATTACCAAACGTTCAGTGGAAAATAGACAACATTATTTTGTTCCATTCTTAGTTTTGCTGTTAACCTTTATTCACACCCTGTCCTAGCCCACTATTCAATTCAACCTGTATATTTTATTGATACCATAGCTAATAAAAATTATAATGTTTTAGGTAAGGATATGACCTTAGAGTAGTTTTGGTGATTGTATCAACAAAAAATCATGCAGAATTAATCGAAAATTGTGAAGTTCTTACGAATTAATAGTTTTGGTTTTGGTTGAATTTCGGTTCTGTGTCACGCCTGAAAAAGGAAAATATAATATCTTGCTGGTGGTGAGATAAAACTACCAATAAGATAGCGATATACAAAAATGAATACACATCATATAGGCCTGCAATATCTAATTGAGAGCTGAAATACCAAATCGATACATTCGATTACCAACACAAAAATTTCAAACAACCAAAAAAGGTCTATTTTGGCATCAGTGGAAAGATCTACAGTGTGACCCATTTAATATGGAATATGAAATTAACTGATTTTTCAACTGATTGGAATGATTTTTTTTTCGTAAGGTAGACATTCAAAGAGTCCACTAGGACACCAAATTTCATGATCTCCATTTCCGGGGCCAACTAATCTTATTTTTCAAGGTCAAAAATTACTAGTGATTTTTTTAGAAAAAATCTGGCTCCACCAATTTCAGAAATTTTATTAAAATTTGGAATACACCACTGTCTTCAGGAGGTCTCAATATATCACTGGTGGAAATTTCATCAAAATTTGTTCATAAATAAGAAAATCATAAGATAATAAAATTTGAAAAATATGTTGATGAAATTTCAGGAAATGGTCATTTTACTTTATAATTTTTTATTTTTTCATTTATCAACAGATTTATGATGAATTTATAGTCAGTGATATTTCGAGTCCAGTGGTTTGGTGAAAATTTTGATAAAATTTTTGTAATTGAAGTGGTTGGTTGATAAAGTGCATATTTCTCAAATTTCATTCCTTTATAACTTTTTTATTGATTGACGCATTCCAACGTAATTTACATGTGAACCATTTGAAAATATTGCGAAATCTAATGGTGTAGTCAGATTTTTTCTGAAAAAGTCACCAGTTATTTTTTTAGATGTTTGACCTTGAAAAATAAGATTAGTTGGCCCTGGAAATAGAGATTTGTCCGTGTCCTAGTGGACTTTTCGAATGTCTTCCTAACGAAAAAAAAAAAAATCATTCCAATCGGTTGAAAAATGTAAGTTGGCTTCCATACATGTGCTTCCATTTTAAATGGTCACACTGTATATTCGATTAATGGCTTGTCAAATTATTCGTTTTGTCACTTATATAAATGTCACTTTTGACTTTTCAGTTATTAGCTGGAAATTAATGTGTTTTGATCAAGGTAAAAAGTGCTAGGATCGTGCATAAAACGCTGTACGTATCACAAACGTTAAGAACGACCGATCTCTGACAATAATTGGAGTCGTCCTCCAAACCATTGTCTTCGATCGGTAAACTGTGTTTACCGTTCTATATAAACTTTTTTCCACCGTACACGATATAGGTATGTAATAAATGTATGTCATTTCCTCCCCTTTTATCAATGTAACATAAAAATATTAATATCGATTTGTTAAAGCACAGAAAAAATCAAGAGATCTCTCTTTAGTAAACATCAGAACTGAAACCTACATTTTCTAATATACAACAATGAATTATTGTCCCAACTGTAAAGGACTAAGTACGATACCGCTGTGCGTCTGTTTATCACTACCTTTACTATCCTTCTTCTCCCCGTCACTACTCTCACTGTTCTCGTTTCTTTCTATAACAACACTCAAACAAGTTTCGATATTGTCGTTATGGACATTAGCTGCCTCCCTAGATTTCGTCAGCTTGGAACTAACTTCAGTATCTATAATCGTAATACTATCACTATCGTTACTCGAAACACTCTGGATATCGTACGTTAAGTCTAGAGCCTGCAATTCGATGATGGAGTCGTCGCGCGACATTTTGTTCGCCTCCTCGCTGAAACTGCTGGGTAACTGGATCTCAGGAATGGACATCTTGGCCGGCATTTGCGGCAGTTCTTTGAACTCAGACGTGCTGGTACTCGGCAGCGAGTGATTCGGCGGCACTATCGACACCTTCTTCTTGCTTTTGCTCAAGAGAGTCGTCTTGTCGACGTGAACAAAGTTCGAATCGTGCGTATCGCGAAATTTAGGTGCAAGAGGATACCTACTCGAGTTGTGCGGACAGGAGTTGCTTTTCAGTCTGGTCTTTTTCCGTTTTCTGAAACACGTCGACGGTACCGCGCACAGTAACACGCGGATTAGGCAACACAATAGGCCGCATGCTATGAGGGTAGGTCCTATTAGTCTCAGTTCTAAGGTTTTGAAACCCTTTTCGCCCGTCCCGACGAAGAAGATTACGCTTCCGATGGCTGTGGTTCCCAGGCCTACGTAGAGGAGGGCGTTGGCTGCTGCACTCTGGTGGTAAACGGCGAAAAAGTCCTCATCATCTGAACCTCCGCCATAAGTGGAATCGTGGATCTGAAAAAAGTAGTCATTTTAACAAAATTCAGCAACTGAATGCAATATTCGAGGTTAATATAACAAGAAATTTTGCAGCAATGAAAATAGTCTACAATTTATCAAGGTCGAGTTATATTTATGAAGATTATTTCTTTAATCCAATCCTTCATATCAGTCATATTCATAAAATAAAACAAAAGTAGCACCAGCTTTATAATTTATCGATTGAAATTGAAAACACAATTATTGTGTCATTTCCACAATGTGTAATTTGTGACAATTGTTGAAAAGGGGGACATTCTCCATGAAAATTGAAAAATGAAAAATATGATTTTTTTTGTAATATCTAACAGAAAACAACTACTTCCCCGGCTAAAGCCACGCTGGACATTGAACTACATCTGATAGATATTGTGAAAAATATCACTCACAGAAATCGTTCATTTCATTGAAGCAAGATTCGCATCTCTCGCATTTAATCCCCAATACATTTTGGTCGACGAAAATCTATTTCGCTTTGCCAATCTCATCAGGGAGATTGGCAGAATTGGAAAGCAGGCTCTTCAGAAGCAATTACACATCAGGGATGGAAATGGAAATATTTCTTCTGCGGTATCACTTTGAAAGTTATTTTTTGACATGAACCTGTCATGGGCATTGCATTGTTCCGCTTTTGACGAACTGGCAGTATTAACCGTAGAAGGTCCACATTTTTTCTGATTCCTCAATCTGGTTGAATAGAAGAAGTACTAGCGTGCCCAGTAATTTCAATGAGTTGCTGCTCTGGTACTCCGGATTTTGCCAGTTGCGAAACTGCAGTTGATCTGCAAGAATGGTTTGTAATTTTCAATTGGTTGGTATCTAAACCAATAGACTTTGCTCCCAATTTAGTCCATTTTGAAAGTTCGTTTTTCCCAATAGGCGAATTCTTGTACCACAATGAGTTTCTTTGTTGCCAGAATGGATTTGGAGTTTGGAACAAACGTGGACATGTGAAGCCTGGTCCTCTTTTTCTAATAAATTCCTTGAACAATCTAACTGGACAGCGCTGTGGATTTCGTTAATTTTTAGTAAGCCACTTGCTGTATGCGCATTTATGGTTTCCTCCTTGACAGATTTTTGTAAAAATTGGGTTTTATTCTATCCTACCTGAATCATTACCTTCATTCCAAATTCCAAATTTGCATGATATAGATTTTGAACCCTGTTCTATTCCTTACCTACTCTCAAAATTCCAAGTAAATCGATGTAGGACGAAGAACTCACGAGCCAAAACGCTTCATTTTCTGGGTTATTAATTAGTTCAAAATAAAAGGAAAAGACAGGATTTTGAGTTCGAACTTAGACAGAAAAAATCTTTATAGGCAACGAGTTTCAAATCTTTACTATTCCCTGGAAAAGTTGCTCTTAAGAAGGAAAAGGAATGACAGGTTAATTTTGATGGAACTGGTAACTTGGCCATGAGAATATGTATAAAAGAGAGATAGATCGCCCAGTGTGGATATTTAAATAATTGAGAGGGTCTATGAGCGAGTTATCACCAACCAAATAAATAGTCTTCTCTGAGGAAACGCTGCTGAAGACTATGTGATCGAAATTTGCGAGAAAATACATGCACGGTATTATAATCAATTCAACGTATTCTCCCTCATTAATTTTGAGGTAATATTGAAAAATGATTATCACAGAAGTTTTAGATTTTTCAATCATCTTTAACTTTTTCAGTACACCTTTTCCGATAGAATGCACAGTTCAGCCACAAATCGTGAAAAACTAATATACCACACTCAAAACGAATATTTAGCTACCCCTATCACCTTTCCGGAACTTTTACTGAGTCGTCTAGATTTTTCTCAATTTAACCTAAAAATTATTTAAAATAGGTTTACCTCCCTGGTAATACAATTATTTATTATATTTTTTAAATTTGTGTTGATTAATTTAGTGGCGTATCCGCCAAAATAGTGCAAAACATTCGCCAAAATAGTGCAAATATTCGCCAAAAGAAGTGTGTAGGTGGGAGAAAATTAATGATGTTCAGCTGGAAATAATGTTTTCATCATAATTTATCACACCCCTTATTTCTATATCTAATTCAAAAGTGCCTCCACCTACGAGTATACGTACAGTAGAGGGTAAGTAATTTTATATCTCACCTCCACACGTGTTTCGGTGAATTTCTGCTCTATTTTGGCGAATACGCCACCACATAATTAAAAAATCATTCCAGCAATGCATTTGTTGGAGAGTATTGTACAGTATCGGAAAGTTTTCATCTTGGGTATAGTGGTTTCATGAGAGCGTAAAGAATAGCTTGCTGTATGTTGAGAGAGCATTACAATTTCTCCTCTACTCGCTCGAGGAAGGGATATCGACGTGCATGCACTGTGTGCGGTGTGTCGCATTGCCACGTGGTCTGTTGTTTATGTGGTATTATCGGGGGTAATATCACGAGTGGTCGCAATACTATCGATAATTCTGTCAGAAATCAACGAGATCAAATTGCTTGGTAACACCACTCGTCCCTACGGGACTCGTGGTGTTACCTCATAGCAATTTGATCGAGTTAAAGATTTCTGACTGAATTATCTATTGTATTGTGAGCACGAGTCGTATTTATTGAGATAATTTCACGAACCAACCAAGTCATTATTTGAAATTTGATCGAGTAAACAAAGTGAATTCTTCAATAGTTGCAACTAATGAATAATAAACATGAAGTCTGTCAACCTGACGTTTATGTCATATTAGATTACAAGATGTATCATTGCTGTATATATTTGTGGTTGACTTGACGACGTGGTCTTTCCGGATCGGAAAGAAAGGAAGCGAAAGGAAGCGTGTACTTTCTCGAAATCCCATTCTGTTTGGTCCTCATATCGCAGGAGACGCGACTTTCATATAGTGAGTGAAATTGTCATATCATTGCGTTCCTTGTTGCTCGCGTAGATTTCTGTCTATACCCTAGATGAAAAGTTTCCGATACTGTAGATTTGGCATCATTAGTAATGACGGGCGAATTGGGTTACCAACGTTCAGGTAGGAGACCGCCATATTCAGTGAAACAATCTGGAGACGCTTAGTTTTGGCGAAGGCAATTCATGATTTTGGGCGAAATCAGTGGAAAGACAGACAGAGCCTGGATTCGACTTAAATTACAAGGAGAAAGGTCGGTCGATATTTGAGAAGCTTCCGATCAGAATTAAGTTAAAATGATCATAATGAATTTAGGACGTCAGTATTAAATAGTTATAGATTGTGGGGGTTGAAACAAAAGGTACGAGCTTCAATAATACAAAAAAATTAAAATATATTTCTTTGTTTTTTGTTGTACTTTGTCCACTATTTTATGAAATCCCTTTAGGTACATTTGTTTGGTAGGCACTGGTTTTACTCCAGGCCACAGCGAGTCTGTCCGCTAGCAGTGTTCCACTTGGGTTTGCGCAGTCTGTAGACAAAAATACTTTTTTTTCGACAAAAATGTATTCTTTAATTTCGTTTCATTTTATCATCTTCTACTTCCTACTTCATTCATCTCTCCAACCCTGTATAACTTATTTATGGGCATAAAAGTAATTTTTTTCAATATTTTTAAATTTTTCTAACTTTTTGCTTTCAAAAATATATCACATTAAACTACAGGTAGTGACACCATACCACAAGAAAAATCAAGAAGAATTTTGTTTTTATCAAAATTTATATTTCCTTTGATAGGCTGCACCCTTATGGCAACCCTTAGAAGACTTCGAGAGACTTAGCAACTAACGATGATGGACCGGATCAGAACACGGTACTCTCTTTCATCACTAAAAGTTACAGATAAATTCGATTGGATGTGTTGTGTGAACTTGCTGGCGTCGACTCCATTCCGTCGTACTTTAAGTTCCGATAGCAGTCTCTCCCTCCAATAAAAGATCTTTCTAGCAGAAACGGAATTGATTTTCCCGAACTTATAGATGGAATTGTGACAACCTTTGATGAAATTTCATTATCAATATAATTCACTGCATAGCAGTTTTGAATCCAATTATATTTTAGGCTTTAGAAACACAAAACTGGTTTTAAATCAAAAGCTTTCAGCATTTCAATCCAAATGCAAGATGCAATATTATTATATCTTTGAGCATCAGTTCTGAGATTAAATTATGCACCGATCTGTGTTAAATTTGCGAATTTATAAATGCCCTCAGAACGAGCTTGGTTGCAGCCTGATAACGATTCAGCTAACGATCTTAAAACCAATCCACAAGTTCCTGTCAATTCCGAGAAGCCACGACGTCAAAATCATAAACCTCATTATGAGATAAAAATCCATTATGAACGGGGTTGAACGGATATCGACATCTCTTCTCCAACTCGAGGCAAACTCGTTAACATCGTTGATGACGTTTTCTGAAACGTTTATACACCTACATTCACCGACAGATTAAATTTCGGTCGTTTAGTCTCTATATTTTGCTGTTGAGTCCTGAAGTTAGGCTTTCAACTTGTACCGTAACTCGTATAAAGTTGTTTAGTTCGTTAGAAAACTCAACAAAATCCTCACTTCATTTCAAGACTAAAAGATCCAATGAACCTATACCCGAAGATGATTATTAGTCGATATACAGGGTGTTGAAAGTGACAAAAAAAGTATGTTTTCCAAAATGACTCTGTTTCAAATTTTAATGCGAATCGTGCGTTTGTAACTCTAAACAGAAGGGCACGGCAGGTGGGTACCCCTATTCGCCCCTCCCCAACTCAAGTACAAGTCGGATGGCCTTTTTTTTTTGTTGCACAGTTCGGATTTCCGCTTCTGCTCTCTAGTTTTTCAAATTTTTCAGACAATTCCTATTCCTACGGCTCGTGGTTCATCATCATATGTTAGAGTTGTAACTGGGGGGTACCGTTTTTCTGTACCGCTGAGCAAATGATATCGACATTTATTTTCTATCAATTTCAATACTTTTGTACCAACTTCACGCAATATTCGATGCCCATTCCATGTTATTGCTGTTTGAAAATCATTACATTGGATTAGTTTGGAAAGTTGATAAAATCTGTGTGACATGACCACCCTCAGCGAAACGAACTCAAATTATTTGCTTATAACGATGCACATTTCAAAATTTTTAATTCATACAATAGTTGAAACTTTTCTTGTAAGTCCAAAATCTTCATGTTTTTTGACGTTCTCATGTTAGCTCTTGTCGAGGGCATCGAGGATCTATTTGTCCTTGAATGAAGCAGTCATAATGATCTACCAATTTCCAGCCAATCAATTGCAATAAGCACTTGCAATAGAGCACTGTCAGTGACAAACAAACCAAACTGAACAAAAACAAACCCATTGAACCCATTTTCCATAAGGCTACGTATGTCTGTAAAGTTTATGAAAATCGCAATTATCCACTAACACCCACAAAAAACGAATTTTCATTTCATCAAATGTCACATGCTTTGTTTGTCCCCCCATGACCGCCATGTTGTGACGTCAGCTAACAGTGCTCTATTGTGCCCTCTTGGAGGAACATTGCACAAATTGATGTCAGATGAAACATTCAGTATCAGTAGGGGGAAGTAGTTGTTTTCTGACAGATATTTGCCTCAAATTTTCCACTTGGTGGGATAGTGTAGAGAGAACGGGAATTCGACTTAGTCGAAATTTTTTGTTTCTTTTATTTGAAACTCTTCGGCACACTTTTCGGACTTTGTCTGAATTCATGCCTTTACTGTCTGTACTACCAAGGAGTGCTTTTTGTTTTTGGGTTTTGAGTGTCATCGTTCATTGGGTGGGCCAGGATAACTTCAATTTTGTTCGACCTATCAATGATGAGTGGGAAACCAACAGTGAACATGCCATGTCTGCAGGTGGTCATTCCCAGCCAATGGGGGATAATATTCGATTATTCATTCATTTACAATGTTTATTTCCACAAACCGTCCTAGAGGGTCTAATTTGACTGGCCTACTAAGCTACAAATGAATAATAATTTATCTTGAAGGAAAAGCAAGTCTGGCTCTGGATAATGTGCTAACAGATTTGAACAGAGCCTTTAAAATATATTTCAGCTGCGTATAAAAAGTTGAATGCCATATATCTTCGGATGGAAATGACATAACTTCTCACATCGAAGCTCTGAAATCGAACAGCAATAATACCTTTTTCTGAAAGTCATCTTGCGCTCTACACTCTCTGAAGCAAGAATATGATGAATATAGAGTATCACAGTGTATCTTGGATTCCGTAAACTTGAATTAAAGTAGGAAAAGCTATTTTGAATTCCATGTTTGTAAATTGAAGAATTTGCAGGTTGTCTCTTATGGATATACGTGTTCTACGACTTTGACAACCCGACTCAATAAAAGAATTATTTACAAAATAATGTTTCTGAATGATTCTGCGTTTTGCAGAACTTTTTGGCTAAAATTTCTATCTTAATGCATATCATATCATTCTTCTGCACTTATGATGTGATCTTGTCAATTAATATGCGTGAAATAGGCTGATACATTTATGATGTTGTCTTCTTTTGACGTTCAAAGCTTCTGTGTTTTGCTTTTAGTTTTGACCCATTACTGATGATATTAATTTGTAACCGTAAGTAAAACCAAAAAACTTGGTCACAAGAAACTATTGCGTTTGAAGTTTTACAGAAGAGATCTTACCCTGTTTCTTTTCATCCATCGATGATGAGCTTCTGTCTGCTTGATGCGGTGTTGCCGCGCTTCCTCGGAGAGTGAACAGCGCCTTCCTCGTTCTCTTTCCTGCCATGCTGCTCGACCTTGAGAGCACTGCGAAAAAAATTAAGACAAGTCAATTATAAGGAACCTCTTTTTCTGATCAAGATCTAGAAAATACCGGAAAAATGATAATCCTGAATAATTTCTTTACGCTGATTTCAATTAATCAGAAATCTTATAATCGATGCAAAATTTGAAATATAGTGTCTACTCTTCACCGAAACTTTTTTCATATCCTCGACGTATCAACAATGTTTTTATGAAGTTCAAACGCTAGATGTCAAATTATCGAATTATCACAATATCCTCAATTTTACATCATGTGAAATAATAAATATTTCACATGTGGAATTTAACGTACTTGACGAAATGCCATAATTTCGTAACATGGAAATAAATTATGAATAATCCAGCCTTTCGCCAATTTCATATACTATAGAAGTTTTGTCGGCAAGCATCGAACAGAAAATAATTCAACAGCTCCATGAATCACTTCTGCCCAACACCTTCAAGAATATACTTTGCAACACTTCTTGTAACAACTAGCAAATAGCAATCAAAAACAGGTGACTACATAGTTTCACGGTGCTGCTGATCATCAGGGCAGATCCGGTCAGGACGGAGAGCCATTCCTTTTTTTTTTCTTTGGTGTGTTGGCATCGAATACTATGGTCATTAGCCACGTGTTCGGGATAAGCATTGTTACTAACTCCATACGCCACCTTAGGAGCGGCACTGTTAATTATAACCGCAACAGTGAATCGTGGAGGATTATCTCCAGCCAGCATCAAGATTCAATCATTCAGATTTTTATATCTGAAACTGAAAAAATCTTGCTCTGCCTGGGGATCGAGCCAGCGACCTTTCGATCACGAAGCCCCGGCGCTACCACTATTGGCGCAGTCCCGCCACTGCTCTTATCCGTCAACTTGTAATTGAATACCATTTGTTTATTTATCAGGTGGTCCTTCGATAACTCCAGTACCCACTTAGAAAATGGACAACAGAGCCATCTATTGGAAACTTTGTTGTAGGTATTGCATAATAACCTTATTCTCCAACTAACTGAAGAACGTGGAGAAGAAGTACTTATTGGTAAGAATGAATGCTTAGTAACATTTGTTCAGACACATAAAATAGCGGTTGGCCACGAGAACTTATAACTTTTGAGTTGTTTGAGATGGAATTTTGAAATCTGTTGGGTTCATATAACATCTTATTCCGCATCAACTGATATCATATTGCCTTTTGAGTTACATCTGGTTTCACCGCAAATGTCATCATCTTTTGATTTTCAAATGGAACATCCTGGATGTATCGGATTCAGATGATTATTTCAAGTACAATAGTGAAATATCTGGATGGAAAAGTGAATTTTTAATTCATTTTTTGAACTCGTACCTAGGTGGCTGTAACTGCGATGAAATGTTTTTGTTTCAGTTCATAACACGCAAAAAATTCAGATCATACTACTATACAACTATATTGCCTGTAGTCGGCTTTGAAGTTATCGGGTTTCTTAGCTATATACAGAAGATACTGGGGTAGTAAGACTCATTTATCATCTCAACAATTCAATTACTCAGCTCGAATTCAATGCAAAAATACTCCGCGTACTTCACTTCAATTCAAAACTCAACTCATCTCGTCCTTGTCCGTCTGCTCGAATTTCCTACCTTATATTTTGAATCATCGGGAACTCGTATTGCTTCTAATATAGTCTTTGTGCCCAATATCAGGGAAAATATATGATTATCTAAATTTTGAGACTTTGAATATTTGTTCTTCATGTCGACAACATACCATTTGAGAAAAATCTCGGGATCAGGGCGTTTTTAAGGACTTCCGCAAACTTTTAGGACTGCCTGTCAACTAGAACGCATTAAAAATTTTGTCTGAAAAAGTATAAATTGAAGGAATCCACACGTTTCTATGTAAAATGACTTTTGAAATTTAGATACGTTCTAGATCCTTTCATATTCATTACGAAGTCCAATTCACAGATCGATCCTATGACCAGTTTTTTGTCTACAGTGCTTGATTGCAGTGCCGCCAAAGTCGCAATAACAGACGTATCCTCTGAGGAAAATAAGCTTCATTTGAGTCGTGGTGAATCCGAATATTGCCGCTAAATTACTCAAAACGACAGATATAAATTGTCACGCGACCTTTGTCGAAGCGATCAATTCAGAGCACCATGGAGTGGATAGCACAGGAATTTTCATTAAAAAGAGTGCACACACAAATTCTTTGGCGTTCATTGTTGAGCGACCGCCCTTGTTCTATGCGAAGACTCTCAAGGTTGAGGACGAATTGTTGGAGATTCATTAGGGACAAATGGTGCGTGTACGAAAAATGCCATTATTAAAGGCCTATTCGAATATACTTGGGTTACGTTATTCTCCGTGAAACAAATTCTTCATCCAAGTGAAACTGACAATTTCTTTTACTATATTCAACCATCTAGCTCTACAGAGCGAGTCGTTATCATGGATTAGGTTAATAACTATATTAATAAGATAATGAAACCGAATGGTAAGTGCTTCACTAAACCACGGGCGCCATCTGAACTCCAGCCACTCAACCAAAGCAATACCCAAAACTTGCGTGATTATTTTAACCACCAATAGAGAAACAAGATTTCCTCGCTACCAGGACGATGCTTATTGCCATAATCCTATACAATACGAACAATTGGGTCGAAAATCCATCAGAAAACAACTACTTTCCTGGCTAATACCACGACAAACGTTGAATTACAGCTAATGAATTTCCGTGCAGAGTTTCAAGAGAGGGCAAGAACCCAGACATCGATCTATAGGTGGTCCAAATGTTTCATGAGCATTTCTCAAAAACCTGTATTACAATTGATTATACTTGCATTTCTTCGTCATCTGCGCTCTGAAATATATAAAACTCAAGAGTCCCATCTTGAAAATAAGTGACCAAGTCTTCAAAAATAATACAATCAAAGCGTCATATTGTGCAGTTTACTTACCAAAGGTGGAAACCGTGGAAAAGGCCCTATTTCTCTAGTAGCAACGTGGCTCGGCAAATCTGAACGTCCTCTTCGAAATTTCTTTCGTCGAAGGCGCTGTTTCTCTCGAATGAGTAGGGCGGCTTGCATACCGGCTGCCGCAGCTGTGCTCATGCAGTGAAAAAGACGCCAGAATGTCTCATCGTGCGTCAGACAAGCACCGCTAGAACTCAATGGCCTTTGATCTCATTTCTGGTGCCAGTTCACAAAAGCAATTTTTGAAACAGCAGCTCAGAGTTGTTGATCTTCCTTGGCGGACTGAATAACCTAGCAAGGCTCTTATGGTGTGTTGTTTTCCTGTTTGGTTCGAAATATCTTCAGCACTCGAAGAAGACTTAAATATTTTCAGGTTGCATTCTGCTGTTTGATCACTTTTGATTCTCGACACTTTTTTGAAGAGCATTTTTTGATTACAGACAGTACAGACCGGAGATTTCAGAACGAAAATAGAGGTGTATATTTATAAAAATATCGTGTATAACATAAGTTTGTAAATAGATATATTTCTTGCAGATATAAAGAGTATACGTGAAGCTGTAGAGGATTTGTTTGATAAGCGGCAATTTCGAAAAATAGTGTAAGGCGAAGCTATGGTTAATATATTTTGATATGTTTTATCTTCGACTGTGGCCCCTTAGTTTCACTCCTTCAGCCTGAATTCCTTTTGTGATCCGATTCTTCGCGGTTGCTCCAAAGGCTTCAGAATTTTATCCTGGGTCGAATCTGTTTCTGATCACTTTCATTTTATTCACTGGAAAGTCACTATATTATCATTTTCAGGCACATTGTTTCTACTGAAATTGTATGTAAGATGGTCGTATGATAGGAGTAGTATTTCCATTTCTGATACATTGAATTACGTATTTTGGCGAACGTTTTTGATGAATAGAAATAAAGGATAATGGATTGCTTGGATTAAGGGGCCCATTTAATATGTGATATTTTCTAAAATTCATCATTATTGACTAAAAATCACACTTCCAGTTTACCTGACAGTGATAAATAAATAAAATAAAACCACTATTGGTTGTATTTTAATCTTAGAAATTGTATCAGTTTTCCCAACCTAAGCAGAAGGATAAATATTTTTATCATTCACATCCTACATGAACAGACCACATGAGTTTTGCAGAAAGAACAGACTTCCGGAGTAGTGGAATATAAAATAAATCAGGAAATATTTGAAGCATCCTGAATTATTTGATATGACCACTTACAGAAAACTATCAAAGACGAAGTGAAAGACACAGTGAAATTTTTAAATCTGTACACGAAAAATACCTTTTGTGAGTGTAGGGAAGCGTCGGCTCTGGATGAACACACGTGGGAGGGCAGCTGGTTATTTGAAATGAAATTTTAGTAGCATACCTCCCAATGAGGTTACAGAATAAATGATTTTTGAAGGACACAAAGCATCACATGAAAAAAAGTTAATAATATCGGTGTCGAACGAACTTTCCGTATACGCGAAAACAATGTTCTTCTTAGCACAAATCACATTCGATCCAAGATATTGATGCCGTTCGAACGATTGATTGATAAAAATTGTACTGACAAACCTGGGTCCGATAAAAAACACAGTTTGAGTGATTCCCTGAAAGCTTCTTGATTCGTCCGTTTTGTAACCACTTATGACAAAAAAATCCAATTCGCTTCACGCAGAGGAAAATTAAATATTGATCAATACTGCATGAAGATGAATAATAATGATTTAGAATTCTTCGAATTCAAGAACCAAGGCACGGTAGTGTCGAAAACTCATTTAGAATGAGAAGCGTGACAATTCTCAGCCCGATAGGAAATGGAATTGGTTTCCTTTGGAGTTGAGTAGTAAATAACAAAAAAAGTATAGGGATGTAGTTGGTTTATTATAATTATTATCACTCGACCTGACCTGACCTGACAATATCGAATGATTTTTAATTTTTGACATTTAATAAAAGTCTGACAGTCAGGTGAATTTTGATTTTTACAACTGAGCATGAATTATTTGTAGCGAAAGACGGCCAAAAACAGATTCGCTGTCAATACTGTAGAAAATCGGGACATAGTAAAGATCATTGTTGGAAACTTTCAAGTGAAAAATACAAAGATGCTGAGAAGCCCGAGTCTAGTACACACGTTCAAAGAATTATAAGGAAGTAAAATATTCCTAGTAAACGTCATCCCAAAACTCCCAAAAAAAAACCACATCATCTAGTAGTGTATCTAGCAACGTGGGTTCTCCATTGTCGTGCTGCGGGTGTGGTGAGCCTGGTTATATTCGTTCGAATTGTCCAATATGTACTGCATTCGAAAGCTCGACTATGGAGATTTAAAAAACACAAATAATTGAATTATTAGCAATAACATATAAACTGTTGGTAACCTCAGATTGGTAATTTCATGTAGAATGCTAAGAAAAAGTAATATACATGATCTTCCTGCGCCACGGCTAATAATAATAATAGCAGTCCTCTACCCGCATAGGCCATGCCTTTGGGTACACTCTACGAGTGTTTATGAGGGAGTATTATTATTATTATTCCTTTTCAAAACGAAAATAAATGTGACATATGAAGCACCTTGTATGAACAAACATGATGATCAGAACAATACACGCTACTTTGGCGTTCTCTACTTCTCGCATTGTGGCTGAAAAAATAAATTACTGCAAAGTAGAGAACGGAGGGACCATTTCAATAACAAAAAAATAAACTAGTTGTTCCATTTCAAAAATAATTTTTTTTGGTTGATAACGAAAACTGCAACACCCTGTGCATCTGGAACTATTTTGAAAATGTGGCCTTTCTGGTGCCGCATAACTTCTATCATTGCTTGAATAGTTTTATATAATACGTTTTCGGTATTAATTCAATAATCGAATTCATCCATCCAATATCCAGATCACTCTCTTGGGAGCTTCTTTTGTAACAAATCGCTACTAATCCTTCTCTTGCCAATTTTATCGAGCGTTCGTGTACATAAGAGAAACCGGAACCAGGATATTAAATTCTTAAGTAACCTACCCGTTCCCTAACAATTAATTACCGACCTTTAATCTCAGGAGTGACTGACAAACCTAGGTCCGATAAACAAACACAGTTTGTGAGTGAATCCCTGAAAGCTTATTGATTCGTTCGTTCGAAAAATCCAGTTCGCGTTTCGCAGATGGAAATTAAGTAATGATCAATACTGTATGAAGGCGAACGATAATAATATAGAATTATATTCACGAACCAAGGCACGTTAGTGTCGAAAACTCATTTAGAATTAGAAACGTGACAATAGTCCGCTAGATAGGAAATGGAATTCGTTTCCTGATTATAGGTAGGAAGCTCTCGTTCATGTGAAAATTGAGAAGCAAATAGAAAAAAAAAGTGAAGTATGTAGTCAGTTTATTGATGTTATTGTTATTAGTGGAACAAATGACATATTACGGCTAGACCCATTATTTACATTTCGAGCTGCGGACACATTCTAAGCACAATTTTTATTGTCACTTGGTTCTCGGAACAAAGTTGCCAGTCAACTCAAAAGTCGCAAAGCTGTTTCTGCTCAATTATCTGCTTATATACAATACACAGTGTGCGCGTAAAATATGGAAACAATTAATTTTTTCTGAATATGAAGATATTTCAAAGAAATCCGCGGAAAGGTCGATTATCTTTTCCGATGCGTTAAATTTTGAACCCCTTCCCAAAATATATAGGGTTATCCGCCTTTGAGTAAAAATAACTTTAGTGATATTTTTAAATGGGACACCCAGTATAATTTTCTATATTTGTTTAGGGATCGTCATTATGAATCCAGTCAAACGGCTGCGGAGATATTAGAAAAAACTTCCCCGTATGTCTTATGAGTATGACTGAGACTCCACACAATTCGGAAGATTGAAAGTCTTTGTCGCACTCATTGGGCATATGGAGAAGGTTTTTGCCCATATCTCCGCAGCCGTTTGAGATAATCCCATCAAACCTGGTATCATTGGATTTGTAAGGGCGATTTCTAACCAAATATAGAAAAATATACTGCAAGATTTTTGAGAATGTGTGGCAAACTGTTTTTGTACCATGTACATCACGGGTCGATTTTAGATATATCGTTTGAAAGAGTCACAAACGTACATTATTTGACCAAAATTTAATTTTAATGGGACTTGGCACAACTTTATAATTTCACCTAGTATGAGTGCCGAATTTTGGAAAATAAGCTGTCATGTTGAAAATATCGAAAATCGTCAATTCTTTCGAAAAAAAGATTTACTTAAAGTACCTTTCATTTCTCATGTAGAAACCGAAAAACTGATAGAAAATACAGGTTGCTTTTTAGAAAAACAAAGTTGGGACCCGTCCAGAAAAAACTGAACACCCCGTCTAAGTGCTATCATTTTCATTCTGTAGAGCTCAGAAAGTAGTATAATTTTGCTGATAAAATCGTCCATTTATCTATTACCATAATGAAGATATGAAAGACTGCACCCTTGTTGCAGGACCCTATATACTTACTCTTTTAGTTTTTCCATGAAAAAATTTCAAACTACTGGGCTTAGAGTGCTTTCCTTGAGACGCCAATTTTCCTGTCGCCAGTTATAATGGATATTTCTGTTCATAATTTGAGAACCTACTTTCGTCACATCATAAAATTTTATCATCATGCTGAAAATATCTCACTAGCTACAAATTACTTTCTTTTATTGTAATCTATCATGAGTTTGCAAACGCATACAACATGCAATGCAGGTGTACAAATAGTATTATTCAATTTCTCATCAATAGAAAATCTTATAATTTCATATTCAATGTGCATACATTCATCTTCCGGATCTGCACTTGAATTTGACTGTAATTTTTTTAAGACTTCCCAATTTCCCGCAAAAAGTTCAATACAATAGCTAATTCGTTGGTGAGTATCTAATAGAAAACAACTACTGCCCCTTACGACCGTTGACTTATATCTCTTTGATACTTGGCAAAGTTTTCTGCAAGAACAACTCTGCAACGTGCAGCCTACGTGCCGGTACTTGGCAATTATCAGCGGAGACTAGTTTCCAGAAAGTCTGTGCAGAACCTACTCATTCATCACCTCAGAACTGAACACCTAACAGGTGATAGTCAACTGAACTGTCGTATCTGTGCCAAAAAAATCGACAGCCATAAATAAGTAACGAGTCAGTGCCGGATTTAGGGAGGGGCTATGGGACTACCAGCCCCCGGCGGTGAATATTAAGTGGCAGTGAAGCAAGCAGCAATATACTCGTCGCCGACGAGGCGACAAGTTATATTGCTTCTTGATTTTTATATGCCGCCTCTTAACAAAAGGACTAGGTTGGGATACTGTTTTTGTGAAAATCATAACATTCAATAAGCAAGCGCCAGGGGTGCAATGTGGACGATACAATACAAAAGCGGCTGCGGTACATACTGTGGTACTTTGAAACTGACAATTGAAATTTATTATTTGGCGGCGGAGCGGCAGCATCGTAATAGCCCCCGGCGTAAGTGAGTATAAGTCCGGCACCAAAGACAGAACGGTCTGGTACACAATTGATGATAGTTACGTGAATGAAATATCTTCTATCGAACTGGACTTTTTGGAGCTTCTGGAGACACCATTCATCCTATTTCACCGTGTAGCAGATATTCACAATCCGACAGACCTCTTTAGAAGTTTTAAACCAATAAATTATAACTCTTCAGATGATGTGGTGTTGTAGGTTTTCCATGTTTTTCTGTAGCTGTAAAAGCGAATGCGCCACTGAATCCACTTAAGACGCCCTAGAGAGCAGATTGATAATTTTTATGTTTTTACTTTATTATTGTTGTTATCCGTATTTTATTATTGTTGTATAAAATTGCATTAAATGTATGTGTACCCATCAAGCGTACAGGGTCTTTCATTTGAAAAACATGTTTGGGTTGGTGAAATTTGGCTACGAGGCAAATAGCCTCTAGGATTCATATAAAATTTCAACTGGTTGATATCTGAAAGTCTGAAAAATTCGACAATTTTGGGGGGTTAATTGAAATTAATTTTCATCTCGAAAACTGTCACATACAGGTATAGTAATAGTAGTTTACCTAACAAGTGCGGAAAGTGATACTTTTCCGCACGACACGTTAGCGGAGTTCGGCCATCTGCAATCGCGTGCGGAAAAGACACTTCACGCTCGTGTTAGATACACTATTTTTTCTACTAGTGGAAAAAACACCCAAAAGTTAACATGAAGAACATTTATTATTAAATATATATTAAACTATACAACCATACTTGGTAAGCTTTCTATTTTAACCTTCTTCGACGCAATATTTAAATGTCAGTATAATCCGCAAAAACTAAACAATCTACTTTTCCGCACTAAAATGTTTTTTCCGCACTAAAAAGAGTGCAGAAAAGTAACTCTTTCAAAACTAAAAAGAGTGCGAAAAAGTGACTCTTTCAAACCTAAAATGAGTGCGGAAAAGTGGAGTTTTCCGCACGCTAGTAGAAAAAATATTAAATGAAGTTGTTGAGAAAGATAGGTATACTAAAAATGATATACTTAATATACACAGTGTTCCATTGAAAATATTTAAGTTGCTACTATACTTTCCAGTGTATGCGGCAACGCCGTATTGTTCATAATAGTTTCATGGGTAGATTATGACTACTTATTTTACACTCCCAATCAAATTTTTTGAAGCGGTCCGTAGGCCAGTTCTCCAGATTGTGCAAAAACCCAGTATATAAGGTGAATATATTTCTCTGGGCTATTTTTCGAACGACCTTTTACAACCGCATTCCACACCATCCAATTAAGGTGAAAATAACGTAGTCATTATGCGTTTACTAAAAGGTCACAATGGTTTTTTCGCCAAATGTCATTGGGCCACTGCGAGGTTTGATGAATTGCTTTTACAAAAATAATTCGTTATATGGCATTTCATGAATACACTAGAAAGATTTATGTGCTCGCCGTTTCACATAAAAATTGGAATTTCATATAATAATCACCGAAAACTCATTACAAACATGCAAGTCATATTCAGTTATTTTCTGAGGTGAATAAAAGCGTGGAGCTTTCGTGGAACACCAAAATATTTAACATTTAAAGTGGCTTAGAATTTATGACCGCTGAATATGTACTCGAACTGGGTTGACATACATAAATTTTTACAAATCAATTGAGCATTCGAGCCACGAGGCTTATATATGAAAATGAGTTTTTTTGGCATAAAGCTCGATTACAGAAGAGAAAAGAGTTGATCGAATATATTTTTTTCAACTGTTCGTAACAACAACAAAAAATCATTAAAAAACCACAAGCAGAACAGCATTTTCACTAAATAAATTCAAACAGTAGAATCGTTTCTGCATTATAATGGCGAAGAAATATATCCTCGCAAATTGATATAATGGAAGATGAAAGGGTAATATTCGTTGAAGTATACTTCGTAAATAAGGTTTTTTATTGAAGTATGACTCGTATTTTGAGCAATTTCCTACCGATTTTAAAAGGTGAAAATTTGTACATACATTACTATGATACAATAGAAAATAATAGCGAAAAAATAAACACTCGCAAATTGACACACCGGAAGATTTGAAGGTAAATACGGTTTTTTATTGATCTGAGGTAAATACCCTTGAAGTATGACTCGTATTTTGAGCAATTTCCCACCGATTTTAAAAGGTGAAAATTTGTAAATACATTACTATGATACCATAGAAAATAATAGCGAAATAATAAACATTCGTAAATTGACATAACGGAAGATTTGAAGGTAAATACGGTTTTTTATTGATCTGAGGTAAATACTCTTAAAGTATGACTCGTATTTCAAGCAATTTCCTACCAATTCAAAAACGTGAAAATTTCTGAATACATTACTATGATACCGTACAAAATGAAAGCGAAAAAATAAACACTCGCAAATTGATATAACGGGAGATATGAGGGTAAATACGGTTTTTTATTGATCTGAGGTAAA
Organism: Chrysolina haemoptera; assembly: GCA_958298965.1. NCBI lineage: Eukaryota > Metazoa > Arthropoda > Insecta > Coleoptera > Chrysomelidae > Chrysolina > Chrysolina haemoptera. The sequence goes on along the minus strand of OY282595.1, from coordinate 9,414,299 downwards.
TACCCTTAAACTATGACTAGCACCATTTTGTATTTTGTGTCATTATATACTACTGTATCTAGGGCCTAGGTCTGTTGGATGTATTATGTATAAAGTAAAAATAATATAAACTCATAATTTCACCGCCAGCGGACAGCATCGAAAGGCGGGACATTGGTAAAAACAATATACCAAACACCAATCATCCGGTATAAACTCGCAGGAAACTTGCTTCCTTCTCAGAACGGAGAGAAATTATTATACATTTATGCAATTTCTATATGTATGTATCAAAACTTTACGGTAAGGATTGGAGAAGTTTAGGAATAGCATCAAATTTCCCTTAGGGCAGATATGGCGGTGGATGCTGCATAGGAAAAGTCGGAAGCTGGAGTTAAATAGCGGCCCTTTCCGGTAGGCTATACTTTAACAAAATTTGTTATATTCAGAAGACTGAAATCGACTATTTCATCAACATATGGTTGCACCTATAAAATTACATGATAGAGGTCACATGATAGGCAGGATCCGAAGAGAGGTCAAAATTCACCCATCTGCTTACCAGATGAGATATACTTTTTGGATATATTTTAAATTCAATTTAATAAAACATATAGACAGGATTCGTGTACGAGTTAATAAGTTTATTTTAAACATTCAAGGAAAAGTGCAATAACTGATCAACGCCGTAACCGATTTTCAAAAACTAAATATGAAGTGATATCAGAATTTAACGTAGAATCTGAATATGAATTGACAAATGAACAGTTTATTGTTACAGCCAAATGCATAGAAAAAAACAACCAATAATACAATCTTGCAGAAGTTGATAAGGATCTCATGAGAACATTACCGAACTCTTCGGGATAAACCTTTTTTTGTTTCTTTCGAAGAATGATGTTCAGATGATTTACATATTATTTAATGTTCAGTGACCCTTCTGATTAACCTAATTTTAGTGTTGTGGTGAGATAAAAACAACTGGAATCACGATTCAGGGTACTACAATGGAACTACCAACAATTTGAAGACATGAATATTTTAACCGATTCAGTTTCAAAGTTTGAGGAGAGAGAAAGAATGATTTGAAAACCTTCATTTTCCAGATCGTTCTCTTGACAATCACTTGAATGTATATCACACATTACACAGGCGCACATCACCTTGTGGACGATATTGCATCTAGTATTGCTTTGAAATGGCTGGATAAAATATTTGGGAAATAATCTGATGAAATAAAACTTGACCATCGTTTACAGATTCAAATAATTTTTCATTGCCTCTTGAAAATTTCCGCTTTAGCGCGTTCACCTATAAAAAATTCAAACTTTATTTCCAGGAAACCCTCGAGCTGAACATTAATGTCTGAATTGTACTCGTTAAATTTTTAAACGAAACTAATGTCGTGACATTTGAAAATTTCATTCGCTCATAAACAAGGTTTTATCAAGGGGTTATATTACCCTCGATAATAATTCTCCTTCAGACATATTTCCTAGATGATTAAAATGGCAGTGGAAACAACTTTTTTTGTAACAAATGGATAAATATAACATCGTTCTATAAAATTTGTTTTCTAAAAAATTGTTTGAGTTTATTTCTTTGGTAAACAGCGATTAATTATACAACAATCGAATTTCGTCTGCATCTTCAACTGTTAAAACCGCACTGAAACTATCAGGAAACTCCATTATCGCAACCGAGATACTTGAACCAAATCCATTAGTTCAAATACGCTACATAGTTTTGCATCACATGCAAGGTAATGAGGGGCATGCGCTGCCATATCGATACGAAGAGTAATGAATACTCACATTCCTGACTGGATATCTGTGCCTGTGGTCGATGGACATGTGTACTCTTCACAAATATCGCATCGTTTGTCGTGAGAATACGTGAATGTCACACATCGTTCAGTAGTCTCCAGCGGTTTGTGAATGTTTATACTCTTTACAAATCTCTCAACATGAAGAGTTCATCATACATGATACGAATTTAAACATAAAGTAGTCTCCATCCATAACAATAAAATCTACCATTTCAATTAACCCTAGCCCCAGCCCTACCCTTTCATGGAAGAAACGTATGAGGTCCATTGCCAAAAGTGCCTCTAAAAACTTGGTTTTCTGTTACCCTCAACTGATGATTTATAGGACACAAATCCGATTTGTCCTGGAATTCCGGGAAAACTGTTTCCATATATGGACCTGAACACCCATAAGAACATATATTAAAGTTTGGACTAGTCAGCAATGCGCATGCGAGTCATTAGTGCTTTTTGTAACAGGACGGTTTCAGTAAAATATTATGCTACTGGTTGATGAACCCAATATTGGGGTATCTCCCTGAAGCCCTCAAACCACGAATCATACCTCTTTTTGTCAAGCTAAACTAATTAGCTCTTTCGGGCAAAGTAAGTGAATTTACAAAGTCATTACATACCAAAAATAATGTGATGTGGATGGGATGTGAATTTAATCTTGCAGAGGAAACTGGAGTGACGGATGGATGATCATAAATCGTCTCTCACTGAATACAACAAAGATTTCAGAAAAACATCACCAACTTCAAAAATATAACGTCGTATTTCTCATTAGAGATCATTCCATAATTGATATAATGAACAAATGGAATGGAACGGAATGTAGTGAATTTAATGATGCTTTTGAGAACGTAATGAATTTGTTGACGTTCTCTTAATTATGGCGTCAAAAGGCATTTCTAATTATTGATGAAGCGGTGATAATGGGATTTCATTCGATCGAGACGGGATGGATTGATTAAATTCTTAATTCTTCGGATAAGATGATTCGAGTCTTTATGACTTCATCTTTCTTTGGTGGTGCAATTCTACGTTTCATATACGGGGACCCGTGATAGTGTTCTAATGCAAAATGAATTAGTATACGCAAGGTTAATGATTTTAAAAGCAATTCATATTACTTAATATACATTTTCAGAATACATGTCATTTGGGAAACAGTGTCTCCACTTCACCAAAACAATTTTTTATGCATGTGACAAATTACGTTAGTTAAATTGTGAACTAGTACATATATCATGAAAATCCACCTTCAGAATTTTAGTATAATCTATGATGATTTAAATGATTTTTTGTTCGATATCCTATAAAAATACTCCACTGAATCAAACACCTATATTTTGACCCTTCGTCTACAAATTCTCGATGTTTAATAACTTGATTTTTGAGTTGATTACGGTATTTATTGAGACATTATTCCTACGCATTTTCGTTGACCGATCGTTTGAAAGCCATTGGTACCTTTGGTTCGAATGTTTTTCATGCCTGAATGAACAGAAGGCTCATTTATTTTCTAAATGTAATACTGGAAATCATGCTAAAACCCTATTTCAAAACACCAAAGTCAAATTTTTTTCTAGAAAATCGCTAGTATTTTCTTCAGATTTTTTACCTTCTGGGTAGGCTTTGTTACTAACTTCTTACGCCACTTCAGGAGCAGCACTGTTAATTATTCACGCAACAGTGAATCGTGGAGGATTATTCCCAGCTGGTAACCAAATTAAATAGAAAATTTAAAAAAGCTTGCCCCGACCAGGAACCGAATCCAGGACCTATTGGTCACCAGGCGCGAACGCTCACGACTGCGCTAATCTCTGCCCCACTACAACTATTGATTCGACCTGAAATGCCATGTAAACTGGCAGAATACGTGTTCTAGAGGTTTTATTTGCTCATTGAAATTGTTAATTTTCATTTCGATAATGTGGCTGTACCGAAAAGTGAAGTATCAGTCCTCACTCACTCACCAGCAATATGAGAAAGAACCTCTGTCATTCCTGTTGGACTAGCGTCGAAGGGAAGAACCGCTGGCAATCCTGGATCGTGAGGAATCAGAACTTGATCGCTGACAATTTCTCGCTTTGATGCTATGAAAGCTGATTTGCAGGTACTGGTCCAGCTTCTCGCATTTTATATGTAGGTCGAACTTTTTGAGCCTCTGAAGACTTAAATCAAGGTTTCTTTTACTCTCTTCTTTGGTTGATCCATAAAAAATTATGCTATCAAAATAAAAGTGTGTTTTTGATAGGCCAAACAGAATTTGAGCTATAATTCTGTTGAATTCAGATGGAGCAGTTTTGACACCACAAGAAAGTCTATGCATTCTATAAATTCCTCGGTGGATTGATATTGTTTGAATGATATTTCTTTGTTTGTCTACTGGCAAATCAAGGTGCGCTTTGTACAAGTCTAATCTACAAAGAGATTTTGAACCAGAATGTCTTCAATTTTTTTACCTGTATAGTTTCGTTGAAAATTAATATTTATCGGTGGAAAGTCTCCTTCTGGCAAATGGAATTTTTCTGGAAAATTTATTGAAAAAACTTCAGCAATAGAATCTTCAAAATTAGATAGCAAGGAGCTGTCATATAGTGAGTGGTACGTCTTCAAGTTCAAAACAAAATTTATCAATCTGAAGACATATCCACGGTTTAACCCTTTGATGTTTTTTCGGCTGAAAATTCATTTTGTGCCGATCGACTTGAAAATCATAGATCGGCATGCTGAATCGATTGGCGTTCGCAGAATTGCTCTATCTCGACTCGGTCGTCGGTTGAAAATGTTATCTAGAGGTTGCAGGTGCCGTTTTCTGGCCAAATTTTTTTTTTATTTTTTTCTATAATATATTCGTTAAATTCAATCTTATTTCTATACCCTGACCGAATTTAAAATCGATTCTAGTCAAACGTAGATTTGGTAGGCGTTTCTACGAACGTGTGCACTTTGAGTTGGACCGATTTTTAATTTTATTATTTTTCGTTTTTCGAATACTGCGTCATGTTAAATTGATGGCGTAAAATACGGGAAAAATATTGAAAAAAATTCTAGAACTTTCGGAAGTATTTTTTTTGCGGTTTTATGTGCTAGGATAGGATCCTAGCGCACCTTTTATATATATATATATATATCGCATTTTGCGACCATAGCGAGACACATTCGTCAAATATATAGGTAAATAGAAAGAAAGCTTAGAAAATGTCCTACAAAAAGATGTTATTGTTTGCTGGCCTCACAGTTTGCTTGTAGGTGTTATGGGTGGTTTTGTGTGCTAGGATTCCAGATTCGTGCGATACAATTTTTGTTGCACATTTATCTTTGTTTTATGGTACACCGTGTATCCGAACATATTCAAATCATACATTTTCGGAATCAGCACAAAATTTTGAGTATATCTGTGGTAATTTCGAGTGAATCTGATGAGTTTGCATTTTTTGCCATTTTTAAGGTATAACCCTTTGATGTTTTTTTGTCTGAAAATTCATTTTGTGCCGATCGTCTCGAAAATCATAGAATATACTAATTTCGGCATGCTGAATCGATTGGTGTTCGCAGAATTGCTCTATCTCGACTCGGTCGTCGGTTGAAAATGTTATCTAGAGGTTGCAGGTGCCGTTTTCCTGCCAAAAATTTTTCTTATTTTTTTCTATATAATATTCGTTAAATTCAATCTTTTTTCTATACCCTGGCCGAATTTAAAATCGATTCTAGTCAAACGTAGATTTGGTAGGCGTTTCTACGAACGTGTGCACTTTGAGTTGGACCGATTTTAAATTTTATTATTTTTCCTTTTTCGAATACTGCGTCATGTTAAATTGATGGCGTAGAATACGGGAAAAACATTGAAAAAAATTCTAGAACTTTCGGAAGTATTTTTTTTGCGGTTTTATGTGCTAGGATAGGATCCTAGCGCACCTTTTATATTTATCGCATTTTGCTACCATAGCGAGACACATTCGTTAAATACATAGGTATATAGAAAGAAAGCTTAGAAAATTTCCTACAAGAAGATGTTATTGTTTGCTGGCCTCACAGTTTGCTTGTAGGTGTTATGGGTGGTTTTGTGTGCTAGGATTCCAGATTCGTGCGATACAATTTTTGTTGCACATTTATCTTTGTTTTATGGTACACCGTGTATCCGAACATATTCAAAACATCACGCAGAAAATAGTTCAAATTCAAGAGGAAAAATCGATAATTCCTAATATCTGTAAAACTTTAGTTCATCTCAGACCAAGATATTATTGAACAAATATTGTTCGTTGGAGTTTAAGACTTTGGCTTACCCTCATATAACCCGTTTCTTTACATAATCAAGAACTAGGAATACACAATCTGTGTATACGATGTGGAAATTTTCACCTTGGTACAGACTGTTGAATCTAACCCAAGAAACTGTACTGTAACGCATGCCAAAAATATGATCATGTTAAATCTGTATGCATCTCCATCCTTTTGGCCAAGAAAAGCTGAGCATTCTACTCATCATCTCGACAAGGAAAGTAAAAAAGGAAATGACGATGTTTTCAGCATTATTAGGATTGATGATACGCCTGACAATCAATCGTACAAAGACAATGAGGAAATCTTCGCTACTATTTTTATCGAAGATGAATCCGATCCTCGTCGTCAATTTGTGGTTTTTATGCACACCTAACTTATTATATGTACATACAGTATGTTACAGACACTGTATAAAAATATGCAACTACAGCGTAAGATTTAAAAAGTCACACAGAATCACAGTTCGGAGAGAGGGGTATAATCACCCGATTATTCCCCCCTCATATCTGTGCCTGCCACAGAGCTTTGCCGCTCAATGGAGGAACAAGTTCTGGTAAAGTTCATTAAATATTGACCTTGACGGCGATGGGATCGGTTCACTAGATTTTGTCGAGTTCATTGAGGTGTAATTGATTGGAATTTCCAGTGAACATCTCCCGTTGAAGAATTTATAATAATACTAATTGCAACCCATTTTACGATGTTTTGTAGGTGATCATGACCTATTCAAGTGATTTCAGCTTGTGGATCGTCCAAATTTTCAGAATTTTAAATGTCGGAATGCGGAAAATAACCAATTAAACTTTCTTGTATGTGTATTGGCTTTGTTTGTGTAGTTCAGTAACACGTATGTATACTGTTGTGTATACTCACGGTGTTTGATTATGTTGATCCTCCGTTACCGTTGCTACATACCAAATACGTCGATATAGGTAGTAGGTAGTTCATTACAAACCATGGATCAATATGGTACCCTTTAGACAAAGTAGTATATTATGACTATTGATGAAGTTTTAAATTTAGGTCATTGCCGATGAAATACTTTCGAACACATTTTTATAGTAGGAAATACAAACATCTCATTCACCCAGAGAATTATTATATTATGCTGTAATATATATAATAATGGTTTCAACATTTAGTGGCGAGTTATAAACTAGCCGAAACATCATAATTACAAGAGAGAAAAAATATTACTAATGACAATATAATTGATTCGAATAATTGTATGGATTATGATCAAGGAGCAGATTGGTTATTACTTACAAGGTAGTTAATTATTGAAGAATTACACAAGTCTATCTGGTCCTGTAGAACTAAATTGTTATTGTTACGTAGGTGCTAGCACGACCTCAGAAAATTTCTGACAATAATCCATGCTCTAGGGAGATTATAAGTGTTAATTTTTTCACGTTGTTTGATTGTGGCAATACTTTTTTTGAGATAATTTTAACTAGATCAGCACTCGTCTTTGTTGCTATTGAAAAAACCGTTCTCCAGATACTTCTAATGTTACATCAATCGCGAAACACTCGTTATGTATAATCATTTCATAAAAAATTAGAGTACATTTTGGAAGGTGGAAGTAAGTTTAACTCCCACTAAGATTTCTTGAACCTGCTCGTAGAGAAAGTAGTGTATGGAACTCTTAAACAGTGTCTCACTTCTCATGGAAACAAACACCCCTGCACCTTTCGTTAATCTTGACGTAGAATTATGAAATTTACAGAATCTACAGATACATCAGAAATGAACAAAATTACATCAAAAGGGTTATTGGAACTCATTTACACTGCACGACAGCAGCGATGGAACAACCAGCATTTCCTATGAATGATACTTGGAGGCAAAATAGTTCGAAAATGTCTTCGGAGTCGTAATCAGAACAACCATTTTACTGGGAATCAACTTCTTTCTTAGAAAAAAATCCGGTCTGAAAAATCCAAGTTTGTCTCACTTCTCATAAAAACACAACCTATTTTGCCGATCACTACGACTTCTCGGGAATTTCTCTGGTTCCATCGCTGCATGCACTGCACATTACTTGAAATTATCCCTTCAAGGTAATTTTGAGAATTTTTGGAGTCTCTATCGATTCCACAGAACTCCTAATTCAATATCAAATGTAACGGAAGCTACGTGGCCATTTTCATGAGAAGTGAGACACACTGTATAATTGGATAAAGAAAACGTTTGTATTTCGTGCAGAAATTTATTTATAAAATAATAGCAAAGCGCTTTCGACTATAAAGTCATCATCAGTGTGTACTCGTCAGGTGTACAAGAGCCAGACCATAAAAATATCATGTGTCCAGAGGACCATGTAAGTATTTAAAAACAGGACATCATTTGAATAACATTTAAAAAATTCCTTATTCCAGGATTAACCTAGATAAAAGTTTCAGCAGACAGAGTAACACATGTCTGCTGAAGCTTAGTCTAATGTCATTAGCCTGACTAGTACGCACTGATGATGACTTTATAGTCGAAAGCGCTTTGCTATTATTTTATAAATGAATTTCTGCACGAAATACAAACCTTTTCTTCATCCAATTACATTTGAACGTGCACACAGCTTGACAATTTTCACACTGTAGAATAGCTATCAATACGATGGTAAAGAACTCACGTTACTCGCCTGTGGCTTATTTCCTAACATCCTACCTGTGTGTCAATAGTAAAAATGATCACTGCCTGCTCTACTAATCGAAATGAGCCTATTATGTGTAATTATTTTCCAGTTTATGGATATCAGAATGCGTCAAATCAGATACCAACCTCGCGTGCACCGTTGAAATATAATGATAAACATGCAAGTCAATTCACCTCAGAAAATGGGTAATCTAAGCTGCCGAAAGCATCCCTGTCGTAATCCGTATAGAAATTTGTATTCTCCCACTGCTTGTCCTTGATTTCGAAGTTACAAATATGATTGCATTTGTCCAGAAGACCTTGTTCCTGGAATCTCTCCATTTCTTCCACTTGGCGAACGAAGCTGCACCTCCTCTCCAAATTCCCATCTTCAGGTATGAAAATCTGCGGTAGTTGACTTTGGAGGGACGGAGTGGAATGTAATGGTAGGTGGTTGTGCTGCACCAAAGTGCCGAGGGTAGGGGGCTGGGGGTGTTCTCTGTTTTGAACTGGAATGGATATGGATGGACTTTCTCGGATTCTGGCTCTGTGGTGGGGCTCTTTGAGGTGGTAATTGGAAGTACTGTGTCTCCTCTCATTCGGAGGTGGTGGTTTGAGAGTCCCCCTTTCGACCCGAGAAAGTCTAGGAACTGCGGGATCAGTATAATTTTGAAAATTTTTGGCTTGAGGCTGTTTGGCTACGAGATCTGTTGCTTTGTTTTGCTTTTGCTGTTTTTGCTTGTTTTGGCGTTGCTTTTGCCTTGCTTGTCTGCTAGCGAGCGAAGCGCCCCCTGCGGCTGCATACATAGTTTTAATTTTGAGAAATGTTTAGGTCTAAGGTCTTTTCAATAACTTCTCTCCCGTGAAAATGAACATAAATTATTTAATCGAAAGTTGAATAAATTCGTACGAAAAATAAGAGTTCTGACAGATTCCATCTGAAAATATTTATGTATGTCTTATTAAGCTCTGCTTGATTTCATTTGTGCGTTAATTCATAATTCGTAAACTAATTAAAAATGATTGTATTCGTCAACATATGTCGTAATAATTGATTTAGTGTCTTTCATTTCATTATTTGATTATTTCAACTTAATCTTAGTGAATTTGACCGTTTTTATCTGTTTCAACATACTTCCTAAACAAACTTTCAACAAATGTAACATTTCATCTGACAACATCTAAAAATATTATAAAATATAAAATCTGCAATAAACAATCTTTTCGCGTACTCTGTATAATAACAATTAACAATTAATTCGGCGTAAATCTAGTAGGCTTAAAGTACTATGTGATAATATTGTCTGTTTTATTTAAACCAAAATGCGCACTCTGTATTGCTTTACATCGATTTGAAATGAACTTGTGTTCGAAAACAAATGAAATGAAAAGATATGCGTTTTGATTCACAACTTGCATTGTTTCCGTCATAGTTTTTATTGCTGAGTTTGTTTTGAAAGCCAGCGGAAAATAAGAGAACATGGATATGGAATAAAATTAAATTTTGTGAAGAAGGATTTCAATATGGAAATTTATGGAAATCGGTTGTTTGTGTGACTTTCAGGACAGTAGGGATGTTTGTTCGGTGGAATATTCATGATGTTTTCGCTGAAAAGAAGGAACATAATATTGGAGAAATATTTCATTTTTGATGCTACAAATTACTTCATGCAAATCATTCGAGCCGTTTTAATTAAGCCAACTCAATTCATGCGCATGCAATTCAGAACCATGCTCTAAATAACCGTTGAGGAATCGATAATATTATACAGGTTGTTCCAAATTAAGTCGGCACCATTACCAACTCCGTTATTATTGATGCTACGAATTCGGTTAAATGCACAAACTAGTAGCATTTTTAATGGCCTTCTCTTCATAAAATGATATTTTTTTAAATGGAACACTCTATATTTTATCATGCATTTTGACTCGTAACTACATTCTCAACAACAAAGCTCTTATGACTTTTTTTCCTAAAGTTGAAAATGAGCGACTTATGTGGAAATATTTATTTTTTTCACTAGTACAAAAAATTTATTTGTTTTGGCGAATAAAACCTCATGATTGTCCAAACATCCAATTTTGGTATATATACGAATGACGATATTTTGTTACTAACAGCAAAATAAGACAGTAAAAAGAAAAAATTGCGCTGGGATTTGAACTCGTGAAACCCGTCAATTGACACAACTGAGCTATTTGGTATTAATTTACAAAACGATAATTTCCATCTTAAAACCATTCCACTAGCCGTATTTAGTTTGTGAATCAAAATATTTCTGCCATAATGATAACTTTGAAGCCGTTTTTGTACAGAACAGAAAATGCTGGAGCGTCATATTAATGCGGTTGGAAATAGCTATTTGTGTATTTAGAGCGCAAAGTGATGGATTGCCACTCGAACAAAGAGAGTTACAATTCTGACAATTTTTAATAGATATAGCCAAAGTCGGTATCCAAATTACTGGCAATACAATCCATATCTTTAACACATAAAAAAAAAATGGCTCCACCACGATTTGAACACGGGTCGCCGGCGTGAGGTGAAGGAGCCTTAGCCTCCAGACCAAACAGAAGGCGGTGTTTTCGAACATTTATTCGATATTTCATAGCGCTTCTAAAAATCCGATTTTTATAAATGTTTCCTATTGACAAAACTGACTTATTTTCAACTTTAGGAAAAAAAGTCATAGGAGCTTTGTTATTGAGAATGTAGTTACGAGTCGAAATGCAAGATAAAATATAGAGTGTTCCATTTAAAAAAATCTTCACGACAAATCTATTGAGGGTTTTGATTTTGAATCGAAAATCAGATGGATAAAAATTCTGATGCATCAATCAATTTTAAAAAAAGTTATTAGGAAATTAGGGTGTAAAATTTCATGAATCACTTATTTTTTCACATGCTTGCACTCGTCCGAACACTGACATAATTTTCAGTGTTAAAATCCCAGAAAAGAGAAAGTAAGTCAGCAAAATATGTCATTATCTGACGGTCTAAGAGGCGATTTCAGCATTATAAGGATTTCAGGAAAGTGACTCGAATTTGCTATCAAGGTCGGACTAAGAAAAAATATAATCCGAACGATAATGAAATTTTTTTATTGGAGTTCTTGTAAAATAGTTGTAAAAAGTGCATGTGAATCCATTTGTTAATACTTTGTTCAGGTTAAAAGAACCGCACGCTGATAGTCTCTATTACCTATAAAATCGGCATTCTCATCACTAAATGTGGAAAATAATCGCTTATTCATATCCTGCATATATGTTCAATAACACTATTGTGAAGTGCAAACCACAATCTTGAAATCACATATTTCTTTTTTCATGTAGGATGTGTATGAGGTATTATTTTCAACTTTTACTGAAGAAATTGCCGGGATTATGTGTAAGTCGAAAACTGAGGCTGGAGCAAAACCTAGTTTTTTCTTTGGCATGTATAAGTGAGACTTGTCTCACTAGTCTTAAATCGTTGCATATGGTCCAAAGAGGGTACTGATTCCTGCTTCAGTATAACTATTTCAAATCAACTGAAATATCCATGACTTTCGGATCCTCCGTAAATATCGTAGAAGGGTTATGTGAAGTGGGACAAAACACATTTTAGGTACTCAGATACTCACATGTTATATTTGGATGAGGAAGTAGAAGTCTTCAGGAACAATATGCACTTTTTCCTTTCCTTCTACTGTAATTTTTAGCAAAGTTATGACAAATCTAATTTTCGTCCCTGCCTGAACTTGCAGTGGTGGGTTAGCGCGAGCATGAAATGTGACGTCGACGTTAAACCACGTTTTCTGAGAAAACGAGCGCATTTTATAAGGTATTACTGAATATCATTCTTGTGGAGAATTGAATTATCTCTCAACCTATCGAAATAGTTTTTTGATAAATATTATATTTTCTGGAATAAAAACAACAGTGGCCATTGTGTAGGACGTAAGTCATCCCTACCGGAGTCTAACAATTGTTTGGTGACATTTCTCGAAGGATCCATAAATGCCTTGAAATGGACTCATCCTGGTAAACCAGAAGTTTGATAAACCTCTTGTAGTCCAGATATATATCAGTGTTTGGAAAAATGCCAAGGCAGGTCCTGGTCCAATAGTATCTTTTGCGGCCCCCTCTTTCGCAAGAGAGTCTATCGCTCCATTGTCTTCCATGCCAGGAAACCAGACCAGAGACAAATTGTTGAATCTATCCACTGAGAAAAGTTATTTTTTGCACTTCCGGGACTAAAGTGACAACTTTTCTACAAATCCTTCGATATGTCCATGAGACTGATTTGGCTTTGTGGAGAATCTTTTCCTAGTGAGCGTTGCAAGTGAGCATTTTATCCAAGATGATGAGTTTTTTATCTGCTTCCGCTTCAAATGGGATGACTTACCATTGAGAGAAAATGGAGTTGAGTCAGGAAGTCAAATATCTGATAGAGAACAACTACTCCCGTAACTGATACTACAATGGAATTCGAATTAATTCTTGTGACTGGACAGCAGTTCCTTGTTTGATTAGGATGGAGTGACTTCTTGCAAATTGGTTTCTGTCTCGAAATGGTAAGTGACGCGTTATTTTCACTCTGTAGACATACCTACGCACGGACTTTGTGCGGAGGTTGGAGACTATTTATTTCCATTACGAAATTCAGTGCTAGTGTGAAAATAATCAATCTGTCGTGTTGGCTCCAACTGAAAACTGATTTCATCATTGATACACTTCGAAATTCACTTGAAATTATCTATTCATTCTCAGAGTATTGGGAAGAGGAGTATTCAATAAGAAACGCGATGCAGAAAACTCTATTTTCTATTGATTAAAAGTTTGATTTTGTGGAGGAAATCCAGTTCTTGACATAATTTTTTGGGTTTATCACCTTCCACAATCTGAAAATGAAAAATTTTTTTAATCCAAAGAAATCTGTACAAGTGTAGAAGGGCAAATTAATTAATTTGCCCGATAAGTTACTGCGTTCACAAGACTGCTGTCAGATTGTGGAAGGTGATAAACCCAAAAAATTATGTCAAGAACTCTATTTTCTATTCCATAACGACTACATTCACTCTATTCCAACGACATGAACAAGTTGAATGCATATCCTTATCTCTCCAATACGTACTTGTGAATAAATAAAACACGATCAATTCAGCATCGTGGAATCGAATGCGATAGGAAACAGGAAATACAAGATTTCAATTTAGCGAATGAATTCCGAAAACCGAAGCGCTGTTTGCCATGACCCAGTACCCTATGACATTCTTTCCCTGTATCCTCATGTCTCTCCAGTGAGTTCGAAGGATTATTCACGGATATAGCTCAGTATTCGAGGGCTCTTCAATTTTAATTTAACATATGGTGGAAATATGTTGAAAACTACTAATTTTACTGATGTTACTGATAAAATGTTCGTTATAATATCGGAAACATGCAAATTCTCCACTGAAAATTCACACAAATGACAATTCCTTCAAAAGAACATATCGATCCTGTATAGAAAGCTCCTTAACGAACTTTCACCCTTCGAGAATTTTTGAGAGTATCAAATAAATGAAATAGTATCTCCAAATATTTCCACCGTGTGGAAAATATGAGGCAAACATCTGACAGAAAACAACTACTTCCCTGGCTAATACCACAACGGACAGTGAATTACATCTGACAGAATTGCTCATTGGTTTCCCCACGGGTGGCACTGCGACTGACTTTTACTGTAAGTCGCTGCTTCATTTGTGAGGAAATATTAGTTTTGGAGTGGATTATAATTCATTGGGCTGGGGCAGGACGACTCTGATGTTGTCCTGCCTACCCTGTCACTATGGATCGGCAAAGCGAAAGGCGTCTGCAGGTGGTCTTTCCCATCTAAATGAAGGATAATTACAATAAGCATTCGCAACTGGGTCTTCTTGGAAGAACGTTGCACCAAGATCTGTCAGATATAATTCAATGTCCGTCGTGGTATTACCCAGGGAAGTAGTTGTTGTCTATCATATGTTTGCCTCATATTTTCCCGGTGGTGAAAATATTTGGAGAGAAGGGTACTTCGAAAGAACTTTCACTTATTTTTGCTCAACTGTTATGTACATTTTTCACAAGGTTTGGCAATGGAAAGTTTTTGTTTTTTATACTAGTATTATGTTTCTGCAGTTTTGTTACTATTTCTGAATCTATCAGTTCATTAACCTCCTCTTTGTCACATTGGGTATGGTGAGGTCTGGATGTAGACCTAGACATTGAATGGCAGGATTACCGGTGCAGGTATGGTTCAAACGATAATAACCAAAAAAAAACATTATTTTGAAAGTACTGTCCATATTATTAACTTCACCATATTATTGTAACAGCCCAGATGTTATTTTTAAAATTTCAATTGGAGGAAGGAGTGTCAATACAGTATAAATATTTCCATTAGATACTATGAATTAGTTCATTCATTCATATACGCATTCATTCATTCATATACGCATTCATTCATTCATATACGCATAATTGGAAGGAAAATTACTACATAGAGACTGTGAGAGGCATTGTTACCAATTTCATCGACGAATTGCCGTTAACTGTTAACAATAGACTAGAATCTCATCTTCAGGGTGCTATTGAAATTGTCGGTCATTTGAAACCGGTGACAATACGAGAAGACCGGAAAATAAAGTAAGGAATATACTGGACCATTTGGATCCTCAAGAAATAGTTCGAGTCACTGTAAGTGACGTGAATAGTAGAATAGGGGCTTGATCGAACAAGAATGGTGGTCATTCTGAACAACTTCTTGTTTAGCAGAGGTAATTGTTTATGTTGTTTCGTTATTTGAGTACCTATTGAAAGAAACTGAGTTTGGTTTCAATGTTTCGGATTTGATTATGTCGAACTCCGATTAGTTTACTCGCGGTGATGTATTGGTGTTACACTTTATCAACATAATACAACTTTGATCGTGAATTTCTCAAATTTTGGTGTAAGAAACCACGAAATAGTATATTTTTGCTTGAAGAAGCCATTGCTTGACAAAACAAATGTCACGGTTTTATAAACCAAAAATTTGTGATGTGAATGATGGATTTTCGTCAAGTAGCGACAACATCGATTCAAAACTGCAGAAATAGTTTGGAAGTACGATAGATACTGAATTAATGTATTCGTTGTGTATACACATTAACGTTTTTCATTAATATTGTTGTATTATGGTCCAAAAGCTAATTTGACTTTCCCATGGAATAAATAATCTTATATTCGCGAACGCATCGTTTTAAATTATCTTATGGAAAATTATGATGAAATATAAAGTAATTTCAATTGTTAAAACTGCCGTTGTTATCTATATGTTCTTCCACACGACAATTATATATTTTTTTATGTAGTTTGATATAAAAATAATGAATCTGACGTAGAAGACAAACTGAATAATTGCTGTTATGTGATGTGATGCAACAAGTAAAAGTGCACTGGTATGAAGGCAAGGGCATTCATTTTTGGATTCCCTTCCACATAAAATTATATTTGGCTTGTTCAGAACTGCTTCTTCCTTGGTAATAATCGGAAATTGTCTGAAGTTTTCAAGTGATCGGAGAAATCCATCAAACCAAGCTTCATCTAAAACGAATTGCAGAAACAGTCAAAACTAATCTGAGATAAAATACCTTTCAATCACCCTTCTGACACGTTCTTTAGAGTCTTCCAATAGAACCTTTGTAGTAAAAAAAATCACAACTTCTCACAAAGTGAGGTTAGGTGGTTCGTTAATGCGTCAAGTGGGGCGACAGGACATTTATGTGGTATTATCATATCATTTCATTCTCTGTTGCTCACGTAGATTTCTGTCTATATCCCAGATGAAAAGTTTTTCATACGGTATATTTGACCTTCTTTGATTTTTTATTCGAATTGGATCATCAGGATGAAACAAAAAGGGGAGAGACAGACTGAGAGGAAGTAATTAAATTGGGAAATACATTTAATTGGACAAATTCTACTCAACTCAATTATCGATTTCAATTAAATTCGCGAATGGCTCTCTAGAACGATTTCGGTATTTGCTAATCAACATGAGGTTTTTCATTGAGTAGGCATTAACCGAATACTGTTAAGACATGAGACGCCAACTTGATGTTCATTTGATTACAATATTCCGTGTACATTATTTATTTCCGTCAATTAATACATACGCTAGTTGGGGAAACTACCTTTAAGTACTTTGGGACGTTAGTTGTGAATTTACATATATTATTCAAAAGTGGCTTTCTCCAAGTTTAATGATGTTGGAACTTTTGTATGCTCTACATTTTCCCAAATTGAATTTCTTGGCTGAAATCACAGGTGTCCGGAGAATCTTTGGTTAATTCATCATAATTAGTAATTCTCCAACTCGAAGCGGATTCCGACTTGTTTTATCCGTTTCCACTCTAGACTTGTTCATAATTTTTATTATTGTTTCAATATCCTCTCTCACTTAGGCTCATCGGCCTTGATGGCACATTTTTCACTTGATTCTCACACTGATCTGTAATAAAACTGGATGAGCACTCCCATTTTGTGAGGTACTCAAAAAAAACCCTTCTCTAATTCTCTAATCTCTAATTTTCACAAATTTTACTGGCCAAAAATGTTATAAACACAAACAATAAGAACACCCGACACTGATAACAATAGCATCCTGACGTAATGACATTGACAATTTGGAGCAATGCAATTTGAGAGGGTTCAATTTGGCGTATTTTTTTCATAGGACAAAACGGCCATTGCTTATCCAGCTTTATTACAGATCAGTGGATTTCATCGCGAGTGGCGGACAGTGTATATCACTCAGACCTTTGAGTCAGTAAGTAGCATTTCCATCAGTCCTGAAAGTTTCATCATTCCACCTCAATGATTACGCAAGTTACGGGGGTGCTTCCATGAAAATTGAGACTTTGCTGAGAATTATTCCATACTACTGATTTGAGATTATATATATTCGTTGTATTTTCTATTAGAAATTATTCAATTTTGTTCCATGTCTATTTTTTTCTATTCTGGGCAGTCTTCAACCGAATGCATATGTCACTGTCCATGAAGATACGAATCATCTTGTTCTGCATTCTTTCCAGTCTCATCATCTTTGAGGCAAGGCTACAGAACACAGGGTGTTATCGCTGGCATATTGCTTTTTATGTTGATGAAATTTATTAGTTCAGTCTTGTCCTGATTCAACAAACATTACGTTCGCCATATAGAGTTTATGTAGATTTTCTGGATTTTTCCTCAGTTGAAAAGTGAATAAGCCACCAAAAATCAGTAAGTCGCCCCGGAGCGACACGACAAAAATAATAACAAAAGCCGTCTTCCACCCGCACAGGCTATGCCTCTGGGTACACCTCGTGAGTGTTCATGAGAAAGTATTAACATTATTATTATTCTCCTGGAGACCACCTTGCCGTAAAATGACGTGCAATAAATTACTGTGTCATCAGTATATCCGGCAGTTTTCGTTTGAAAGGATTTAGGGAAATCATATGTTTAGAGCGATTACAAAAGTGACAGCAGGCGCGATCCCTGTGGCACTCCTCCTCCGACTAGTTGCTTGGTCGAACTGGTACAGTTTACTCTCAGCTGGAAAGTCCTTTCAGCGAGTACATCAGCCTGACTATGATGGGGCATGTGTGCTTTCAACAGTTTGGAGACGATTTTCTCTATCCAAACAGTGTCAAGCAGAACCATGATAGTAATTTGCTATTATTACTCTTTTATTCTGGTTTGCTAATGCTAATTGAGAGATATGAGAGATAATTTCGTTAGTATTCACAAAACTTTACTACCTCTCACCTCCGGTTTGATAACATATCAAAGTTCATATATAATATGAATCTGTATAATTTAATTGTAGATATTCTACAAGGTTGACATTGATTATTTTTTGATAAGTAGTTGAAGACCTGTTAGTAGCAGTTACTAAGAAATTCATCTTTCCATCAGCAATATGTTCTTCGAAACTTTGATGACTGCATTATTCCTCTTTTCATTCAAATATTCTAAACATTCTCTCATGAAGTAATCAAGTTGATTAGATAATTTCTGTGAGGGTTAGTGTACGTGCACGTGTAAAAGTGATTATTTAACACCAATAAATCAAAGCAATGAGTTTAGTCAATTACCTCTGATCTGATTTCACTGCAGACCGTTCTACTTTGAAAACAATACTTGCCAACAAATAGCTTGATTATCTGATTTTTAATTAGGTTGAAGGTAAACCAACTCAATTTGGAACGGATATGGAGTGTGCAAACACCAAAGTCGTATTCGAAACGAGTTTACTCAAGGAATTTATACGATGAATATATAGGCAAAGTGCCATATCAGCGGAAAGTAATCAGTTTTAATAGGGTATCACGGAGTTATGAGCAAACAGCCCGGAAAAGTTAGATATTTCTCAATTTTAACGCTACTCTGGAAAGCAGACATCTCTGGATTGATTATATTATATTATTTTTATATTTACAGACAGGCGTTTTCTATTATAACATGTAGAGCTTCAATTATAATGGAAACACGCTTGGCAACCTATGGTAGAATGTTAACCTTAAATTTCACCTCAGGATCCGACAACTGCCTGTTCATCGTGGCATCGTCTGGAAGTTCTATTCAGTTTTTCTTCAAATTCCGTGTCAACACGTGGCTACAATCGATATTGCTTCACATAAAAATTCGTTCCAATTTGACCGCAAATTAAAGTACTGGAGAACACGCTCAAGAAAATTACTGCTTCGTCCAGCTCAGGGTCATCGTTTTGCGAAAGCTTTTCTTTTTGGAAATCAACCCAATGTATCAGTACTGATATCGTATCAAATCGGGCTCCTCTCCATTTTTTAATCTCAGCAAGCTTGCAGAGAAAAAATGTTAAGCTTCACTTGAAATGGTGTAGAACGTCAGCAGTTCAATTATATCACCTCCATTTTTTCATTAGGTACAGTAGGTACAGTAAGACAATGTTTTGGAATATCTTGCCTCGTGTCAAGGTCATTGCCAGCGATGGACCTTGAATGCGACTTAAGGCCTAGAGGCGCCAGAACAACGTAGGTAGACAATTTGACAGAATCGCCATAGATATCGACCTCGGAAATGAGAACATGATAATGGACTACTTTAGTAAGTGGGAAGAAGCCCATGTCATGCCAATCAGAAAACCTTCACCACCGCAGATGTCTTGGTAATAGAGTCCATTTAGTGTTCCATCGAAGGTGCATTTCATCAAAGAGACTGGGACCAGTATCTCTATTCGTTTCTGATATCCTATATTTCAGCAATACATAAATCAACCAGAAAAACCCCTGCTGTATTATGACGGGACAAGAAATTCTACTTTCCTGTGATCTGAGCTTTGTTCCGCCACTAGGAAGAGGACTACATGATCGAACGTGAGTTCTGTTGAGTGTTACTTCTTTTGAAACTCACGGAGTAGATATGGAGAATTTTGGAGATATCAACACACTCCAATGATGATATTTCGGGATGAAATATCTCTAAGAAGGGGCAATGTGACAAGCTTGGGGCCAGACCTGACTTCTTGTCATTTTTGTGTCGCACGAGAGGAGGTTCATTACGTCACCAGGATTATTACCAGAGAAGAACAATCGGAGCTGTTCTGAATAAGGGTATGTGACGTATCTCGGCTAGTCTGGAAACTCTCGATACATCAACGACCCTATTAGATACATAAATACACTCGAGCAGCGAACAGTTCGTGAATAGGAAACATACCGTCGATTTAGAAGAAAACCGATTGCATAAATTATTATAGTGCATTTTTATTACAATATCTTGAACTTTTGATAACATTCAGCATAATGAGAACTCTCAAAATACGGATTGCTAGTTTCGGTTATATCCTAGATCGTTTATCTTCATTCATTCATCCATTTTCACAGTCCATCCTTCTGCTAGTAGCACATAGAAATTAACGACCCATATTTATTTACTAGGCTCTATCACTACCACACCATAAATTCCTTCTTCATCACCACCTTTCATAACCGAACAAGCTTCAGTTCTCGAAGAAATTATGAAATGTCGCAGTTGAATAATCTCGAGATCGTGAGGATAGGACACAGTGAATTACGGGAACTTTCTGCTGCGTTTTTATTAAAATTGGGAGGTGTATCGCATAATGCCTCTCTGGTTGAAGGATGGCGTGACTGGTCAACATGCCAGCACTTCTATTAGGTGTGTTTTTGCAAGGCGTGTACGAAATATACTTTTTTTTCGTATTTGCTCGGACTTGAAATAGAATTCGATGGCTGCGGGGTAGGATCCAAGTACAGAATCACAGAGACAATTTGAGAGTTAATTCCGAACCGTCTGCTTCGGTTTAGGAACTTTCGAGAGTGTGATGGATCGGGTCATATATCAATCGTGTCAAATTCGAGAGGGAAAAGTTATGACGATGGAAACAGATTTTCATGTTCACGATAGAAAGTGGACGAATTTGAACCTTAGAGAATGGAAAACGTCTGAGAGATATAGAGAACTCAGGGGATATTGGGAAATGATGTTGGGAAAGTATGATCACTTGGCAGATCTTGTCAGTACAAAATTTTTTGCCTGGAGAAATGAAAAACAAAATCTACTAAACTAAACGATAGAAGCGTGAAACGTAATCTTTGCTTGTCAACATTATATTGAGAGTCGGGATTAAAATCTTAACTCACAGCTCCTAATTATGATAATTCAATTCACAAAGCTTGCGCGTGATAAACTGATGTAGCTTTACTGTTTGAGTGTTTTTGTTTTGTGATAAATCATCTACTGTAGAGGGAAACCCATTTAAATTTGACGTATGAGTCATTTTGACAGTGATAAAAAAGGATGCACATTTTTAATGTGCATATATAATAAATAATATATTGCACAAGTGGTTTGTATTTTATCGAATAAATTTGGGTTGTTTAATGAGAAACTGTTTCCTAGCAATTCGACGAGAATAACTGTCTGCTATTAAATGGGGCCAGGACCCAGGGGTCCACCCAGCCCGAGATATGTTGAGTAGTCGATATATAAAGGAAAGTAGATATGCCTGTTGAGTTTCATTCTAACGAGGAATAACTAGCATCTTTCACATTTGAATGAAAGTTTTCTTCATATTTTTCGATTTGATACTTTTTTAAATGGAACACCTTGTATACGACGAGATATTTCAGTTCTTCTCAGAATTCTAAAAAAATATATATAAAACAGTCCACATACCGTAACTGAACATATTTGAGATAATAGGTAAGTATGAAAGAGAAATAAACAATCAAAAATGAAACATTGAAGAATTGATCATGAAGTAGAAAATAGTATTGAATGCAATAAAGTAATAAGTAATGAGTAAGATTAAAATTAAATAGAAAAAGTGAGAAAACACCGATATTAAATACACACTGGATTTTATTGATGAATTATCGCGGCCAGTTTCAAAGAAACACCATTGAATTAGGTATCGAGACAGTAGGTATATAGTGACCTTCCAAACAAAATCTTCATTTCAACCATCGTTATTCATCTCAAATTACATTCAATATTCAAGATAAATTGTTTCCAGGAAACGGGAAATTGTGAGTGCCATTAGTTCCTCCGAATAACGAACATATTTTCATCTGTTCAGTACAAACGCGAGAAAAACAAATAGAAACTGCTGCCGAGAGGAAGGAAATTTAAGACGCAATTATAAAGTCGAGTGGTTTCACAGCTGCTGTTGAGATGAGAACAGAGCGTCAGTAAATGTCAAATTTTTATCTCGTTATCCGGCTCCTCTTCTTCATTTTTGAGAGTGCTAAGGGATGTATGGGAGAAATAAATCATTTTGAAATGATTCGAATATTGAGTTTATTGAATTGCCAACGATTTGTCGATGTTAACAAGATTCAAAGGAAAGATGGAGAAATATGTTGAGTAGTCGATATAAATAAGGAAAGGTTATACGCCCGTTGAGTTTCATTCTATCGAGGAATAACTTTCCTCTTTCATATGTGGGTATATAAGTTATTTTTGTATGCAATGTATGGGGAAATAAAAGTAATTTGTAACGAGGTATCAATTGACCCCATTCTCATTTGAAAAAAATTTGGAGATGACTCCACTTACGGCTTTGTGGGTTTTGCTATACTTATGCTTTTTGGGTGAAGATATCCTTCTGACAAACAACCTCAACGTGTTTTTGAATTTTGTAGCCTGTAATGCATCTAGGTACGTTTTCGATGGGCCCCCTGTATAATCAACATTTCGAAAATCGACGATTTGTTGGTTGAAACCCCACTGATTTTCATTCCCCATAATGAAATGAATATTCAACACTTAATTGTTAGTAAAAATTATATTGTCTCTTTTCTAGGGGGTTGGGTTCATCTCCATTGCCACCCCTGTATTTGCCTCTCTAAGATATTTCAATAAACAATAACTTTGTAATGAATTCTGTTTTATAAGGTGCTCAAAATGTCCATCGTTTACATCGTGACAGTAATGAATTCGTTAACTTAAACGTTTTCGAGATATCAAGTTACCTCAGTAATTTTCTAGCTCCGTTATTCTTTTATCTTAAGTGGTAATCTTGACAACACCTGTCAAAAATTACATTAAGGGTGAATAAGTTTAGCACAAAAATGAGACGTGTAAGTGATACCCATCATATTGAAATTTTAATGAATATAGGGTGGGGTGATTTCGCACGAACTTTTATCTAAGTAGTGAAAACTTTTGATGAATTGCATCCGGACCGGGAATGAATTTCTAAATTTCAAAAACACTGTATTATTTTGATGAAGTCGGAGATGTCAAAAATTATCTGAAGAGTGCAGTCAGCAAGATGTGTCGGGGCTTCGGATCAGGGCCTGACTGGAACATCCTTTTAGGAAAAAAAAATAATAATTGACTTCATTGTTTGCTCAACTTCATACGATAAACACAATTCATATTTCGAAAAAAAAACGCAAGGCAAAATTTGATTTGGATCTCTAATGTGTAATATGGTGGGGAAAATTAAAAAAGACTGGAATTGAAAAAAACAATTGAAGAAAAGTAGTATATCTGGTATGGATGTACGATTGCATTGGATAGGAGATCACATGGAAGGTCGTATGGCCCCCTCATCGCTGACTAGCGAACAAATAATAATAATAATAAATAAATATACCCAAAATAGAGTTGTGTCGTAGCAAAAATAGATGGACCTTGGAATTGGATTCTCATTTCATGGCCATTGAAAAGCACTGCATGAAAAATTATTGATGGCGGCGTCTAATATTACTCAGAAATACCATTTGTTTGTCTGGTTCCGGGATTCAAACATTAAAATTCTATCCCAATCAGAAATGAGAGCTCTCCGATTGATGAGCATTTACCGTAAAAAAATTAAAAGCATATTAATAATTACAACATATCAAAATCTCAGCTGAATTCGCGGAAGGCCATTTCACACAAAATAAGTGCTGGGTCTTTTCTGTTATTTACTCAATAACCTCACATTATTTCATAACTGACTCTCATGCTCAGCTCCGTCGTAATCCTACCATATTCCCAATCCAATCACTATACGATTCGTATAAGGGTAACAAATCTTCCTTGATGAGGATGAAAGGTTTTCCCTAAGGTACGTTCACCGAACTACTGAGTCTGGGTAATAACCATTTGTTCCAGCTTATCCTCAATGACATAACAGTTTCCTGTTTACTGGCAAACAGGCTGCGATTCAAGGAAGTAATGTTATTAGGGCTTCCTGCAGATGAAACCAACGGTTATTTCGCAGACTTTATAGAGGAGTTGATGAGTGAACGTGATTCTCAGAATCTTACAAATCGTGACATATTTATGGACAAGAAAATATTTTCAAGAATTCCGAATATGAGAGTAGTTCATTAAACTAGAAAATGCATTGTTTTCAAAGGTGTTTGGTATGGTAAAAGTGGTGAAATGGGTTCCTGATTCTACTACAGGAAACAATTGATGAGCATAAAATGTAAATGATCATTTTTTCTGGTTAATATATCGAATAAAAGCTCCGAAAAGGAGGAAAAGCACAAATACAAAAATACAGTAATTCTCACAATTTGGGTGACTGTTCAACTTCACAGTGATATTAAGATAAAGTTGTCAGAATCTAGTATCTCATTAATAATAATTACAACAATATTATTCATTTGCAAAGTTTTTTGTAACTGAGTAATAGTGAGCTATGACCTACATTTGAAGAATGGAAGATAGAGCCGATATATCAAAACCTAGAAGAGTTGGTATAAATTTTATATTTTTTTTCGAAATCTCTATGAAACACTGCCATGAGAATGTGAAATATCTATTCTAATAATTTCATAAATGAAGAATAGATTTTATCGAATTATTTATATAGTTGACTTTGATACTTCATATTATTTGGTCATTCAACCAATCTCGTATCTCTCACCGTTGAAAACATACCCATGGTAAGCATGGTAATAAGTGGGACACACTGTATACCAATAAAGGTAGTAATCAGTCTCAATAAAAAAAAAATATCATACCATAGAACCTCACATCACTTACAATTCCATTGAATGCATTCATATTTAAATTTTTCACAAACAACAAAGATTTCAATTTCAACGATGTTTTCTATAAGCAGATTTTCGGTTTTGGAATGGGATATTTCCTATCTCCTATTTCAGTATTTGATCTAATATTGTTATGTTGGACATGAAAAACAAATGTTTGAGTCTGTTATTTTCGTCAAAAGATACGCGGGCGATATTGTTTGATGCTCACAAAGAGAAAGCAAATAAGATAATTACAATTTTCAACAGTTCTCGTCCTAGATTAGGATTGTTGTTTTGGATGTCATGTTGATAAAATCAAATAAAACGTGAAAAATCGAAGAAAAACATTAATGTCGATAAAGTTCCGTACACTTAATTCGGTTGCAACCTTAATTCGCGACATGAAATTATATATATTCAACACTACTCTAAGTTTGCATAACTTCTGGAATTTTCTCAACGAGTATATACAGCAAAATTCAAGTTAATTGCGATTTTGACAATGTTGCGTACTTCGAAAGAGGCTGCAAACTGAGATTTATTGCTTTCTCTATGTACCATTTACTTGAGCAAAGTTTGGAAACTTCTGGAATTAATGTGAATAGATTGTCTATTTCCACTGGCCTATATATAGAGTGTTTGAAACCACAATTATGTAACATTTTAGATAATTAAAACTCAAAAATCAGTGGAAATGAGAAAAAAATCATTCACTCTAAAAATAGAAAACCGATTGACCCAAAGTCTATTATCTTCAACAAAATACCATTTGTTGATTGTGAAAAAGTATACATCGGACAAATGGATAGATATGTGGCTGAAAACCAGAATGACTGAAACTGGACAGAAAACAAAAAAAGGTATACACAATCCATTGAAAAACAGTATAATGTATAAAGGCCGATTCAGATACATTGGGGTTTTGGGGTTTTTGACCCCGCATGATAAATTCCTCCGGTATTAACGAAGTTAGTACTTCTGAACCAAAGAAAATATGACTTTTTGATAGAAATGCAAGTCAAGGGGGCGTATGTGAACTGTCTTGCAGTTTACATGCACAAGGGTCAAAAGTATATGCTCGTAAATTGCCCATGCAGGGTTTTTGGTGCATGTGCAATTTACACGCATATATATTTTGACCCTTGTGCCTGTAACTGCAAACTGCATAACTCACTATGGGCTTCGTTACCCTAATATCCGGGTAATAAGGCCCGACAGCAAGTGTTTATTATTTGCCTTACTTTGGTTACAAAGGTTTCAAAGGAGACGAATATTATTTTCAACATAGCGGCAAATATTACAAAAAATCACCTCATCAACTTTCGTAAATCTTTGTATGAACACTACAATATCAATCCAAACAGGTGACTATCTGCATACCTAGTATCTATGAAAAATTGAATATATCCTTGAACTTTAAAATAACTTCGATCGTAGAAATGTTATATGTATACCGATATTCTAAAACCTTCCAGTTGCAGTCATTAGTTGAACATAATTCATCAAAACAAATTGGTGGCTTGAAGCGAAGTCCAACTGTACGGCGCGAAACATCGAAAGTGGAAAACAAGCAAAATCGATAGGTCGTCATGTCACCGGATAAACTCGCTGATTCCCAAGTCCATTTTCATATATTAATATAATAATATGGTGAAAACTGGCCCTATGGACCTTATGGTTATCGATCTGCTGATGATAATATTGTGGGAGGCATTCGTGGATTATCGTAAATAATCGAGTATAAAAAATATATTTTGTACAACTGACATTAAAAATGACGTTTTTAATTCATTGACACATGAACTAAAAACTGACGTTTTCACAAAATCACTTTTAACACTAGTGTTAAAAGTACTTTTAACACTAGTGTTAAAAGTAAAATGACAGATGAGATGATGGATACTCAGTAATATAGATCTCTCTAACACTTAATCAGATATTATAAACAGAGCACCTACTCAAGAGGAATCGTTTATAAAAGTTCACACATGTATTTGGCCGTTTGCGCAATTGGTAATACTAATTCCTTTTGAAGTTACAAACGAAGTAGTATTTAGTCCAACTGTAGAATGTCCTTCATCACTGACAAATAATGACATTCATAAATAAAGTGCGTTGGGGTTTATTATTTTGAAGTATCTGTCAGTCAGCCTTGTAACCCAAAGATCGTGTGTTCGAATCCTTATGGATCTTATTTTTTTTTTGTTTTTTTCTTACTAGCAGTAACTGTTGAACAAAAAATGTTGTATGATACATTTGTTAAAAGTGATTTTATTTTGCTCGTGGGGTTGCTCCACTCGCTAACGCTCGTTTCGCAATATTCCCCACTCACAAAATAAAATGCCACTTTTAACACTTGTATCATAAATAACTATTTTGTACAACTGACATTAAAAATGACGTTTTTAATTCATTGACACATGAACTAAAAACTGACGTTTTCACAAAATCACTTTTAACACTAGTGTTAAAAGTACTTTTAACACTAGTGTTAAAAGTAAAATGACAGATGAGATGATGGATACTCAGTAATATAGATCTCTCTAATAGAAACACTTCAATCAGATATTATAATCAGAACACCTACTCAAGAGGAATCGTTTATAAAAGTTCACACATGTATTTGGTCGTTTGCGCAATTGATAATACTAATTCCTTTTGAAGTTACAAACGAAGTAGTATTTAGTCCAACTGTAGAATGTCCTTCATCACTGACAAATAATGACATTCATAAATAAAGTGCGTTGGGGTTTATTATATTTGAAGTATCTGTCAGTCAGCCTTGTAATCCAAAGATCGTGTCTTCGAATCCTTATGGATCTTATTTTTTTTTTGTTTTTTTCTTACTAGCAGTAACTGTTGAACAAAAAATTTTGTATGATACATTTGTTAAAAGTGATTTTATTTTGCTCGTGGGGTTGCTCCACTCGCTAACGCTCGTTTCGCAATATTCCCCACTCACAAAATAAAATGCCACTTTTAACACTTGTATCATAAATAACTATTCTATAAATGTGAAGTGATTAAAAACTCATTTCAAATATGAATAACACATAACTGACAAAAACTGTTTTTTTTTCGGATTAAAATATTCCTATGAAAAACTACAGAATGAAATGTAAAAATTGGGAAAACAGAATAAATATATATGAAATGAAAAATAACATATAGAACAGAGAAATAATGGAAATAAATTGAAATATCTAGGCACATGTACCAAAACAAATGATAGACTGGAAAAAGTATTCAACTAACCGAATAAAGTGCCTTTGATTATACAGTGTGACTACTTGGAAGAAGCACCCTTTGTTGAAGATATATAGAGTTAGTCAAATGTATGGACCCCCCCATTTTCTCAGTTAATATGAGGGTTATCAAAAAAATGTTGGATGATTACGTTGTAGAGTTTCATTCAATACCTTCAATTGTTTAAGTTTCATTCATACAGATTGTCTCAAAAGCGCAGCGACTTTGAAATTTATTTTTTTATATAGGACACCAATTTTATTGCATGATAGGGTAGGGATGATCATAAGGAATCCAACAATAACGAGTTTGATGCTGTTATCTACAAATACTACGGATATATCTCCTATTATTTTATTCATAAGCTCAATGAGTGTGAGAGAGAATTTATTGACCCGCCAGAAAAAGTTTCTGGCGTGTCCTATTTAAAAAAATAAACTTCCAAGTTGCTGCGAATTTTTTGACACACTCTGTATAAATGAAACATAAACTTTTGAAGAGATCTAAAACAAGGAAATATAGTTATGAAAAAATACCGTTTAATGTTCCCGCCAATTTAATTATAGATCCTTCGGCAAAATTTTAACTACACCAGTGAATTCACCAATTTTCCGAATGACATTGAGAGAAACTTTCCAATTGAAGGTGAAGGTGGAAACTTTTCAATGGAAGGTGAAGGTGGAAATTTGAATATTATGCAATAGAGTTATCATTATGTGTAGGTAATTCATGAAATTCTAGAAAAAAACTGTGTTTTTTTTTTAAATATTTTATGGAAATATTTAAAACTTATGGAGATTGTAAAATTTAGTAATTTCTGGAAGAAGAGAATATATTTCATCATTGTAGATTAATTCCATTCGTGGTAAAAATAACTCACAGGAAGACCGTTCAGATACATTAATTGATAGAATATGGAGCAGTGAGCATCAACTACAGACATTTTCTGTGTCCCGTTAATGCTCTCCTCCTACGCTCATCCTGGTGCAGAATCACCAAACATAGTGGGAACTATGTATATCCATCAGATGGAACAACCACTGTATTTTCTATTAGTCACTCAATCAATCAATTTCACCCGTCCCAGGATAATCCATTTGAATTATATCTTCCTGAAAAGCTATCCGTTGAGGCTATTAGACAACTTGAAGGGCGATAAATTTGGAGGAATTCTCTTTCACATCGGAAGTTTCATACCTACGCGACCTAAGTAATTCCTACGTCTGCACTGAATTCTAGAGCGATTCTTATTTATTACCAGCTCAGTTCTGTTCCTGATATTAGAATAGAGATGAAAACATGAATATTTCATCGTTATAGTGGAGCTGATGGAGAATTTCACAAGAAAAATTCGACGAATTCGAAATAAATTTTCCGTTCAAACATCTTCTTGAAGTGGAAGTTATGAGGCAAATATCTAACGAAAAACAAAAACTTCTCTGTCTTATATCATATTGAACTCCATCTGGCATATACAGACTTTTCCT
Source organism: Chrysolina haemoptera (assembly GCA_958298965.1). NCBI lineage: Eukaryota > Metazoa > Arthropoda > Insecta > Coleoptera > Chrysomelidae > Chrysolina > Chrysolina haemoptera. The sequence goes on along the minus strand of OY282595.1, from coordinate 9,384,342 downwards.
GGAAGAAATTAAAATTATTGAAAGATGACTGGGTTTATTGAATAATCTCTAGTTTTTAGTATTTTTGACAGTTTAGTCGACACACTACCTCTTGAAAATTAAAGATTGGATGACCAGTTTTAAGTAAAAATAATTCATTACTATACAAAAAACCAGAATAATAAGTAATTCTTAAAAATTCATATGATTATTCATTGGTTCACATGTCCAGGACCCAGTGCTTTCACCATTAGCAAATTAGACCCAACCTGTAGAGGAAGCGTTCTGAAATATCTTAGTACTGTATCCACTCTCTTTGAACTTTTTTTCCCCGTGTATATTGCTAATCCACCAATCAAAATCTGATTGTGAATTAAGGTGGGTTGCATGTTTGTATCATAGTTGTGACATATTTCCTCTACTAGCGTTGACGTCGATGTTTGGCTCTTCTTGATGCTTAGGATTTCGTCAAACCCACTGGTGTTCGTCTCTGCGAGGTTTTTTGTCTGCAGGTGGATGGTGCTTTCATCGATGACGGCCTCTTCTGTGTTTGTAATACTGGCTCTGGTAGTTTAAAGGCAGTTTTCGGAAATGCCTTCAGCTTTCGGATATTTTCCTTTAATTTTTTAGCGGTTTTGCATTCGATCCAAAAAGAAGTGTATCTATGGGTACATTCTCGGCAACTTTTTTAGCAAGGCAATGCACCAATTCTTATTACGAATGAAATTTTCTGACAAATCGATAATAAAAAAGTTTCCCGAATGGTGCAAATTTTTGAAATTCACTGTATATGAACGCAACATTATTGGAGTGGTAGACTCATTTCATTCACTTCTTACATCGAAACAACAAACTGACAAAAACTAGCTTTGTAGAAATATGGGTAAATTTTCTGTCACTGCCTCCTATACTACCACTTTTTAAAACCCTTTCTTTTAGGCGTAATTCACTGATTACCTTACCTTCATCAATATAGGATTACTATACTAAACAGAAAAAAAAAGATTCGCTCAAAGTTGGTGCTTTAATAAATTATTCTGGTAATTTCTTGTTGACAAACAAAGTGAGAGAAAATTTTCTCGAACAGCATTATAAATTGACAAGAGGGACCCAACTTTATTGAAAGATGAAACAAGGTCCACAGATTAATTTGAAATTGTGACGGAGTTCGTGAACAGACTGATGAATGAAACCGGAATAATCTTGACATCGCTATTCATCAAGCTATTTAATGGGTGTGCCTGGCTACCATACAGCTGTGTATAGCCAACGCATAACCTCTGGAATGGTTCCCAATTTTTCCCGACAACTCTCCCTTGTTGTCATAGGACAGCTATCAACTTTTGAATAACCGTATCAACATGCGGCCTCCATGAAATTTTGTAGTCCAGAAACACCCCCAGGTATTTGATCTGCTGAACCACATGCAGCTCTTGCCCTGTTGTTATTCTGAGAGATGATTGACTCTCCATTTCATTGATTTTACGTATCATAGATTTTTCATTCAACATAATTACGGAAATAATTCAGTCTCCTCTCTATACAAGTGGTGTTAAATGAAAGTTTGTGAAAATAGAATTGTCTACTGCCTATAAAAGTGGTGTTGAAAAAAAGTTTGTGAATATCGAATCGCCTTCTATCTATACAAGTGGTGTTAAATAAAAGTTTGTTAAAATCGAATTGTCTACTGACCATACAAGTGGTGTTGAATAAAAGTTTGTAGAGATTGAATCGTCTCATATCTATACAAGTGGTGTTGAATAAAAGTTTGTGAAGATCAAATCGTCTCTTGTCTATGCAAGTGGTGCTACATAAAAATTTTCGAAGATCGAATACATAAGACATAAATATTGATGAAGTACTCAACAAATTAGACCAAACTAGCCATCGTAGGAACATCAATCGTCTCATATCTATACAAGTGGTGTTAAATGAAAGTTTGTGAAGATCGAATTGTCTACTGTCTATAAAAGTGGTGTTGAAAAAAAGTTTGTGAAGATCGAATCGCCTCCTATCTATACAAGTGGTGTTACATAAAAGTTTGTGAAAATCGAATTGTCTACTGTCTATAAAAGTGGTGTTGAAAAAAAGTTTGTGAAGATCGAATCGCCTCTTATCTATACAAGTGGTGTTAAATAAAAGTTTGTGAAAATCGAATTGTCTACTGACCATACAAGTGTTGTTGAATAAAAGTTTGTGGAGATCGAATCGTCTTATATGTATACAAGTGGTGTTAAATAAAAGTTTGTGAAGATCGAATCGTCTCTTGTCTATGCAAGTGGTGCTACATAAAAATTTTCGAAGATCGAATACATAAGACATAAATATTGATGAAGTAAAATAGCCATCGTAGGAACATTATATTGAAATGTTATGGCATTTTCTAACTCGTTCTGTATATTTTCAATATTATTTGAAATTATATTATTAAAGTATTAAATAATATAAAAGTATATTATTGCATTTAATAACTTTTTGATTGCTTGTTCAAACCAATGGTTCAAACACCTGATAAAAATGCTACGTTCGCTTCGTCAGACATGATCACAGAACAAATACGTTGAATTTTCCAAAAGAGTAAGTTTATAAATTCTATTCCGTATTCTATTTCCTTGTAGCATACGTGTATATTTGCAGCAACTCCATTAGAGTTGTCAGGAGAAGTTATTGTCGTATCTGAAATTCAAATTGAAGCGGTTGGAATCTGGATTTCGCGTAACCCCAAGATTGTATTAGCGACATCCCTGTTAACATACAATTAAAATTTTCCATGGTTCGGATATAATTGAAATCGCTATTGAATGACAAGTGGAATCTGGAGACTGGCGTGAAATTATTATGTGTACATATATGAATTCTAAGTTCCTAGAGTGGTGTTTTGTGAACTAGTTTGAGTGACGCGAGTTTATAGATGGCTTCGCATTTTTGAGATCTCTTTACTATGGAAACAAATTATTGTTGTTGACAAGAGGTTTTTGGCTATTTATCAACATATGTGGCTTGTTTTACAACAAAATAGTCGTAAAGCGATGCCTTCGCGAATTTTTAGTTTTTTTTTATTATTATTTTGTCGCCCTACCAGTGATCGAGTGACATCTTCCAAAATTGATTTTCAGGTTCGGACATGCACGATCGATCACCTGACTTATTATTTTTTTCCCACGTATTACGTACTTTTTACTACCTATAACTAGGTTATCGAATGAACAAACTGCAAATCAAGCAATAATATTCAAAAAGTATCATCATAAATCATTGTCAAATTTCTGGGTTACTGTCCTAATTTTCTTAGGCATTCGAACTAATTATATTGATCATCAACGTGTTTTGAAACTGAGCATGTACGAATTATTTACATTGTCGGCAGCGGAAAAACAAATATATATAATTGAGTATTCGCATGTGCTAAACGATCACGCAGCGTCTAGAAAGTTCCTTCAAAACAATACAAGTATAAAACTTCTTGAACTTCGAACATTTATTTGCACATTGAATTGAGTGGACTATGACAATCTACGCATTTAAAAAAAGGGGTTGGCATCAGAATCACAAATTTCTCTTGTAGTAAATATTGTACAAAATTTCATAAACCAACTCGTGGGAAAAGTATGCCATTTTATGCTCATTGTTATAATTATTATTCACTTCTTTCCCGAAGAACGTTCACCATTAAATGCATTATATTTTGTACAGGGTGTCCCAAATTCGAGCCTCATCATTGGGATTTCGGAAACTAGAAGAGATACGAGGTCGGTTAAATGGAGGCAAAGTTGCGCAATTTGGTGCTCATCGAAACGCCTTTTTGATATTTGAAAAATTCCGAATACTTCTGAAGATTTTTGGAAAAAACCGAATATTCGCGATTTAATTTTTATTTTTTTATGACTCTATGTGAATAGATGTAATGAAACAAAATATACTTTCTCATTGCTACTTTTTCTGTTCTACAAGGTGGTGTTATCAGATTTTCAAACAAACGTTTCGTATTTGAGCTGCCATCATCAATTTTGTTTTTTTAAATACGGCCATGAATTTTTTATTATGGATTTCAAAAGCTTCTAATGTTCCAAAACAAATGATGTATCACACTTATTTGAAAAGTTTATATTTATAACATTTTCCATAAGAACTCATGTGTTAGAGAGAGACAGAGAATATATTTTTGGTAACATCTTAACAGGACATCGTTAAAATGATTTTTTCCAAAAATGGAACGATACATCATTGGTTTTCGGACCTTAGAGGCTCCTAAAAATTTATATAAAACAATGTATGATGTTCAACAATAGGCATGATGTTTTAATTATTGATAAAATGCAATTATTTGTGTAAATATAGCGTAGGGTCTAGAGTTTGAGGGATGACACTTCAATTACATTATTTATTAACCACTCACTTTTATGTTAGTTTTTGGGTTTTATGCAATGCATTATTGCAAAAAAGTTTGTTTTTAATCCTATTGAAAATCTAATTTTTGTCACTCTCTAACACATGAGTTCTTATGGAAAATGCTATCAATTTAAACTTTTCGAATAAGTGCGATACATCATTTCTTGTGGGACATTAGGAGCTTTTAAAATCCATAATAAAAAAATCCAGGGCCGTATTTAAAAAAACAAAGTTGATGATGGCAGCTCAAATACGAAACGTCTGTTTGAAAATCTGATAACTCCATCTTGTAGAACAGAGAATGTGTAATTTGTTTTGTTACATCTATTCAAATAATTAAAATGAAATCGCGAATATTTGGTTTTTTCCAAAAATCTTCGGGAGTTTTCGGAATTTTTTAAAATATCAAAGCAGCGTTTTAATGAACACCAAATTGCGCAACTTTGCCTCTATTTAACAGACCTCGTATCTCTTCTAGTTTCCGAGATCCCAATGATGAGGCTCGAATTTGGGACACCCTGTACATCCTTATTCTCTATTTGACTTCAGATTCACACAGCACTTCAATTTTCAGTTTTTCAGCATTTTGATTGACTTGATTTTGTTCAGAGGATGTAAAGTGATTATCACACGCGCTAGGCATACTGAAAATTGACGTGTTTTTCACGGTGGTGGTGGTTATTTATTCAAAACGTATCAACACGAATTAATCAGTTCAGAAACTGAATCGATAATGAATGGAACACATAAAATACAGAAAACTGAAATCGACTGATCCGTTCTGAAGGTATAATAGGTTTTATGGTTGTTTTATGGTTTAATTCAAATGATTTTTGGCAACAGAGGAGCCTATTCCCACACTCTATTCGAATTCATGCATTATCATTTGCTGCAAATCCAAAATATTTGCCGATTGGGAAAGGCAATCTTCAATTTTGAAACGAAATCGCAAATAATAAATTGAGGGTAATCAAATCTGGTGAGCGAGCAGGCCACTCAGTCGACCCACGAATCCACCGATTAGGGTAGGTACGTTATAACAATAAACTCCATTTTTTTACCTGTAATAATGAGGAGAAGCTCTATCTTGCTGTATATTCTGACGATTAACATTTACCTTCAAATAAAATGATAATTCGTTACTAAAGCAAATTCGATGAGAGTAATTACGTCAACCATAATTTCACGAAACTTCTTTCTACTGTCAGGATCATCTTCAGTCAACTCATGAAGAACTCCCTTTATTTTTGTTACAATTTGGTACGGACATTGGAGAAACATCGTGCAATGAAACAGTGTGAGACTTGCGTAGGATTTGTCACCGATTCTTCTAACTGAGATGATATTTTTGCATTGTAAACAGAATCAATTCTCGAGAATTTTCTGGAATATTCAGGATGTCGCTGATTGACAATCGATTCAAAAAATACTTTTATTAAAAGTACGAACCATTTCGAAATTATTATCTGTAAGGTAAAGTCGGATTGATTGCTTCGGTTAACGGCAAGCGCATGCTACTACTCTTCCCGTGTTCTTTGAAATAATAACAATTCTAATGCTTCAATTCTATTGATATCACCCTCCTCTAGCAAACTATGTAATAAAAACACTATCTAGATCCAGTTTCTATATTAATTTGGGCCAGCACAATTATATGTGAAGGTTAAACAGTTTGCCAACGCCAACTGGTTATTTAAACTTAATTGGACTTGGCAACACACTAATAAAACTAGCAGGAAATGGAGGACAATTCGAACATTTATTCTCGTTACTTTCTATCGATATAGTCTTCCTTTCAGATTTACGACTCTTGGACTTTCTAGAGCATTTGGCCCTCTTTTCAGCGGAATAAAATCATACATCATGGTCCAAAAGATGTCTTAGGATGTCTTTGTATTATGTCTCTGTGACCATAATACAGCTAGAATTACTTTAATAATAGTAATCGTCTTTATTATCTCCAAAAAAATAATGGCATAAAGAAGATTTTTTGAAAATAGATAGTGAACACAGCAAAAAATACTCGTCCACTTATTGGAGAAAAACGAAATGCCAGTTTTTGACATTGAACTGCAATTCATTAAGTTCAGACTAGGTACCAAAAATGGCATCGAGACGTCATATAGAAGAATTTGTTCTGTTTTCTCAATTACTTTCAATTACTCAGCTCAAAACCAATTTTTTTAGCATTAGAAAGGAATACTTTCTTTATTGATTCTAAAAGAAACTTTCTCATGAATGCCTTAAGAAATAGGAAAAAGAGATTACAATCTAACCTTTTGCACTCCCGTGAAGGACGGGTGTAATATGCCATTTTATAACGAATGGCAGGTGTGAAAACATCGGAAAACAATTGTGGAAATTTTAAATTTCGTTAGAAAATTTTTGAAACCGCTAAAATGGTGGTTTTGATCATTAGGGTCCTTGGTGAAATGATGGACACGCTGGTCTAAAATCTGAAAATCATATCAGTTTGCTATGACACGGCTTAAATCTTAGCCGGAAGTATGCAGAAGTCTGTCATCTGTGGTTCACTACGTCTACTCAGGGCATATGATTCTCGGACGCAGTTATCGCTCACCCCACGGACGTGGGGGGTGACTTCCTGGCTAAATGACACCAGCGCGCCCTCCAGATGGATTAGGGCTCCAGAGACAGAGCCCGACTGGGATAATCCTAATGGTTAAAAAACAAAAATAGTGATAAATAATTTCATTGAGTAGACATAAAGAACATAAAACATATGACAATATGACTATATAACGCTCAAATGGCAGAGTTCAATTCCACGTTTAAGTCATCAATTGTTCTTCCAATCAATCATAATAATAAACAATAGGATGGATAGAGGGCTTAGGTTTCATCCTTGAGGGACACTAGACTTGGCAAAGACATTTTTCAGATGCTATATGGAACAAATGTTTTCCATTACGGTGGTAGTTTTTGAACAATATTATGAGTGAATTACTGAATGAAAACATGGGTAGTTTTTTAACATCTAAGCAAAGTCAGTCTGAATTGTACCAACCTAAACTCCCCGCAATACTATTTCTTCTTCAGTGACCTTGTGTAAGAAAGAAGCCAAGTTCGTTTTAATCGATTTTCCACAACAAAAGCCATGGCAGGACTATGAAGTAATTTTTTGCACATGCCAGAAGACTTTACGATACAAAATATAGTTAAAGAGCTTTGCGATTCGATTGTGAATAGCAATAGGTCTATATTCTGATACAAAGGTTTTTTTCATTTTTCTTGTGAAAGTATGTCAACACAAATTAATTATATCATGAAAACCTTTGTGATTGAAAATTGAAAATAATTGTTTGGAAAGAGAAAAATACTATTTGTACTCAATGGTTGACACTACAAGTGTTTAGTATCCCATTTTCGATAAATGCCTGTTTTTCAATATCATTTTTTCACTACTTTAGAGCTGTTGATGCGCTATTATAAAAGAAAAAATCTTTTAAGTCGAACAATGAATGAAAATTTCACAAAGCTAACCCTAGTTAAAATGGACCACTCTGAATATTCCACTTTCAATGGAAAAAGCGTGGCATAGTATAGTAGGATACATTCAACCAATGCCCGTAAAAAAATGCAAACAATCCTACATTTGCTTCACTTTTGTATAGCTTTTATGGCATATGTCCAATATTAAATGACTTTTTTCTGATACCTTGACGTTTATTGAATCGTATCTGTCAAGCACATGTGCAAAGATTCTCAATTCGAAGGGACAGCTTTGCAAGAGGTCTCTTAAACAAATAGCAGCACTTCGTCTAATACAAATGTCTTATAGATAGAAACCATTGATTTTATTTTTGCTATTACGGTTTTACAACAAACAGTTTGCCGCTACATTTTCCTGCTACGTTGATTTGTAGTTTTGTATGGTTGCTCTTTCCGTGTCTATCAGTTCAGTAATCTCCACTCAGGGCCCTCAGTGCCGTTTCTCAAAATAATTACTTTTTTCTGTGACGGGAACAAAGTTCGACATTTATAAAATATGACTTTTCATGAAATTAATTTTTTCCCCGAGAAAAGTGAGTACTTTTTGCCAGGATATATACACAGGTAAAGGTAGATATATGCTATTGCAAAACTGATCTCGCCACGCATCCGATGTTTAGCTCGAGGCTCTAACCCAACCTCTTACCTCCATCACTCAACCTGCACACTACTAACCTTACCGGCCTTTATTCCTCAGTTCGAAAAAAACCTGATAAAATAAAAAAAAGATTCCTAACTGTCGCTTTGAACCACGTACCTATGGCGTAGTAAGCCGCAATCCTATCGACGCGGCTATGAACCGTGTTTGAATATGTAGATGAAATGGTTGTTCATAAGAGAAAAAGGTCTTGAACCGTAGACATTTGATTTTTTTTCACAATTAAATCGTCGTTTTTTCCGTCACAGAAAAAATAATTATTAAAATTAGTAATTAAACATGGGAAAAATAGATTGAAGCTCTCGGTTTTTTGCCCCCTCCACTTCGCGTCGGGAGACAACACTACCTCTGGCTAAAATCTAATACTTTTTTCCCTTGTATAATAAATAACTATTATATTTCATTACCGATATTTATTTTTTCAACTCTCCAGCCATCACGATTTCTGTACAATTGCATTCAGTAAACAAATGGATATGGAGAAGAGGAAAGAAGCCTAATGAGTGAGCAAACAGGTTAATGTAAACATGAATATTCTAGTGAGAATCCGGGTAATACTATTCATGGAATATTTCTGGAAATTATTACACGGTGAAGCGGTGTACATGAAGTGGATGGAGCTATCAAAACGTCTCACACGAGAAAATGTTAAATGTATAATAATTCAGACACAATGAAATCATCCAAAATTTAAAGTGGCAATAGGTGAAAAATAAAAATACGGACCGTTATATGTCAGCTTAGCTGAAACATTGTTCAGTCATGACGTTAGGTCTGATGCTTTCCACATAAAAAAACTCATTCTTGGGTAGATAGAAATAGCAGACGGGGTGTGAGCTTATACATAAATCGCACAACTTCTCATAACAGTATATTATGTAAAAAGTGTTAGAAACGTCCTTTAAGTAACAAGTACTTTAAGCACGAGCGTAACCTTCTCGAATATCAACCTAGTTAACGCCTAAAAGGAAACGAAATAGCGGACGCCCTAGCAAAAGGGGGGGCCGAAACAACGTTCACTGGGCCAGAACCGGTCATCGGTTTAGCATATAGCACTGCCAAGAATGCTACAACCGCCTGGGCAGACAATAAAAGACTTGAGTATTGGCTCAGTCTACCAGGACTAGCCCATTCCAAAGCATTTATTGCTTATACAAGGAAAAAACAGGACTCTGACAAACTTCTAGAACTCAGTAGAGCACATCTCAGAGTTATAGTAGGTTTGCTCACTGGCCACTGCAAACTCAAACACCACATGCATAAAATCGGACTTGCACAGGATGCAGAGTGCCGTCTATGCATGGAGGATGATGAAACGGCTAAACACAGCCTGTGCACATGCCCTGCAGCAGCCAGAACCAGATTTTCAATATTTGGCAATACAAAAGTAAGGCCAGAAGATCTGGTAAACTGTTCTCCCAACATGTTACTCAATTTCGTTAAGAGATTGGATATGCTGGGAGAAATATAACCATAGGGTGAGCCACAATAGGCCATTGGCCGCAGTGGAGAGCCTGATGTATGGGCTCACTCACATTTAAACCTAACCTAACCTAACCTAACCTAACGCCAGGAAAATCAATTCAATTTAGGTTGAGTTGAAAAAAGACTTTTTCTTATACCTTCTTATTATTATTGTTCAAATTAGATAATAAAGTCGATTATTACTATCATTAGTTTTATCTTAGTCAAGTATCGGTGATAGCGGAGGACCTTCAGATGAGTGGCCTTCATGTATGTCTAGGATTTTACATTCGAAAAAGCTCCCCAGGGAACACCGATGTTTAAAGTGTTTATAGTGAAACTCCATACATCATTATTCATATTGTGTGGGATATACCTGACAATTTAATTCAGGTATAAAAAATCGCATATGCCACAGTGCAATTGTCACTTTGACAGCGGCAAAAGTTAGCTTTAACTTTTACAGCGACAAAAACACTAGTGGTTTTTTATCGCGGTGTTGGTTGCCAAAATAAATAGTTTGACATTGATATGTTTCTGAATTTATTATTCATTAAATTGTCCTGCCGAATTACAGTCGAGGTTTGTATTGATATCGGGTAAATTTGTGTTGTTCAAATTCTGAACTGTTTCCTTTAGCAATTTTACTCGAATAACTGTCAACCTAACAACACTCCATCTTCGGTGTCGTGTTTTTAATAGTTGACAGATATTCTCGTCGAATTGCTAGGAAATAGTTTCTCATTAAACAACCCAAATTTACCCGATAACATACAAACCACTCGTGCAATTATAAGTGAAAAAAGTCGGTAGCAGCTATATATGCGAGATTTGACAAACGCAAAGATAATATTTATTGATTGCTCATGAAATAGAAACTTATTGAATATTTATGATGAATACTCCCCAGGTTGATTGAAAAATGGAAGGCAATTCAAAATCAATTTTGTTAATAATGAATAATTGATTTTTATCATCTATTGTATGGTCCCTTTGGAGTAATTAGAAAAATGATGCTATTAACTATGGAATAATGCACGTGAAAAACTCTCTCTGCTAGAGGCCATGGCATAACCATTATCGATAAATACTTCTATACTTTATTTTCCAGAAACAGCATTTGAAAAAAAATACTTCTCGCGATATTATGCTGCCATCGTTGGGTTGTTGAATGATTTGGTGGAATGTATGCAACACAAACTACTAGTACTGCACTTGTATAGGGTATTTGCGGAAAATTGGATTATGTAATCTATTTTTCATTATTAGTTAATGGTTTGTCCTCATGTAGTGTCGTAAATTCTTCAAAAAATATCAATGTTTCCTCATTTAAAAAGCGTGGTAAATATTCTCAAAAATATAGAAAGTCAGTTTGACGTTTCGACTCTTTAGCTGACATCAATGACACAATACGAACCGTTCCTGCAATACGCATTTAGTCCATAATGATATAATGTATTCTTGAAATTATCTGATCGATATTATTACTGAAAATATAATAAAATATATCAACATACTGAATCTCAATCAAAAATGGTATGTTTTGGAAATGAAATATCGCCAAAAAGTTATATGAAATATTGTCGGGTACGTCCAAATAATAAACAACGTTCAATCTTCTGCAATTCATTCAAGGTCGTCGACTGAGTTCCACATGACCTACTGAAGTAGATTATAATTATAAAATTGCAATCACATTTCATCAGAAAACACATTCCACCTGGGACTACTGCATTTTAGTATCAACAACGTTTATTCATAAACACACCCACAGACTGTGAAGTATATTGATAATCAACAACTCTCTGTGCTGGTATAATCATACTGAAAAGCTGCACCACCATTTTTTATCATCGTATTCCTAATGAGAAAATTGCATTATACTGTATTCCCAAAATTTCCAGAAATGTGTGTGAATATTACCAAAATAGGTGAATATCACCAAAACGGGCGAATATCAATATCTCCTCAATCAGAAACTTTTTTTTTTATTTATGTCGTTATCAAATTATTTAGAAATCAAGTTATTGTTTTACCCTGAAATATAAATTGATGAATCATGAAAATACAACTGTGAATTTGTTTCAAGTTAACGAATACTTAATTATTGTAAAAGGGTTAAGACCCTAATATCCCGAATTTTACAAGTTCGAACATCATGAACATTTTTGTGAAGTTAGGGGTTATGATGAGATCTATTACATGATCCGGAAAAAATAACCCACTTACGGTCTTCTCGATTCAAGTTTTGGAATATTTGGTTCCAATCATTTAACGAATCAATAATCTCAAAAATAGTGTTTCATGATCCAGACATTTTTTAAGAAATGGTTATATTCAAGGTACTTCAACTTCACAGTTTGACAGAATAAAATATACTGAAGCTCAATCAAAAATGGTATGATATGGCTTTGGAAATGAAATATCGCCAAAAAAGCATCGTGGTGGTTATGACCGCGATTATTTCAACCGTTAATCGATCAGTCCCTAAGTTTTTGAAAATTTATTCGCCATGTCACTCTCCCAATTTTATGATAATCTGTTAATGTTTTACACACGAAATACCATGGGGTGATCCTACAGATACCTTTGCTCAATACCTAATCGAAATTGGAAATACTACTCAAACGACCATACAAAAATATTTCACACAACTGATGAGTATCAACAAGTTTCTGCCCAGTTCCCAACAAAATACACTCTCGATGACCGAATTTCATAGCCGAAACCGAGTACGTTTTCTCTCAGAAATCGAACGCCGAAAAAAAAATCGATCACTCAAATAAAACTCGACTATGATCGATGTGAGCAGTACTTTGAGTTCTTATGGAAACGCCGTGTTGAACTTATGACACATATCCGATCGAGCTCGTTTTCACACTAATTCTCCTGGCTTTCTTGTTGGCTGTCACGAGCGCCAAATACGCGAACTCCAGCGATCCTTGCCGACAGGACGCAGTTTTTCCGGTTTTCCGATATCTACAGGTGCTACCGGGAAAAACGAAAACAGCTGGTTGATAAGGTGTCCGTTTCTTTTAATGGGTTTTTGGCGAAAACCGATTTGGGGCATGTTTATATTCATGTTCACGAATGTGAAAACAGGAAAACATGATTGGAATCGCTCAAAAATTCGTGCAATGTAGAAGAGTATCACGCGGAAAGATGTATCAGTTTGAACTATAATAATTTCAGAATAAAAATTCATATCAAGCTTTTATTTAACTTGCCCTGTATATAGGTATGTGTGAGTGGGACAACTGAATTTTGGTCCACGTCTGATTAACTTGAAATTTGGCAGGTGTACATAATACCGGTAATAGAGAATTTTTGTTAGAAAAAAAATCGTAGCTTCAAGATGGCGGACGAGATAAGTGATTTTCGCCCGATTCTGTTAAAAATAGGTATGTGGAGATTTTTAAGGTCTGATATTATAAATTTTTTATTAAAATCCAAGAACTCAAGAATATGGCGGACGATTTTTGTGATAATGGTCCAATTCGATTCAAATTTGGTATTCGGAGGTTCTCGGAGTCGGAGATTATGGTTGTCAAAATGAAAGCGAAAAACCGATTTGAAAATACCACGGCTGGAGGCAGAGTTTCAAAAAGTCCTGTTCTCATTGGTTTGAAATGAGAACAGTATGACATTTGATTGGTTCAAATACCCTATAAATATATAATATACAAATTTTTTACTGAACGTATTCTATAAAGTAGGACTAGTGCTAGCAAAAATAGAAGCATGTTGCAGCGGGCAGCAGCAATATTCTCAGCAATACGTACTGATTATACCACTTCAAATGAACTATTGGGCCTCATTCATTCACGCTGGGTACTCCAAGATAGTTGTGGCTCTTTGGATTCATTCGACATTGATAATTATTAAAATTTTGCATCTCTCGCAATCTCTCGAGATAACGAATCTTGTTATCTATGAAAATAATAAAGGTAAGAATGGAAAGCACATTGCGTGAAGAAAAGGTGCCTAGGTATTCGTAGCTTCGAAAAATCTGAACATGTTGAATATTTTAACAGTTGTAGAAGAAATTATACTGTAAGAAACTCATGATAAAATATTTTTTTTCTTACTGGTATGAATTGGACTTGTTTGCACTTCGCCTGATTTCCTACTCCACTTTAGTTGATACATGAGTAACTATTACTTACATTGTACGTGGAAAATAAAAATGATATTAAAATATAGAGAAATAAAGTATTATATTAATTTACGGACACGCCGTATTTTCTTTTCTATTTTGATCGGTTCATCGGATATAAACGGTAATCCAGTATATTGGCAATTGATATTTTTCAAACATGTAATGAAATGGACGGCAATTATAAATAATATCGGATATTAATCCAATATTCTTATCTTCGATTCATTTGATAACATTCTCAAATTGAATCATCATTCAAACGCTTATTGATAACAAAATATAAAAATAACATAAGTTCAGTTCAACATGAGTCCTCTGTTGTATTGGTCACTATTTTCGGTACTAGTTGCTTTATTGATAATTTTCCTCAGCTACATATTGATCAGTTTCATATGGGATTTATTCATGAGTGCATCTGATGACGAAAAAAATACGGTAGACGCCGAATACCCATTGAGCAAATATCATTTCGACAAACATGATGTTGAAGATTTGACGAGAATAGAGAAGGATTTCAAAATAATGATTCCTAATGTGACAATCACCAATGAAGTGGAAGATACAGGAATGGAAGAATCACTTAAAAGGAAGTACTCGTTATTCGACTCCAAATCCACTATTGACAAAATTGAAATGTCCATTTCGAAAGACGAGAGGGATGAAGAAAATGATACTCATATAACATTCAAGGAGACGAATAAAATATCTCAAAGTGTCGACGACTTGGAATTCTGTGACCCAAACTCCATAGATATACTGAAGGAATTAGCGAATATTGAAAAGAATGCTAAAACTGTTGAAGAAGAAATTGCCACGTTCAAAGGTGGCATCAAAGATTTGAGATTTTACGAAATAAATGAGAAACTGATACGTTTGATGATTTCTTTGTCGAATATTTATTGTGAACGGCAAGAACTAAGAAAGAGAAAATCTAGCATATTGGAATACGTTCAGGAGTGTCAGAAGAAATTGAAAGACGCATGCATCTAAGCAGAATTCCTGATATGGGTAATCGACGATTCATGTTTTGATCGGTAGTGTAGATTAAGTTATTACGTATAGCAGCCACTCAGCAGTATTTGTAGATTAAGTTGTAAAGATAGCAATGTGCTTATTTTTTTAGATTACTTTCGCAATATTTGTGACTGAAATAAATGTGATAGTGAAAAGTTTATATGAGAAGAATATTGAGTTATTTTCGTTACTAGCGAATTTCCACATCCACGGTATATAACCATGCTATATTGATTTGGATGATAATGACAATGATTACTACTTTCGAATTTTCAGTTGCACAAGAAATAGGACAGAAATTGTAATTCATTGCACTCCTCCGTTCGCTGTGAAGTTTTCACAGGTCCTTTACAAAAATATACATCTTGCATCTGAAATTCAGAGACAGGAAATCTATGAACGAATTTTAGTATTTATAGAAGTACAAAAAGAAGGAAAATTAGAAACATTTTGAAAGTAATAGAATGAAGTAATAAGATTGACGATCAAATCAGTTTTTGGAAATCAATGTAAACTTTTACTGAAAAATTGAAAAAAGTATATTTTTACCCACTTCTAGTCATCAATACAGGAATTCCATGCTACTAATGAAATAATAATAATAATAATAATATAATTTTCACCCACTCCCAATCGTCCTAATAGTCTAAAATGTGTCAAACATTTCAAGGACCGATGACACACTACAAAAATTTCATATTCTCAATGTGATAGTGAGTTTTTTTTCATTCCGAATCACCATGGATCTGGTACAAGAGAGTGCTGTGAAGGAATGCTTTCAAATCACGGTAACGATTACAAAAATATTTAGAGAAAAGAAATTTGTTGCAGATATGATTATTTTTCCAGTTGTTTCAAATCTTTTTCAAATTAGTAGAGCCACATTAGTAATATTGCAATTGGAAAGGAGTTGAAAAATATTAAATTAGTTGTTCAATATGCTCAGCGTTTTAAATTATGAAGTTTATGAATAAGTGGTACACTCTTCGAACAACACACCTATAATCTATAACTCTGATACCGAAAATATTGCTCTTGAACCGAGCACGTTGGTTCATTGGCAACAAACAACAGCAAAAACAATCTTAACTTTTATAGCATCACAACTCAATAAACTATTCCAAAACTTCGAAGCAGGTGCTTGTTATATGTTCTCAAAGTTCTAGAACAAATGAAGGATCTACAATGAAAGTTTCCCAGATTAAGTCATTTTTACGACCAATTGCCAAAGAACTCGATTATCGGATATACAGAAAAAGTTACATTGGTGAGAGCCACGGAGAAGAAGTAACATCGAAGCAACTTCAGACCCCAAAATACTTTAATCTTTTTTTTTTAGTCTGTTGCCAAGCAACGAACTTTCACAGATCGAAAACGGTACGTAATGTTTGCCGGTCTTGGTTGTCAAAATCGGTTCGACGTACAGACAAAAAACTGTTTGGAGATTATCACCAATAATACTTTTTGAAATAAAAAATATCACTTGGAAATTTTGAATGGCATGGGGGGTCACGTGTCACATCGTTGAAGAAATAATTCAATTCTGTCTACAACCATCTGAATATTCTCGAACTAATAATACAAAATATGATTCCATTGTTCCACATCAAACCATTCAATTTTATCAACGTATGAGTGTAACAATAATAATAATAATAATAATAATAAATGGACTTTATTCATCATCAGTAATATGAAATAAAATAAAATAAATACATATACATTAGAGAGATGAAAAAGCGGAGTGCTGTTTTTCAACTCAACCGTTACCTTAATCTAATAAATTACAGAAAAAAAAGAGAAAATATTAAAGATACAATCAGATCCACACTTATACTTGATATTTTTTGAATGATAAAAAATAGTGAAATTTAAAAAAAAATTAGATTGTTGAAAAGCGAATCTTTTCACTGATGTGAACCCCCATACCATTGAAATTTTTTAGTTGATGTGCCCCCTCCACGTCCCCTGTCGAGCAATCACCATATTTTTTATTTCATGCAAGAAGTATTATCGGTAATGTTTCTATGTCGAACCGTTCAAAATTCAACAGGGGCGACTATAAAAATCCGCACTGTATACATTTTGGACAGTAAATAAATACAAGCAACCAACCGACTCACATTAAGAACATTTATTGAATATATTATCTACAGTGTGACCCATTTGAGATGGAAGCACCCATATAAAACTTACATTTTCAAATTGATTAGGATGATTATTTTTTCGTCAGGTAGACATTCAAAAAGTCTACTAGGACACCAAATTTCTCCATTTCTAGGGCCAACAAATCTTATTTTTCAAGGTCAAATATAAAAAAAAATTAATAGCAATTTTAAAAAAAATCTGACTACACCACTGGATTCGCGATATTTCCAAATGGTTCACATGTAAATAACGTTAGAATACGTAAAATAATAAAAAAGTTATAGGGTAATGAAATTTGAGAAATATGCCTTTTAATGAACCCACCACTTCAATTTCAAAACTTTTGTAACAACTTTGACTACACCCCTGGATTCAGGATGTCTTGAAATATTACTGACCATAATTTCATCGAAATCTGTTGATAAATAAAAAATAAGAAATTTTTAGATAAAATGACATTTTCCTGAAATTCTATTTTCAAATTTTATTTTCTTATGATGTTCTTATTTATTAACAGATTTCGATGAAATTTTGACCAGTTATATATTGAGATCTCCTGAATACAGTGGTGTATTTCGAATTTTGATAAAAGTTCTGAAATTGAATTGGTGGGTTGATTAAACGGCATATTTATCAAATTTCATTCCATCATAACTTTTGTATTGATTGATGCATTTCAACGTAAATCACATATGTACCATTTGAAAATGTCGCGAATCTAGTAGTGTGGTCAGATTTGTTCTAAAAAAATCGCTAGAATTTTTTTTAGATTGTTGACCTTGAAGAATAAGATCAGTTGGCCCTGGAAATGGAGATTTATACATGAAAATTTGTATCCTAGTAGACTTTTTGAATGTCTAACTAAAGAAAACAAAATCATTCAAATCGGTTGACAAATGTAAATTTTATGTGGGTGCTTCCATCTTAAAGGGGTCATACTGTATATATTACACATATGGAATATTAACTATTTTGATATTGCGTTGCAATTTGTAGAATTATTGAACTGCACCTGACAAGTCAAATCTAAATTTATGTGTTATGTTACTTGAATGGTCAGCGACGTTTCTGCTGTTTCCTTCGTCGGCATTAATACTAATATAATATCAACAGATTTCTTTTAAAATAAATATTTTGGCCATAAGTTTCATAAAAAATCAGTTTTCCAAGAATTACTCAAAATTCTTTTTGCCAATTTTAATTAAACTTCGTTTGTTTGTTAGTAGTAACAAGGGGCTTCTTTTCATGAAATTAGATTTTGAATTATAATTCCATTGGCATCGCAATTGACACACTGTTACTCGGAAACGAAGCAAGTTAGGACACACATATGCACTTTTGTCATAAAATACGGCAAGGAATCACATCCTTCAAGATTCAACCTGTATATCCTTTGGCAACGGTTGAGGATTTCCATCTCACACACTTCCACGCATCTTTAAAGCAATTAAATCTGCCCCAGCGTATCATTTATGATACACGTCATAAATGATACATTACCGTGAATAAAGAGTTAGACTGCGTGACCATTACGGAAACAACAAACATTGCTAGACATAAAGTTCTGCGATATGATCGAAATATTAAGGGCTTTATCACCGAATGGGGGACATGAGTTGCACATATCCATAAAGATGGTTTTAGGATAAGTTGGTTCTAGACACACGAACAATGCATAAAACTATATCATTTTGATGATATAATGAACACTTCCCAGGGAGAGATTCAAAATATTTTCCAACTTAAATGAGTCAAGCGAATAACTAGCAATCATCAGTAGGTCGTGTGGATTTTTGTTTGTTCGGTGAATAAGTTATTCAATTTCTTTGTGATATTTGATTCGAATTTAGGTTCAATTTGACAACACCAGGATTAAGAAATCCTAGCAGGATAAAAAATAATATGAACCAACTGAATGTAATTATCCGGCGGAAGAGAAAGAGGAGTATACAGGGTGGAATCTAACCTCTTGGACTCTTGTGAAGGACGGGTGTATAATGACATTTTATAATGAATGGCAAGTGTGAATAATTCGAAAAAAAAATTGTGGAAAGTTTAAATTGTGTTGGAAAATACGTCGACATTTTGGGAACCGCTGTCCGTCGAACGTCAGCCGACCGGAGCAGAGCCGCAATAATACTGGAACTGCCGGGTAGAAGAAACTGTTTAATTTTGATTAGCGGTTTTCTAGATTGTCCAAATCTTCCAAAAAAAAACATTAAAAATTCCACAATTTTTTTTGAATTTTTCACGTCTTCTAATCGTTATAAAATTGCATTATACACCCGTCCTTCACGGTAGAAGTGAGAGGAAGCAACCCAGCTGACGTCACAATAAGTATATAAGAATTTGATTATCAAGATTTTTTAGGTTTGAGAACTGAAAAAATTATCACTTTGACAGTGACTTAACAGCGACAAACGTTAGCTACAACTTTTACAGCAACAAATACACTAGTGGTCTTTTCACTTATTCATTTGTTTATCAATTATCGCGGTGTTTGTACTGATATCGGGTAAATTTGTCGAAAAGCTATCAACCTGAAAACGCGACACCAAAGGTGACAGTCTTTCTCGTCTAATTGCTCGGTAACAGTTTCTCATTAAACAACCCAAATTTACCCGATAAAATACAAACCTGTCGTGCAATTATAAGTGAAAAATGCTCGTTCATAAAAAAATTCATGAAATGACACTGTACAAATTTTGGAGTCAAGTCAAGTATCACAAGGTACAAATAAATATACATGGATGTTTATGTAAAGTAAGTAGTCCATAGTCAAAAGAGTCTCAGTATAAAGAAGCTAAATAAAACTCAAAGGCATGTGCAGAATCACTTGTAAAATTTAAGTGCAATCCATGATGATTTAATATTTTTTTGTGGCAACCTTCATATTTGCGCCACTGGATCAGTGAATTAGTCTGAAGATAGCCACGAGCCACCGCACGATAAGTGATATTGCGCCAATTAGAATAAAATATAAAATGTATAATTTTAACTTATTCTAAATTACACAAAATTGAATATACAGTGTGACCCATTTAAGATAGAGGCACCGTCATGAAACTTACATTTTTCAATCGATTGGAATGCTTGTTTTTTAATTTTAGGCAGACATTCGAAAAGTCCACTAAATTTCATGAAAAAATCTCCGTTTCCAGGGCCTACTATTCTTATTTTTCGAGGTTAAAAATCGGAAAAAAAATTAGATGCCTTGTTGAAAAGTAAGTGTATTGTGAGTTGCTAGATTGGAGTGCACACTGACCACCCGAGGTGATGCTATAGGTTTTACGGGTTTTCCTACAGCTGAAAAGTGACTACGCCACCAAAAATCATCAGTCATCCCGGAGCGCGACGGCGAATAGTAGAAATAGCCGTCCTCCACTCGCACTGGCTATGCCTTTGGGTACGACTAGTTATGAGGGAGTATTATTATTATTATTAGGGTGTGATCAACCTGTAATAATAACCTAATCAGTAGTTAAGTAAACATTGGATAATATTTATAATCAACAAATTCATTCATATTGGTCTCTAATAAAAACGAAGAGAGATGATTACCCTTATCAGAAGAATCAATTTTATCGAATGACTGATTAATGTGGTTATATTGACGAAAAAGCCCATAAATTGCATCAGTGAACACAGAACTGGAAGCTCTCGAGGATAAACCAGTTAATTAATAACCACGAAAATGAGTTTCCAATTACAATCATATCTGATGACAATTTGGTAGCGAGCATTCATTTTTTGTTACTACGCAGTTCATCGCAATATTGACGGTAATTCGTTTTAATCCGGTCAAATTGTATCCCGGGGTGCACGTTTCAGGAAAAAATAAAGTAGTTTTTTTCTCAATTGTTCTATATGTTTCTTGGGGTGCTGAATCCGAAGCTCAACTTTGCTACTCCCCACAGATATGGCTTCACAAAAACTATATTTGTAATTCCAAAAAGCTGAGATTGTGAGTAAACTTGATTGAATTCCCTACAAATTGCACAGCGTGGTCACTCATTTTGGACAAACCGTGTTGGTAGCCGCTAGAACGCTTTAAAATTTTATGTCATAACCATTTAGCCCTTCAACAGAAATTCAGAGGAGACCTTTAATTATTACTATTTACTTATCGAAAACTATTTATTTGGTCTTTATAATCACTAGCTTTTAATAATATCAACTATATTTATCCAAGGTATGTTTGGGTATATCTATATTAATTAGAGTAGGTAATTAAAAAAAGTGATGGACAGATACAGTCTACGATGTTTAGCGGTTGGAAGTCCTGCTTGCTCTACTGGAATATGAAAGAAAAATTAGTAGCAATGATACTATAGAGTGAATGGTTTTTTTCAGTGCGAATAATGCAGTAATTTCAATAATGTAAACCTCTTTCATCTAAAACCACTGATGCGCTGTGAAGGCCCTTAGAGTGCGCACGTCATTTGAAAAATCAAAGAAAACATGACGGTGTTGGGGAATCTGCATGAGAATTCAAATAAATTAGTAGGTACTAAATATTTCGAGATTTCAATGTACGTGCTGCAATTAATTCCATGTTCTTTCGAAATGTGTTGGATTGGAGGTGCGTCATCCACTTCGTCCAAATTCTAGTCATCAGACGATAACATTTCAGAGGAAAAATGTAACGTAGCGTTTCGACTTCTGAGGGCTGCCGTTCGTAGGGGGACGACAGCAGGTTAACGGAGAACACAAAAAAAAGCTCACAGCAGATAGTACTATCATGGCGCTGAGATGATAGTACGCAGAGGTCCTATCAAACATCTTTATTCCTATAATGGAACAAACTTCCGAGGAGCAAATGCAGAACTGATGAAATTTTACGAGGAAATAATATCAAAGATGACTGAAATGAATATTGAATGGTAATTCATACTCACACGGGTGGATCTTGGGAACGCCTGATCCGTTCAGTGAAGAAAATACTATGTGTTACCCTCAAAGGACAATCACCAAGGGATGAAGTTTTACCCACCTTATTTTTGGAAGCGGAGTCTATTGTGAACAGCCGACCCCTTACCCATGTTTCGATCGATCCAGAAGATCCCGATTGTTTAACTCCCAATCATCTTCTCATCAATTCATCCAGCGAAAGTCAAAATGAAGATTTACGAAAATTTTGGAAGAAATCCCAACGATTAGCCGAAATATTCTGGTCAAGATGGGTAAAAGAATATTTGACAAAATCATCTAATCGAGGAAAATGGATAAGTGATAGGAAGCCTATACAAATCGGAGACATAGTTGTAATACAAAATGGAAACCTATACCGAAAGTCCTGGCCGCTGGAAAAAATAGAAAATATTTTTCCGGGAAAAGATGGGATTACTAGAGTCGTCGATGTGAAGACCGAAACAGGAGTTTTTCTCCGTCCAGTCACGATATTATGCCGCCTAGACGTTTATAGTGAAAATTAGCATTTCACTATATCACGGTGGGAAGAATGTTGTAGATTGTTTCATATTTTTATTTTGTTTTATATTTTATATTATATTCCAAAAAAAGAAGAAAAAAAGTTGCATTTGTTATGATGTCAATATATGAATAAAGTCATTAAACAAGTTGAAAAAGTGAAATATTGATAATTTTGATACAAAAAAACTACTGAAATTAAGTTTTTTACAGAATGTTTGATTTAATTTTACTTCTAATATCATTTTATGTACGTAGAAAATGCTGAGAGAGTTGACTTATTCTATAACTTTGTAAGTTCTACAGGATTTATAAAGTGATCATATTACGAGCAATATATTCATAAAAATATCACCACACACTTTGATTTTCAAACTATCTCAGAATATGACGTTTTCAACATTGTACGTGCTATGAAAAGTAAGGCATCGGGTCTGGATGAAATCAACATACTGAGTTTGTCTACCATACATCTTACCCTTTTTTACACATGTCATTAATTTCTGTTCAATTTTTCCTGCTATCTGGAAAAAGGGTAAGGTCATTCCTGTTGCAAAAGTACTAAATCCCTCATCATTTGATGAGATTAGGCCAATCAGCATATTACCGTTTATGTCTAAAATATTAGAGAAATCAATGGAATTGCAATTAAACTAGTTTTTTGTTAAGAATAAAATTATTCCTAGGAATCAATCGGGATTAAAAAAAAAAACATGGTTGTTGTTCGGCATTATCAAATATAACTGATGATGTTTAGAGGGCAAATGATTCTGGAAAATTGACAGTGCTAGTTCACTTAGACTACAGTAAGGCATTTGATACGCTGAACCACCGTCTCATGTTCTCGATTCTAAAACAAGTGGGTCTTTCTCATAATGCCCAGATGCTCGTCACTGACTACCTCAGTCACAGGCTACAAGCAGTCCAGTATAATAATGTTTTGTCTGATTTTCTAATGACATCGTCTGGAGTACCCCAAGGTTCGATACTAGGTCCGTTACTTTTCACGTTATACATTTCAAAATTCGAGAAAATATTTTTATCATCATATCATCACTTTCATGGTGACGACACCCAAGTTTATATTTCTTTTTACCCTGATGAAACAGAACAAGCTATAATGGCACTTAAGTTAACTTTGATCTAAATCAATTATTCGAACAATCAAAAAATCATTGTCTCTCGCTAAATCCAGGAAAGTCTGTTGCGATACTATTCGGGAAAAATGATCGAATGCGAGTTTCGGACTCCATTACAAATGAATATCTTATTTTAATAAATAGTAAAAAAATTGACCTGCACAAGACTGTTAAAAACTTGGGAGTGATCATAGAACAGGATCTGAAATTCACCAGTCATATAACCAACTGCATTCGAAAGGCCTGCGCGGCACTCAGAATCATCTACCAAATGCGCCACCTGTTAACAAGACAAGTTGAAATAATTTTAGGTGAAGATCTTGTGTTGTCAAACATGAATTATTGTGATAGTCTGTATGATCGTTGTCTCAATAAAGTAGATGAAAATCGAATTAAAAAAATCCAAAATTCATGCATCAGAATGATTTTTGGAATACGGAAGTATGGTCACATCAACCACCTATTTGGATATACGCTGAGACCGCATATGCTGGACATGCTGAAAGCAAATGCATAAGGGTCTCAGGCGCCCCACGACACGCTCTGCATCTAGTGTCGGGGATCTCTATACCTATCACGCGGCTACGGTAGACCAGGGTGTTGACGACACCATTCTGGCAAGCCATTATGTATCCCTCGTTCTCCGACTTCAGCTCACTTGACCTGAGGAAAGCAAAGGTCAAGTTTTTGGATAAGCCAAGGTCTTCAATGTTCTTGAAGAAGACCCCATGTATTGGCTTATCCTTGTGCAGCTGCAGGAGGACCTCAGTCTCCGCAGCTTTGATGTGAGCTTTTTGCTGAACGGGTTCCAACTCAGTGACAGTGACAGATTTTGGGTTTGCCCGTTTAGTGTCGAATACGAGACCAAGTTCATCAGCTGCCCGGATTGCTGCCTTTAAAAGAAATGCTCCAATCCCTGCTTTTTCATGGTCGTGAACCATGCAGAGGAGGGGATCTGAACTCCTCATGACCTTACAGGCTCCATCCAGCACCATTCTGTTATGTAGACACTCCAAACTCAAAAGTCCCCGGCCTCCCTGTTGTCTGGGGAAGTATAACCGTGGAACGGACGATTTAGGATGCAAGCTCCTATTAAGATGCATCATCTTACGAGTTTTCACATCGAGTTGTCGCAGCTCCTCTTGAGTCTATTTCACCACTCCAAAGGAGTAGAGTAAGATCGGAACGGCAAGCATATTAGTTACAGCAACTTTGTTCTTCCCCGACAGTTCTGACGACCAGATCTGTCGGAGTTTGTGCTGATACTTGCCGCGGAGAGCGTTTTTAACTGTGTTCACCTCTTGGGAGCGGCGTTGCTCCACTCCCAAGTAGGTATACGTCTCTCCGGCATCAAGATGATGTAGGGTGCTTCCGTCTACGAGCTGGACATCCTCTCCGTATCCCTCACATCGTCCTCTTTTGAGATGAACCGTGGCACATTTGTCAATCCCGAACTCCATTCCGATAGCACGCGTGTACTCTTGCACCACCCTTAAGGACTGATGTAGGTCCCTTTGAGTTTATTATTATTATTGTTATTATTATTATTATTATTATCATTATTATTATTATTATTTTTATTAGATTTGACTATATTTTGTTCCTGACCAACACACCGTTTGATTGGACTATTTCGAATTAGCAGAGAAACGAGCCCTCTGTTGAATAATTTGCTCAACTAAACACGTTTCACGCGTACGACATGCGAATGAACGAGAGCAGGTCCCCTGCTGATACCGCCCACGATTAATACTGAAATTGATGAGGGATTTCAATGAATACTAGATTACACGTGTCAGACTTGACTGTTAAGCGTTCAGTACAGCAGAGCGAGTAAGCACGGATAAGATCTCATGTTCCAGAACATACGCTTCTGATTTAGGAGAATGTTGATGGAGTTAAATCGGTGGTGTTCAGAAAGGCGAAACTCAATCAGCGTGGCAGCATTAATACGATCGAATGATCGAATAAACTGATACAAATAGGGGCTGATGGGCACAATCATCACGTTTGAATCTGGCGAACAGTATGATGGAATTACATGTTGAGATAACGTTGAACGTGGAAATAATAATCAAACGGATATAGAAAAATCAAAGTTATTCGCAGAATCCGGAAGCAAAATACCTCTCCATTCGTATTTCCAGGCTAGCGGTACCCGCAACGATACACCATCGAAATATTTGAAGATTCAATTTTTTAACATCCGTGGACTCAACAAAAACATCATTGACCTATAGATGGGAAAACTTCATATTCTGGCTCTAATAGTGAACTACCACACTAACGAGGTCCACATGCTTCGTCCTAGTTACGAGTTCCATTCTCGGTTCAGATTCAAAGTTGGTGTTTATCTTTTCTGTAAGACTACCATGTCAACGCGAAGAGGGTTTGTAGCCGAAAGACTACGTAAGCCGACGTAAAGCTAATACCAAATTAATCTGCTACCTTTTCTTACCTTCTATTAAACCACCCTAGAGCGACTCTTTGAGTTTTCATCGCTAAAATCAGACTCAAATAGTTTTAGTCATCAAAATGGGAGATTTCAATGTACACAACTCTACCTGGACCAATTTTTTCAACAAAGCAGACGAGTCAGGTTGTCAAGCTGATTCCTTCACTATAAAGTATGTTCCAGAACAAATGAACGAGCTACCCACATGCATTCCTGATGTCAACAACCAGTATGCCAATACATTCGATCTTTTTCTCCCCACCAATCTTGATCCATAAAGAAGTTTGTGCTCCACTTGAGAACTCTCACCACAACCTTATATTCACTCTTCGTTCTGTTTCTACAGCATCGAGAAGCACAAGGCTGTCCCGTCGCATATGACGCTATAATTCAACTTCCATATTATGGCTTGCCTCCCCAGTTGCGTTTTTTGCTATCTAGCTTTCTCTCAGACCGATCTTTCCGCGTAGTGGTCAATGGAATATCATCCGATCCTCACCACTTAAAGCTGTTCCGCAGGGATCTATTCTAGCATAAACGCTGGTTCTTCTTCACATCAGTGAATATCCAGTATACAGCTTTGAGGGTGATGGTACCCTTCATAACTTTTCCTCTTCTAAAGCTCCGATATCAACTACTAGCAGCAGAAATGAATGGAGGAAAATCATGATAGAAATAAATATGGGCTTAGCAAACATTCTAGAATACAGAACAGCTTGGTAGAATTAAATGCGAATGATACCCAATCTAGTATTTTCTCTTGAAAGGCCGATCTCACATATCATCCCAATCTATGCTAATTAAATCTTCGATTTCAAGGCTCGGTATTACCATCAGCAGCACCCTTTCATGGGAAAATCATGTGAGGTTCATTTCCAAAAGTGCCAAAAACTTGGATTTCTGTTTCGTGCCAAGAAGTATTTCACTTTGCTTCAACTGTTTATGAGTTATAAGGCACAAATTCGATCTGTACTGGAATATTGGTCTGTCCAAAAAAGAGACATTCTTCTTTTCGGCGACAGTTCACTCACGAGCTTGCTCACTTCTCTAGAACATTGAAGATTGGCGGTGATCTGTCTCTATCCCATGGATATTTCCATGAACGATGCTTACCCACCACCAGTTCCTACCTACTTTCTCTCGACCCTCCCGACATTACAGGATTTTCATTTTCGTGGTAAGCAGAACTTAAAAAAATCCTATAGAATAGAAACCCAATTGGCAATCATCTAAAGAAAGTAAACTGACTGATAATTACGTCTGACAGATACACGTAGACAGATACTCTGTTTGAAATGGCTCAGCAGCAGCAAAAAGAAGTCGGAAGGCAGCATTAGCAAACTAACCCGTCTGCTTGGCTGTGAAGAGGTGATCAAATGCCGAAATTCATACTTGCATCTTATCTTAATCTATTGAATTTGGGCTGCTTCTTCACCTTCATAACTAGATTCAGATAAGAATTATCAGACATAACCTAAAGCTCGGCAGCCCGAGCATCTGCAAATTGGTGCGGAAAGTGGAGAGTTTCAGAAGAATCGTTTCTCTCCATCGGGAGAAACCCTAGGAATGCAGTAGGGGAAAAATATTCTACCAATCTAAAATCGAACCTAGAGCAGGTTGAACTGAAAGGAACTAGCCACTTTGGACGATTTCGATGGAGCAACTTTCCAACTATTCAAGTATGTAAACATAACTTACCTAAATATAATATAACCTTATAACCTTATAAGTGTGAAATAGATTTGTTTCAAACAATTTTTGTTTCATTCTACTGAAATAAGTGGGAGTTGTTTTATTCTTCAATATTAATTTATATGTCCCTGCAAATATATGAAAAACATACCTGCCACCTGTTTCATTACGCAATTTTTTGTTTATAAGAATACATTTAAACTAAACAAGTATCAGCACCTTTTACTATAATCTTCAATATTCCTGTCAACCTTTCTGTTCATATATGTATCAACCAAAATATCGCTATTTTCAATTTTTTCCCCGTACAAATTTGCTCAAACATAAGAAATCTGCTCATTTCCTTTGTCAACCAAATGAAATATTCAAAGGTCAACTCTAGCATGTTATCACATGGGCCATTGAATCTTAATTTAATTCCCAACGGAATAAAGGCTTTGGTCACGTACAATTCAAGGAGTTTTATTAGCTCCATTGAATGTCCATGTATGCCGTAACACTCTTGTACAGCTCAGGAGGTCGTGAAACAAAGTGCTTTTCCGGAACTGATGCAATTTCCGTTCTCTACAGAGTCTAGGTCAAATAATAAAGAGAAGATATATTTTTGATTTTTCGAATAAATAGCTAGATAGATAAGATGACAATAGTTATATCAGACAAGTCAGGAGATACAAATGGTATAAAACATCACCAGGAACAATCAAACCACATTAACATATTAGGATCATTCAACATATTGAAATCACTGTCATTTCGTATCAAGGGATATATTCGTTTATATTATAGAAACTTCCTTTAACGAGAATCATTTGCAGTTTCCTTTTGAATATCAGAACGTTGTTTTTATCTTGAACATCCTTTGCTGAATGGTTATAGTTTTTTCATATAACTTGGGTGCTTTGGAATCTGCAGTGAATTGGCATTTCTAGTTGAATGATCATGATCATCAGATTTTTTTTTCAAATTTACACAAATACTTCCTCACATAAAGAACAGTGTTTCCGATTCGATATTTGGTGCAGTTTTGAAACAATCGTCAAGATTATTGAAAAGTTTGATGGCGGTTATTATCATCATTTGCTCTGGTGCTTTGAAACAAAAGAATAATTGTTTGGTGAAGATCGCTCGATAATATAAAAAAAAATAACAGAAGAAAATACAGTACCATCAGGAGGGTGGGTATATCTGGCCCGCTTCGAAATCAGACCAAAAACCGGTGATATTCATAATAAAACGCGCTGAGCTATTGACTTATTCTTTTGACTTGTTTCGTCAGTTTTTTATCATTATTGGAATTTTCCATCATTTCGCAATCCATTTTCGAACAGATTTTTCCCAACGATCACAACCCTGTAAAATAATTCCAATTTCTATGTCCTTCTGTCTCCCCATGTATCGTTCTCAGGACATTCTATCAACCTGTATACGTAGTTTTTTCCGTGTGAACCTTCAGTTGAAAAATTCTAATTTTATTATCAAAAATTTCTGAAATACATAAGAAATACTTATGTATTTCAAAAAATCATTTCATTACATTAACGTAAATTCAAATTCACCAAAAAAATTCTCTCTCATATCAATTCACTCTTTATCTCCCTCATGTAAAAATCCTGTAAACACTTCTAAGAGTTTTCGCTCTGTTAGTGTTATGTAGTGCCATCTAGTCAAAATGCCAAGAAGCGAGAATGCGTGGAAAACTGGGAAATTGAACTTATCGGCAGAATCGATACGCTTTCAGCCGTTCTCTATGATCCCGAACAGATTTGCAGGATAATCATTCGGAGTGTTCGGGAAAGAGTATAGATGTCATTGTTGTACTCTGAGGAATATGAATTATTCGGGAACGAAAAAATACTCATTTAATAAAATTGTCTAGGTAATGACACTATTCTGTTCCACTTATGATAACGAAATATCGATTCAAAATAAGTAATATACCATAATAGAAGAAAATGCGTATGATCAGACCTACTTGGATAATTTCTCTGGTAAGGTATTGTTTTCCCGGATTACTATTTCTGTCATGTATATTTGGGGTGGCCGTCATGCGTTTGTATTTGGAAATGTATTCAATATATTTTTTTGACAAATAGGTACATACAATGCGAATATATTATCATGTTTTCCTTCTATACAGTAGTCGATACAGAAATATGCCTATTGAAAAGACCACCATGTGAGGTAGCCCCCCAATTTTTCTGTAGTTTTGAAGATACATATTTCAAATTTGGTGTGTTGCTATAGTACTTGAATACACATATTTTGAGGCCACTAGTGACAATATACTCTTCCGATTTAACCAGAAGTGACAATTTTTTTTACAAATTACAACGTGTACTTTTTTTATGATTTTCTGGAAGAACTTAGAATTTGTGATAACTCTGTTTTTCGAAATTGAAAATCAATTGAAAAATGGCGGAAATCCAGTTAAATGTTTAATCGAACAAAGTTGACCATGAAAATCAAAGTTAAATAACAACTGACGAACGGCGTCAGCAGTAATCATGGAAATCTCGAAAGTTGGTGCCTCGCGAAAAACTTGTATTTGAGTTGTAAAAATTCTGATGAATTTCCAAACAGTGTACAGGGAGAATAAAAAATAGGAATTTTGATCAAGAGTAATCTACCCTTATTTTGTATATTATCAAAAAAGTTCATTTAGAAAATAATCGAAAACAATACTAAGGTTTGCAGTCACAGCCACCTACGAAACAAAAGTTTCCTAGTTTTTTTATAGTTCTAGCCTCATACAAAGTACTAATATCTCATATGCACCTTAGACGCCTCTTCTAACAAAACTTCTACAAAACTGTTTATATAACTATTTTCTTCGTGCTATCAAGCTTTAATTACGGAATGTTGGTGAAACCATGTTTTTCTTCAAGAAAATGAGAAAACCATTTAAAATTTCTGTTTTGTTTGATGCAACGTTAAGGTATTTTCAAGCAAATACGATAGAAACTCATTACCCAAAAAATCATCAAACTACTTTACGACCTTTTATTACATTTTTTCAAAATAATCGCTTAAAATTTGTTGTGAAAATGGTCCTGAAATCTGGTTGAATAGGTGAAGTAGTTCGAAGATTTTTTGGTTAATTTCGAATATTTTACGCACCACCTGTACACCTGTATATTGCAATGGAATTTTTTTATATTTATTGGGAATACAACGATAGCATATACTTGGTATTTTTTTATAATTAAAAACAAACTTATTAACATTTTGTGACTTTTTTCACGTTACCTAATTATCCTTATAAAAATGAAAAATTGCCTCAGCCCATGTTTATAAAAACTTGACAGAATAGGAGTAGCTTTATTTTTGTTTGTGTTATCCACTATCCAAAAGTTTCTATTAAAAAATAATTGATCTTGTCATAAGTACATACCTACAATGCCATTTACATTCAGTTCATACGAGTACGTTGACATGCTGCTGGTTTATGGTGAATGCGAGAAAAATCTCTTATTCTGTCAAGTTATTATAAACATGGCAATTTTTCATTTTCATAAGAATAATTAGGTAACGTGAAAAAAGTCACAAAATGTTGATGATTTTGTTTTCATTTATAAAAAAAACCAAGTATGTGATATCGTTGTATTCCAAATAGAAAAACACACAATTTTCCATTGCAAAATACAGGTGGTGCCATTTGAAAATAAAAAGTGAGGGGTAGCTACTACAGGGCTGATAAATAAAATTTATTTTAGTATGAGTCATTAGGAAGGTACTTTAATGCCATTCAGAGCAGTTTTTGTATTTTTCAATGATCTTGTCAAATAAGCGAGATATTGCCTGTATACAATAACTTGGGACACCCGGTATGCTTGAAGATACATCCATTTTGCATCAAACAAAACAGAAATTTGAAATGATTTTCTCGAAGAAAACCATGGTGATCCTTCAACTTCCAAGATATGTGATCATTTAATCGTTTGCGATACATGATGAGCCACAACTTTCTGCATTTATTATTGAATTGTATTACGTCGTTACAACTACAACTACAACTAATCGAGGAATCAGCAGAAATTCTAAGAAAACTAGTACTGATTTTCGGGAGTTATTGTGCACCCGTTATGTTACATAACTTGTTTTATGCTGACACACAAGTATAGTTCATCCATTATCAATTGGAACAACCCTTACGAATTCATAGTAAGTGAATGTCCACGTGGACTTGATTGACGTGCGTCAAAATGCAAAATCGTTGCTGATCAAGCATTCAAAACTGCGAATGGTTAGGTTGAATGCAGTGTATTGGTCAAGGGGCGTATCCAGGCTGGAGAGTTATAAATCATAATTTAAATAAGGTGTCCGCATGTCAAACGAAAATGTCGGTTAGGGTTCGGAACGGGTTTTTATATTTTGTAATTGATTATGGATATACCATAGGTACATTACTGAAAAGGATTAAAGTTTTTCCACAATTTAACGTTCTCAAGATAGGTAAATCCATCATAATTTATTCGGCATCATGCAGCCTCATGAATATTTAATGAACAGCCGGCAAGTGAATAAAGCGACCTCAAACACCATGGATATGGCAGACGGGGTCAAAAGTCTCGAACGATAAATCATCCGGGATGAAATCTTTGATATATGGACGTCTCCGCGAAACTCTTTTCACTATTCAAACGGTCCAGATTTTATATCGAATATAGAAAAATGAATAGTTATCGTCTGCCCAAGATCAATAGGCCTGCTTCAAATTGTTTTATTCGAAACTTGATTGAACGATTGAGATGAAATAGTGGTTTGACCGACTTCTGTGGTTTAGAGTTATTACAGACGATATATTTTGTCGGGCTTGAATATACCATGACAAATAGCTTCTTTGACGGTCGAGAAGTATTGCATCAATGTACCAAACGGGAAAAAATTGTGATTCCAAAAAAACTGGCATAGAGAAAAGTTATGCCATTCGAGCTCTGTAATGCTCCAGCCACAATCGAAATATTGATGGAGACGGTTCTAAAAGGACTCTCATGGAAACGTGTATGTTATCTCGATGTCATGATTGTAGCCGGCAGATCATGCGAAGACCACGTGAAAAACCTGGAGGAAGTATTTCTGTGACAGGAGCTCTGTTCCCCAAGAAATTCCATCTGTTACAAAGAGAAGTAAAATATCTCGGCCACGTTGTTTCTGGAAAAGGAGTAGCAGTCGACGAACTGAAGATCAAAGCATTCAAGAACTGGCCCATTCCGAAAGACATACACCAGCTTCAAAGGTTTCTAGGCTTGTACATCTACTATTGCTAATAAGTAGGTAGTGGAGTTTGCCAACATCCCTAACTCACGGACCAGCTCATAGAAGCGTGGATAAGTTCTAGTGGTCCGAGGAAAGCCAATACTCGTTCCAGAAGTTGGAAAGAGCTTTGATCACCGCACCAAATGGAAAATTTATTTTGGACACTCATGCCATTCACGTGGAAGTTGGAGCTATTCTGTCTCAGACACAGGAAGGACGAGAGAAGGTCATTGGAAACTTTAGCAAACAGGTGGCTGTTGTCAAGGGTCTAGTGTACTTCTACAAATGCGTGAACGGGGTAATAACCACGCAACCCTTTAATGTCTTCTTCAGTTCAAAATTCCCGAGAGTCAAGTAGCGCACCAGATCGAGAGACTCCAAGAATTCGACTTCGAGATCGAACATCGAGCGGGGAGTAGCCACGAGGACGCCAATGCCCTGTTGCGGAGACCATGCCCGAATAACTGCTCACATTTCCGACGAGCAGAAGAAAAGAAAACAACAACTTGTAGGGCGACGGCAGTAGGCGATAACTGGAATAACAGCAAGATCCAGTAAGACCAAGACGAAGATCCTGATCTTGGTTCAGTCATTGACTAGAATAAGAGCAATTAACGACCATTATCCCAATCCCACCGTGCCCAAAGGAATTTTCTTTACCCTGACTACGCAGTCCTGAAACGTGTGATGGAGTCCAAGAATGGTGGGGACAAAAAAAGGCAGATAGTTGTAACCAGGAACAGAACGTAAGAAGAGCTTCGAGAAATCAATTATGGGGTAGCTGGAGGACACCTGGGAGGCAAGTAAGGCAACGGTTTCATTAGGCCAATTGCCAGGTTGACGTCAACATTGGACCTCGATATTTGCCTCAAATGTTCCACTTTGTGGAATAGTGTGGAGAGAAGGGGAATTCGACTTACTATAACTATAGCAAACACAATGGATTAATTATAAAAAAATTGTCAGACACGTATTACTTCTTTCGAACTTTAGAATACACTGGCGAGTTATCAACGAGATATACGTAGCTCTTTCACTTTTAATGATAGAAAGTTCATCAAGGAACCATTTTGTAGGATTTTCCAAGAGCTACAAGGTGATGAGAAATAAATCTCTTAGTTTATAAATGCGGTGAGTTTAAAGAGCTAGAATAAGGTGGTGCTCGCTCGTAAATAGAGGACTGAAATTGCCATTTCTCGCCAAATATTCATCGTTCAGAAAATCTACTCAAATAAAAATCTTTGCAATTATGAAATTGCAGAAAATCGTTTTTCATTTTAAATTCCAATTTTTCAAAAACTAAGCATTTTAAATTGGTCAAACTTTTAGGATCTATTGACAATACATAAATGGAAGAGATCGCGAAGGACAACGATCAATCTTGATTAGGGTGATAATTAATGGATTGTTTTCACCGAGTTTAATGTAGGGACCGGCTATTTCCTACCTACTGTCAAACTTTCCAGTGAATCGATGTAGGACGATGCAGACAGTGCAGACCCTGCGTAAGATTATCAGAATACCATAAAAGGGCATGGGATGCACCGAATCGAAAATAACATAAGATACTCAAAAAGTTTGAGAACTTCATGATAAATCAATAAGTCAGTCTTTTATCTCTAAGTTTCCCCACAAAACAATTTCAGAACATATAAGTGCAAATTGCTCATAATTGTTGGATAAAAAGTTTACCGAGAAATCAAACAAAAACCGTCTCATTAATTTTAACGTGTATACCTTTGGCTCAAGGAAAAATGTGGCTCTTGAAATTAACGATCTTGAAATATTCATGAAGCTGAAATTAACTTTGTTATTAAATTCGACGCTCGACGAAAGCTGTGTAAACAACGATAAAAATTAAATGACTTTTTTCCAAAGGAACTTTATCCGTTCCTGGATTCATTTGCGAGTGGATTTTTTAATTATAAGGTCGACGAGTAAAAATCTTAATATTTAGTTGAATATCTGAATTATAAGCATGATATTTATTCCTGAATTTTTTATAGGGCGGCTCCACACTTTCATTCTAAAGGCGTTTGAGCAACGCATTTCAAAGAACTGGGAAAATCTCTGTAGTGATGTTATGAAATACTCTGAATCCCACCCCAGGGGTGGAATTCTGTATACCATAGAATTCTATTGTCGATACTTTAATCTCTTTCTCTCCTATTAATTCAACCATAATGTCATCTTACTTTTTCTATCGACAATAAAATTTTATGGTACACATAATCCTACCCCAGGCTCGCCCTGAACAGCATGACTAGATAGGGAATCAGTAGGTCTACTTCTCACTGTAGTAGTACAGGTCTGGCCCTGCTGATTTGATTGGACTAAAGCAAATGATTTCCCAGAGCTCTAAAGCAGCAGATATTTCAGTTATTTGCAGGAAAAAAATGGATGAATCCATATCGTAGGAGACCATAAACATTTTCATGCAGTATAGCAAAATCCACTCTCTGGCGAACAACCTCTCAGAAACCACTCCTATGTTTTTTGATGTTCAACTTACAGCTCTTTTTATTCCTTTATCAACGATATATCATAAAATGTAGTTGTGAACATAGTAAGTTAAAAAAAATGTTACAACTTTTTGTGTTTTGCTTGCTATCAGTCGTGATAATGTTAAATATCAAAATGCCTTTTACCTTGACTCCCAACTAATATGTTGATATGCTTCCAATTTGTGGTGAATGCCAAAAGAATACACGTGCTGAAGAGGGGCTATATGAGTAGCTCTTTCCTGATCGCAATCCTTTTTCGTATGTGGAAAATACAATGAGAATGGGATCATTTCCAGGGAAAACACATCAAGCACATCCTACTCCTGTGCGAACTGAGGAAGATTGTATAAATAATGTGTTAGAACATCCTCATATTTCGGTTCGTGCATTGGCGGTGGAGATTGGAATCAGTGAGTCGTCTGTGCAGAGAATTCTCAAATAGTACATTTACACCAACGACCTCCAGATTTCGGAAGACGAATAACATTCATTGCTCATATTCAAGTTTTAGTCCATGACAATCCCAACTTTCTCAATTATCTAATGGAGTGACGAATACCACTCCCTTAATAATCTATTGCACTGTTGTTCTGTTGGTAACAGAACAACACTTGACGGGCCACCGATATCTACATTCATTGCACTTCTAGAAGATATTCCAACTGAAGAAAAACAAAAAATGTGGCAACAAGTTGGAGCCTCTACACATAACCACAATATAGTTACTACATTCCTCAATAATACCTTTCAAGTCAAGGCCGTTCTATTGGAATAGTGGACCTGTTCGATGGCCTGCACGTTCTCCAGACCTCAATCCACTGGACTTTTTTTCTATGGGGATATTTGAAACAAGTTGTCTTCGAAAATCAACCAATAAATATAGAAGATCTAACCCAGAAAATTTCAGAGGCTTGTAATTGTTATTCCGGAAATGATTAGAGCTTCCTGTACTTGCGCGCTGATTCGGCGATTTGAAGCATAAGTGGCAAGTGCTGGTCTACATTTTAAACAATTTTTGTAATGTTATGTATTATTCAAAATGCAGATGAGATTACAAATTAATATTTTATTTGTATTTTTATTTGCCACAGTTCTGCATGCCATTCTAGCTACCATGATATATCATTATGGTTTTTAATAACTGAGATATCTGCTGGCCAAAAAGCTCTGGGACACCCGGTATCTTATTCTTTTTAGTCCGGTTTGAAAACGTATTATTTTAAAAATAATAATATGAATAATTATTTTATTTTCTATCTTTAGAATAATAAAAGAAGCTTTGCAAATCTACTTGAAGTATTTTCTCCTACCATAATATTCTTCTGAAGAAAAAAGTTTTAATGATCAAGAAAGAAATAACTTCTCCATTATTCATATCCTTTCAATTTCGGAATGCCATCAAGTAATAGCGTTGAAAATCATATAAAAAAACTCAGAGTAATATTTATTACTTTGAGGGAAAATCTAATCAGTTATGAACCCTCCGAAATCAAGTGGAAACATAAACATAAAAAATACAGCAGAAAACTAATCGTTTATGAACCCTTTGCTTCGCTTTGAGGTTAATTATTAAATGAAAATGTTGTTTTGGAATAATAAGAGGCAAGAGGAGATGAAAAATTGATAAGGGAGAAGTTGTTTACAAAATTCTTCGGGGTTGTTTTTGACTTGACTTCAATTTAATCTCAGGTCTCTGAAAAACTCATTCCGAGGTGAGCTCCAGTGTCAGTGGATTAGTTATTGTTCCGAAAGGCATTATGAATGATTGATGTTATAATTCCTTGCGAGGGTGTGTTATGGGGCGAAACGAACCATCTAATGGCAGATAATTAAAGGACGAAGTGTTTTATTGGGGTAATAATGTTTTGTGGTACGAATATAAAGAGTTTCCATTCGCATTCAGCGATTCAACTTCTTGAAATGATTCGACTGCCGGCCTGAAGCTTTTAGATTATGTCCTAAAAAAGTTATTCCTAGGAAGGTGTTATCTGATATACTGCCTGCAAAAATTAAAAACGAATTCCAATTTCTACCTACTTTCCCTCGACTCTCACGAAGTTCTCTGATCATTATAGGATTCTCCTTTTCGTGGGAACCAGAACATAAAAAAACACTGAAGAGAAGAGTTGGATCACTTAATTAATTGTACAGAGCATTACAAAGTAATTCTTGTTGAAACTTTTGTCGTCAATCTGTTGGATATTTGCTGACGAGAATATATATGGTATAAATGATTGTTCGATTGATGATCTATCTGTGGAAATTCATCTTGAATATAGGATAGAGAAAATAACATTTGTGTAATTTCCACTACGATTTTTATTTGTTACGACCATTATCAAATAAGCTTTATCGTTATAGCCTACTTGATAATGGTTTATTAAGCCGAAACCGGTCGTAAAAAATAAAAGTCGCAGTGGAAATTAGAGAAAAGTTATTTTCTCTATCCTATATTCGATATATTGTAAGAGTTAATCCGGAAGTTTGGACCTAATCCATTTTTTAGTATCATTTGATGGTCTTCCGTCGAGTACAGCCGTCCACTCTTCATAATACATCCTACTTACTGACTAACGTAAGGTTGCATTTCAAATATTTTGATTCATTCTTCAGAAATATTTTATTTCCAACAAGCTTGAAGGGATTAGCATTCAAGAACAATTTGGCAAGCTTCCTTACTGCTTGCTGAATTTATTCTTCCAGTTCTAATGTGCATCCTCATTTATAATTGTCACCCAATGATGAATTCAAACAATTCGCCATTTTTCTGCACAAACAATTAAAACCCATAGGATTTTTTTTTATGATAATGCTTATTCATTCAAAATGAAAAAAGTGAATTATTCCACCTGATAACTGGCCTATTACGGATGGGATCGATGTGCTGACTCGAATTCTCGTGCCTGGTTCCAGTGCTCCGCATCTCCATAGCGTGAAAAACAGCTTAGGGCATAACAAGACTGAGAGAAAGGAAAATTGTCACTTGTAAAAGTTATTTTACGGGCATAAACAAAACGTTACAACACTGACAAGTGGAAACTCTATTGATTGGGAAACTTACGAAAGAAATTATCGGAACGAAACTGTTTTGGAATGCAAGAAAACCTCTTTCAATTTCCATAGCACATCTTCATTAAAAACTATTCTGAATTTCCCACTTTTCAACTATTAAATGTTCAATTGTCATAAAACCTGTAAGAGCCATTGCTAGTGTCAATTGATGCAAAAGAGATTCTACTGAGATTTTACGAATCTCTGATATTTGTTTTTATCATTATAAAAAATGTGAGGTTTTCATTTATTCGATTTTTTTTTATGAGTGATGAGTATAGCAATATCTAAAGTTGTACACGTATTTCTACGCCTTTTTGAACAACACCATTCAGCTGGAACCAGCATATAGGAAAAAAAGGTGATTTCACTAGTTATAGCTGGACGCTCGTTAAAAAAAACATACTATGCTGCACTGGTTGGAGAGCACGGTGTTCATGCCTAAATTACCGATGTGTATTCGTAATATTCATCTGAATTTTGTAAGTTTTCATTTGACTGATATTTTCAGAGATTGACTTGGTTGCCTTGACGACTCATATCTCGATTCTGTCATACTTAGTTTTCAATCACAGTTCACCCATTCTATATTTTTCGATTTCGATTCCATTTCATTTGTCAACTTCAGCTTGTCGCACAATGTCAAATTTCAATTATCACTTCATTTCATAAGACATTCAAACAGGCATATTCTAGTAGAATTGTTTTATCCAGGATAATCCTGGTCCAGCTCTTTTAATCTGTAAATGATCTAAAATGTTTTGATTTTAAATCACTTCCATAGTCCTTTGGACGTATGTTGTTTTTCTGGTTTTGGCTCTTGTACACCTGACGAGTAATTAACCTCTTTTTCTAATATTTCAATTCACATTTTTCTTATCGTTTAATATTTCTATACAAACTTTTTTCAATCATCACTCAATATTTTCAGAATTTCAATTGTCATTAATTCAATTCAAATTATTTTCAACCATTACTCAGTTTCAGGCGGGCACTGATGATGACTTTTTAGTCGAAAGCGTTCTGCTATGATTTTTTAAATATATTTTTCTACATTCATGCAAAAAACAAAACTTTATTGAACTATATTTGGTGAAAAAACTGTCTCTTTATTGCACTGAGTGCAATAAAGACTTTATTGCACTCATCTGTCATTCTACTATAGCGTTCTGTCATCATGACAGACATAAACTTTCAAATCAACGCCAAATTTAGCCCATTTTCAGTGAGATTGTATTACGTTTTAAATAGTTGTATGTTTCATCATATTCATTATATAATTGACTATGTAATTGATAGAAAATGCAATTTGTTAAAAAAAAATTATTTCCATCATCATATCATTTTGTGTAATGTTTTTGAATTACTTTTAGCAGTTATATTTAATCAAACAATGTCTTCCTTACAATTTAGTGCCACCTAAATGAAACATTTTCTGGTTTTTGCATGAATGTAGAAAAAATATTGTACGAAACTCGTGCAAAAAGAGTTTATTGCACTCGACATGTTGTCCAACTCGGCCTGATGGCCTCGTTGGATAATTTCACGTCGAGTGCAATAAACACCTACTTTTTGCACTTGTTGCATAAATAACTATTCTGCACGAACTACAAATTTGTTTCATTCAATTATATTGATACGTGCACACAACTTGACAATTCCACTCATTATTTATTATACAATCAAGAAACAGTTGAGTTGCTGGAGTATGAGAAAGAAATTTATTTTCCGCTCAATTGATGGAAGAAAAATTCAGATCTGATATCAATTCTACAAGATTCGTGTTGAGCTAGAAGGCCGATACTGGCAAACAATCAAAAATGTAATGAAACGCAATGTTACTCTCAGAGCAACGACTTCCTGATGATCCCGTACCAGTATAAGTAATTGGACTTCAGGTGCTATTTTCTAATATATACCTAGTCCTTATATAATTATCTGATGTCATCAAACCACGCAAACTGCAAGCGCACAATAAGTCGAATTTGCAGCAGTGCTTCCAAGGCGGCAGTGATAGATGGGAACTGATAGAAAAAATCTCCCATAACTGAATAATTTCATCCCTATTTTGACCTACTAAGTGATTTCTGTTGCATTTTTCTCATTTATTCTCATTCTAATTTGGAACGTGATACATCGATTATAAGTCGCCAGAAAAGGCTAAATAGGGCGAATGTCATATTTCCCTCCACCTTCTACCTCGCAAAGCCACTAATAAATGAACCAGAATGTAGACTATGACGATAGTAAATGAACGTTGCGTGATTTCGTTGTATTAAACTGAAACAGAGTTTACTGCACCCTACGGAACTAAAATGGCTAGTGGGATCAATTTTTATGCGAGAAAGTGTTGGTAGCAGTTGTAGACAATGATATTTTATTTGGCTCACTTCACAAAATGCAACTGTTTTCACGTAATGGTTAAGAAAACAGTTGGAGTGATATTTTTGAGTAATATATAGAACTTGTCGTTGGAGACAAATGAAATAGCATAAAGAAAGGATCATGCGATTACTTAGAAGGGTTCAGTGACCTTGATATTGAACCTTTGTCTTATTGATCGAACTATCAACAAAATGAAAATAGAAAACTCAACTGATGAAACTATTACGATTAAATGTATTTCCCAAAATTACCACTTCTTTAGGTTTCGGAAATTGAGAATTACTGCAAGAAAATGCTGTTGTTTGGAGAGATCGAAAACACTCGTTTTTTATCCCCTCTTCAGGAAAAATTCAGAAAA
This sequence comes from Chrysolina haemoptera, assembly GCA_958298965.1. NCBI lineage: Eukaryota > Metazoa > Arthropoda > Insecta > Coleoptera > Chrysomelidae > Chrysolina > Chrysolina haemoptera. The sequence goes on along the minus strand of OY282595.1, from coordinate 9,342,748 downwards.
CTCGTGAAAATAAAATATAAAAAATCCTTAAAGATTGTAAAAAACATTTCATCCTCGAATGATGAATTAAAGAAAAAATTCGTTGTGCGAGAGCCAGATAGAGGTAGGAACTCGGAAATACTGTTGCTGACGTCGAAAATTACAGCAAAAAATTAATGTCGGTTGGGCGGCTAGAAAATAAAATGTTATCGCCTGTTTTCCTAGTCACACAGAGAAATCGTAGGAATTCGGAAAAATTTCCGATGGTTTAGGACGTCCAAAATTACGGCAACAAAGTTCAGAGCGAGGAGCTCGAATCCCCCTCTTTCTTGAGAAAAATTGTGAACTTGGAATATTATTTATGTAAAAATAGTGAAAAACATGGGACCAACGTATGATTCAATAAAGAATATACCTACTTGTCTCTTTGACAGTCAGATATAGAACGGAATTTAAGAAAAAATTGTCGGTTCGAGAGGTCGGACTTGCAAACGCGAAAAATTCGTAAAAATCCTGAAAAACGTCGGCACTTTAAAAAAGAACAGAATGCGCGTTCTGTTTGTGGTTATTACAGAGATTTTAAATTTAATCTGGATATTGATGAGTATGAATACTTGTACGCGACTGACTGCGGATCGGTGCTCATGTGCCAGAGGACACTACGCAGTCTGAGCTTGAACTGAGCAGCATGATGAAATATTTAAGTATTTTCTGAAAGTTCGTATACCACTGGGATTCCAGACAAGCTCATATGAATGACTTGTTCTTCCGCCATTCGAACAAGCAATAAAGCACATCCACGCTTCGTGTAGCATCATAAATCAACGAACAGGGACGGACTTTGTATTGAATGTTACTAGCTGTTACATTGAAAAATTAAACAAAAAATATCAGCAGTGTCAATACATTCTTCTTTCATCAAGTAAAATATAAGACGAATATCTGCCGGAAAAACAAAAAAAGTAGTGTGATATCTTGTCTCAGAAATGGACTGTAATATTTTCTTGATTACAACTGCGTAGGTACCACTCAACTGAATTTAATTGCTAGTAAGTAATAAATGTCTCCATGACATGATATTATAGTGAATTTTATGGGCATATGCTCCATGTAACAACAAAATATAACATAACGGGGAAACGATGATATAACATGACACAAATGTTGTATAAAAGTTTTGAGCAATATTGAATGTAATAAATGAAGTTACATTAAAGTTATGCAAAATATGATACATTCATGTATTATTTAGCATTGAACGTTACCATGAAATACTTATAAGTGCCATGGAGGCAACGTATCTGTAATATAAAGCATATATCTCAATAAAATCACAAAGGCACAATGTAATATTACACTGAAGTTTAATGAAACTGAAGTGCAGACGGACGAAATTGAATAGGGTATTCCTTACAACCCATTTCTTCACGAATTTTCTCTTCTCTATTATTTTCAGGGGTAATATAATAAGTGGCATGATTATTACCGATAATTTTTTGGAATATTAATGAATTGCAATCCCAAAGCTGAAAATAAAACGAGTCCGCAGGACGAGTTGTATTTTCTTGCATTGGGATTACCAATGAATTGATATTCCAAAAAATTATAGGTTTTTAATCATACCACGAATTATATTTAGGACGACAATATATCGATTTGAAATAAAGAAAAATCGTGTCACCTGGTAATTTATGCTTTACTTCTAGCCGTATTCAACGGAATACTCTTTTCCACGGCCTCATCTATGATACCAATGGACATATTTGTCCCCAACAATGTCAAAGCACATAAATTTGACGTTTATAATTTAAATCATTATTTTCACTTGACAGATAGTAAAACAAAAACTAAGCAGGTTTACCACCGTGAAAATACAGCGACAAGCTATATTTTCACTGTAGTTCCGATTCTATTGGCTGAATTTCAAAATTTGAAATCCACTGAATGGTTGTTAAGCAAGAAAATATATTGTCAATAAGAAATGATATATTATGTTTGCGATCCATTGTTTGAATTATTGATTTCATTGATGAGTAAACTTTTCCAAAATAATAACAGACGCGTGCCTGCGGTAATGAGGTTATTACTCCTCTGACTGCCTTGGAGTGACCGAAATTCAACTTTTTAGAATGTGATTGATATGCTCGAAGAGTATAGAATGACCCTGCACACAGGAACAATATAAGGACGAAAAACAAAAGTGTCATCAAATTGCGCCAAGGTGATTGATTATCATTTTCACTTGACAGATAGTAAAACAAAAACTAAGCAGGTTTATCACCGTGAAAATACAGCGACAAGCTATATTTTCACTGTAGTTCCGATTCTATTGGCTGAATTTCAAAATTTGAAATCCACTGATTGGTTGTTAAGCAAGAAAATATATTGTCAATAAGAAATGATATATTATGTTTGCGATCCATTGTTTGAATTATTGATTTCATTGATGAGTAAACTTTTCCAAAATAATGTGAGTGTTTCACTTCAATGGAACAGACGCGTGCCTGCGGGAGGTAATGAGGTAATTACCCCCCTGACTGCCTTGGAGTGACCGAAATTCAACTTTTTAGAATGTGAATGATATGCTCGAAGAGTATAGAATGACCCTGCACACAGTGACAATATAAGGTCACGAAAAACAAAAGTGTCAAATTACGCCAAGGTGATGGATTATCCCCCTTCCATAGAATGACCCCAGACACGTGCCTGTAATGTTATGATATAGATGAAAACTTCGAAACTTGCCCTCCCTCCACAGCAGGACTTTCCGCGACGTCCCTGCCTACGCATGAAAACACAGAGCGGCACGGTGGTCAAAGGACAAAGGACGCCAGCACGCGACACCTAGTCACTATCTATCGTCGGTCGGCCGACACGCTAATGGCGGTTCCATTGACGGTGTTCTTTGTTCATTTGTGTTGGATTATCAACCTACGTTGCTATTTTTTATTACGAAAATCAGCGTATCAATTTTCCAAAGTTGAATCACACTTTTACGCAATGCAATTTTGTGGCAGGGATGTCTGGAATATCGCCTGTAAGTGGTGCTCATGTGGTCATGGCCCCCACGAGGGTGGGACTGGGTGGACTCCTGGGTCCAGGGCCCGTGTCTGGGAGGGGGCCCGAGCCATCATACTAATTATTTTTTCAATTATTATAATTCACCTTAGTGTGTTAAATAAATATATTTGTTGTGGCCATCTTTATATATAAAAATCTTCTGTGCATTCATACGACCCTGAACTCCTCCTAAACGGCTGTACCAATTTTAAAATTTATTTTTACAATGAAATTTTGTTAGATAAATGGGGTGAAGCATTACTATACCACCCCAAGTTACATTAGGTCGGCATTTATTTTAAGGGAGCCCTTCTTTGCCAATCTGTTGCGACTGGACTAAAAAACGTATAATGAAAGTTTATCCTGAATGATCCTGGTACAATCAAAACCAATAAACGACCCTTTATAGCCTTCGAGTTACTCAATTACTTTACATATACGGCTGTAGAGCACTTCAGCATCGACATAACATAATAGTGAACACATTGCAAAAGTCTGGGTCGCGATAGAAATGTTCGCATATTCCTTTCACAATACTCGAAAAATGCCAACATTCATTCCGCCAAATCCCATTAAAGTGAGTTGCAATGCCGTTTTGGATTCTGCGGCGCCGCGTGAATGCGAATTTTGTTTGTTTCGTTTTGCTCCGAAATAGATTCAAACGCTAAGCCAGTCAGGCAAACGGAAACAAAATTGTTGAGGTAGCGTAATCTCGGGAAATGTATACGGAAGGAATGTAATCTCATATTCGAGATGCTCGGCTTCAAATTTTGCCAAGATTATAACGAACATTCTCCACGGGGGGATAACATAAACTCACAAGTAACGGTTGTTCATTAGGGGATATTTTGCTCTCAATGTCTCGTAAATGAGACGTGAACGATATTTTTTTTATTTGTAGTGCTTTTTTGTTCGATTAACGTTTACATGAACTCCATCAATGCGAAGGCCCTTCAATTGTGTTCCATTCAATCTAGCTTTCTGTCAGAGCGATATCTCCAAGTGGTGGTTGATAGAGTATTATAAGTACCACACTCTACCAATAGATGCCAGTGTTCCACAGGATATCAGTTCGGAACCATCACTATTTTTTTCCGTATCTATGATATAACGTTAAGAGATTGGATATGCTGGGAGAAATATAACCATAGGGTGAGCCACAATAGGCCATTGGCCGCAGTGGAGAGCCTGATATGGGCTCACTCACATTTAAACCTAACCTAACCATCTATGATTTGTAGGGAGCTACTTGTCCAGTGCACGGCTTTGCGAATGACGATACCCTTCAAATCGTGTATTTTTTCTGCCCAATATGGGACAGTTGAGCTACCTATCAGGCGCGTCCCAGGTGGCGGATAGGAAACGACCGGAGCTCTCACGGGCCATAAGTAGGGTGAGTAGGCCTAAAAAAAACCTTAATCTTTCGTGAAAGCATCGTCGCGGACCGGCTCACTACCCAAACAAACAGTAAAGCGCTTGTGGAGCAAGGACCTGTGGGACACTTAGTGTTCCACAGTACGTGTCATAAGGGGCATGGGAGTCCTGGCTTAACCGCCCGGCCTGCGTGTTGGCGACACTCTAAAATCCTCCCTAATCTCAAGGTATTGTGCGCGCTGAAGGGATGCATGGTCGAGGGATACTCAAACACTAGCGACAACCTAGGCGCACCCAGTTTCATTCAGCCTTTCACAGGTGTGGGGAGGCCCTACACTGTTGTAGGGCTCTTTTTCGGGGTCCAATACGGAGTCCTCCACAACCCCAACCCGTAATCTTCCCGAACCCAATAGCGGTGGCTTATATCCAGGGTCCACACCTCCTCCCATCCCCCATAAAAGGGGAGCACTCCCGTTTCGGCAAGATCCATTTTGGGGAATTCGGAAAAGTAAAAATAATTCCATTGGTTGCATAACGAGTCCGACTGAGAGGCCTACATGCCCATGGTTTTGTCCGCCGAAAAACCGCCTTCAATCACCATGACCATCATCGCTAGAAGGTAAAATATGAAATGAACGAGGAAAAATCGTGAACGATTTAAGTACGGACTATCGGAAAATTTTAGAAATGGGACTTCAATTCAATGCAAACGAATTCCAAGCATGTCTTTTTTCTAGAAAGGTCTCACAGTGTTTCTGATTGATTCGGCCGTTACTTGATGAAGATGAAGATCACAGTAGCTTCCTCAAGTGATTCACTGGTTAGCGTAACTATATTACTTACATTCTGATGAAATCTTCCATTCCAATGTTAGGTATTACCATCAGTACGATCCTTTCATGGAAAAACCATGTAAGGTCCATTGCCAAAAATGCCTCTCACTTCTCACTTCTCGCAAATCACAAATCGGACCTGTTCTAGCATAGTAGTTCCCGTATACCTAAACACAAATTGAAACTTCAAGATTCTATCCAAAAAGAGCCATTCGGAATCAGGCTTTCTTCCACTCAACCTTACCCTACCTGAATCTACAGCTCGGCAAATCTCTGTCTCTGAGAATGATAAACAGAGAGGGTAACTGGTCTACTGCGCACCCAATATTCAGAGGCATAGCTAGATTTGTCAAGCTGTATTTACCTAACTAAAATTGCTGAATGATCCTGAGAATGGTAGATTCACAAACATCACCATGGCATCTCCATCCTTCAAAGTCTTGCCAGTCAGACCATGTTTTGATCTGTTGAATGAAAATGTCATAATGACGATTTATTAACTTGTTGTTTTAATGAACTCGTAGTAGAAATACGGTATGTAACGCTTTTATGGGGTTCATGTCATTAACTCTAAGTGAATTTGCATTGAGAACATTTCCTCTAGAAAAAGTTACCCACATTGGCTCTCATTTGGGCGCGAGGAAATCAAAAAAATACATTTCGTGAAATGTTATTTTTCAGCCTGTTCTATCCAGAACAAACCTTTTGTAAACACTTGAAGAAGGTACTCATAAAGAGCCTATGAGATTAAATGATCTGAGAGGAAATTGTCGAAGGCAATAATGGTACAAGAAAATAATCCAGAGGATAGTTAAATACTCATTTATTAAACACTACGCTTCTGTCGCGATCATAATACCCGTTACATAAAGGGCACTTATGAAACATGAATTAAATAAATTAAATTGTTATAACGCTGAAAAGAAATACTATTTCAAATAGTTTGAACTCTTTATTCTATAATACCGGTAATTCGCAACAAAATCTAATGATATAGGTATCGTGTCCAAATTCGGTTGATAGTTGAACTTTATGAACATCCCGCTACAAACTCCCTGTTACAATTGCTTCCTGGGAATATATCTACCTCCTCGAAATAGTTTACTAGCGAACTTTGCTCTTTCTACCCAAGATTAAGGTTAATTTATTGGGCGCCTTGCCGGTATGCAGAAGTTGCCATTAGTTTCCGTTCGGAACAAAATCTTGCACAAACTTTTCTACGTTGAGAGAAAATACCTATATTTGCTGCATCGAATATTTTAGCCAATATTATTTATTTCTTTTCGGCATAAAATACCAAAACCTCTTAGAATTGTTTGGAATATCTTTTCAACCGAGTTCAAAAAATATTGACAGTCATTTCGAATGAATTGCTTAGATCTACGACGCAGCTGGCAGTAAAGATGAAAATCGACTTGTGAATTTGATTTGTTCCACTTTTTGTGTGCTTTCGACTTCATGTCTATTATATTCACGGTATTGCAAGAGAAATATACTGGAAACTGATTGAAAATTCTTTCATTGGGAACGAAAGTATTTATTGCTACCATCTACTTTATTCATCAGAGGATTCAATAATTGAAGGCCATTCTGTTTTCGTGATTTCAGAGTTGATAGTATACAGGATGTAATCTATCCTCTTGCACTACCGTGAAAGGCATTTCGTTGGAAAATTAGGAAAATCTTGGAAACCGCTGTTCGAAATTACACAGTTTCTTCCATCCGACAGTTCCAGTATTTTTGCGGCTCTGCTCCGGTTAGCTGACGTTCGGCGGACAGTGGTTCCCAAAATTTCGACGAAGTTTTCAACACAATTTGAACTTTCCACAAATTTTTTTCGAATTTTTCACCCTGCCATTCGTTATGAAATGGCATTACACCGACGTCCTTCACGGGAGTGCAAGAGTTATATTACACCCTGTATATACAATCATATGAATATGGTATAAAAATATTAAATTCCGAGTTAGTTAGTCGGAATTCTGAGATACCAAGTCGAAATTATGAAATTCCGAGATATGAAATTGAAATTATGAGATACTAAGTCAGAATTATCAAATTCCGAGATAAAAAATTGGCATTCCGAGATAAGAATTCGGAATTATAAAATTGCGAGTTGTTAAGTTAGAATTTGAAAAATAAAAATGGTGTAGCCCTTCTACGCCTTTGCAGCATCACCTCAACTCTTACATCTCGATCGTATATGTCGATAGTCTCACTCATTAGTACTTTACGAGAAATGAAATTAGAATTGCTTCATGTAACTAATGTTATTGATAAATATTGTAGAACACGCTAGGCCATCATTACCATTATTCATTCAGCAACACATATTTATGACGTTTAGTTGCCTCTATTCAAACATGTTGGAAAATAACAAAATAATTGATACGAACCGCATGTCGATAAATGTACATAAACGGACAGCAAAATTTGTGTTTTACATCCGTATTACACATATTGCATACCCAAATAATGATGAAATTGTTTTGTGTAATACGCTGCTTTTTCAGACGATTCCGTCAAGTATTTCGTGATAATGTTAGGAAACGTGTCAAAACATACATACATACGTCCAGTTCGGATTGTAATATTAACTTCCTTGTTGAATTAGTGAAAGAAAATATAGATAAAATAGATGAAATAACGTTAAAAATATTTCACTTAAAGGTTTTATTTAAATGCGCTAATAGGAAGAAAATAAATTTTGAAGTAACTCATCATTTTGTTACATTAAAACATTCAATATGATAAAAAAGCTCGTCGCAAGACCTATAATCCAGACAAATCGTCTCCGAGAGTGCCTGTTTCAGAAAAAAAATATAGTAGTTGTTTTCTCACTCGTTCTAAATGTTTTTCGGGGTGCTGAAAGCAACAATTGCTGCGCGCCTTTTCGCATATACCTTGTACTTTATTTCACATCAGCCCTCTCAAAAATGTCACTTGTTGCGACACTTGCAAAATGTGTGAAGTCTCATATTCGAGTGCCACTTGAATGTTGACTTCTTCCTGAACAAGCATGTCCGTTGGAGCTCGTGGGAGGTGATACTTGTCTAGAGGGGAGAATATATTTATCTTATTGAAGAAAGTAATCACCTAGACGTGCAGCTTTGTCAGAGATGGTGTCGCCATCATCTTTTTCATGCTTTGGAATAGTGTTAGACACTGGTTATCATTTATTTATTCATATATTTTTATTATTTCCAGTTACTTTTGTTTGGGAGGCGCTGGTTTGATTCTCCAGGCCACAGCATGTCTGCCCACTGGCAGTGCAGCGCGATTTGCGCAGGATTTAGACCTCTTATATAACCAAAAAAAGCCTTGAAGACTTTAAAATTCCAAATCTCCCAAAAATAAATGGTTTTCGACAAAAAAAGTATTCTTTAATTTCGTTTTGTTTTGTCATCTTCTACTTCTCATTTAATTTATTGCTCCAATTTCGGAAACACCCTTGTTCTAGAGTGTTGACATCTAATATGTGTAAATTCATCATCACTGATAAGTAGGTGGGAAATAAAAACTTCCAATAATTTACACTTAAAAGATTATATGTAAATATATATGCTGACAATATTGTTTCGACACTGTGACAATATTGTCAGCATATATATTTACATATAATTTTTTAAGTGTAAATTATAGGAAGTTTTTATTTCCCACCTACTTATCAGTATATGTTTCTTATACATGTTGAAAGTAATTTTTTGACAGTGTGTTCTTTCGATACAAATTCTGTTTCTAACTAGATCATAAATGAAGTGGATTACCTGACAACAGTGTTGATGAATATATACAGTATGTTGCAAGTTGCTAAGACCCACCCCCGTATTTCTGTGTACTTCTCGGAATGCTCTTTCGTCTCTGGTAAAAAGTTCCATCAATCATCTTTTCACTACCTACTACGTTCACAGAATGCATAGCAAAAATCGGCATTTTTTAGCAAAATTTCGGTTGAGACATTCGATTCAGACCAGTCTCGAATAACTCCATACGAAACTTTAACGTTATACCTACTACGGTGTGTTTTCTATACCTTTTGCCTAATGAGGTTATCGTAAATTTCAAAGTAGACGCGAACTCTATCGTTCATTCACCTCTAAAAGTGATACCGACCTGGCAGACTCTCCGTTAGCTGGTGAACATAATTTTAAGGTGCGTATTCACTGGAGCATTCGTTCCGCATGAGCACCGAATGAGCACACGAGCTGCTCGGTTCAAGCTCAGGCCTCGTAGTGTCTCCTCATACATGAGCACCGACCAAATAATTTTTTTTTGTTATTACTGGAAAAAAATGTTCCAACAGATCCGGATTCTGCCTAGATAGTAGATGGCGCCCTTACAATTTCAACGAAGTTATGAAATATCGTGAGACACCCGCGCATAGCATGCACCCTCTTCTCCCTTAGTTCCAAAGGTGATTGAATGAAATTTGGGACTTCTTGTATAATTACTGAACGTCACTCTTATACATATCAGTTATTATTTTTCTACTTTCGGTTCCACCTTTGGATTCTTTATGATCGTCTCTAACCAATCATGTAATAATACACAGGGCGTTCCATTTGAAAATCCAAAGTTAGTATCACTCCCGGTGGAACCGGAAGTGGAAAATAATCATTGATATGTACAAAAGTGACGTTCAGTAATCCGAACTTGACTAGAGCTTCTGATTGGTTCATTTCGCAAGTGAGTGAAATAGTCAGGAAAATGAACTGGTCAGGGCACCAAGTGCTTTAGTAACGTCTCAAAAATATGCTTCGTTACATACCAAAGGTCTCTCTGTAACAGATGTGCAGGTCTACACCCTGTTAATAGAACTTCCGTAGGATTGTGGTGTGAGGGTACATGTCGCCATAATGCATCCCAGTAAATTGAGTTCATGAATTTCATTTACACGAATTGAAACAAAAGTTTTCCAAGTGCAACGCCTGCGATCTATAGAACGGCAATGGATGAATTGCTTGAAAATAATGTTTGAATATTGTTTCGCCAGTAATACAGTCGTGCAAAGTTCTGAACAAGGAAGTATAATAAAAAGATTTAGATATGAAACCGCTCGATAAAGAGAGTCAGCGGTAATCTTTGGAGAGAAACAATAATTATACTTTAGACACAAGATTCTATAAGAAAAAAAAGAAAAATACTGCTGGCCGAGACTGAACTCAAGCCATCTGTTAAAGTCAGTGATATATAAATACATAAATGAGTTTTCATTCTATAAAATAGACAATGTGAGCTCTTTATCGTATTTAGGTCACAAAACTCCTTCTTCAGATTCAACTCCTCCTTGCGGGGATAGAAGATTCAGGACAGGAGGACAGCAAGTGACCCGGCCGTTGCCAGTCAGGGAGTTGCGTAGATTGCTATGGTAATACCAAGGGTTCTCGTAAGAGGGTGCTAATGATACTACCTCCGCAGATTTCCACGGAATTGGTCGGGCTCCAACAAAAATAACGGAGATAACTGGGAGAACCACGCCTCCTGCAAAGCGTTTGCTTGGATTGTTTGTCGCATCCAATGAAGACCACTGGGAACTCACAGTTTGAGTGGTTCGGGTTTCGTGGTAGTGCACGAAAAGGCTGGATACCAAACGGGTTCAGGTACTGGGCGTTATACAGTGCCGATTTAAAGGATATCGATAGTGCATGGCCGCCAACCTAAAAATCTATTTTGACACAAGTCACATGATCACTGGTATGGCGGAAAATTTTAAAAAATACTTCGAAGAGACAAAAAGTAGGGTAAGATGGTCAGACATCAAAAATAGCTCTTGTTTCCCAGCGTCGGAACTCCTCTTTCAAGTGGGCTTTGGAGAGTCCACAGAAGGGCTCTGGGCCAGGAAATTGTGTGTTTGTCCCTTCTTTGGCAAGGCGATCTACTTCTTCTTTACCTTTGATTCCTCTGTGACCTGGCACCCACATCAGGGAGACCTGATTGTTTGTAGCCAGTTGTCTCAGGGATATTTTATAGTCCCAAATCAGCTTAGACTCACAGGTGAGAGCTTTTAGTGCTGCTTGGCTATCTGATAGTATATAGATTTCTGCCCTTCGAGTGCCTTTTTCAAGGCATTCCTGGACACATAATTCTACAGCATGTACTTCTGCTTGGAAGATGGTTAAGGTGTCACCAAGGGAGTTTTGAGAGCCTGAAATTTGGTCCTCTAACGCCTACTCCAACCCTTTCATCCATCTTAGATCAATCTGTGTACCACACTGATGCATCCCTTCCCAGTTGAGGTCCGTTCTCTGGGAATGTTGGTGGCTGTTTATGACCACTTCAAACTGCATTTCGAAGTCGTACCTAACTGGCATGAAATCTGTCGATTTAGACATGGCTTCTAGGGAAATATATTCCAAAATCTTTAAGTGTCCGTTCAGATTTCCCGCTTTTAAGTTTTTGTCTGACTCAGTCTGAAGGCACTGTTTGTTGCTTCTCTCTAACACATTTGTGCAATGGCGGAAGGTGCAGCAGTACCTCTAAGGCTGCAGTGGGGCAAGTAAATATTGCCCCTGTTATTCCCAGACAAGCTAGCCATGTAGTATTCGGTCCGATTCGTTCTTGCCAAAGTTTTTGTAACTTCAATTTCACTTGTACAATAATATTCTTTTAATGAGTCGAAGAGGAACGAATAGTTTTGCTGAATTCTAAGTACCTACTTTATGTTTTGTGACTTATTTTGTATCATTTGGGTTCCAAACTAGAAAACAAATAGAATAAGAAAAGCTGGTACCTATTGATTTTACTCTTTGCGCTCAGAGTTCAAAAAAGTCATGGGACACCTAGTATGAAAATTATTGACGAGTAATGGTTATTTGGGTCATGTATTACCATCATTCTCCTTCTAGAAATGACCTTCATCAAACTAAAGCCTTTCAATCGATAAATAAGCTGGGGTTTCAACAATCCTACAATTTGGGCGATTTAGGCGGGTTGCTGCACGTAGAACAATAACTGATGGCGAGATATGCTCGCTTTCCATTATCAGAATTGCAGCTTTGTTGAATGGGTGATTATATGGTCTGCTTCATTTGGGATATTAACGTATTTTTTTTGTCAGGGGTGAATAAAAATGAATCAGGCGAGATTGTCATCTGTAATTATCAACCAGGGAAGATCATAAAAACTCACTGAATAAAACATTTTCCTTTGATAAGCTCAACACAAAAAAGAATAAAAGAAAATATCTGAGCGAAAGTTAGAATATACATTTTGACAAAGAGTAGCAAATCACGATGAAGTATGAAATACGAAATACAAGAATGGGGGAAGGACCAAAGTATGGTCATAACAATAAGATATAACAATGGGATATTTAATTGATCATCTTAATATATCATGAAGAGTGAACGACACTAATTCAGGGAAGACCCTCTTATAATAATTAAAAACGGATGAAGAAATCCAATAATTTGCATGGCACTGGGGTAAACACGATTGAATTTCCACATATTTTATTATACTCACGACATGTTTCGCTACACGGTAGCTTTCTCAGGGTGATAGAACACTCAATTGTTTTTCGTTGAAAACTACTTAAATTACCCTTTTTACCACCTAATTATCGCTAATTCATATACTCATACAACTTAATTAATTGTTGATGAAAATGTATAACGGGAAATCCCATTACATACTACTAAAGTAGAAAATTTGTACATTTCAATTCAATGATTTTTGGGGATTCTAAATGAATAATCTTAATATCCTTTTTCTCGAAAGCTTGCCGTTTTCGTATTCGAATTGAAAATTGAAAACTTTAGGCGACAAGCTTTTGAATCTGAAACTCACATAATAAACTACATTACACATCTGAAGGTATTATTTTTTACTTTTTAGTGCATTTAAAGAGAAGCTTGTCTTTAAAAGTTTTTTCAATCATTTTTTAAAAATATTTTTCCCTTTCACCATATTATTCTTGTTCAGTTCCTTTAGTTCCTCTAAGCACTCTCAGACCGTCTCGGTACTGAAAAATTCTTATAGAAAACTTTGCTGGGTTTCAAACAGATATAATCCAACAGCCGTGAGGGATAGTAGTTGTTTTCTGTTGGATACTTTCTAACGTATTATTCTATAATTTATTTTTCATTTATGTATTCAGCTGTGGGGGGGGGCAGTGAATAATATTTTTTTGAATTTTTTGTATTGTCATGGGTTTTTAATACATGTGCAGCTCTATCGTATTGAAGCAAGTGCTTGACAAATGGATTGCAAATTTTGAACTGGGAAAGTAGATCTACAAACAGGCAGACGAATATAGCAAGTTGAATAAAGGCTTGTTAAAATAGAAGTCAACCTTGTTGCCACACAATATTGAAATTGATATCGTTCATTAAAATCGAATTACTTCCAAAAATTCAATGGGTCCACTGAAATCGTGAACTGATATCAAGGTATTCTTGATAACTACTCAAACTGCGTCCCAAAATTATGATATTACCCCTCTGCATAACATTCCCCACGAACCTCAGTCGGTATATTTTGTGCCACTCCAAACAATTCATTAAGCCAGAGAAAGATTACCGCATAAATCCCCATACTTTCCAACGTTCAAAGAGACGGATTAAATAAAATAAGAGGTAAGATTAATCCTGGACGAAGAATCGATGAAACTGCAGGTGCTACTCTTTGATGACAACATCGCGTGGACTTCGCTCGGATCGATAGTTCATAATTGATAAAACTTGTCATGAAACATTCTTCCTCTGCAACACACCCTCGAGTCAACATACGCCAGTAAATATTCCCTAGTTGATACACGATACAAATAATTTTACGTGTAACACAGCAAATATAACAATGGGCATAAAAAAGAAAAGAATATTATAACGGGAATCCGGAGGCACTGAAACCAAGAGGGCTGCGGGGGGCACTGAAAACAACAAAGCTGTATATGAGGCCCTTCGAATTAATTTTATACCTACGGGTCTATGATCACATTTCACGAGAAGGGGCTAAATGTTTTTCTATATCACATCGGTTGCAGATATATTCACGAGCACACTCATTTAATTCGTGGTTTTGCCTACCACAAACCTTGCAAAGCCTATCAGGTGCCCATGCAACAACTTTCTGGTTTGATTCTCCTTGTATCTCCTGAGGCCCTTAATCTATATTCCTGGTTAACAGCTGGTTTATGGTATCTTTATTCAGCCGTTTAACTGGAATATCAGAACTCTCCAATTTTATTCGACAAATTGACACTAAACAGTCTTGTAAAAAAGCAAATAAAAATCAAGTTGGAAAACACGTTGTCGTCGATAGCGTCGTCATCGTCAATAACGTCAGAAGTCTATTATGTTGATATGGTCATCACTCATGTTATCATCGTCGTCTTCATCTTCGGCGTCATCATCACTATCACCTTTGTCGTCACCATCACCGTCATCATCATCACCCAACTTACTGTCTCGGGAGGTGTTTTCTGAGGCATACAGCCTTCTGAAATTCAAGAGGAACACCAATTCCTACCTACTTTCCATCGGCCCTCACGATGTTCTCTGAACAATACAGGATTTTCCTTTTCTTGGGAACTAAAACTTTACGTAAAGAAATATAATTTTTTTCAATTTGCCGCCTTACCAGCGATCATGTGACATGTGTCAAAATTGATTTTTAGGTTATCGGACATGCGCAAACTTTTTCCTAGAATGCTTTTTCCAATACTCTAATAAACTTTTTTCCATATGGTACATACTTTTTGGCGGTCACAGTATATACATAAAAAAAAATAAAGAACAAAATTAGTCTCACAGCAATAAGTACAGATATAATGTAAGGTTACTATCTCACTTCAAGCATTTAACGTAGAAATCCAAGATATAGGTATAACTACATTGCATGGATTCATTTTGGAAAATCTCCATTGTTTTAAAACGTGAACAAAGTTCGTAAGTTTCAGTTAAAAGGTTCCTTTCCATTACCATTCAATGCAACCGGCAACGTTATGACGTGAAAATTGAATTGATTGAACTCCAACAGAGAGATTGTAAATGCATAGAACAATACCTTTTGTGCTTTGATTCCTGGACCGAGTATGGGCTCAAAATTAGATGAAAGGGTTCAATGTTTTGAAATCGGATAGCTAGGGTTAGGTTTTGTTCAAGTAATAATGATACCTGAGATTGCCTATGAAATATGCACACTGTTCCATAAACTGAGGATATAGGGATTGTTGACTTTATCATCTGTAATTGTATCAATAATTGCAATGTTTCATTCAATCTTTGACGATTGAAATATATCCAGAGAATGTTTTCCATTTCTCATAGCAAACTCGAACAGTTCGATTGTCTTCTGGAAGGAAGAATAAAGTTTAATCTTTCCTCAAGAAGATAATCTAGAAAAGATGAAAGTTTATCTATATATCTATAAAAATACCTTGTCAAGATGTTTGTTCAAGCCTAAAGCCTACTTTAATGAAATGTTGCACAATGTGTGTAATTTGGTCCAACTTGAGTGATAGGATAGTTTTTATCTCGATTAATGACCTCATTTTCGAATTCCTAGAAACATTCCAGAATTTTCTTTCATATATTCTACGAATTTTCAAAAAGTTCCACCACCACGCCTACTACTCGTGTTCGAACCATCAAGACTTTCAAATGACTGTCCTCTCAGTAGGGTTTAGAAACTTCTGGCACTGGTTCAGTCGAAACCTTTCTCGAATATTCCAGATGCTTCGAGAACATTCCAGAGTTGTCGCCCACATTCTAGAAATTTACAGGAAGTTTCAACTCATACGGCCCCTTCTTGGTTGACGCATCTCTAAAAAAAATTTGTTTCTCTGGAACAAACCAGAACAGAGGTTCCGAAAGGTTCTAGAATGTATTGAAAATGCACCCAAGTAGAGTCCTCGAAAGTTCGGCCAGCAGAAAGTTGGCGTGGAATTTTTAAGATTATAAGATAAGCTTCTGGCAAAGTTTTTCACAGTTTGGTCAGAGAGGAGGGGTAGTAGTGGAACTTTCTGAAACTTTATAAAATTAAAAAAAAAAATTAAAAAGTTCTCAAGGCTTCTGAGAAGTTTGAGAAAATTCTAGATGGAATAAACCGGAAGGTTCTAGGGTAATGGAAAACACACCTAAGTGGAGTTATCAAAAATTCGATAACCATGGAAGTAACGTGGAATTTTCTAGGATATAAGATGGGAAACTCTATATAGAATGTTCCCGGAGCTGCAGCAAAATTCTAGAAAAACTTAAAATGAACTAGAACAGAAATCCCAGAAAATTTTAGACCGGACTGAGTTTCCGAAAGTACCACTTCTGAAAATTCCTAGAATATAAATTTAAAAAAAGCTAGAATGTTTTGACGCTACTGAAAAGGAAAAGTACTAAAAAATTTGACATGCCTATAGATACAAACGGTGTACAGAGGAAAACAAAAAATAGGAATTTTGATCAAGATTAAACTACCCTTATATTCGATATTATCGAAGAAGTTTATTTAGAGAAAAGGTGTTTAGAATCGAAAACAATATCGAGATTTGAAATCACAGCCATCTACGCAACAAAAAAGTTTTCCTTATTTATTATAGTTTCTAGCTTTATAAAGAGTACTAGTATCTGATATGCACCTTAGGCGCCTCCCTCGTATTCTTACAACGATATTTCAATGCGAACAGAACAGAAGCCCCCGAAAATTCTAGACCTAACTAAAAAGACACTCATGTGAAGTTCCTGAAAGTTCGGCAACGAAAATAGAGATTTGGTAATGGAAGTTTCTAATAATAATATTATTATTTGTCGTGGCGCTACGGGTCGACTTACTGCTTTTTGGTGACGTATTCATTTTTCAACTGTAGGAAAACCCGGAAAACCTATAGCATCAACCCGAATGGTTCAAGCAAGCACTAGACGTCGGGATTAAAACCTAGACGACTTTACATCACACTTGCTTTACAACAATGCATGTGGTCGCCTTTCTATTCTGATATACTCGAGAAAAAAACTCTCGTACACACGGCTCGAACATGGTCCAATGCCGCAAAAGTTTCAACGGCGAAACACCTAACCGTTGACCAACCGGCCAATCGAAATCCTATAAAAGTAGATTAGATAACGGAGAAATCCTCCACTAGAAAAGTGGAAGTAGGAGATCAAGTCTCAATTAAGGTTATGGAATACTCACCTCGGAACACACCATTTCCAGAGGCTCCAGAGGTGTTACAGAGTTCGTTAGAAAATCCTTCATCCTCATTGCGAAGCACTTGAACCTAACAATATTACCCATGATATAATATGAATTTCCTTTCCGCGGCAAACCACTCTGAATTATTAGATTACCTCAGCCAACGCTCGATACGCCATTCGCGGTATCATAACGTGTTATCAAACGCTATTGAATCAAGGTGAAAATTTTTCAAACGACGAAGAATCATGAGCGATCGCACAAACACTACTTTCGTTCGTTACTATTTGGCCAGAACCATGTTACGTGTATATTCGAATTGAGTTGTTGGTAAGTGAATAATTAATTTGACTCCCTGGAGGGGTAGCTTCAATATTACATATGTGAGTGTTGTGTTTATCGTTATCTGTGGAATACGGGTGGAAAAATATGTTTCTAACAACTCTGACCTCACACCTAAATTGATTTTATTCTTGAACTGTTGGACATTGTTGATCAATTCTAGGAAAAGGGTTGTAAAAAAGTTAATTTTAGATGCGTCTTGAAGTTCATGAAAAAGAACAATCAACATCGAATTCATGTCAACTTATGACCTACCAGTCTATATTTCGTTTACATGGCAATTGACCATTGAAAATATAAATGAAATAGTAAAATCGGCAAAGTCGAAGTACCCTTCTCTCCAAATGTGGTGTGAGAGGAATCTCGAATAAATGGGTCTCTTCTTTCCTCAATAATCGTCGTCAATGTGTTTCTCTCAAATTTGAAGTTGATGAACGTATTTCAACATTTTTCTCTGAAATAGGACAGGTTTCGTTAGGGGTGCCTCAGGGGTCCGTATTAGGGCCTATTTTATTTTTGATCTACATTAACAATCTCGAATCTGAAATAATGCATTCTAAATTTATCGCGTATGCAGATGACATATCGCTACTAGTGTCGGCAAAGAACACCGAATCTTTAAAAAACGAATGTGAAGTTGCCCTAATAAATGCCTCCAATTTTTTCAGTGATCACAACCTATTTTTGAATCCACAGAAAACTAAAATTATTCGTTTCCACAATTATCAGAATAAAACTAATTCATTTTCAATAAATATAAATGATACAAACTTATCAAACCAAACCATAGTAAAATTTTTAGGCTTGCATGTAGACGAACATCTCAATTGGCATACACATTGTGAAAATTTGATCTCTAAATTGAATTCTGTTCAGTACATGTTTAGGAACTTAAAAACTGTACTAGACAGAGACCAACTTTGTAGCATATACTATGCAGAAGTTGAATCGAGACTGAGATATGGCATCTGCTTGTGGGGCAACTCAACCATGGCCAAAAATGTTTTTATCAAACAAAAATATATTTTACGTTGCATTTCTAGTACTTCTAGAATGTCTTCATGTAGACCAATTTTTACCACTTATGGAATTTTAACTCTTGTTAGTTTATACATCTATGAATTGGCAGTTTATATTTTCAGTAACAGAAATGATTTTAAAACAAACAAAGATTTGCACAATATGAATACTCGAAGAAAGAATGAAATTCATACCCTTGTTGCCAGGTATAGAATTACACAAAATTCTCCCAACTATATCGGTCCCAGAATTTATAATCATTTACCACATGATATTAAAACATCTTGTAATGTTAAACAATTCAAATATAATTTGAAATCATTTCTGTTGAAACATTGTTTTTATTCCATAGACGAATTTTATTCATTCAGGTCTGTACAGGTGACTGGATAGATTTTTATTTTAAATATGACTTATTACTTTGTAATATATATTCTTCTAGACTGACTATTCCTATACAAAATGTACTTTTGTCGTTTAAAGGAAATAAATTGATTTGATTTGATTTGATTTGAAATATTTTCACCACTGACACTGACAGATGTTTGTGCAACGTTCTTTCAAGAAGACCGAGTTGCAATTAGCAGTTTCAACACGTTTTCCATCTAGCATTCCGTGGGGCAGGAAGGTGAATTTTTTTGAAGAAATCATTGAATTGTCATAGGTTCAGAACGACTGAAGGACATACGAACAGAGTAAGTTGCTGTACATCAAAGAAATTAAGGGTGACCAATTTTCGAAACGCTGCAGTATGGAAATTAAAGTTTATCTAATATATTTCTCCTATTCTGGCCATGGATATAAAACATCTTCAATTAAATAAAAATAGTCCACAACAATGCTATTTTTTCCGGAATATCAAAAGCAGCACTAATGTATATCACTCTGATAACAGTTTACTCTTTATGAAAGGGACGGGTGCACTCGAATACCGAGATAAATGCAGAACATGCTACGGCATACAACATCAAACTCAAACACAAAGTAGCTCCCGAACGAAATAACTCCCTAGATAGCAATATTGCAAAACGGGACGTATTTCTGAAGCGTTACAATGTTTTGTTCGTGTAAACAGAATGGAACCGGGAAATCTCGATATAGCAGGAAAGGATGAAAAAACAAAGTGTAGTTGAACTCCGTGAGAAGTTCCTCGAATTCTGTGTCACTCGAAAGTGCCATGTGATGTTTCAAATATTCATCGAACAACTTTTTGAAAATCTGAAATGTTTTATTTTATTTTTAGGAGTCAGTAGAGTATCTCTATTACTCATGAAATCACATTTAGACGAATAGATATCAAGCAGTCAATAGCAGTCATG
Organism: Chrysolina haemoptera; assembly: GCA_958298965.1. Lineage (NCBI taxonomy): Eukaryota > Metazoa > Arthropoda > Insecta > Coleoptera > Chrysomelidae > Chrysolina > Chrysolina haemoptera. The sequence continues at coordinate 9,322,695 of OY282595.1, read as the reverse complement.
GCACTGGTGTTCCCCGAGGATGAGTATTTGGACTAGTTCTGTCCATATTTTACGTAAATGGCATCAGTTATTTTATGCATCCATATAAATCAGTTTCGACTTTTACCGATTACATTGCTTTTTTTGCTCTGACGAAAATGTAATGGAACTATCAAGAGTATCAAAGGAAGTTATTGATAAGGCAGAAATTTGGTTTGTAACAACTCAACTAAAACTTGATACTAATAAAGCGCAATAGTTATAAGCACTTCCACATCGAGAACAGACAGCATCGAAATACTTGGGCTGGTTGTCGATAGCACCTCACTTGGACCTGTCATATCGACCAATTGAGCACGAAGCTATATTAGTTTAGTGGACAGGTTGAAAGAAGTGGGGTTAGGTGGAAATAGTTTGAAAGTTAATGAAACTTTAGGATATTGTTCAGGGATGGTTAATTAACATTTTCTCAAGTTTTGGACTGCAAAATATTCGATCTCTCTCCGGTTTTTTCCTCGATTACTTTTTTCTCTTACGTCTTCCGGCAAAAACATATCTATACTTTTCTACAATTTGTACTAATGAAACATGTTTGTATGTGAAAGATATGGCGCGTCGAAAAAATGGTCATGATTCAAAATTCGTCAAAAAATTAGAAAAAATGCAAAATTCCACCTTATTCCATCTGTTATATCCGAATTATGATGAAATGTTGTATTTATGGTTCTTGGTTAAAGTCACCAACTTTGGACACCCCACTCCTTCTTCCCCAACCCAACCCCAATTCTCAAAAGCTAACTTTCTGATGAAAGCCAACCATACCTATTCACATCATTTTGGTATCGATATCAGTTACTTTTCGGATCGATACCCCCTTCCCTCTAGCTTACCTGTTCACCTCAGGGCACTTTTCTGAATGTGTATCCGGGCGACAAATTGCACCTCGTTTTAGTCTAGATTTTCAAAAAAATTATTTCGTGTTCAGCGACATAATAAACATGAAGGGTGAGACAAATCAAAACTATAGCGAAACTCAACTCTGATAATCCCAATATGCTTAGCCTAATGTGTTCCACATAAGAAACTTGAAGAATGAAAAAAAAAGTTTGGTACCTATTCAAAGAACGAAACTTTATTCTCTATTGCTACCTACTATCGATGGTATTCAAATGGTTCCAATACATGGACTCCTACCAATTTTTTTCATATACAAAAAGTAGATGTTGCAGTGAACCTCTTGGAATACATAACGGTGTTTTTCCAAGTATTGAAAAGAAAAACCTTAAATGAAAACTTGTTTCGTTTTCCAAACATGTTCAAATACTTTATTTGTTTGCTTGTAGTCCTTTATAACACAACAGAAATTCAGAAACATCAACAAACTGAAACATATTGCAGCAACTCATTGTTGAAACCAAACTTTGCGCGGCCATGTAAACACTTTGGCCAATTCCAGAGCAAATCATTCTCGGTTATTTTGTCTTTGGAAGCGGTTTCGAGTCTGGTAATTGGTTTGATTGAAAACATCTCAAGATAGATGATCATTCAGAAATGTAATTCCAACTCAATATTATAGATAACTCGATAACAATGGATTCTCCCTCCGAATGGAAACTAATGAAACATTATGATTAATGGAAAACAGCTTGACAATATAGACTGCTGATGGAACTTCCGAATTCTGAAGGATTGTTATATTTGGTCCAATTCCCACTATGCTATTCGGATATCTTTTTCAATGAAGAAATGATATTTGTGTGTACCGGATGTTTGACTCCACATTCTCCAGCGGGTATCTGATTCACATTTGGTGGGGAATTTTTCATAACGGAATGACTTGTATCAACAGCTTACTTCTTTTATTTTCACAATTTACATAACGTGACATAAACGTGTATGATTGAAGTCACACAACGATAACGGGTGATAAACAAAAATCAACAATATTCAACAATATTTCCAACATATTCGTCCATTCTTCTCTCCTGAGAATTGTCACTATATTGACCATTTCCATCAGTAGGATGGGGCAGCTCTCCGTACCTTGCTCGAAATGAGGGTCTGCCTATGGTTCATTGCTCTTCCAACCCATAGGCTTGGGCCTTCCAGTCTGTCGTGAATCTAGCACTCATATGATTTTGTACTCGATTTCCATTCTAGTCATTCGTCCAATTTATTCTCGACCTTGTTTTTCAATGTACCTACCTGGCTCCTTACGTTTTGTGGTCGGGCGAGTTATTGCCGCAAGCATCCAGTGTGGGCTTTTGGATGTTCAACCAAACGTTAGGCACTTCTACATGACCAGTTTGAGCATGTGGCATTCTCAGTGCGATGAGCAACTTGCTCGTTCCAAGTCAATTTGGCGTCTATTACGTCATCAAGATATTTTATTGGCCATTTGTTTTCAAGACGCCTTTATGTGTGGTTTTTGGTGTGCAACACCAAATCTGCCTTATCTGGCAGAACACCGTTGTCCCACTTTGCTCAGAGTCCCCTTGATGGATTCTGCAACCAGATTTACCGATTGTAGTAGGAGAGCTAGAAGACATTTTTGGGTAGGTATTAAAGATACCACGGAAACTTGTATAATACTACTTTTATGATACTAGAATAAAAGACCTGGCTGAAGAGTAGTAAGGCGTAACCCAACCTTAAATTTTTGAGTTAGTTATTTTTTCGTAAAAAATATTCTCGAGTCACTGTGAGATTTGCAATCACTTCAAATACAATAATTGAAGAGCTCCAAAACAAAAAATCTAAATGATTTAGTCGGGTCTAAAACTTAGCTAGTAGTCTCAGGTTGATGAAATGTTGCTATGTTGTTTGTACATGTTTAGTGATGTCAAATCCAAGTTTTCGACCTCGAGGGGATTGTGAATAGTTTTTGGTGGACGAAAAACCTCAAAATTTTTGGATTTGTTTCAGTTTTAGTATAAGTAGAAAGTCATCGTAAACTAAATTGAAGGAAAGAAAATTCCCGTCGAAATAATTCAAAATTGGTCAGGAAGTTTTTACGGACGATCAAAACATGGCAATTTTTTCCTAATTTTGGTCAAAGCTGCTACACCCCATTTTCAAAGTCATGTAGCTTTACACCATCAATCGCAATCGCCTACCCCCTCCCTGATAAATCATCAGTTGGAGAGTTCACTAAGCCCAAAAAATTTGAAAACAGCCCATTTTTTAAAATCTATTTTTGAAAAATAAGCGTTTCTCGAAAATGGCTCTAAGTTGGTTCTATGATTTCTGGCCCTCTTGCAAACCGCTGTTCGAAATTACACAATTTCTTCCATCTGGAAATTCCAGTATTAGCTAAGCTTTAAGCTCACGGTCGGCGGACAGCGGTTCCCAAATTTCGACGAATTTCGGATCGTCCACTACTCAACAATTTCTCCATCCTTTGAATAAGGTTAAGAGGGTCGTTTCTGTTGATTTTTTGTTTTGTTTTATTCATCGTGGCTACGCAGTGGAATTCTCTGCAGCGACTGTTCTCTAATGTGGCAGGGTATCAGCCTTTTCAGTGTTTTGATAACAAGGAATGTCATGCTGATAGACCGATCTCTCACCTAATTGATACTAATTTCGTTACCGTAAGAAGAAAATACTTATGACAAGACTTTTAGGTGAGACGGCGATTTATCATTCTCCTCATGAAAGCCGTTCAAAAGCTGCTTATAATGTCGCACATTAATATTCATTTATGCATAACCGTGTTGAAGTTCAAAATTTTATAGTCATTTTAATTCAGAAATAACTCTAATTTTGATGGTATTCGTTCCTACAGAATGATTACGACCATAAAGGAGACAAAACAGTTACTCGGAAGGATTAACCGGATTTTTATCACATTTCGCCATTGCGTAGTGGATAAAATTTTTATGAAAACGGGTTATTACTTTTCTACGGAAAAGCCTAACAAAGAATAATGTTATTCAAGTGTCGTGGAAGGAAATCTTGTGATATACACAATCATATTTTTCATCTTTCTAGATTGAAAATTAGCGGAATGTGGATGTCATTTCTGATATTTCTAATTTCTGAGATATCAATGCAAAGCTTTGAGAAACACCTGCCACCGAGCATATATGTATAAATAAAATAGGAAATAACATCAACCATAATCCTCAGAGTTTCTGGAATTACATTATGGTAGGGAGAAAAAAATCATACTTTCTACCATCCCAAATGTTCCATGAGGACTCTGTTAGTGAAAAGAGCAGTGATATTGTCAATCTTTCCGCAAATAATTTTTTAACTTGTCTACAGTGATGAAAAAGTTATCCAAATCCCAGATAACAAGATCAGTGTACATGAAGAAATCACTGAACTTGTTATGCGATAACCCTGGAAACTTTTTATAGGCCATGATGGAACACTGTTAGACATAATTAAAAAATTCATTTTCACTGTGGCAAAACTCATACATGTAATATTCAATGATATTTTGAAAGCGTTCAACTTTCCGGATCATTGGAAAAATGATTCTTTGAAACTAATTCATAAATTCAATAAAAATAATCGAGCAGTTTGCGATCAGTCTGAATTACCAAAATTATTGAATAGTATATTAACAAAAGAGCTATTATAGAACTGTAGACATACAAACGTAAATCAAACACATGAATTCGGTCATGGTAGATCTGCTCAAGAAATTGCGCGTGCAGCACCCCTCCACGTGATAGAAATGAGAATTCTGAAACAACGCCTCGATAATGCAGTAATGTACTAATTGTAATCAAACACGTGTCGTTAATCAACTATTTACGATGTTCTGAAGCAGTATAAGTAAATAATTTGAATATAGTCACATAATAACTCTTCACGGATATAATCAAACAATCACAGTTCACAAAAAATGTCAATAATCATAAAATTATTATCTAAAGCATAGTCCTGATCTGATCATATACCAGGTGTCCACGGTCACCGAAAGTGATGTAAACTTTTGATTTTTAAATGAGACACCCAGTAAATTTTCATTTTTTTTGTCTCCACATGTCATTCTGAATACAACCATGTATCACTTGTTACTTTTTGTAAAAAAAAATTATTTTTTTCATTTCATTCTTTAATCTAGAGGGCAATGGATAAGTATTTCAGAATTAGCCAATTCCAAAAAACCAAGTCAGAATTCTTACTTACTATCTCGGAATTAGTTAATTCCGAAATGCCAAGTCAGAATTCCGACAAGGCGTTCCGGAATTCTGACTAATAATTTCGAGGTTACCTAATTCTAAGACACTATGTCACAGTTCCGACTTACTATCTCAGAATCAGTTAATTACGAAATTCTGAGTAAGGATTCCTACTCAGTATATGAGTATTAACTAACTTCGAAATTCTTAGTCTGAATTCCGAGATACTTGGTCGGAATTCTGACTTAGTATCTCCAAATAACTAATTCTGAGATACTAATTCGGGATTCTGACTTGACATCCCAAAATTAGGTAATTCTGAGGTACTTATTTGGAATTCTGACTTGGTATTTCGGAATTAGCTGATTCTGAGTTAGTATTTCGGAATTAGCTAATTCTGATAAAATGAGTTGGAATTATAACTTAGCATCATAAAAATAGCAACTTCTGAGATACTAAGTCGAAACTCTAATTTGGTATTTCAAAATCAGGTAATTCTGGCATACTTACTCTGAATTCTCACTTGGTTTCTCGGAATTACCTAATTCTGACTTGGTATCTCGGAATCATCTAATTCTGAGAAAGTAAGTTGGAATTCTGACTTAGCAATTCGGAATAAGCTAATACTGATATACTAGTAGGAATTCACACTTGGTATTTCGAAATTAGCTACTTCTAAGATACTAATTCAGAATTCTTACTTGTAGTCACGGAACTAGCTTATTCCGAAATAGTGAGTAGAAATTGCAAAAATAAAATTTCAATAATAGTGGCCCTTCTACGCCCTAGTAGGAATCAAACTGAAAACATCTTTTCCAATTTGTAAAAATCCCTTCTAGAAACAATAAAATAAACGAGAATGTAAATGTGCAGTTTATTTTTATAACTTTCACCAAATGAAACCAGAGAATAATTAAGATAATTTTTTCGAAATTTAATTTTTTTTTTCGTATATTTCCAGAATTTCGAGACTTTCTGAATGGAATATTGTTACACACATGAATGCTCAATTTTATTCCAAATCAACAATCTTCGTATTTACTGTGTTTTTCGAAATCCCAATGGAGGCTCTCGAATTTCTCATCCGGAAAATATATGCAGTCGAGCAAACTTCATCCAATAAACTGTCTGTTCAAAATAATGAGACCGCACATAATATACAAATATACAAATATACAAACCGATTCATACTCATGATAGGAATAAGAGAATTATAAAAAATCTCACTATCATAGCACTTCCTGAAAACCTTCATAACGCTTAAAATTGTTCCTCGGAAACCAATAATATATATGATAATATATATATATATATATATATATATATATATATATGTACATATATATAAATATATATATCAACAGCCAAATCACATTTCAAGCACGTTCAGCAAAATCTAAATGACATGCCTTACAACCGAAAAGTTCAAGGTGAGAAGCAGAGAACTCAAAACTTGCGAATTAGGTCAGAGCCTGACATTTGATACTAGTGTGGAAAACTAAATTGGATCTTCTATTAAACTTTATTATCTTGGAATTTGTCTGCTCATTAGGTGTATTTGTTGAGGAAATGTGAGAAGAATCGTGGAATTATCTCGATGGAGCGCTCGAGTTCCCTTTGTCTTCGCATAAAACGCGTTGAAGAATGAACAGAGAATACGGAGTAGTCGCAAAAAAATGCCCGGTTTCTTGTTGCCATTACAAAAAAGATACCATAAATATCTCTGTTTGGTAAAATTGGTTCTGTGACTTATGACGACCTAGATATATGACACTTTTTCTGTAGATTGATTGTATCATCTTACTAGGAAACAACATATTATTCGTAAACAGGGTGTAGTTAAGGAGAGCTAGACTTTCATCTGGGTACCGGACAAAATGACTTCGACTTTGATGATTTTTTTAATGCCTGCAATTAAAATAACTTCAACCTCTATGAATTCAAAATTAAGGCTTTGATCCTAAAATTTTTGAAAATATCAAAAATTTGAATATTGAAAAATTATTTCTTTTTCTTGAAATTACTGTCGAAAAAATCTAAAATATATTTCAAACTCGATCAATAGGTCTCCTAAACTGCATTGTCAAAAAGTTTAATGTTTAAAGAATATTAGGTAGCCAATCAAATTGAAAATAAAACGTAATAGTTGAAAGTGCTTTGCTACGAAGTTTCTTCGTTCAAGTAATTTAATTATTGTCTGAAAGCAGATGGTTACCTACGATTCCCGTTACAGCTAGAATTACATCTGTGGAATATCATTTTCAGTATCTGCTCTGGAGCAAATGACTAGTGTATGGCGTTGGGTATTAAGTTATATTCAAGCCTCAATTCAATTGGTGACAAATAATTACCTAGTCACGACTGGTAGATGAAAATTAAAAAAAAAACATGTAGCATTTTTTTGGGTAATTTTGAAATCATGTGGAATAATGGCTAATACAGAAGTTTTAGATTTTTGAATTATCTACAACTTTTATTTTTTCTCGATGGGAGGCATATTTCAGTCACAAATCTTGAAAAAAAATAACAAATATCCAACCCTCAAAACGTATATTTAGCTACCCCCACCCCTCTTCCGGATTTTCACTCAGTTTCTCAATTTACTTATAACTTACCCTGAATTTTCCGACCATACACATAATGCTAAGAATTTTTTTTGCCTAAAAAATGAGTGGCCCTGGTCTAATAGTATAGATATCGTGTATAATTGTGCAAGCCTGGGAAGTAAAAAAACTGTATGAAACCATAAATAATAAAGAAGAATAAAAGAAGCCCTCTATATTTCATGCACGAAAAAAAAAGAAAATCTATGGACTCGTAGAAGGATATCAGATAAAATTATAAATTCTTGCCTAGGGTCTGATGGCGGGATAATCTTAAGAAGAATTGAGTATAAATAATTCTAGAGACTGCGTGAAATTCTTGTCGATCTTGAACGATCTGGTATTAACTATTAATTAAGGTTTAGGGTTAGAGTTTCCGAAGTAGCCTGTTTGAATAATGACCCCTCCGTATAAACGTATCCAGTTGAAAGATGTTCTCATTCCAGAAAACATCCAACTAGACTTCGTCAGTAACAAAGTGCGACCCATTAATACAGGATTCACAGCCGCCTTCTGGGTTACTGTTTCTGTTTATCGTCGCTTACTCTGTATCTCCGACCGTTTCCAAGATAACATTACGGAACCGCCCACCAGTATCCGTTATCCGTTATTAATTTTCCATAGTGCAAAGTTAGACTCTGACCAACGAAAGCAAAACACAAATCACGCTAAAGCTATTAATACGACTTACCTACATCCTTTACGGCCCTCCATGCCAGATATCAAGCAAAAGGTTGCGGAGAGACCTACCGCAACTTCGTTATTCGACGTAATGCCATCTCCCGTTCTCTCTCTCTCTCTCTCTCTATTTTCACGGCACTCTGGCAGATAAAATCCCTTTATAGACCACTTTCAACACGTTCGATACTCCAGGATGAATAATTTCTTGTGCCTTTTAAGTTCCTTTTAATCTGCAATAAAGAGCGTTACATACATTAGGGAATTTTAAGTTTGAACAAGGATTGATCGCATAACAAGAGTGAATTTGTTAATTTATTTATTTCTTCAATGAATAGAATGTACAATGTATGTGCTATAAAAGGATAACACCATGAAAGTTATTTTAGTAACAAGGAATGTTAACAGTCAATATTGATGAGGGAAACCTCACTTGTCTCATTTTATTGGACTACAGAAAAGCTTTCGACACTTTGGATCCGTTCGTTTTATGTAAAAAACCGAAATATTTCGGTTTTTCTGGCAGTGCAGTTTCACTTGTGGAGATTTATTTACTGGACGAACTCAAACTGTCAATTTGAATGGTAACAAATCTTCTTCCCTGAGGAGACATCACGGCGTCCCACAAGGTTCTGTTTTGGGTCCTCTTCTCTTTGCCCTCTACATATGCGATTTTCATGATTACGTCAGATCAATAAACATACACCATTACGCAGATGACACTCAATTATATATATACATAATATATAATAACATAAATAGAAACCTAGAACAACTTTTTGATGCATCTTGTGCACACAACTTGAAACTTGATTCGAAAAAATCGCAAGTGATGCTGTTCGGTGGCAAAGGAAAGAGAAAATCTGTTTCTGATTTACTTACCATATGAATTGATAGTAGTCCTATTCAAATTGTAGATGAAAGCAAGAACTTGGGTCTATGGATAGATACTGATCTAAGATTCACAAAACACATCAATAAGTTGTGCAAGGCCTTCATACAATGTATTACGGTAGTTATATCCCAGTAGGCAGTTGATGTCTAAAAAACTCAAATTGAACCTTTGCGAGTCTCTGATATTCTCACGTATCGCTTACTGCGACATCATTTATGGACCTGCCCGAGACCAACATAATGGAGTACGTTTGCAAAAAATCCAAAACATTCGATTAGCATACGGCATACGTAAGTATGACCATATCAGTAACTCCTTTGATGCCTCTGGCTTGCTGAAAATAAAACAAATGAGAAAAGTACACCTCCTCACTATCACCCATAGGATTTTGCAAACAGAAACTCCGTTATATCTACGTGAAAAGCTGATTTTCCTTTCACGACATGAAAATTCCCGAAATAAACATCATTTGCTGCTTCCTAGACATACAACCGCATTATACACTCGAAGTTTTTCATACAATTCAGCAAAACTTTACAATAGTTTATCACATGAACTCAAAGACCTCAGTTTGAGAAATTTCAAAAAACGTTTTAAAGTCGAAGTTCGAACAAGGCAATGATGTACTATTACGATGACTCTTGCGATGGCACATGTACAGAGAGTAACCAATTGTAAACCATTCTTATTACTACATATGTAATTTTTCACTACATTTAAGCCATATTTTATTATTATATTTCCCATTATTTTTATACGTATATATACTTCAATTTTTTTCTATTTTTTTAAATCATATTTTATATATATTAATGTTATTTTTTGTAGAATTAAGTGTCCAAGGTTGGGTTTAAAAGTAGCTTCAATAGCTGAACCCCGCCCATTCATCATTCGTGTTAAACGTTCATTTGAACATCATTTAAGATGATGAATAAAGTCCTGTTATTATTATTATCATTACCATTATTATGATATATTCAGTAGTACAGTGAAATCAATCTATAGGCATGCATTTCAACCTTCTAAAAGTTTATTGAATTCACTCTATTCTTGATTCATTAAAAACGAGTGTATGAATCCCATATTGGTGACCCCGACAAGAACGAAAACATTGTCCTCGTTTCTGTAATAAACCCTTCGCAAGCAAGCGACAACAAAAGTTCATCCGGTCCTGCAGCTGGAACGTATTGAACGTAATCGAACTTAAAACAGCATAGTCTGCATCTTCCATAGATCCAACATATTGCAATTACGAAAACAAGTAGTTCAGCTAGATCCAGAATATTTCAGATGCCAGATGTCATGGTTGGTACTTCGTTGGTAAGAATATTTCGTTAAAATTATAAGAGTTCCTTTGGTGGCATTTGGAAAATAATTCATTCATGATTTAACTGTTATTGCCGATAAAATATGGGACGTTCAGTTCCAAACTAATATTTCATCAATGCGTCAAACTAAATTAAATGACACTGCCTTGCACCAGGAATGTATAACTTCATTTGAAGCAGTGGCATCGGGTTACAAAAATATCAAACAATAATTATCAGAACTGGAGCAACTAACTATTCAATCAATCTCGAAGTAGAACAGCTTCTAACGATCGTTCATCTCATAAAAGAAGCAGAACACATTCGTGTTCCAATAACAATTACTATAAAAATAAGATATTATACTGGTATCATACCAGTTTTGTTAATAAAGCAGAAAAATGTATTTCACCATGTTATTTCGAGCACAAGTCGAAATTTAAACAATTAGGTCCCTTTGCGGTGACATCAAGCACAGGGACTGATCTATCCGAGAGAGATTTCTCAATTCTTCCGACTAGTTTTAGTCTATGAAAGGCAAATTGGTCTGAATACCTCAGCTTGGGCGTAGGATGGTTTTTCCGTTTCGGTGTGAAGACCACTTTGGACCTTCGCCAGGTTTTAGGTGCGTATCTGTAGGCCAGACTCGTCCTAGACAGCCAGACTAGGTAAGGAATCAGTAGGTTTGGTTCTTGCTATATTAGAACAGACTAAAGGAGAAAGCTCATTCTACCTTCCTGCAGGCAATGATTTCTTTGGCTATGTCACAGGTTTCTCTCGTGGATTTAGCCTCGAGTGCTTGTGCTGCCTGGGGCGCGTCATTACTTTCAATAGAGTCATGAAAGTGAGTTTCAAGAAGTATCTCTGGAGATTATTTTCCTGATTTAGTGAATGGTCCGTCGACTTGCATTCGCGTACCGACAGGATTCACTGGAGGTTGGATTATTCCTGCGTTATAGATAGACTCGACAGTAGATGTCAAAGACCAATTGCAATCTACTCGGAAAGTAAAGCAGTAATACTGGCACTGGGATCACATCTAAGTTTGTGTCCGAGTGGAGAAATGCCTTAGAAAATCTGTAAAAATGAAGAAAATTTAGTCTCATATGGGTCCCAGGACACTCAGATGCCTACGAAAACGAGAAGGCTGATAGGCTAGCCAAGAAGAGATCAGGGAAACCACTAATTGTCGCTAAAAATCTATAACAGCTTATCTGTTGCTGTAACAGAAAAACTGTTCATAGAAGTAAGGCAGGGCACAGTGGGTATGAGACAATCGAAGCTCCATGTAATCGGGCCTTTGAAAATCTTCTTTTGGAGGACAAGATCTCAAGGTTGCATCGGGGCTCCGAATGGGACACAATCACTTGAACAGGACCACAGGTGGTGCGTGGAAGAAGACGAGACCTCGTCACATTTCCTCACAGTATGCCCAAGACTGGTAGAAATAGGATACTGAACCTAGAGGACGTCAGAAAGATTTATATAAGAAAGCTGCTGAATGACGCCTGGGAAGCAGGCATGCCCAGCTGAACCCAGACTTGTGGGTGCATAAAGGATCCAAGCGAAGAGGCCTGCCTATAGTACTCTGTGGAGCTACGATTACCTTTTTCTTTACGCTATGTCAAGAAAAAGTCATAATTCGTACTATCCACGATTTCGTCTGTTCAGTTTTCATCGCTTTCCATTTTTTACTTCATAGTTATGAAATATTAGTCTTCTCGAGAAATTGTGAGAGATGCACCATTTCACCAAATTCAATAAGTATTATTGTATACTATACTTTCTGAACTTCGTTCGAATTCATTATTTTATCTTCAATTTGTTTAGCTCACCTACATGTGTTTTGGTTTCCATTCAGTTCATGATGTATATGAGCTATAATTAATGATGCTATGGTGGATTTAAAGCGGAAAGTCACATTTTGAATAACGTGATTTCAAGATATAATTTGATGTTTCTGTTATTTTCAATCTGATCTGATACTCATTTTTTGTCATTCTAACCTGACTATTCAATTACTCTAGTCGTGCATTTCTAATAATTATCAAAACAATATATCCAAAATTTAAATGCAATAGTCGGTGTATGACTTCGTCTCATCTGAATCAGTGAATTGTTCAACATTACAGCTATAATAGACAATAATACTCCCTAAATTTCGAATAATGGGCAACAGGTAATCTCTGGATAAACATTAGATATGTATGAGGCTTAAAGCTCATCATGAATTATATATCCCCAGAACGGTTGACCCAAATTTGATTTGGGTTGCGTGTGGATAGAGGCAGAATAATGAAAATGAAATGAATAAAAGTTCCAGGTATTAAATGTTTTCTTTTATATACAAGTGATTTGCGGAGGATTCGGACATAGTCCGACATTGTCAAAATTATTCACATTTCAAAAGTGTTTTATTTTGTGTGATCAAGTTATGTCAGATTTGAGAGTTTATTTGAAAGTGGTTGACAATCTTCCAATTTGAGTAAGATTTTTCCGGATTCCATTGTCTAACGGAACAAAGAAATCCAATTCTCTGCAATTTTATTAGTCACGACGTCTTGGCTAAATTAACATCTAAAACCGTTATCGAGTGTATGAATGCGACAGCCTCTCAGGATACTTCTTCAGAAAATGAAAGTCCAGAAAAACCTTCTCTCGGATTTAAGAGTGTCATTTTTGCAACACCCAGTATAAGTGTTCGCGTTTGAAAAATATCCATCCTATGATTCGTTGAAGAACATTTCCGAAGTAACTTATGTTACTGGGGGCGTCCAGATAATTGTCCCGCAATTAAAGTAATACAGTCCATTCAATCTGGACAAGTATAACAAGTCAAACTAAACGCCCTTAATGCTTTCCAGGGCCGAGTAGCTCAGTGGTTGAGACTATCGTGTTCAAAACCATTGACTGCTGGTCGGCTAGGTTTGAATAATGGCGACTACAGATTTTTATCTGATGGCCCGAGAAAGTGCTAGGAATCGTTCGCACCATTGGGTGCCAATTTGTGTAACAAAGAATTTTTAAAGCCAGATTGCATGTGGAACTCTACTAGTACATCAAACCTTTTCGGACCCTACTATGTTAATAGAATAATGATATTAACTGGTGGAGCTTATGCAGAAACGCAATTGTGACATCATGAAAGAACTGACTCCAGAAAGTATAAAAAAATTGTAAAAAGTACGGAAAGTTTTTTCGAATGCAAAAAACATTCCAGACATCAATTTTCCTGAGTAAATGAACTGGCACTTTGCCCTTAGCAACAGTATTATTTAGATTGAAGCCTTCAAACTCTGCTTTCCATAATAAAATGAAACTTTCAGTTTGTATCGTATTTTCTGAAAAAATGTGTTTATTTCCTATCGAAATTTAAGTGCCGATTAAGCCAAGAATGTTTCATGAATTTTGGTTCATTCATTTTTTTGGATCATTTCCATCACGCAACAGATGCTATCGGTTGAATATTGACATCACAAGTACATAGTTACGCTTTTTATCGGAAACTCCAGTAAAATATATGGGTATTATTTCATCTTACTAAATTTTAGACATCACAAGTAGGTGAATACGTAAATCACCTTGAAATAAAACCCCTGCTGTGCCACACGTTGATATTGATATTTCTTTATCTCAATCTGGGCCATCCTATTCATGCGAAGTCAATTCTATGAGTAGATTTCTGCATATAGGAATGGAAAAGCACGAGCTCAAGGATGCAAATAGCTGATATGAAGTGCCAAATCGATTTCTTTAGCAAATAAAGTTGGAAATATGTAGGTCTTCCATTTTGAGGTGTGATTTCCAGCCAGACATACAGAATTTACTAAAATAATAATCATGATAATAATCATCTTCATTTATCCATACAACATAAAGTAAACATAAGTTGGGAAAGACATAGATGAAATGGCGAAGTATCACCCAAAGGTGTTTTTCAACTTAACCAGATTTATATGAAAATTTAATGAATTGAAGGGGTACTTCTCCTGCTGTGCTGTACAATAGGCCAGTAGAGATAGACATGAAAAATAGAAAATTTAACAATAGTTCCAAAAGTTTTCAAACATTATGCAACGCCATTTTGCTTTGGATCAATGTTTTCGTTTGAAATTTTGTTGTTGTAGATAATTGAAATACAATTCGATTGAGATATCACTCGGCTCCCAATGACATTTAAAAAAAAAGTACAAAGAAATTAAGACAGTTTTTTGTTGTCAAAAAGTAATGTATGTACTACCATTTGTCCAAAAATAAAAAAATAAAAAAAAATCAGTTCGTTCAAAAATCAACTGTGAGGAGGTTATTTTATGAACAGACTGTATATTATAACCAGCTATGTTCATTTGAAAAAAGTTCAGCAGTTGCCATTCCTCGGTCGGAACTCTTATATCAAATTCATTCTCAAAGTTGTCCAATTTGTTCCAATTTCCAGTTCATTCGTGTTCTTCGCGACACTCTGTACATAAGTGTAGTAATTTTTTCCTGACCTGACAATAAATCGCATTCTCTAATCCTCCACTTTTCTAATTTCCATTTCCATAAAGACTTAAATATTCTGATCAATATTGAAAATTTACAAGCAAAATAAAATTTAATATAAATTTGGTGTACTAATACGTGATATTGGATGCATGAAATCACATGGGGAAACTAGGAGAACCACATAAAATAATAAGATTCATAGGAATAAAATTATGGTAAATGTTCCAGAAAGGTTTTGAATTATTTCCCAATGGGCCCACGTACGTTTCTCAAACGTGCTATAAACGTGGCATTGGTTAAATAAACGTTTCTGGTTGAAAATTTCAACGACAATAATTCAGTGTAATCTTCAACGTTGAAAGAATACGATATAAAGATGTGTTTTCAACGTTACTTCCTCAACAAGTCGTTAAATATACGTTTAACAATCGTTATAGTAATTCAAACAGAATTGTTAATCAAACTCGCTTTATGCGATTCATTTAACAATGTTTATGATACGTTCCTCAACCTTTTATTTGGTCAAAACAATGTTGTTTTATTGAGTATCTTCGATGTTCAAAAAACCTGATTGAAAACGGCAATAAATCGGTATGCAATTCGTTTAATATAACGTTGTTACACGCGACATTTTTTCGTTAGAAAAACGTTCTGTTTTTAGCCATTTCACAACGTTATTTCAACGTACTTGTGCCCATTGGGTTGGCAGTGATATAATGATTATGAAAATGTGCACTGTTCCTACTTCACCTCACGTGAAAAAATGTAAAAATTTTATTTCTCCAAAAATCTTACATATTTACATATTTGTAACTGGCATATGAGGAACAATATGTGATATCAAGTATTTCATCCAACCTAATTTTTTTCTGTGCTATTTTCTGTTCAATAGCAGGTTCAGAACTTTTACATCAATAATGAATGGTTTGGAATTGACACCTGTTGAACTGGTTCAAGTAAAAATAAAACACTGGGAGCTTTTATCCATTATAGGAATCTTAATGGAGAACTATTTCAATTCATTCGTGCAACACACAGGATCAACAAGAATAGTTTATATACGAAATTTTCGAAACACCCTCTTAATGGAAGTTGTGTGTGAGTAAACAAACATTTCAACCTGATCTGTGAAACTCAAAACTTCAGTCAGTTTTGACCAGAAATTCATCTCCTCCAAAATGTTTTCTTCTCAATCTTGCAAATGTCTAAGAATGGCAGAAATAAAAATTTTCATGGAGAATGTTCCCCTTTTCAACAATACGGGTGTTCACTCATATAATGTTTCTAGATATTCTGACAAATTTGAAGTTTGTTAAGATATTAATTATCCTAATATGACATGCTTGTGAACAATTTTAGTGTTTCAGATATATCCAATTATAAGTCTACTATCTGCTTTCCTTCTACGAATCGAATCCCTCTTGTACAAACAAAGTCAGCTGGATAAAGTGTTACAAAAGCAGCTACTTCTCCATGGTTCAGAGGGGCCACAAATTCAAGGATCTCTGGTTTTGAGTGGGCCAAACTACAGAAATTTCATTCATGTAAAATTGTCACTGTTTCAAAAAAATTATTATTTCAAATTATATTTTTCAGTAAATTTTCGTCACGTGTCAAAAACCTTTCAGTTTTTCACTACTTCATTCAGTAAACAAACAAAACCTTTGTTTTGTTAGTGTTAGATGGATCAACCTAAACTGATCTTTGGTTAGACAATAACATGTGGGCTACGTAAGTGATTGTTGACAGTTGAACAACTAAACAGGTATTGAAACTACTGAATATCAATACTGGGTTATTTACTATCAACTAGGAAATCGAGATATATTCCGCTCTGATCACATTTTCGTACTTTGTAATAATTGAAGTTCGTTATTTAATTTTTGGAACATTAATTTTTAGATATAATCAAATCGCATATCACAGTTACTGATCAAATCATTTAATATCATTCCTCTCCCTGAATATCTTTCGCATAAGCCGGTTTCTCATCACCCTCAAAGAAAGCTCAAGGATCTAAACGAAAGGTTCCTCAAACAGGGCGATCAAAGAGGAAAAAGGAAAGAAACAGTTAACATAATATACTACAAACTAAACAATACTCATCAGTTACCTTAGGAATCGAAATCAATCGCCAAAAAACAAGAAGAAATCAATGAAGTTAAGAAAGATAAGTCGCACAGTTCACAGAAAAAGGGCACATACACACGAAAAGTCATGAAAGCATTGAGTTGTGTACAGTTTCGGGCACTACAATTATTATAAAAAACAGTTTGTTAATAGGTAGAAGAAATGTAAGTAGGCTAGGCCCTGTTTTAGGGTGACGAGGGGTGGCCAACTGACAGTAAATAGGGGGGTGGTTACATCTCGAGCGAAGCCGTGGTGCGCGAGTCTCTGATTCCATGTCCGACTTTTCTCTCTTTCTACGCCGCCCTTACCGGGACAATTCGATAAATTCGACGTCTGGCGGAGCTCGATGTCCTAGCCATATATTGAGGACAACGTTGCATTTTTACCATAAGGACATGACCGTAACTACAGTGTGGTCCATTTAAAATGGAAGCACCCTTATAAAGCTTACATTTTTCAAACGATTTCAAAGATTTTTCATTTTTTTAATTAGGTAGACTTTGGAAAAGTCTATTAGGATCCCTTATGGAAAATGGCTTACGGTTAAATTCCCTGGATATTTTATGTTGTAGATTTTGTCTTCCTCGGCAAAAGTGTCCATGGGCACAAAAAAATCGGCCGACTAGTTTTCGAGAAACAGAGTGTTAAAGATGAAAAGTGACGCTTCTCGATTAGAATTTTTAACAATTCCAAGAATTGACAAAACGCCTATTTATTCTGCGAATACCATGCCTCAATGATGGTACAATGTCACCTTGATCTCGTATCCATTATACTTTTTCGTTTTGTGCTCTACAACAGGGTAAACAAAGAAAAATCCAATTCGATCAACCAGCGTGAGTTCTCTGATGAGAATTAAATAATCAATTTAGCTGGGATGAGCTCCCTCAATCTCGACCAAAGTTAACTAACAATAATTTTTTCATACAGGGTGGTTCGAAAATAGGTGTACGTCAACCCTTAATTTTTAGTTCGGATAAGGGAGAGCATGTCATATTTATTTCAAACAGTCTTCACTGTTGATAACGTCACACAGTCATTTCATGTATATATGTGAGTAAAAAGATGCAGTCCAAGTTCCTTAGAAAAACGCTGTTTTTTTTAATAAATACCCTGTATTTCGAAAAACTATCGTTTTATTTTTATGAATGTTTGATATAATTTACGGCTTGAGGTGTCCGAGATATTGTCAACAATATCAGCATAGGTCTTCGGACTCTTTTGTCGGCTACACACCTTTGAATGTACGGATTTTATTGATACCACATATACTCCATCGGAAACCAAAATGAGCTATTTTTGAGCAATTCTGGTTGAAAATATTCGGACTAAATTACTAGACCGGTACTTATTCCAAAAATGTAACACCTTGTATACATTTTGAATGAAATCTCTTTCGTTTGAAAGTCCTGTTAGTTTTCAAAGAAATAGGAAAAAATTCAATAAATGCTTGTCTTTAAAGGTTTTTCATACGGAAGCGTAGAAGGGCCATTATTTTTTCATTTATTTTTTCTCCCTAATTTCATCGGAGTTGAAACTCGGAATTTAGTAATTTTCCGAGTTGCAACTCGGAATTTAGTTATTTTCCGAGTTGCAACTCGGAATTTAGTAATTTTTCGAGTTGCAGCTGGGAATTTAGTAATTTTCCGAGTTGCAACTCGGAATTTAGTAATTTTCCGAGTTGCAACTCGGAATTTAGTAATTTTCCGAGTTGCAACTCGGAATTAACGAAAAAATTAAAATACAAAAATAATGGCCCTTCTACGCTTCCGTATTTTCATCTATTTTTGTTCCAACAAAAATCAAAATGCAATGCCCATGACAGGTTCATGTCAAAAAATTACTTTTAAAGTGTTACCGCAGAAGAAATATTTCCATAATTTCCATCCGTGATGTGTATAATTTCTTCTAAAGAGCCTGCTTTCCAATTTTTCCAATCTCCCTGATGAGCTTGGAAAAGCGAAATAGATTTTCGTCGACAAAAATGTATTGGTGATAAAATGCGAGAGAAGCGAACCTTCCTTCAATTAAATGAACGATTTCTGTGAGTGCTATTTTTGAATAACATTCTCCCTATCAAATTAATTTAATGAATTTTCAATGAAAACTAGAGATAATGACCGGCGCTACGAGTGTTGTATTACTATCTACGACACTCGTACGGTATGTACGAGACACCGGTGTTGCCTTATTATCCGGGGGCTATTGAAGTGAAGTGCCGAATCTATCGGAACTACTCATTCCCCACCCTCGGGCAAATATAAGCCAACAAGCCTGATATAATCCTCCTCGACCATCAAAGTCTTTGCCAAAACCATTCCGTTGAAATTGTGGTTCTGTTTATAGGGGTACTATGTGGAATGATGGACTCGCGTATCTCTGATTTGAAATTTATATCGGCTTGCCGTGAAGCGGCAGAAATCTCACCTGGACGAATGCACTCCACGGGCTTGGGGAGTGACTATCTGGATAAATGGCACCAGCGCCCTCGACTGGAATATTAATATCAAATAAAAATATCCCGCAATGCACCAATTTTTATGAAGAATATTTATGACAAATCGATAATAAAAAGTTTCCCGAATAGTGCAAAATTTTTGATACTCACTGTATATGATCGCAGCATCATTGGGGTGGCAGGCACTCAGTTTGTTTACTTGTTACATCGAAACAAAAAACTAGCTTTGTAGGAATATGTGCAAATTTTCTGTCGCTGCATCCCGGGCTATAATAATATCATTATAGTACAGTCTTGTCACTAGATATATTACGGACTATCCGTAGTCCGACAAGTACGCAGCACATTTTCATTTCTAACGTTAGGCTGGTTCAACTGTAAACTGCGCATTCACCATAATTTTGAAAGTTATTTGTGTCCCTTAAAAAATAGTTACTGAATCCGCCATAATATTTCGAAGGTTCGCATATGCCTTACTTCTATGCATTCATTCTTTGAACAGCTGAATGGAAGTCAAAAATGATAATACAAACGAACAACAAACATAATGGGCTCATATACAATAAATAGGAGTTATTTTTCACAACCATTTTAAATCTGAATCGGCGACTTCGTCATAAATTAGAAGAATTACTATTTTGATTGTTTCTAGTTCTTATCTTCTTATAAAAGTGAAAATTTTTTTTTACAAATGCTGATTCTTGTTTCTTTTTATATTTCTTGACTATATTTACATCAAGACTGGACTCACTTGCTTACTTTGTTCATTTGTTCGACAGAATTCAATTACTTTTCCCAGAGTAAGGTTTTCCACTCGAAGTAGTGCTTCACGGGTCACAGAATCTCTGATATCCATTAAATGTACATGAACGTATTTATTAGCTTCTGCGTCGGAAACCCCGAAGGTTGACATAATTCTGGCGGAATCTGTACATATTAAATTTTCATTCTGTGGCGGCATTTTGATTTTGCAGATCAAAATCTGGTATAAGCTTCACTGGACCCGCGTAATAACCCGCCATTATAAATTCAATTTGGATTAGGTTGTTATTATTTCAACAGGTTTCCTTGCAATTTTTCTGTATGTTCTTCCTCTTTCCCAAACATTAATATTTCGACTGCGCCATGTTTTATGTTTTTAAAATATTTCTGATAATGACTAACATTTTAAATGAAGATTACAATATGTTGACATTTTATGATAGTTCATGTGTCAAGAATGTAATAAAATGTCTACAACATATTCTAATCCATATTTGAAATGTTAATCATTATCAAAAATATCTCAAAACTATAAAACATGACAGACCTATCAAATGTCTGCAACAAAATTTTTCAAGCCGAAAGGGGTCATCCCAATTTTGGAAATGTCTACGTGTCTGCTGTGACGGAATCATTCTTCAAATTCAACAAGTGTTTGTCATAATACTTGTTACGTTCATAGGCTGAATTGGTTCCGCGCCATCCGGTATATTGACTGCATGATTTTGGTACTGACCAAATGTTGGATTGGTTCATTTATGATGAAATAAAATATATACGGATGAGTTGGTTCACGAAACACCATCGAGAAGGGATTGCACGCACTTCATGCGGCATTCTCCTCCCTATTCACTTCTCTATTCGCCACTGTCACATCCCCTCTTTCCTAATCATACTGAATTCGGTTTCAGATAGGGGAATAATCACAGTGAATTATCCTACTTTCATTTTCAATTTCCCCTCGTATGGCTCAGTCGATAAGCGCCCGATTTCTAATTTGGCCATTTCAACATGCTGTTAAACACGAGAGAGACCGCGCAGATTCGATGTGAGCATTCTCAAAGTATTTGTCAATGGAATTTTATGACTGTGCGGGATTCCATAGAACACTGGACAACGGAGTCACAGTTGATTATCATCTAATGAAAGAACGTTGGAACGGGCAGACTGACAGTGTGGATTATAGAACTGCTGCTTCAGTACAAGTTTAAACCGTTTCGCACCGGTAAAATAAATCAGATTGTTCGATTGAACGTTCATGCTGGAAAAAAATTGCTGGATACTGATTTCCAGGAATTAATATAACGCGAGAGGAGTGCGATTATTCTTCTCAGACTTTTTATAGAGCAATACTTCTTTCGACTCAGATATCGAAATTTTGACTTAGATCTCAGAATTTTGACTTAGATCTCGAAATTCTGACTTAGATCTCGAAATTCCAACTAAGATCTCGGAATTTCGACTTAGATCTCGGAAATCCGACTGTCTCTTATCTCATATCTCGGAATTTCAACTTGGTTGTTTCTGTTGTTGATATGATCGGTCAAAGCAGTCAACCATTCTGATTGATGAAGACAGAATTCCGAGATTCAAGTCGGAGTTTCAAAATCTCAGTCAGAATTCTGACACCTGATTTAGTATTCCGAAATTTGAAATGCTCAGACGGTTCATTTTCAAGTATTTGAATCGAATTATGTTATGCAGAAAAACATTGAAAAGACTGGAACAAGCAGTTATATCATTTACACTATTTCTGATTGCATTCAGGTCACCTATCCATGATTTAACCAAGCATACCCCGGCTAGTATTTTATATTTGGAATTGATTTTTGATTGTCCTGCCATTTTGTGGCAAAGAGCTAGAAGGACAGGATCATAAAAACTGAAAAACAACTCGAACAACTGGAACATGTACTTATATTCACTATTGCTGGTGGCATATAGGTCACCTATCCGTGATTCAACCAAGCTTACCCCGGCTAGAATTATATTTGAAAGGGGATTTTGATTGCCCTGCGACTTTATGGTTGGATTACCAGGCGCAAAAGGACAAGACTATAAATAAAACCGAAAAACAACTCGCTAAAAATCCAGGAAACAACTCGAAAAAGGTTAATATTGGCGAATGACAATATGAGAGCTTCTTATGATTTGAAAGTTTCAACTCAAAGCAGGTGACCAAGTTTTGCTGTATAATATTCCTAGGAATGAATGTATATGTCTCCCAACCTAACACCATCTTATGAAAGACCGTACGAGGTAAAGAAGGGGGAAAACAACGTGGTTTTCGTTGGAAAGACTGGAGCCCTCTCATTATGAATCAGTAGCTTTTGAGCGAGATGATTAATATCAGAGAGGGGCCAGTTTTACGATACTATACTTACACCACTGTCTTCTCGTCAACGGCCTTGTCTGTCGACGAAATGGTTCCAGCAAAGCAAAAATAATGAGCAAGAATCGGAGCATTATTCGAAGTTTCTGAAAAAAAAACTTTATTAGGTTGATAGGTACTCGGAGTCTTATAAAACGTTTTCAAATAGTTCCCCTTACGTCACTCACTCAACCTCTAGCTCGAACAGAAAAAACAATGGAAACAATGTTGAATGAAGCATTGGAAAACGCAAAGCACTCAATTCGATTGCGTCCTGGAACCAATTTGATATCATCGAATTCAACAAATAAATGGCACTTTTCGATGATGGTGGCAACAGAGGTACATTCAGCTGGCATATGATCTTTTAACAACAATACCTCCAACCAGCGTAGAATCGGAAAGAACATTTTTGACAGCAGTGCCATTTGCACAAAAATCACAACCCGACTTGCAGATAGTACCCTTAATGCGTTGATTTTTTTAATAATTTTTAATAAATATTCGGCCTTCTTTCTCTTTACTTGTTGGTGTATAGAATTAATTTTTGTGTTCACATAAGAGTATTTATGCACTAGCGGGCGGTAAAGTACACTGTACCGCCCGCGGGTGCATTATGTAAAGTAGACAACATTCTCAAATTGCCTATATTAACACATCATTTCATTCATGACCCAACACGAATCAGAATAATTTCAGTTCAATAGAAAAATACTCTTCCTAACATTTCTTTCTAATCGACATTTTTTCAACATGTAATTAAGTCATAATAAGAATATTATTAAAAATGCAGTTGGTTTAGTTACTGATCTTGAAGGTGGATATTCAAAGCTTCGTTACAGCATCGATACGAGAACAAGTATTCTAGTATTCATTTTTGAAGTGGATGGTTGGTGTAACTATCTGATGGTATCATTCCGGCACAATGTTGCCGCCATCGGGCCATCATCCACGCCATAAACGCCTACTTTACGCCCTTGATACATATATAACTATTATGTAGGTATTCATTACGTATCTAAAATATACCAAGGGCAAGAATACTTATAAGTAAGTATTTTTAGTATTTTAAAATCGAATTTAAGCCTACAATGACATATCATTGTGAATCCAATATAATGGACGTTCCGAACAGGCCCCGATTACGATGAGTACAGTGACGTCATTGTGAATCCATCTGGGCACCTGGCGCACCTACTCAGACAATAATTAAACAAATTCTAATGCTAAAAACTACAAAATGAAATAAAAGCAAAAATTAAAAAAAACTTTTATTTATAAACTACCTATTGAACTTAAAATTGAAAATAATATTTTTAGAGCATAAATACTAAAAACCAAAAAACTTTCAGATTCGAGCGAGGTTTTTGCCCATTGCACGCAGGTACTTATTGCTCTCCGAAAATTTGTATACTGCTTTTGAATATCACTCGCTATCATTTCGTTAAATTTCCAGAATTGTTTTCGACTGACTCTGGAATAAAATAGCGATAGCGAAGCGAAACATACGCTATCTCTTTCCGGTACACCAGAAATTGATAGCGTGTGCCTCGTTTAACTTCGTTTCGCTTCGCTTCGCTATGAGAAACACTTTGCAGAGTGCCCACCACTGATGCCACTGATGGTCTTGGTGATATCACTGCAGCTTCGTTTTGTATCGCTCACAGTGACCACCCGTCTTCATCCTAAAGGACGTTAGTTGAGAATTTGGCTGTGAGCAAGTTAAAACCATTCCCTAAAAGAGTTAGCTGGGTAAATTGCTCTAGGGCATAGACCATTAAATAAGTAAGAAGAAGGTCAAAGCATCTCCTCTCCACGTTTTTGTGGTTTGTTCATTGTTGTCAATGACATAACCTGAACAAATCCTTTACGGCTTTACATGAATTATTTTTAATAAAAACAAAGTAAACGACACCTTCACTTGAGACCCTGTTTTTTCGCTAGATTTAAGATAATGTATAGGTGAGATTTCTTAAATATTTTGTCAATTTTACCACTGAAATATCGCACGTCTGCTATCTGCTGAATTTTAGGCAAGACACTAAAATAGAATTGTAGTATTTTAGTTGATCTGTGCTGACAACTTTTTTCTGGTATCAGGTAGGTAGTCGTATATTAGTCACCAGTAGAGAATATGGACAAATAACTTCAACAGAAAACAACTACTTTCCTTGTCAATACCATAAGGGAAATTGGAATTTGCAATGTGCCCAGGGAACACTTGCTAACTCTTCTTGTAATCAAACAGAAGTTTTTTTGATTAGGCAGGGTGTCTACTTCGCAGTTCTTGCCATTAAAATTCTGGATATTTGTACTTTTTATTCAAGCTGTTATAGTGCTGTCTACACTCTCTACAGTACTACAATAGAGATATATCTGCTGGGCCTTGCACTATATTATGCAAAGATTGTTATTAACATTATAACACTCAAAATTTGGAGGAATAGTAAAAGTTTTGTTTCCATTTCCTAAGTAGTAGCTATCTGTGTTAACTGATAAATTGAACCAAAGCTTTGTTTTTTTATTATAATTTCAATTTGAGTCAATATATCAGTTCACAAAAATATAATGTTACTTATTTTTTCTCTAAAATTGATATCAATTTCATAGAAACCATTGATAAAGTCGGTTTGGCAGACAGATATTATCAGTTTTGTTTTTTCATGTTATCAGCAGAGGCTTAACTAATAAAAGTCGCTTCTATTGTAGTGTGAAAATGAATGGTATCATTATCAAATATTCAAGAAATGTCCTTGGTGGTGTCAATCTAAGGCATATAAGTGGATCTGTAGTGAAGAAAAAAGAAAAATCAAATTCTGAAAATTATGTACCTGTATATAAATTCCCATATATAAGGTACTTCTCTATTGTAAATAGACTGAAACTTTACCAAACAATTCTGACAGCAACTAATATACCAGCTGCAGCCATTATGAATCAAATGAATTATATCCATGATGATGCTTTAAAAGTTACATGCATCGTCGGTAAATTATATTCTTTTTTTTATCCCAAATAATCTACATTTCATTTTCAGGTTTGTCTGGATGCATAACATTATACAGTTTAGGATTCTTAACGGGTAAATTTATAGGCTTCATCTATTACGATGAAGAAAGAGACATGGCAAAAGTTGCTTATATCGATTTTTGGGGAAATAGGAAAGATTTGGAAATACCTGCAAATGATGTGGTTCCAATAAAAGACTTGCCTTCGTCTTTATGGGACAAGTCATTTCTAACTTTCAGGAGATATTCAACCAAGAAAACTTTGCGACTAATTATGCAATATGGTGTCATATTGGATAAAAATATTAGTAAAATATTATAGTCTTAGAATTTATTTATTAAACTATTTAGTGAATATACATAATACAAATACTTCAGCTCCATCTATAATGAGCATACGCTCTGTTTGCTTCGCATTGCTTGTGTAGATCTTGCTTTTTCTTTATAACCCTTCCTGTACCATTTGAAGCATCAATCAACTCTCGTGCTAATTGCAAATGGAATCTAACTGGTTTCTCTTTATCTTTTGCAGCTGCTATGATCCATTTCATGGATAAAAATTGAGCCCTTCTATCTGTTATTGGTACTGGAACCTACGAACACATGATTATAGTCAACATTGTTAAATTAATGATAAAACAAGGACAAACCTGATATCTCACTCCTCCCCTCTTAATAGGGGTCAACTGAAGAATAGGTTTACTGTTCTCAACTGCTTTGTGAAAAATCACCTTGGGGTTGAGTTCTAAAGCCTGTTTGTCTTCAACGCTTTGGCTCTTATGGTATTTTTCCAATTGCATTCTCTTAATACTTTCAAAAGATTGTTCCACAATGGTTCTTGCTAGTTGTTTGGCTCCAGCTTTCATACAATAATTGATAAACAAACTACAATAAGGTACTATGAAATATTTGATTAACCCATTCCACATAAACTAACTTTACAAGATCATCATGTGCTAAAGAGCTTGACTGATTATTCTCTGCAGCTTTGGTAGGAAGATGAGTTAATTTCTGGGCTTCACCACTCTTTATCAACTCCTCCTGAACTTCTTTCCTATATATTGGCTGTATATAATAACTTGGATACTGGGACATTCCATTATTCTGAAGAAATATGCTGAAAAAGACCAAATTTGGGTTAAGGCGGATTCATAATGTATAATTTAGTGCAAAAGCATAACTTTATCCTGCTGTGTATTGAAAGGGAAGCAAAAATTAAATTTTTAAAGAAATCTACAGCTTTAATATTGACTATGCTCTCAATCAGAATTATTTCTTCTCCTCCAACCACAATGAAATAAAATTATGCATATGCACTAAATTGTGCATTATGAATCAGCTAAATCCGCCTTTAGTATAATTTTGGTAATTATTAACAATCATTGAAAATTACCTTACCTCAATACCTGTGTGTTGGATTTGAAAATTTGATATTTTCCAAGCAACTTTTTCATACATGCCATTGCATATCCTTGTTTTCTTTGAAATCCCACAAAAAAAAATATATCCACGATCGATTGTCTTCCCTACCTAACCTAACCTTGTGCCCCTCCTAACCTATTTCATCTTTCATCGTTTTCATCTTCCCTTTTCCCTTCCATATATGAAATTGTGAAGTCACAGAACACCTCACATGCACAGAAGTGTCTATTCAACCTTCCCGTCAAAACCAAATATATTTTCACTGAGGCGGTTTGTTTATTATCATTTCTGCATTTTATAATGAAATTAATGTTCTGAGGGCTCCATTGCGTAAATAGGTAATTTCTATTAGAACTATTATATTGCACTTATCGAATGTTTCCTAAGGCGAATTATTTGCAATTTCTTTTAACCAATCGTTGTTTGAATTTACCGCCCAGGAATGACATTAAACACGCCAAAATTTTAAATGAAGGTCATGGAAATTTTACCCCAAAAGATCGAAGGGCCGCGTTCGACTGGTACTTCTGTGTAAGTGAGGTGTTATGTGGCATAGGGATGGGATAGTTCGAATTAAAAATAACCGGTAATTCGATTATTGCATGCAGCTCGTAATCATCCACAGAATACTTAATAAAGGTGAGTTCCCAATGGCCATTTTTTTGCGTCACGCAATTAGCGAATTCCCGACGCGTTCAACCACAGACCTCTAGAGGTCTGTGCGTTCAACTCATCTTTACACTGTGTTCTGTGATATCATCATCATTTTTGAATGTTTTTATGTTTTGTGTTTTGTTTTGACATATTCTCATATTCATTCATATTAAAAATATAATATTAATAATAAAGTCCTCTGATCTGTTCACATTCGCCCACATTGTGATAGGTGATAGTAATGTAATATGATATATGTATATTTCTCTTCTCATCAGAGGAAAACTATTATAATTTTGTTATCACTATAGGATAAGAGGCTCAAATATTTACTACAGATAGATAGGGAGGAAATAAAGAATCAAAATGACTTCAATGTTTGACCAGTTTGAACAAGCATCTCTTAAAACCAAAAGTAACATTAGTACTGCTGAAATGGTAATATCTAATATCATTATCACTCATGAGTTTTTGTTATTATGTCTAATTTTCAGTGCTCACTAGGGTTTTTAAACATGTCTCTAGAACAAGAAATTCCAATATTCACAAAGAGCAAGAAAGATTTCATTCCATCAGATAGAATCACACATGTAGCAATTGCCAACAAAACTCTAGCAATGGTTATGGCAAATAACGTTTTATTCAGGATGAATTTGCACAACCCTCAACAATACACTGGTGAATGGTCCCCAACAATCTCAAATGTAATTGTTATACCTGTTCTTTCATTTCAGAGATTTCACTTTCGAAATATACAACTACTTGTAGATTGACCAATCTGTTTTTGGATCCTACAGGCAACCACCTATTACTTACGTTTGCTCAGAAACCTCAAGAAGGTGGCCCTGAACTTCTGTACCTTTCAAAAAAATCAGACAAATTGAGGTCTACAACAAAATTTCGTGGTAACGAGTTTACAGAAGTTGCATGGAATTTGGAAAATGATTCTAGTAGTACTACAGGACCTATTTTATTAGGTAGACAAGTTTTCTTAACCTTAACCATCAATAATTATGAATTTTGATATGCAAACATTATTATTTACACTCCAAAGCATTTTATATCTGAATACTGCATAATTTTTTTCCGAAATGGTAGAGAACATGTTCTTCTGAAGATTACACCGTATTCAAAGCCAAATTGCTCAAAGAACACATTATTTTTCAATGAATAAAAACTTGAAACTGTCAAAAATCGAAAAACATTCTGTATATCTGAATAGTCCGTTTATTCAAAGAAAAGTGTTGCCAACTTTGAAAAAACTATATTGGCATAGCTATGTTCACTTTGCCATTTTTATAAATGAACTGTTTCTCGTGCAAAATCAGATTCAATTTTTTTTATGGCTCTGTTGCAAAAAGATATTCAAGAGTTATATATATTCGGAATCAGGGCGTTAAGCTCTATCCACTATAAAATTTTGAAGGAACTTTTTTTTGAATTCTGATTCCTCATTGTGTGAATAGTACAGGTTGGTGAAATCAGGAATTTAATACAGGAATATCCCATCAGCGACATGGACTTATGAGGGGATAGGGAAAGATAGACTTGAAAATTTTCAAATGGTTTATTAGTTTTAGTTTAACATAGCTTCAAGAAAAATTTATTTATACAACGATTATTCACTTACTCATAATTCAAAATATCATCAGGTACCTCGAAAGGTCTAATTTTTGAGACTGAAATTGTTTTGGAGGACGACAAATTCTTCACGTCAAGTTTTTCTTCTAGTCTGGAACAGTACTGGAAGCAGGTAATTTAAATAATAATTAATAATCAAATCTACTCATTATAATCTTTTTTGATGTTTGGTTTTATGTCGGTCATTTTCATTCTCACCATCAGAACTTTCATTCAATATATGAAAAAAAGAATAATAAAAAATTTGTCGCTTCTTTAAAATTTTAATTCACTCGTATTATGAAACATTTAAGTAAATGTAAGTAATCCTTTTACACCAAAGTATATTTCATTTTTAAATATCATTGGTTTCTTGAAACCTACATCAATATATTATGCTGTTACTGACAGCTCAAAGAAAACTTACCAGTGCACCATACCTAGCACATTACATAGCGAGTCAAAAATGTCAAATGTTCCGTAAGCAATTTAAATTTTCTACATGCTTTTCGGAAACATTGGTTTTGAGTTTGAATAATAATAATAAAATCATTGAAAATGAGAATGACCCGTCACCGACTTGGACATTAAAGCTGCAGAAGACCTCGGCTTCTTCATAAGGATAGGCAAATGTATGAGGTCTTCTTTAAGATAATTGAAGCACTTAGCTTATCCAAAAATCTGACCTACGCATTCCTCAGGTCAAGTGGGCTGAAGTCAAAAACAAAAGGGATTTATAATGGCCTGCCACGAAGGTGTCTCCAACACCATAGTGCATATGAGTGTCAGGCTTGAGCGCTCTCAGCCTATATCCACAGGCATAACGCGGACTACCATCTACGACACTCGTACGATATATACGAGACACCGGTGTTGCCTTATGCTCCGGGGGATATCGATTCCGTTGTAGAGAATGAGAAGTGCCGAATCTATTGTTGTTAAAAAATGGTACCCAAACGATTCTGTTGAAATGGTGGTTCTGATCATAGGGGTTCTTGGTGGAATAATGGACACGCTGCTCTCTAAACTAAAAATCCGGCTTGCCGTAATGCGGCAGAAATCTTAGCCGGACGAATGCAGAAGTAATCGCTCACCCCGCGGACGTAGGGAGTGATTATCTGGGTAAATGACACCAGCGCGCCTTCCGGAAAAAAAAATCACTTTATTGATTCCTTTACTTCAGCCCTTTCATGTTTGATTATGATAGAGGATATTTTAATTTGAAGTAGGATTCTGTGGACCCACAATGACCATGATCAATATTAATTAATTGCAGTTTATACAGAGAAAGAGTATACTTTATTTTTATATTTGATTCAATAAAGTGACTGAGCAATTCATTGATTATTAGTATCCAAAATAATTTTTTATTTTGAATGTAATTTTTTGCAAGCTACCAAATTATTTGCCTTTGTATGGAAATAAGGAATCGGATGGACTGGTAAATATAAATTTGAATCATGTATTGGTAGAGTTGAAAAAGAGCATAAGAACTTAAAGTAATCTAAAGTTGTACATTATAATATCTTAAATTTACTAGCCTTGAATACTGATCAATTTGAGATATTCAAATAACATAAAAAGTTAGACAGAATAGTTTCTCATTTCTGTTAATACGAAAACCGAATTCATTTTGCCATTGAATAATGAAAAACTGAGATAAGTAAGCTCAATCCACTTAGTATCCAATAAGACATTGTACGTAGGATTGGTTTTGCCAAGTTTTTCATTGTTTTTATAAGTACAAATTTCAATAGTGAAGTAAATATTTTTCAGTGAATCATTCGAGTTATTTAAATTTTCTCGAAAATCAGACTGAAATTCATTTCTGCAGGTTTTCGATATCGGGAGAGGAAGTAATACTCCCGTACCCATAACTGGTTTGGAATACTACAAAATTCCTAACTCCGACAAATATGTCATAATTGCTGCTACACCTTCCAGGCTTTACTTTTTTTCCGGCAGTGCAAACATGGAAGAGAAGCCTGTTCTTCAGCAAGTTTTCAATAAGTATCTGAACATTCCAGAACCTGAAACCTATATAGAATGCGCGAGTAATTTGCGGTATTCAAAACTACAATTTTGGTCAGAAAATTTGATTACTCCAAATGCGTTTGCCTGGATAACTGAGAAAGGAATATCTTTTAGTCAGGTAAGCAGAAATTGTTATTTTCTAAATTGATCATTCCAGAAATGTTGACTTATTTTCAGCACACTTTAAGCAAATTTTCTTTTTTATACAATTACAGATACATAGATTTTTTGACATATAACAGTTGAACAATTAATATATTGATACAAGCTCTTATTTAATTTGCTTTGTTCGTCGGCCTGTCTGTCATTACGTCTGTTTCTCGTTATGTATGGCTGTCTCTCTCCGGTTCAAAATTTGCAATCTATCTTTCGAACACTTGCTGGGATCCGAAATGTCACCCTCCTGCCCCCTTGAAAGCTAGATAGAGAATGCGTGAATATTCTGAAAATTTTCCGGCGGTTTTGTACTTTTGGAAAATTACGACGAAATATCACTCGGGGGGCTCGGACTCAACTCCTCGATAAAAATTGAAAAAATTCGCGAAAGAAAAAGAAATCCGCAAAAATAATAAAAATACATGGAATTATCGAATAATTTAATTTCAGGAAGATTTACCTCTCTACCCCCCTGAAATCCAGATAAAGAACGCGTAGGAATTTGGAAAAATTCTGGCGTCAAAAATTACGACAAAAACAAAATAAAATCGAAAATATCCGTTAAAATAGGGACCATCGAATAATTTAATGATAAAAAAAATGTAACCCATCTGCCCCCTGAAAGCCAGAATGAGAAAAATTTGGAAAAATTTCCGATGGTTTCGAACGTCGAAAATTACGGAAAAAATGTCAGTCTCGGAAATAAAATCGAAAAATCCGTAAAAATAGTAAAATAGAGGACAATCAAATAAATTAATTTAAGAAAAAATATCTCTCTGTCCCATGAAAGCTAACTATATATAGAAAGCTTAGAAATTCGAAAAAAAATGCATCATTTACGGTCGAAAAAAAATGTAGGTCGAGTGCCTCTCTCCTTCCCAGATAAAAATTGCCACCCTCCGCCCTCTGGAGGGCTAGATAGAGAATGCATAGGAATTCGAAATAGTTTTCGACTATTTCGAACGGGCAAATTACGGAAAAAAATCTCCCTTCTCGAAAAAAGTTGCGGGAACGTAAACGAAAATTGAAAAAATTCATGAAAATTTTGAAAAAAATCAGGCAGTCGAATGATTTTCGTAGGTTGTATGGAAGAACCTTATTTTGTGATGAAAGTATAACGTACCTTAACAGCATTCATTAATATGAGTACTCTTGTTAATTGTATTTATGATTTCAGTTCGACTTGAAAGCAGATGACATAAAAGCTATTAAATCAAAAATAAACCTGATAGCGTATCCCAAACCAATTTATGAAGATTATTCTGTTTCCCAAAAGTACCCAATAGCTATCGCTTTGACGCAGTTCCACATATTACTTGCTTATACTGATTCTATTAAAGGCATTTGTTTATTAAATCAAGAGGTTGTTTATGAAGATAACTACAACGAGGCATTCGGGAAACTTGTCAACATTGTCAAAGATGTGCAAACAGGTTAGAATTATGTTATAAACAATATGACACCCTGAGTTTTACAAGGGTCTCACTTGAGACCCCTGACCTTTAACCTATTCATTAACGATATTACGAACTGTTCTCCTCAAGTACCTCCCTCTTATTTGTAGATGACATGAATTTTTTTTATTGAAATCAATAACATGAAAAATGCTTTAAACTTGCCTAGTCATATCAAAAGCTATGATTTATGAAAGGCATTTAGAAGAAAATGGTTGGAATATATTTCAAGTGATGGTTATTAATAATTTGATTTTTGTAAATGTACAGATTTAATCTTGTTTTTACTATGTGACTTGTTTCTTTTTTATTATTTTTGTTTTATACTTAATAAGTGACTGACTGTATCTATTATGAAGAGCATTATTTGCTAATAAACAGTGATATATAATTATAATTTGGGCATTCGGTGTTCAAATAATCTTATAAATGTAAATGTTTGCAAATATCACATTATATTGTTTAATAGAAAATCATTCATTAATATGGATCATTAGTCAACGAATTTGAGTGCGTTAAAATATATAAATGGACGGACGACGGAAAATATAATTAGACTAGTACTGTAATGAATAAATGAATTCAAAATATACTTTATTTGTTGGGAAACAATCTGAGCAAGCAATCAATTACAGCAAGTTCAATCGATTCCGAAGATTATTAAATTTGTGTTTCGAATAGTTAGATTGTTAATTTAGATGGTAAATATTTTTCGAAACATATGAGGTTGGAAAAAGCAACAAAATAATCTATTTACAGGAGATATTTGGGCTGTTACGGAAAATGCAGTATTTCGATTCAAAATCACCAAAGAAGAAAGGAATGTTTGGCAAATATTCTGCAATAAAGGAGAATTTGATCTTGCAAAAAAATATTCTCGAAGCAACGAAGCCTGTTACAATCACGTTTTGATAAAAGAAGCCGATATGCTCTTCAATGAAAAGAAGTACATACTCAGTGCACAGAGATATGCAGAGACACAATCCAGTTTCGAAGAAATCTGTTTGAAATTCATCCAAGCCGACCAGCAGGATGCACTGAAGTTATTTCTGAGGAGTAAACTAGATACACTGAAACCACAGGATAAAACGCAGATAACGATGATTGTGTTATGGGTGGTAGAGCTTTATTTGTCAAAATTGGAAGAAAAACGTTTGCGCGGGCTCGAACAAAGCGCCAAATATGCTGATATACAAAAGGAGTTTGAAGCATTTCTGGCTCTAAATGAAGTCTCGGAATGTTTGAGAATCAACAAAAGTACAATCTATAACCTGATGGCAAGTCATGGTGATAAGGCTAACCTCATGAAACTGACAATAGTGAACAAAGATTTTGAACAGGTATTTATTCCCTTTATTTTTTATAATTTCATTTCATGTAATGAATGTTATTGTTAGGACTGATTTTTATTTCAGAGGTATACAGTGTGTCTCACTTCTAATGGAAACAACCCTCTAACTTCAGTAACTTAAGTTGATTTGTTAAATTTACAGAATTGATAAATATTCCAAAATAATACCGAATGACCTCGAAGGGGTCCTTTCAAGTTATATACATTGCACTAAGGGAATGAAATTTTAAAAATAGCTCTTTAATGAACCCACCAATTCAATTTTAGAACTTTTATCAAAATTCGGAATACAACACAGTATTCAGGAGGTCTCGATATATCACTGGTCAAAATTTCATCAAAATCTGTTCACAAATAAGAAAATCATAAGATAATGAAATTCGAAAAATATGTTGATGGAATTTCAGGAAAATGTCATTTTATATCATTATTTTTCATTTTTTCATTTATCAACCGATTTTGAGACATACTCTCAAAAGCTTGAGGCGTGAAATGTCATTACACTTGAATTAATCCGCAAGCTTTCAAGTATTTATTATTTATATTATGAATTCCTAGCTTAAGCCCAAGGTATTTTTCAATTTAATTGGGTGACATGACCAGTACTAATGATGTAGATTTGAACTACATTGGCATACCCCTTTCTACTTTCAGACGTGACGTAAAAAATAAACACTTGGCTCAATGATACTGGTTATGTGCATGTGATTTTATACTTATTTAATTAAGAGTATAAATGCTTTTTGTGTAGTGAATGTTTATTTTATATAAGACCACAATTTTAATTTTATAAATTATACTATGCTGTAATTGACTTTTCCGTAAATAAATAAATTTTTTCAGTTACTAAGGCAACATATATTCAAAAACAGCTTTCGCGAGGCATTGGAAGTTCTGAAAAGTCAAAACAACAATGAGCTGTTCTACCAGTTTGCTCCCATATTGATTCAAGAGGATCCTAAGCATATGGTTAAAGTTATAATTGAACAAGGTAGGAAATTATCACCGCTGAAGCTCCTACCAGCAATGGTAACTTGTAATGGAGAATTACATGCCTTCGAGGTCATCAAATACCTAGAATACTGTATAGATAAACTGAGAAACACCGACAAAGCTATCCATAATTTTTTGTTGTCACTTTATGCCAAATACGACTCTGTTAAGCTCATGGGTTATCTGAACTCACAGGGTCAGGAAATCAGTATGGTAAATTTATCAATTAGTATTACCAACAGTAAAATTGTAAAGTTGTTTTTAGGTTAATTATGATGTTCATTTCGCATTGAGGTTATGTCACGAAAATAATCAAAAGCGAGCTTGTGTGCAATTATTTGGACTACTGGAGTTATGGGAATCTGCTGTAGATTTGGCTCTAATTGTGGAGTTGGATTTAGCAAAGAAAATGGCAAATATGTCACCTGAACATGACTTAGAACTGAGAAAAAAGCTTTGGCTGAAGATAGGTAAGTATTTTTGTATGTTTGTGCAGTTCTGCATGTAGGACAATTTATTTTGACACACTACAAAATCAGGAACTAGGAAGTACTTGTATTTTATATCAATTATTTTCATTTCAGCACAGAGTGTAGTTAAAGACAAGGATAATATTGAAGAGGCAATGGCATTTTTGCAACAATGTGATTTGATTAAAATTGAAGACATTCTTCCATTTTTTCCAGATTTTGTAACAATTGATCACTTCAAGGACGCTATATGTAATTCCTTAAAGGTATGAAAACAATAGATGTGTTTATATATTTTATCTGTCAGTTTAAATGTCGTTTCATTGTCCATGTATCACATTATGTGTTACTTCTGTCATCTTGAATTTCTTTTTTTTTTCTTCAAAACGACACCTAATCTAAAATATATTTTCAGGAATACAACCAGAATATCCAAAATATCAAAGATGAAATGGAAGAAGCAACAAAATCTGCAGAGCAAGTTCGTGATGACATACAATCATTTAGGAATCACTTCACCTTGATAAATAGTACAGATGCTTGTGAAATATGCAACATCACGTTGATGATAAAACCATTCTACATGTTTCCGTGTCATCACAAGTTCCACACAGATTGCTTGTTGAATGAACTGTCACCATTTTTAGGTAATAACAATATAAAATTAATGAAGCCTTGCAAGATCCTTGCCAATGTATAACTTCTCAATTTCCACACTTTCGAGTGCATTTAATTGGTGGTTGTGATCCAAAGCATGTTGGGCCACACTCAACAGTTTGGTCTCGAAAATTGCATATGAGTAATATGCTCTTTGTACCGTACTTTCATGGCCCTTCTAGTTTGGCCCACATATTTCTTCTCGCAGTCCTTACAGCTAATTTCATAAATCCCCAACTTCTCTTTTTCTTCCATATCATCTTCCGGAGTACCCACGATCTATTATAGTTTATGCGAAGTTTCGTACATAACCTTCATATTGAGTGTTCGAAAATTACCGTCATAACCTCAATTAACTTGTGGTTCTTATTGGGTAAAGATATATTAAGGGGGGTTTTACTTTTTTTGAAAAGTTGTAAAGTTACGAAGGGTTTTCTTGAATGTATGTTTCCTAATATTCTATGACTTCACTTGTTTTTCTTTTTCAATTTCATAACAATAAAATAAATTTTACTTCGGAAGTTTATTAAGAGTGTATCTTTCACCCACATCATTTTGTAGGTCCTTCCAAAAAAAATAGGTTGTCTGAACTGGAGAGACAATTGAAGATTCTAAATAACCAGTCGAATATAGATGCAATAAGCACTGGCTCTTCAGGGATGTCTGCCAAGGATGTGGTCAAGTCAGAAATCGATAACATTGTAGGCTCTGAATGTTTGTACTGTGGAGAAATCATGATCAGAAACATTGACAAACCCTTCATAGAAGATTATGAACATGAAAATATCATAAGGGAATGGGAATAGTAGAATAGTTATTTATGTAAATAAAAGAAATTATACTATACATTTTTTTACTCATACTCAACATAAAATAAACAATATTGTTTATTTTTCAAACAATTGAGTACAAAACTTAAATATTTACAGTATTAAGATATACTAGGCAACTTCTCCATTACTTTTTAAACAGTAACAATTTTAAGTTGACATAATTTTGTAAAATATTCCTGATAAATATACATAAATTCATAAAATATAAATAACTTAAAAAACAAAGCACCGAGATAATAAAATTTGACTGCTAGAAAATCAATGTTTTTAAATTTTAAATTAATTTTAGGTTGGAACTTATATCTTGCTAAATTAAATTAATATACTATGTAGTAAAACACTTCACTTCCACTCACGACAAAATATATATTTTGCATACAAGAAAAATAAGTTATGATGGTATTGTGAGATTTCTAAGAAAAAAATCAAATTTAGGCTTGAAAAATATTGCTTTAATATGTCCAGAACATTTTTTATAAAAGTGAAGTGTCAACAAGTGAATTTTTTAAAGTATATTTTGCAAAGAATGATTCAAAAGCATTGATTTATCCACATGAAAATCACATCACAATAGTACTAAAATTATTACTAAAAATAAAATGGTTTACAATTACTATGTACAAATGGACTTTTTCCTTGGTGTATAATGTATCAGTAAAATTCTTGTAAATACTCCCAACATAAAATATTACATCAGAATGCTAATAATTACCTCTCTATAAAACGCCAATAAACCAAAACAATGGAATCTGACTATAGCTAAAAACTTTCATATTATGCTACAGGAAAAATATTCTCGGGTTTTCATTGCAAATTGAGTCTAAAAATACAGACATGACAAACAAAATAAAACAAAAATTGATGTATACAATTTCATAGGAGTAACCAGGGACCATACATTTTTTAAATATTTTACTCCAACAAAAAAAAACGTGAATGAATTTGTTCCATTTGAAATAATCACAAACAAAAATTGTGTAATGCCTACTATTCAGTTAAGAAACGAATGCAGCAGTAATACAATATGTAGAATGATTCAAATTAAACTGTCCTCATGTTATGCCCGAAAAAATATGAAAGAAATCTTAACATATTAGTTTTTTATTCATCTCTAGAACAGCAACAAGTTATTTTCAGAAGGTAAACTCTCACGACCGGTAATTTCTGAAATTTCTGTAGTTTTTGGCTTTGTTGGTCGTGATCTCGAGGTAATTCTAACTGACGTTTCGTCTACATCTGTGGTGGAAATTTTTCAAAGATGGTGCAGTAATGGACAAAGCATTCAAGTTCTTCGTCTGAGCATTACTAATTTGGTGTCTTTACTGGTGTCTTCTTTTAATACGCTAATATACCAGAAACGAAAACCGTTATTAGAATTCAGTGACCAGGTAGAATCGAAGGCTTTGTCCATTACCACACCGCCTTTGAAAATGTAGACGAAACATCGGGTAGAATTATCTCAAGACCACAACCAACAAACCTGAAAACCCCCAAAATTTTAACAAGTTATTTTGTTTTTATTCGTGGCATACTCTAACCGCATCTACAAGTTCTACAGTTTCCATGATCCCCATGCACAGTCGAATTAGTTTCGTGCACAATTGACATATCCTGGAGGTAAAACAACCTAACCTAAGATATCTGACAACCCAACTAACCCCACTTTTCTGCTTTATTTATACTGAAATGCTCTTTAGTGCCTTCGATAAAAAAATCACAAATTGTTTAAAAATAGGAGAAAAGCAATGGAAAAGAGAGGTTATTTCTTCTTCTTTTCCTGCGATTGAGTTCGTTTTACCTCCGGGGTCTATCAACTGTGCACGAAACCAAGTCAACACACCCTGCATTTCTTCTGTTTGTTTTTAAAAATGTGATGGATTAGCACCTCATGTTATAATCCATTATTTTTACAACTTCTTTTCTTGATTATTCAGTTCATCGTGCATTTAACTTCTCCCTATAAAAATGCCTTCAAACCCAAAAAAAGATAACAAAAGCCTTATGCATGCATTTTATATCATAAACTTGTTGATGTTGCTGCCAAGAATAACAGAATATTTCAAATCGGTAAGTAGCGGTTTCCGAATTTTCAAGCAACCGGCTGCACATATACCGACCCATTGTCGCTTGTCCTTAGCCAACAATTTAAAATAAATTTGTTAAAAATATATTTTATTTTTCAAAAAACAAATAAATCTGTTGCTTTCAAACCCAAAGACCATTTTTGAGATAAATTTTAACTTTTTGACCCACAGTTTCAAAACTGCCAATTAATAAAATAAGTCTAATTGACAAATATCAAGCGGTTCCCGAAATAACTGAGGAAAAAGTACGTTTGCTCTGGTGACAGATAAGTCATCGAAGTTTCAGGAAATAGTTACCGAATTTTCAGGAATGTGATATATACGGACCGCCAAATTACTAATCACAGTAACCAGGAATATATACTGACAATACCCCAACTGACCAGTTGGTTTTCAACTCATTGGCTATTCAGTTTCCATTTTTTGTCTGAAGTGCCACAGGGGTCGACAAATTCGTTTGATACTTTCTTTAGGACAACTGTAGGAGTAACAAAGCAAAAGTCATGAGGTGTGCATGGAGTTTTGCGCAGTTGAAGCTTTCATGTTTTTTATGTTGGAGTTTCAAACTTGAAGCTTAATTTGTACTTTAAATCTCTCAATAGTATATTTGCCAATGGTGAATTTTATCTAATTGAGTCGCCAACATGTCTCAAAAGGGCAAATAGCAACTAGTCATCAATTGCGAATTCATCTTTAGAAATAGCCCAAATCGACCAGCTCATTGAATATAATATCAATACTGCTAAATTTGAGAATATTTTTTTGTTAAATGAGAGACGAGACAACTTACCAGAGACAATAAATAATATAATCTACTCGATTAACACTTCCTAACAGGACTTTTTCACTATTTTACATCACCTGAGATGTTGACTAAAGAACTATATCTAGTTAATGACGAAAAACTAAAGTTTAACACAGAAACATCACCAACGTTTTCTGTATCTCTCTACACATTTATCAGTAGCATATTATTATTGTCTTGGGTTCCACCACTATTGATGAAGAATCAGTAGTAGTCAATTTTCAATAATCAACACGTAGGGTATCTTTATGTTCTTGGATAACTTTGGAGTTGGACAAATATACCCATTTTCATTAATAGAACTTCTATTAGAGCAAGTTGAGCCAGTATGATTTGGAATTTAATTTTTTGTTAGAATTTGACTGTTTCAAGTAGACGGTATCTAAAAACCTATTTTAACTTTGAATTTGGGCGAAGTGGTACTATACTATAAAGCAGTGTATGCAAGGGTTTGGTAGTTCTAACTTTTTTGGTTCATTTTTAACTTCAATTGAATTGAAAAATAAGTACATATAGGTAAAGATGTTATCTATGTTTCCCTTTCCTCACTTTATCAAAATTTGATTTAGTTTTTTCCAAAAAAAAAATTGCAATAGTCCATTTTTTTTGATGATTTTTCCTATTTTTTTTTTTTTTGAAAAGAACCAAATGAAATTTCGAAAAAGTAAAAAATAGGGAACATGTATTAGGTCTTTACCAACATGTTCAAATTTTTTCATCCACTAATAAGAAAATAAAAAATAAACCTTGAAAGGGACAACGAAACCCTTACATGGATCTGCATGAGATCTGCAGTTTTCTCTAAGGATAATCCAAAGATTTTGGTAGAGGAATATAATTCAGTGCAATATGAAAGAAAATTATATGATGAGCATGGATAGCAAAGAATTAGGTCAAATGAATTGTCAACAATACTGAGAAGAGTCTAAAACGTTGATGATGTTTTTGTTAAATTTCAACAAGGAATTAATTAATAAAAACCTTTGAGTAGTAAAAACTAATAACATCCTCATTGTAGGTTTGTTGTGAATGCGCTGATTCCGTTATTCTCCATTTCATCCATTATTTCCGTCACATAAGCTGCTACGTCAACTTCTTCCCTTTGTGCTCTTAAGATGAATGGATCCTTGAGAAGCTCTTTATATTTCGGTCTATGATTTTCTAGTTTTATCAGGCTATAATAAATAATTAATAAAACTGAATAAATATTGAAATTGCATGTAGATCATATATAAAGATCAACTCACAGCACTGCGAACATAGGAGACAATATGACTAATTTACTATTGTCCAACTCACTCCCGACGAATAAGGACTAGTAGGTATGAAATTAAGATATAGTTGAGTTTTCAGTTTCGCTTTTCACAATGACAATAACTGTCATCGTGGCTGATACTCTACTACTGACTTGTTCTATAATACAGCGAGTTTTAAAAAGTTTGCACCATATGAGAAACTTTTTTATTGTCCATTTGTCAGAAAATATTATTCCTCATAAAAATTGTCGCATTACAGAAAAGTTGTATTTGAATTATCAACATTTTAAACTTTTATAAAATTATTTCTACTTAAAAAGTACCGGTCCCGACAGACGTCCTGTATATCGGTGTGTATGGATGCACAGAAAAATGTTATCCCGTTTCACGTTTCCCGTTTCCCTTTTCATGTTTCCCGTTTCATGTTTTCCGTTTCATGTTTCAATGATGAAATGGGTAAGTAGGTACTCATTTCCTTTATTTGCAAATATCAAATGATACTGAGACATTTAATTAATGTTTGAAATACAGTATCAGAAAGTTTTCATCTGGGGTATGGTGGTTTCATGAGAGCGTAAAGAATAGCTTGCTATATGTTGACAGAGCATTACAATTTCTCCTCTACTGGCTCGAAGAAGGGATATCGACCTACGCTGTGTCGCGTTGCCACGTGGTCCGCTAATACGTCGGGTGGGATAACAGGAGGGGCGCACAGCAGTGCGTCTCTCTTGTTTATGTGGTATTATCATAGCATTGCGTCCCTTGTTGCTAGTGTAGATTTCTGTCTATACCCCAGATAAATTGTTTCCAATACTGTATGTACAAAACTGAACTCCTAAAACACCATTCATTGAATACCAAATCTTTCCAATAAATCTTCTTACGCAACAATCTCGCAACCAACGCAAAAATATCTTTTATTTCAAAACTTCATTTTATGGCGAAGATTATGCGGCGAATCAAAAGTATTACTGGCAATCTGGTGGACTTTTGATATTTGCATAGTTGACTCACCATGTATTCACGAAAATAACAAATTCAGGAGTAAATGTATTGGCATTATGATTGGTTGAAAGCCTTGGTGCGTCCCCATTAACGACTTCGTGCAGCTGATCAAAAACACTTGACCATTTTTGATAAGGAAAATGACCGGTAGCAACCTCCATCAGGGTTATTCCTAGTGACCAAACATCACTCCTTACATCATATCCTTTTGCAGTCTGAGGATCTATTCTTTCAGGCTGGAGGAGAAATATATATGAGCACAATTGTTTTTATGATTAAGTTAAAAAATCTATACAATGTGACCTAACAAAATCAGTTGAGAGAGACATGTGATTTTTGTGATGTGATTTCATAAAGACTTTCATATATTTAATAATGGCATGAGTGAGAAATATAGCACTTACTGCCATATAGGGTCGGCATCCTGCGTCTTTTGTCCTAGCAATTGAATCTACAAGTTGTCCGGAAATACCAAAATCACAGAGTTTGATGTTTCCTCCTTTATCTAAAAGTATATTGCTTGGTTTTACATCCCTGTGTATAATTTTGAGTTCTTCCTTGAGATAGTTTAAGGCATTAACAGTAGCTAAAGCTATTTTCCCAAGAATCGACTCAGGAATCCTGGTTTTGAGCCTTTCATAAATGAATTTGTAAAACTTATCCAAACACGTGTCCATCAACTCCATACATATCCAACAGTCGCCCTAAAAATATATACTGTTTCAGTCTCAATTCAAGGTGTTAATTATTGCTGTATCATTAAAAATAAATAACTTTTGTTTATTGGTTACTGGGAAGGGCATTGAGATACCAATCAATATTCAGATAGAAACATTCATATAAAACTGCTTTACAAGTAAAGTCACAAATAATATTGATATATATGTCAATAATAATTTATTACCGCCAGCATAACCACCAAACAAACATAGAAATCGATGGACAAGAACTCAGTTAATATAAAAAATCTATGTTGAAGAAAAACCAATTCTATATTTCTTAAATTCCCTCACGAAATGTAGCCTCACCTCTTTAAACAAAGCCCCATAAAACTGTACAATATATTTGTTGTCATTACTCTTCATTATAACATCTAGGTCCATCAACAGCTGTTTCTGTTCCTTTTCATCAACAGTCGATCTGATTCTTTTCACAGCTACGACCTTATTTGTTGCCCTGTGAATCATTTTATTCACAGTGCCAAATCCACCTCTACCGATTTCCCCCAAATCTTGTAAATCCTCAGAAGTAAAGTCATAACTCAAGCCTTCTATTTGAAGCTTCCCAACTGAAGTCATAGGAGGGCAGGCTTTAAGTTTGTTTTCTCTGAAAAAAGGTTCACTTAATGAAATTATTAAGAAATATGAAATGTTTTAATCTACAGAAAAGAAAACTCTCATCAGAGTATAGAAGAAATAATTTTATCACGTTTGTAAAACAGGCTACAGTGATTTTTTTAATCGAGATTCAAATATTCAAAAACTGCCTTATCAAGTAGAATCCAACCAGGGCCGGAGCAAGCAGGGCCGGAGCAACCAGGTCTTCCACCCTAGACAAAAGGTTACATTTGCCGACCCTTCCACTACCAACAAAAGCCTCTTCCCTTAATAGTAACAAAACATACCCCTTGTATAGTATTTCTTCAAGTAATACCACTTTATAGTACAGGAGACAGCGACTGAAAATTTGCACATATTTCTACAAAGCTAGTTTTTTATCATTAAAAAGAGGAAAAAAGTAATATTTTTCAACTTTACCGCACTAATGCGAGTGATAGATTATGAAATAATTAATCTCCTAGAACTTATTGCCGTACAAAAATTTGGGACCTGAAGGCAGGGACATTTTTCAATTTCCGAAAATAAAAAGAAAATACTAGCTTGTCCCATAATTTT
Source organism: Chrysolina haemoptera (assembly GCA_958298965.1). Classification (NCBI taxonomy): domain Eukaryota; kingdom Metazoa; phylum Arthropoda; class Insecta; order Coleoptera; family Chrysomelidae; genus Chrysolina; species Chrysolina haemoptera. Next base: position 9,278,195 of record OY282595.1, on the reverse strand, counting down.
TGTACAGCAGTAGGTTCTAGGAGATTATTATTTCATAATCTACCAACCTGAGGAATGCCGTACAAGAACATTTTGTTGGAAAAGCATATGTACAGATGAAAAATTATCATTATAGTCAAATGCACCACCCAGAATTGATGACATAGTGCCCAAAGTTAATTTTTCATATAGCAGCATCGTTCTGAATATGTTTCAATCTGGGTCAACTGACCTCCCGAAAATGTTAAACGAGCTTGTAGTGTATTTCCACTTTGTTCATTTTCTGAATTTTATAAATTGCAAAGCAGAGGGCGATTTCCACAAAACCAAATTGGTACCAATTTGCTGGGAACCAAAAATCGCGACGTTCAATTGTTTTTGCCATATCAGATTTCCAGTAAATCAAAGTTCACCCAAATACTATGATTTAATGAAAAAGTCCTGAAGTTTTTGAAGCTCTATCAAGCAGAACCAGCAGTAACGTACCCACGGAAAATTTTTATGTCTGACATGTTCACGTTGGTTCAGGACTAACTGCCTCCTAGCTTGACTCCAATGACTCCCATTATGTGGTTGCCCCAATGTATGGTTCCAGAGTTAGAGTACCATTCACATATAATATATTGTATCAGAAAATATCAAACTCATTATTTCTCACTACTACTACATCGATCCAAATCTACTATAAAAACTGGTCATTAAATTTAGTCATTCAGTTTACAGTTTCTTAAATCGGTATCAAACAGTTAAAAAAAAACATGCAAAACCAAAACAGTCCACGAACACTTCAAATTTTACCTTGACTTGGATCTTTGTGTTGAAGGGTTACTGTGAATATCAAACAAAGTATAATGTAGAACTTTTAACAAAATCTAAAGGACGTCAACCTCGAATTTGTGCAATGTACAGTTCATGAAGACAATCGTTATGTCCAGTCTTATTTGACACCAAACCTGTTTAGGAAAAAACTTGTTATAAACATATAGCTTGATGATGCTAATAGGCCGTCAGATAGTGACAGATTTAGGTTGAAAAGTATATCAATTTAGAGTGATGAAGATGATAATGATAATGATAATGATAATGATAAATGAAGATAAATTTACGAGTGGCTCCTGGCGATAACATACCAAGAATTCAATTTTTCAGAACAGGGTTTATTTGTTTCCCTTGTGGTTCCTAACTACAGTATGAAACTACAGAGAGTGATTCGTTAGGTCGTTTTAAGAAAAAAGTTCCTATGAACATATGTCCAGAGTTGCTTCGTTTCTGAGATACAGTTAAAAGTTCAAAAAAAACTACAATGCCCTTTCTCTGTACTCTCGAATCTATCAAGTAGTCTGTGGTTATATCTTAGTCTAACTGATTTCAAGCTTCTCTTCCTCTCCACAGATTTCAAGCTTGTGTCTCAAGTATTTCTCAAAAGCATGTTTTTTTTATTTTCTGGTTCCCACATGAAGGAAAATCCATCAATATTTAGAAAACTCCTTGAGAACAATGGGAAGGCAGATAAGAATTAGTATTATTAAACACCTCCTAACGCTTTCCCATTTATTAAAATATGAGTCCTGGCACAGAAACATTCCGCAAGTTTCCAAAGAGATAACAAAAGAGTATGGAGAATTGTAAGGTTAATCTCCATAAAAATGCTAACAATGGAAAGTGGAGCAACACTCTTTCTTTATTGTTGAAAATCTGAGATGCACAATGTGTTCATTGAACCGTGTTTCCGTGGTTCACCTAGTTTGACCAAAATACTTCTGGTCTCACTCCTAACAACAAATTTCATAAATCAACGATTTTTTTGAATATCGTATTTCACCTTCAGGATTACCCACGAGTAGTGGAGTTCACAAGAGGGTTTCTATGCATCCTTCACATTGAGAGCTCTAAGAAACCATAAAAAATATGTATAACTCGAGGTTCATTGAAAATAAGTTAGTCCTTTTGAACCATCAAAGAGTTGTGAATGTTCAAATATATGTTTCTCCATCAATTTTTCCTCCATTTGTTAACTGAATTCATGGAATGACCACATTCCTAATAAAAAGTGGAAAACATTCACAATAAAAGTTAGTCTCTCCATTTACTGTTGTGTGCAATGATGAAAGCTCTAAGAAATGCATCTGAGGGTGTTTGTGCTTTTTCTGCAGATATCAAAGTCGAGTTGATTTTGATCATCTCTAATTACAAATACATCTAAAAGTGGTAAATGTATGATGTTTTGAGTTTCATATATGAAAGAGAGCTGAAATTTGGGTGTTCAATATAATTGAAATTGGTCATTGTCAACCCATTTTGAGTCAAAAACACATCCAACTATATGAAACAATGTGGAGAAATAACTAGAGATAATAGGGGAAGTGAAAGCCTCTACATGTAATTCGGCGGACTCAACCAGAATACAGATATTTTCTTATGGAAACATATTATGGAATGATATTAACAGTATTGAGCATCTTGAGATAGCAAATGAATAACTTGGACTAGATCCAAGATTTTCAATTTGAACATTCACCATGTTATAATTTCTATACCACTTTCCTTTACTTACAATAAAACTTATTTCCACAATATCTCTACCATTAAATGAGATAACCATCGAATACAAGGTGCAATGTTAATACATTTATTGTTTAACAGTTATTTCTTTTAAATCAGAATGCTGAACTGAAGCATAATAATTTTAAATAATGTTTTCGCATTTTGACTGATAATGTGCCATTTTACTAAATTCAAAATCGTTTCATAAAGTGGCATTTTACCACACAGAACTGTCACTTTACATTAATGTCACTGTCAATAAAGCACACTTTGATAGAAAATTGTTCATTTGATGTTGGCAATAAACAAACCATGTCAGGTTAGTAGATAACGGAAATTCTACACAGGTACCTACCTACTATGAATTTTCTTAAATTTATAACTTTATAATGCTTTTATATCTATGAATATTTGTTTATAATTACTAACACAAAAAAGCGAAAAAATAGTATAAACAAACCTTATAAAAAAAAAGCAGTTTTACTAAACTCGTATTGATTTTAAGTTACTTGTTCGCTGTGCTTGCTCATACTCAAAAGCTATACTCATTTTTATAAACTTGTTTAACCTACTATAGTGGTAATTCTGTATCTGTAAGCTGTATATTAATTTTGAAAGGGTAGTAATTTTCATAAGTATTTAATATCTGGCTATTCTGTGAAAGATATTTAAATTTAGTGGTATCTTTGCCAGCTGTATGCCCCGTGTTTTCACGTTCACACATATTAACATTGTTAGCTCTGCTAACCTGGACGGCACAAAGACACTACAGTTTCAGAAAACACTTTAATAAATATAAAAATACAGTGAAATCAAAAACAGACACTCTGCCACGATCTAAGTGAAAATTGCCCGTTCGTTGTAAAAGTCCCTTGCTAAGCAACCAAAAAGTTTATATCACTCGGCCTATCCTGAAACTATTGAGTGACCTCACTCAATTATAACAAAGAATATACAAAATATAACTGAATTCAAAAACAATAATATCTAATCAACAATATAATCGTCTCTTAATCTTTTTGGCAGTAGAATCTTCCTTCTCGGTCTCTGATTACTACCATCTCTGTCTTCTTCGCATTCTTTGGAAGCTTCTTTTTCTTGATTTTCCTCTTCATCTTCCAAACTCTTTTCTTCATCATCGGATGGAACTGTTTCTGTGTCACTCTTTTCGGTTTGTTTGTCATCTACTCGATTATCGTCAGTATCTGTTTGTATATCATTATTGTCATCATGTTGATCATTTTCGTCTTGTTCATCATTTTCGTCTTGTTCATCATGTTCGTCTTGTTCGTCATCTTCGGTATAATTGAAAGGTTTAAGTTGAGAAATATGAAAAGTAGACATGAACTTACGCGAAGGAGCTAAATTGCTTACGCGATACACATCACTTGGTAGTTTTTCAAGTATAATGAATGGTCCTTTATAACGTTCTTTGAGTTTTGTAGACTCACCGGTACCTGTTGGTTTGGCACACTTCGCGAAAACGATTTCTCCTTCTTCATACTCAACGCCTTTGAATCGTCTTTTGTCGTATCTATCTTTGTACTTTCTTTGTTCCTTCAGTATCCTCTTCCTTATTTCATTTTGTATTTCTTCTGGTGGATTCCATTTAACTTTAGTAACATATTCTGCTAGCTTATCTTCTCCAAATGTTGGCAAATATCCATGTAAACTCTCAAAAGGAGTTTTTCCGGTAGTTTTATTGAAAGCTAAATTGATATGCTTTTCAACTTTTGGCACAACATTATCCCACTCGTCTTCTTTTTCAGTGTAGCTTGATAAAATTGGAATCAAAGTTCTATTCACTCTCTCCACTTGACCATTAGCTTGAGGCCATCTACTACAATTGAGGGTATGTTTAATATCATAATCTTTACAAAAATCATCGAATTCCTTTGAAGTGAAACAAGTCCCCCTGTCAGTAACTATTTGACTAGGAGAGCCATATAGTTCAATGCATTTCTTCAATTTTCTTATGGTTATCTGAGATTTTGCATTCACCACTGGATAAAGTTTCACGAATTTTGTTAATGAGCATACTACAACAAGAATGTACATATTGTTCCTTTTACTTTTAATGAATGGTCCAATGTGGTCAACATGGATTCTTGAAAAAGGATGTAACGGTGGAGGAATGGGATGGAGTTCCCCTGGTTGTCTTCCTGCAGGAATTTTACTAGTAATGCATTTGAAACAAGTTCTTATATGGTTTTTGACATAGCTCCTCATTTTCGGAAACCAATAGGTTTGCTGAATTTTTCTTACTGTTCTGTCTGTCCCAAAATGTCCTGAGAGATCATGACAACGTACTACAATACCTTTTCTCATTCCTTTTGGTACTGCGAATAACTGTTTCTCCTCTTTTTCCATTTTCACGTTTCTTAATAGTCTTCCATTTTCTAAAAGATAGCATGCAACATCATGTTTTTCTTCATTTGATCTGTCATCTTCTTCTTTTTCAAGTATTTTTATCAATCTTCGCAGAGTAGGATCACTTCTTTGGAAGGTAAGTATCTCATCTTGAATTGTTATTTGAAGAATTTCAAATTTTTGCTCCAACTCTTCTCCTATGTCTCCTTTATCTCGTACTGGTGCTCTGGATAATGCATCTACATGTTCCATTTTCGCTCCTTTTCTGAATCGTATATCAAAATTGAATTCCTGAAGTAAGTAAAACCATCTAGCTATTTGTGGATTTTGAGTTTTTTGAACATTCATATATGTAATTGCTTGGCAATCTGTATAAATGACAAAATGAAGGCCAATTAGATAATTTCGTAATTTGTTTACACACCATGCAATTGCCATCAACTCTAGTTTTGAAGAATGATATTTTGCTTCACAGTCATTTGTCTTTTTGGATATGAAATATACTGGATGAAGTTCACCTTTATCGTCACTCTGTAGCAGAATTCCCCCGATGCCTGTAGAACTTGCATCTGTATGGAGTTCTGTTACCTTTGCATGTGCAGAATATAATTTCAGAACAGGATTAGAGCAAAGAATTTTGACAAGTGTTTCAAAAGCTTCGCTTTGCTCATTGCCCCAAGTGAAATCTATATCTTTTCTAGTCAGATCACTAAGTGGTTTCGCAATATTCGCATACCCCTTGACAAATCTACGGAAATAACCTGTTAGACCTATGAATCTTCTCACTTCGGCAGCATTTTTCGGTGTTGGAAATTCCTGGATTGCCCTGCATTTTGCCTCTCCTGGTCTCAAACCATCCTGTGACAGAACATACCCCAAATACTCAACAGATTTCATTCCAAACCGGCATTTTCGAAGTTTCAAAGTTAAACCGGCTCTCTTCAAAGCGTCTAAAACACGTCTAAGTCTACCAATCATGTCATCCCAATTTTTCGCAGGGATAAGTATGTCGTCTAAATAACAAAGTGCAATTTTATTTCTCAATGGACCCAAGACTAAATTCATCAATTTGCAAAATTCGAATGGAGCATTGGTTAATCCAAAAATCATACGCTCGAACTGACCTCGCTCATCTGGAGTTATAAATGCTGTTTTAGCTTTAGCTTGCTCAGTTAATGGAACTTGTAGGTAGCCGTGAGCAAGATCTAAAGTAGAAAATAAACAATACCCATTCAAATTCTCGAACTGTTCATCTATAGACGGAATTGGATACACTAATTTTTCAGTCTGTTTATTCAAACGTCTAAAGTCAATTACTAAACGCGTTTCTCCCGATTTTTTAGGTACAAGAATCACTGGACTAGCATACGAACTTTTAGTGTCTGTAACGATACCATTATCGCGCCATTCTTTGATAATGTCTTTGATTGTCTGTCTTTGAGCCAAACTAGCTCGATATGGTTTACTAATTATTGGTTTATTATTGTCAATAATGTCCATTTGAATTAAATCGGTACAACCTAGCTCCTTTAAATTAAATGCAAAACAATCTCTATACTCGTTAAATAAAAATACCAACCTTTCAATTATTTCCTTACCAGTCCCTTGTTCAATGTTCAACATATGTGTAGTTATAGGCTGTCGAATGTTGTTGGTTTCGGTCGCAGCTGAAGAAACCTGGCCTAGCTCTTGGTTCTTCTCTACTGTAGCGGTCCTCAGCTTATCAGGGTTTTCCACTGCAACAGTGACGTCCTCATTTACCACCGAACAATTGATCAACATGACTGAATTCGGTTGAATGGTAACTTTCTCTTGGGAGATGACGGGAATTGACTCGACTATACTGATGTTTGGTTCAGCTTCAGGAAACGGCAACTCGTCTTTCCAGAAAAATGTTAGATTCTCCCCTTGTCGAACATAGGCTAATGACTCATCCTCAGTAAATGTTCTCCCCAGTATAACATCGGCTGATTGGACTCCGACGGGTACAACGCATAAACAAATATCGTCGACAAAAACATCGCCCAATTCTATCCTGGCTCTGACTGCTCCCAGACTATCGACTTTGGATCCTCCGAAACCAGACAATTTTGACTCTCCTGGTTCGATTATTTGGCCTCTTTGAGCTGCTTTACTAGTGATTGTACAAACAGCGCTTCCCGGATCGATTAGAGCTTGGTATTCTACATCGTTTACTTTCACGGGACGGATGAATCGCTTAAGAGTGTCAAAATTTGCAGAATTACAAAATGTTACATTAACCTTCTCAGTGGTTTCTGTGCAATTGCGCTTCATGTGTCCAGGCTTAAAGCATTTGTAACATACAGAAGTTCGTGGTTTTGTGCATTTTTCTTTCGGATGCCCTATCTCTCCGCAGTTATAACACCTAATATAACTTTCATCTCTGATTTTCTTTCCCCTATCATCCCTACTCCTAAAATCAAGACTATTTCCACGAGTTTGTCTATCATATAATTTTTCAAGAAGTAAAAGATCTGACCACAACTCATCTTGATTTTTATGAATTTTTACTAGTAAACTTCCCGCAATATCAGCCTGAATCAAACCCTTTAAAATTTCTACTTTACTTTCATCAAAAGTCAAATTTAAATTACAACAGAGTCTCATCTTATCATGAAAATATGAAGCGATAGTTTCACCGGATTTCTGAATCCTTTTTCGTACCTGATCCCATCTGTCAGCAGTACTCAATGTATCTATAAATGTAAGTCTGAATTTTATTTCAAAAATTGTCCAAGTACAAATCCCTAGATTCATATTATGGAACCAGTTCGCAGCAGGTCCTTTTAAGTATGACTGTGCAACTGTCAACTTAGTCTGTTCATCCCAACCCTGTAAATAAGCGCTAGTTGTAATTGAATTGAGCCAGTCCAAGGCCCTATGTCTGTCTCTATCGCCATAGAAAATCCATAATGTTTGAGGGACATTTGGAACTACCCTCGTAGTACTACGAGCACTTTGTATTGTCATTGTATTCAAAACTTGCAGTTGAGTAGCCATTAAACTACTCATTTGTTGCATAATTCCAGTAAGATCACCAGAATTCTGCGTTCCTATTCCTGAACCTAGCCCTGGCGAAAATGTTGGCAAAGTATAATTTTCATTGCCGGCATTATTTTCAAAAACGTCACCTAGACCGTCAAAATATTGTCTGTTATTCGAATCTTGAGGATTCATTACTGTATTTATCCTATCCTGACCAAATACCTACCCTAATCACCCTGACTAAAGTTTATGTCTAAATCACCCTATAAAGCTATCTAATCAACTTGACACCTACACCTGTCAAATTATTATCAATAGTTTTATCTACAAAATTTACGACACTTACGCAATTGGCGTTCGAGGACCACTTCTGAAATGTTAGCTCTGCTAACCTGGACGGCACAAAGACACTACAGTTTCAGAAAACACTTTAATAAATATAAAAATACAGTGAAATCAAAAACAGACACTCTGCCACGATCTAAGTGAAAATTGCCCGTTCGTTGTAAAAGTCCCTTGCTAAGCAACCAAAAAGTTTATATCAACATATTGCTTATTCTATAAAAATTATACAGTGAGAACCAAATGTTCGTTGCCCTCCATGTAACTTCTTTATTTTACATATTACAAAAAAATATTATATACATAAATTGTAGGGTTTTATTCGATCTCTTCAATGGTTTAAGTTTCATTTATACAGAGTGTCTCAAAAAAAGCCAGAAGAAGAAGAAGTTTTTTTTTTTTAATAGGACACCCTGTATATATTTGCATGATCAGTTAGGGATGATCATAAGGAATCCAACAATACCAGGTTTGATGGTGTTATCTCCAATAACTACAGAGATATCTAATAAGCCTAATGAGTGGAAGAGAGAAACTTTTGCTGGCGGTCAATAAATTCTCTCTCACACTCATTGAGCTTACGGATGAAATAAATGGCGATATCTCCGTAGTCTTTGGAGATAACAGCATTAAACTTGGTATTGTTGGATTCCTTATGATCACCCCTAACCGATCATTCAATGATATGGAGGGTGTCCCAATTAAAAAAATAAAATTCCAAGTCGCTGAGTTTTTTTGAGACACTCTGTATAAATGAAACTTAAACCATTAAAGGTATCGAATGAAACCCTACAACTTATGTAGTGAATTTTTTTTGTAGTATGTAAAATAAAGAAGTTACGGGGGGGGGGAGACAGACTTTTGGTCCTCACTGTATAAACATGTAACCAAATACATAAAATGGCTGTTTCTGAAGATCAGAAAATATAGAATTACCATCCAAACCAAGATCAAGTAGGTGTTTACCAGCCTAAACGCCAACTGATTATTGAGAAAAATTGCAAATATTCGAGATTGACAGCCAATAAGAATTATTATGTTGAAATAATAGTCTTCCATGCTCACCGATAAACCAGTGGAGGCTCTTTAGTTTTGGTGACACTAGGTAAACTCATCTTGGGACGATTGGTGGCTGATGTTGTTCCTACTTTATCTGCACCTGAGAGTGGACGAAAAGAAAAAGCAGGTGAATTACATGCTTGTGAAAATTCCATTGCCTTGACAATTGGTCTTCGAGGTGCTGAAAAACAATCGAACGTGAAGTTTTTTCAAAAATGTTTATTTATCTCATGATATATCGTCACAGATAAATTGTAACATAGCTAATGAAAATTTAAAGGTATCCGTCACGTATGCAAACTGGAATAAACGGATTATCTTGCACGAATTGAATTCAAAGCGACTAGAAACGAAAATTAACAAATTATGTACGTATAAAAACAAATACCTTGGTTGGATTGATTGCTTATTTCATCTGCCATTTTGCCGAAATGTTTACAGAAAAGGAACTGTAATCGTGTTGAAATGATATTTCAACATTAAATAAACCTATTAAAAATAAACATAACAACTCTATTTTGGTATCACAAGCAGTTAAAATCAATAAACATCTTTTATTTGATGTTGATTATACAAATAAACACCTATAATCACTACAGCCAGTGCAATCTACACTGCGGCTGCAAAACTGAAGAAGGGATACCACAATTACAAATAAAGTTCAATAGCTTTACCACTTTTGCCAATACAAAAATTAAGGCAACTAGGCCTTGGTTTCGATAATAACGATAGTTTGCGAACATCGATAGCTCACATCGATAATATCGAAGCGATATTCGTGAAAAGGCTCAGAGGGATGGGATTCTGTGTACCATGTGAGATATTATAGTAGAAACCTTGAGACAGACAGTTGTCGACAGTTTTGTCTCTTTCTCTTCCATGAATTCAACCATATCATCTCACTTTTTCTATCGACAATTGAATATTATGGTACACAAAATCCCACCCCGGGTGGGTTTTACAATGTTATCAGATAACACATAAAAACTGAAACGATTAGGCTATTAGAAAATCCACTTGAATATTGGAAAAAATCAAATGACGGTATACTCAAGAAACTTGCTCTGAAAAGTGAAATGTATAGCGTTCCAGCAGAGAGAATGTTTTCGAGAGGATTCATATTAAGGGTTTCATTCGATCTTTCTAGTGGTTTGAGTTTCATTTGTACAAAATGTCAAGTGACTTGGAAATTTTTTTTTAATAGAACACACCATGTATTCCATTGCATAAATCGGTTAAGGACAATCATAAGGAATCCAACAATACCAAGTTTGATACTGTTATCCTCAAAGACTACGGAGAAATCGCCTATTATTTGATTCGTAAGCTTACTGAGTGTGAGAGAGAATTTATTGGACCACCAGAAAAAGTTTCTCTCTCCCACTCAAATTCGCAGTCTGCGCAAAGGGTGCGAAATCTATATATATATATATATATATATATATATATATATATATATATATATATCTGGTTCAACTGATAAAAAGTAGATCATTTGTTTTTTGTCATAAGCGGTAGTGTACCTATTTCAATTGTTTCCTCATCATTAATCGATTATTGGAAAATGAATTGAGTTCATTAATATTCAGGTCAATACTGTTTCTCATTAGCAAGATTGTTACCATAACAAGACAATTTTCACAGCAAAATATATCTCAATTTTGTAGAAGGCATGAAAAAATATCGGTAGGAGATGTTGCTGTCACATCATCTCCTACCAATAAAGCAATGTAGATATCAATAATAAGCCTTCTACAAAATTGAGACATATTTTGCTTTGAAAATTGTCTTGCTTTGGTAAAAACCTTGCTAATGAGAAACAGAATTGACCCGCGATTCTGTAGTATTCTTAGTTTCAGTATAAGTCAACATTTAAGTGGTGGCAGAAGTCATAAGTTTCATTACTAAGCGTATTTGCTCAATGCCGCAATGCTGAATGTACTATCAATACTACCAAAGACAAAGTTTCTTTACATTATTTTTTATTCAAAAACAAAGAGTTACGCCAGATATATATATGACAATCTCGTCGTAGATAAAAATATCTGATAAACTCATTCCAACTATTGACAACTCGAGTACTTCATTCAAATTTGAATGAGACAGAAATCAAACACCATGGTCTCTTATGGTATTTAGCAGTTGATCACCATTATATTTGATCCTAAATTTTCAGCGCCACCTAGCGTGAACGCATTCGAATGATCAAACGATCAAACACTCCATCCTCAGAAAAAAGAAGAAGTAGAATATTAGTGTCATACTTCATACACCATTTGTCATTTTCTCCACCGCTTTCTTTTTGAGTAGAACTTCCCGTTGTGTTGCACGTGGATTGAACAATTCAGCAAAATGGTAGCCGCAAAGAAACAGAAAAAGGCGATCGAAAGTATCAACAGCCGACTGGCGTTGGTAATGAAGTCCGGGAAGTACTGTTTAGGATACAAACAGACCTTGAAGACGCTTCGCCAAGGTAAAGCAAAACTTATCATCATTTCTAACAACACACCTCCGCTAAGGAAATCAGAAATCGAGTACTACGCTATGTTGGCCAAAACTGGAGTACACCACTACACTGGAAATAACGTAGAATTGGGAACAGCATGTGGTAAATACTTCAGGGTTTGCTCTATGTCGATAACAGACCCAGGAGATAGTGATATCATCAGGTCCATGCCAGCTGGAGACGGAGCGCCTCAGTAACTAAAGAATACGAATTGCTTTGTATAATTAGGTGACTTTTTTGTTTTATATGTAACATTTGAATAAATGTAAAGCCGTATATCTGCATCTTATTAGTTCCTATATTTCAAAAAAATCACTCTCCCTTTTGAAAACCCGGAAAATACTGATTATGAAGGTAACTAGTGATTCGATCATTTTTTATGTATTTCAATTCACTACAATTTTAATGTCCAGGGTAATATGCTTGCTGTACTACTTTTTATTTTATGAACAAAAAGCTGAAAAACCCCTTACTAATGGTTAATAATTGGACCTGTCTTATTTACATCCTCAAAATTTATTATTTTGAGTTAATGTTGATATGTAATTAGGGAGTTATCTGTAATTATACCTGATATTCATTAAGTAGGATCAAACCTAACCAAAGCAATTATTCATTTTTCAGTATCAACTCAAATAATTTAAAATCTAATGGTTCATAATCATTATCACACAAAAAGTCATCAAATCATTCTTGTTGATAGCAACAACACCTTTTTCATGATTTCCCTAAAGTAATAAATAGCACGTTTTTGAGAGGTCCTAGAAAAAAATAACAATCTCTTTTTTTTTACCTTCTAAAAACATACTGAGGATGTACTTAACAAATGGATTATAACAAAGTCATTCATCTTAAGCATGTTTATGCAGCAATTTTTATAATTGACCTCTCGAACCCTCGATGAAATCACTAAATGCCATTAGGACTCAAAAAGTACCTTACTAAAAACACAAGAAAAATGTTTTATTTTATTTTGGATTCCATAATATATTTCCTGAATGTCCCCCTTCTGGAGCCTGGATGTTATGTAAGTTTTATAACATGGTTAATAGCCAGTCAGTTAATCAACCACTTCCACATTCCAGTTGTGAAAAAAACACTGCTTTATATGTTCATATACATTATAATACTTATTTACAATCAACTTAAGATACAATAGGAAAAATCTCAGTATATAGTCAACAAGCAATAATAAATTAAGTTAAAAATATAACAAAACTGTGGCATCATGAATTTACGTCACTTATTTGACTTTCAACTTTAATTGATTTATTTTTCCTAGAGGCCACGGGAGATTTACCTTTCTCTGTACCAGAATCATTGTCCGAACTAAAACTAGGGCCATTTCTAATTCTCCCATCTTCACTAACACTTTTACTTTCACTTCGACTTTTTCGACGCTTACCTCTATTGTCTTTTAAAAATTCGCTCAACTGATGGAACCGATGCTCCCACAGTAAGTTTTGTTTTTTTACTAAGTCAGCGTGTTTATTGATGAACTCTTGATCGGTAGGACATTGGAGTTCCCACTCTTTATTGTGACGTCGAAGTTTTGAAATTCCTGTGAATATTTCTTTAATTTCTTCCGAGGGGATTTTCAGAATCGATGAAACCTTCTTTCGTTCCACATATTGGCTTTTTGTAAAAAGATACAACTGAAAAAAATAAAAAAATACTGAGGAAACAAACCAATGAAAACTATCAATTGAAAATAAAAAGAATAAAGAACTAGAACAAATATGGTATACCTAAAGAATGTGTTTATTATTTTTGATATGAATGTTCAATGTTCAAACCATATGATTCTAATCTTGCTGACAAAATGCAGTATAAAAAAAAGAATTGCTGTTAATTTGGGGTATTTGCATCCTTTGGTTTTTTCAATCATTTAAGTTCTAATAGTTCAAAGAAGAAGGTTAAAGGTATGATATGTATAACTTGCAAGAGTGAATCAAGAGAAATCTGCCCTGAATTTTACTATCAACAGAAATTCTTGACACTTATAATGTGGTAAGGCTTTTATTAGAAGCATATGACCTTCAAACTCAAGTGGACAGACACTTGCAGACATTCATTCAAGTAAAATTAACCCTAAATACTTACAACATAATCCCTTGCTCTACACATCAACTCCGCAGGTACTCCACTTGTAGCAGAAAATGTACCAGCAGGGTACAAAATCTCAGATTTTACCACCCAATTACCTCTAACCAGCATTGCTACATTTGGAAGAGTTTTTAATAGAACATCTGTAGTAAGAGCTCCTGCCAGTAACAACAAAATATGTTGAAAATCGATGATTTGAGCTAAAAAAAAAATTAAAATAAAAGTCAACATCAGGAGTAATTGAAAATGTTTTTTTTTCTAGAAATCAGATCATTTCAAATAAGGTGGTACAAAAGACAGATACAAAATAATTCTTTATTGGCCTATCCAGAACTGAACAAAAACTAAAAAGAAATCAGGGTTCTTACCATTCTTCAGCAATAGTCGGCACTGCTCTGGTACAGGTAATGCCTTCAAGGCATGAAGAGAGAGCATATCCGATGGTAAAGATGGTTGCAGAGGTTCTTTTTCTTTGTGTGGCGGAATTAAAAGTTTTATATATTCGGAATTTGTAAGATTCTTTGCTTGTTGTGTATCATCAGTATTATCTGATATAAGCTTCAGTCTTTCCACCTGAAAATAAACAAGCTCAAGTTGAAGGACAATATAACTGATGAGTGTTTAAGAAAAAGTACTGTTTAATTTGTGTTTATAAGTAGATACGATGAAGATGAGCAATGCTCTGAGGATTTCTTGTAAGGGTGCAGCTGTTTGACAGAAATAATAATTTTAACAAAAAAAACAGCAATATAATGCTTCCATGGTAGGCCCTGTAAAAACCTCTGCTTGATCCCAAATATGAATTGCAAACATCAGAATTGAATTTTCACAACCCTGTATGAGGGAAACATGCTTTGTTTTTGAAAAAAAATTATCCCATTACTTTATTTTTCACTGCAGAAGTAGAAGTCACGAGAAAATATTGTTCAGGATAGAATGTTGACCCATAAATTCAACTTTTTTTCCTATTGTCTGCTATCGTCCTGTACGACACTAGAAATACTTTGCTAGACAGGTGCTAAATTTTTAGATATGATGATATCACTCTGTGGATGTTCTCTTTTCTTCCTTCAATCGGAAAATCGCATTAATTAAAATATGTGATGGAATTTTACAAAATCTTGATGATAACAGAATGAAAATGAATTTATTTTCACACTACAAATAACATTTTTTGATACAAATATGCTGCAGTATTCTATTAATTTTCATTTTGGCACCATATCTTGGAGATAATTCAGTTTCATTTACTATTTGCAGCAAGATTTTGCGATATTCCATCACATATTTCAATAAATGGGATTTTCCGATAGGATGGAGAAGGGAGAGAACATCCAGAGAGTGATATCATCATATCTAAGATGATCCATCCGTGTAGCATAGTATTCCTTATGTCGTACAGGGCGATGAGAAGAAAATGGGAAAAAAAGTTGAAAAACTAAATTGATAAATTGATGGATGTAGCCGTTACTATGTGGTAGGAGATTATCATGAAAAATGGGAAAAGTAAATTTCTATGTTTTTGTACCACTTTATATATATTTATATTAATATAAAGTTGTACAAAAACATAGAAATTTACTTTTCCCATTTTTCAACTAAATTGATCTTAGGTGGCTATGATTTGAATTTCTGGATCAACATTCGATTCTGAATAATATTTCCCCTTAACTTTTATTTCTACCGTGAAAAATAAAGTGATGGGATCATATTTCTTTGAAAACAAACATGATTTTTAATCTCCCTCGAAATTTAAGAAAAATGGTTTTAAAAAGTAACAAATGATTCATGGTTGTATTCAGAATGTCATATGGAGACAAAAAAGATGAAAATATAGGGCTGAATTAAAAAACGAAAGTTTATATCACTTCCGGTTAGACCAGAAGTTGCATGAATCTGAGTCACTTGTCAAAAAAATGCAGTTTTATGTCTCATACAAATCCTCCAAATTGGAAATCATATATGGTAAAACTAATTGCAAAGATCTCTTACATTCTCTAAATCATTTCGTTTCCTGCAAGGACTACCAGAAATAATCATCTATTTGCTGTCCTTATCACACAGCTAAGGACTATGTTATAAAAGAACAACAGACTTATTAGCTCCTAAAATGAGATTCATAACAGGAATCATGACTGACCGTGCATTTTCCAGTAAAAGGGCACCTGAATAAGATGAGGCTGTACATTGGCAACTTTACATGCAGATTTTGTGGTAAAAACTAATATCAAAGTGGAAGTCTATTGAACACAATGAGAAATTAGTGTAAATGAAGGCCAACTCTGTGATTCTCAACTGTATATCCAACTTAGCCTAAGTTTTTTTAAAATTTTTGTAAATGGGTCATCCTATGGAAAAATTTGATGAGGAAAATAAGTAACTCAAGAAAAGAGAAACTGATACATTTTTCAAGAATTATTTCAAAGAATGGAACTGAAAAGTTGAAGATTAAACATAATCCAAAACTGAAGAAACATAGGTGACAACAAAAGTCTTGTTGATTCAGAAATTCATTACTACAAATGAGATCAAAAAAACTTCAACAATAGAAACGAATGTAGATAGATCCAGAAAGCATGTAAGATTTGCAGATGAAAAAATATAAGAATACAATACTTGAAGTTCAAATACCACTTGTAACAATTTTCTATATGAAAAATGAACATACACTACTTAAAACACTATTTTTCTCATGCCAGGAACATTCAATCCAGGCTTCTTCATCACTCTTATCTTTCAGTGACTTGTAACTGGTATCATTTTTATCCCACCTCTCATTAGATTTAAACTTCACTGTAACTTGTTGAGCAGAACTAGGCCCTGCCTGTTCGTCATTAGAATCATCGTTGATATCCGTACCTTTTTTTTTCTTCAACCCTTTTGCCATATAAGGGAAAGTTGGTCGAAATTGAAAAATGCCTAAAAGCAAATGAGAACTATGAATAAATAATATTGGGGATGTTACAAATTACCTTTCAATGCGGTAAGATGGATTTCTTTGCCATTATATATAGCTGCTGCATAATTATAGGGGTCTTTCACTTCTTTTGTTGACTCTAAGAATATCTTATCAACAAGTCTATTTTCGAAATATTTATCCTTCGAGTCCTTTGTTTCGCCATCAACTTCCTCTGCTATAAGGGCAGCTTTCCCGTGATCGAAGTTTGGAGAGTCAACATTAATGCCTAATTCTAGTTTGACTTCTTGATTTTTTGGTTTAAAAAAACATTTCTTTATGTTGTGTTCATTTGTACAATTTTTCCTTTTCAATGGATACTGAAATAATTGCAAAGTCTCCCCTAAGCGTTTAGAATTTATTATTGGAATCTACAAATGAAAGTATTAATGATTAGACATCTGATTTTTTAGTAAATCAGAAATAACCTCAAAGGGTAGTTTTCAAGAAAAATTACCTCTCTGACCACTGGATCATCTTCTTCAGACTCTGTAACCATATGGTCACCCATTATTTAGATTTAACATTCACACTGCAAGTTTGAGAAATAGTTCATACTCTCCAAAAAGATTAAATGTGTTTATATTTTAATAGACTATAAGTCTATAAACGTATTTCATCGTTTCCTCACTTTCCTCTTCCATTAAAATAAAATCTAAATATGCCCCCCACCCCTAAAAAAAACCTTGGTCCTGAGGTTCATTCGATTGCATCGAGGTGTAGTGTAGTGTAGTGTAGTGTGCTGTAATTTACACCACATTTTGAATCGAATGTACCTGGGTGCAGTTCAAAGAAAGAAAAGTGTCAAATTGAAATGAATCAGACGAATACTGAAAATCGAGTGTAAATTACACCAGGTGTCGTTAAGTTCTACACCTCGATGCAAACGAATGAACCTTTTCAATAATTCCTAACGACACTACACATAGGCGATCCGCATGGGCAAATCAGAATAATTGGAGGGTGGGAAAATATTGACCAAAGAGAAAATTTCAATTTGAAAAAAAGTTACAATTATAAGTTGAATTTGCGTGAATTATTAACCAATTCTAAGGTAACACATATAACCACCCAAAATTCAAAATCTTCCTACCTAACAACTATGTTTATCCGTTTGATTCGAGGTGTAGACTAGTGTAATTTACACCACATTTTTAATCGAGTATAGCTGAGTGCAGTTCAAACAAGGGAATGTGTCAAATAATCTGCAAACGAATATTAAAAATCGAGTGTAAATATTACACCAGGTGTAGGAAAGTGCTACACATGGATGCCTCATTATGATTGATCCATATGCGGATCGCCTATGAGGAGTCAAGTCAATAGGAATTCTAGAGTGCCGAGCACACACATTGGCGAATATTGGTCAAAACATTTTTCCGAATATTTGTAACACATTCTGGTGAGTTTTCGTCAACCAACAACCAAGCGAATACCTAGGCCACCGACAATCAGACCAACCACACATTCGTGATGGCCGACGTTTGCTAGACTTCGCCATATGTATATCAAACGCATTCACATAAACAAAAATAAATCGAATTGGCAACACGGTCTGGGACTCAATTTATATCGCACAGCGATAGCAAAGAAAACAATCGCTATCTATCTCTTTCTGGTACACCAAAAAGTGATAGTGTGTTTCGTTTAAGTTCGTTTCAATATGAAAGAATTTTTTTTGTGAATAACGTGATGTTTAATGGATCACTACAAGAAAATCGCAAATGCCTGGTGGTATCTCTTTTACTTTTTGTCATCGTGATGTACATATAAGCACCGAACTATATTGATTCACACGTTCCTTTATATATTGTATATACAAATTGTCAGCTGAGCATGAGCAGTTTTGTGTTCTTTGCATTCACGCTCGTGGCAATGAAATTTCTACTTCATGTTAGAAAAATCACGTTAATGTTAATGCTTCATCACTGGAGAATCCGTCGTATAATTAACGCACATCATGGGCATGCCTATATTAACACTAGCATTTATGTTCGCCAAACTGTACGAGAATATCCGTACAATTACGTCCAAGTTGAGATAATAATACAGTGTACGCTGAAATAAACGTGGTTGCCGTGCGATAACTCTCTATTAAACCTTCTTAACAGACTCACAAAAGATCTCATAGGTCGAAGTGCCTGCGGTTGCCTGTACAACCCCTACTATAGACTCTTGTTGTACGCCACTGGACGATCAGAAATTAATGGTACATTTTAAGCAGCTAACTTCACAAGTGAGAGAGGAAGAGAGGACTGAGAGATGACGTGACTGACGGGTGACGGGATGGCTGAGAGGAGTGGGGACGTGGGGAGCACTAATCATAATAAAAATAATAAACAACAAATTATATTGAAAATCGATTTTTTGTATTCAACTTTTTAATTTAACCACTTTCAGAGAGAGATGATTTATATCGACAGTGGCACTCTAATTATTCATCAACATTCACAGTTCCCAATGAAATGGCAGTTTTCAGCAAATATCAATTAGATATAACTAAAATGTGGATACTTGGGGAACTTTATCCTCCTTTTGGTTTTACAAGTTTCGTCGGCGCAGTATTTGTATGTTTCCTAAGTTTTTATATATTTAAAAAATTAAGTAGTGATGGAAATGTTCCTGTGAGAGATTCTACCAAAACTCATAATTGGACTACAATAAAAATAACTTCTAAAGTATGTTGATATTACACATTTTGTCCAGAGGTGAATATAGTTACATTTTAGGCTTGGTACTGTTCAATATGCGAATCACTTCTCCTCAATGGAATTGGAGCATATTGTGATTGCTGTGGAGTTTGCGCAGACCCTGAATGTGTAAAGAAAGCCAACTTAGCTCTTAAATGTAAAGCCATAACCAGTAGTAATGAGAATCATTTACATCACTGGGTTAAAGGTAATTGAAAATATGTTTTTAAGCAGCTTTAAATATAGGCTACGTTGAAAAAATGCCTTTCAGTTTTTCATTGTGATGGTCAATTTCCACACCTAACTAGAGAATGTGGAACACATAACTATAAATACCAAGGAAAAAGCCAATATCTTTGTCAACATATAGGACAGTGCCCAATGTAATTATGTTATGAAAAATTCTACCAATGAAATAATCCATTTAAATGCTTATTCTTGAAAAAACTATGTGAACTTTATTGCCAAAAGTGACTCCCAAAAGCTTGATTTCCTGTTTTGTGTTGAGAGCTATTTCACTTTCATTCAGCTACTTACTATCTAAAAGGCACAGATCTGGCATGTACTATATATTCAGTGCATTTTCCAAATATATACTGAAGTTTTTAGATTTCATGAAAAAGTGTTGCTCACAAACTCTCTTATTTCTCTGGAACACTGCAGAAAGGTAGGCGATCTGTCTATCTTTTATATTTTCATGTCCGATGCTTTTCTTTGTAAATTTCATCAAGATTTACCCAATGAGTCTTCACTTTGAAGTCTTCTTTCTCTTTTCCAGGGTTTGTTCGCTCCACAAATAAATTTTTTTGGAACTAATAACCAAGGACATGTTCACCAAAGCCTATAGTCCTTAACTATAGACCTATAGTCCCTGACTATAGAATAACACGCCGTAACATTTCGCTCATAGAACAATCTAAATTATTTCTATAAAAAAGTTTGTTGTTATTTATTCTTAAATTAACTTTAGGTACTAATATTTTTATAGAGTTGATTAGGAATGAATCTTTGTATTTGTGATCTACTATTTTCAAATTTTTGTTTCTGATTTAGGTAACCTGCCTTTGTGGGCCGTTTGCCAAAAATGTGGTGAAGATTGTTCAGTGGAGCCTGGTCTTATCGATTATCAATGTTGTTGGTGCCAAAGGACAGTTCATACAGAATGTTTATCTGAGATGGAACAGGTGAAAAAAATTCAAACTAAAAATTATTATATGGTGGGTGAAAGAGAAACAGTTTTCTGGATTCTGGAGGGCACAGTTTATTCAACAGATCAAAGCTCAAAGTATATATATTATATTTTGATTTGAAATGTTAATCCTTCTCCTGTATACGTATTATAATAGTGATTCAAATTTGGCTGTTGCTCAGAAATGGTTGATTTGGGGCATATTTGCGCATTTGCGATTCCATCAGTCAGAATCGAAACCATCAAAGCTCAACATATGCAGTCGAGTTCTCAGAAAAAATCTATTTAAAAACTGAAAATCTCATGTAGCTTCAATTGAAAAACCTACAAAACGAGCTAAAAAAGATTTGAATTTTTTTCTTTTTACGATAGCAAATTGAAACTTTGATCAATGATAAAAGAAACTCAAAGACAAAAAATTATTTGTTAATGATATTTTTCACTTTCATCTTGTCAATATGTAAGAAATGTATTTTTTTTTCTATTGAAAACTTTCAGATTTGCGACTTTGGCCCCTATAGAAACATGATAGTTCCTCCTTGGTGTATACAAGTTGCACGACGTAAAGGAGCACTTCACAAGCATTTACTTCTCAGAGGCGTGAAAGATCCAGGATGGAAAAAATGGACTCCTTTGATTGTTATTGGTACATTTTTTGTATATTGGAATCATCAAAACCTTTTGACATGAATTTTTCCTTATGAACAGCAAACAAAAAATCTGGCAACAGTGACGGTGCATCGGTTTTATCAGAATTCAGAAAATATCTCAATCCAGTTCAAGTGATAGATTTGAGTGAAAGAAAACCTCCTGCCGCTTTACAGTGGTGCATTCTGTTGGCTCCTAAACAAGTTAAAATACTTGTAGCAGGAGGAGATGGAACAATTTCTTGGGTTTTGACGACATCACATAATTTGGACCTAGATGTAACATACCTCACTTAATGTCAGATGTAATTGCACTACTTCACACATTTTTTAATTCTAGCCAGAGCCACTATTGGCTATTCTTCCGCTGGGTACCGGCAATGACCTCTCTAGAGTACTAGGATGGGGTAAAGAGAACTCTTCAGAGCTGCACATTGACCAGATCTTAGGAAATGTACAGGATGCAAGAGTTTCTGAACTTGACAGGTTGATATAAATTGATTGTTATCTTGCATATGGATGTTTTTACTATTTAATGTTTTAGATGGAAGGTTGAGGTGACCTCAACCAGGCATTTAGGACTTAAATTACCGAGTAAAACTTACTTTATGTATAATTATATCAGTATTGGAGTGGATGCACAGGTTGCACTCAATTTTCATAAAACACGAGATAGTATTTTTTATGTGTATGGGAGCAGATTTTTCAATAAGGTAAAGTTATTGCCATTTCTAACCTAGAGATATCCAAATATACAAAAATATATAGAAAAATATTTCCATTGTTGCTTGAAAAATATACTCTTATTTTATTACAGATATTGTATTTGTGCTTTGGTACCCAGCAAGTGGTTACTGCGGATTGCAAAAATCTTGAACAACGTGTCGACTTATATTTAGATGGCAAACTCATCGATCTTCCTGAACTAGAATCAATTGTTGTTCTGAATATTTCTTCTTGGGGTGCTGGTGTGAATTTATGGGGTAAATATACTTTTTGTTGTTACTTTGAGAACTGAAAATAAATAAATCGTTTGTTTAGGCATGAGTGGCGACGGTAATACAAGACTCAATCAGTCCTACCACGATGGGGTCTTAGAAGTGGTAGGAATTTACTCATCATTCCATATGGCCCAACTACAAGTCGGTTTGTCTTGTCCTGCAAGACTAGGACAAGCTAGAAACGTGGAGGTATTCAAAATCCTTTACAACTAATGTAAAAGCCCCTTGAAGGCAATTTTCTTCATCCAAATAACTTTACATTTTCAAGAGATAATAAAAACTAGTTGAAAATGTATATTTGAAAAAATATCATTTCAGTTATGAACAATCTTTTGAAGATGTGAATGTGCTGTGATAAGAAAAATAATAATCTTATAGAAACTTCTTCCTACAAACTTCCTGGACCTTTTTGTAAGTTCAGTTCAACTTGTCAGTCATGGCTTTGTAACTTTTAGTTTATCATTAGATAGTGTTCAAGAAAGTTGGTAATATTTTCCGAAAAATCGACTTTCTTGATAAAAAAATCAGTTGGAACTAAAGAGAACTAACAACTCTTTCAGATTGGAAAAACCGACAAATGACATTGAATTTATTCACTTTCGAGTCCAAAAGTTACTTGAGCAATATACTTTGTCAACTAGCTAAGTGGTTATTATAGACTAGTGCTAAAACTGAGTTAAGTAAATTTGTTCAAGGTCATAGCTTTGATATGCTTCAGATAGGTCGAAGAACAATGATATAACACATTGGTTGTTATCAATCTCATTAAGGGGTAAGAAGCTGTTTGAAGCTGGTTCAATGGATTTATTTTTTTTGAATCTGTGCTGAGATATACAGAGTATGTTATTGTTTCCCAAATGTTCAATTATTCTTAATGCTACAACTATTTCAAATAGTTGAGATAGTTTCAAACTTCTGGAATCTCATCCAGGTTCATCATACTCATTAGACATTTTGACATATTTTTTTGCCCATATAAGCAGCCGTTTTCCAATCCCATCAAACCTGGTATTACTGGAATTGTTATGCTAATTTCTAACCAAAAATGTGAAAACATACAGTGTTCTATTCTAAATAACAAAGTTGAAGTGTATTTCCGGTAAACAGTCAAGGAACAGTATATCGGATATAATTTTTGGAATCCTTGGATTGTTTACCTAGTTTTATTTTTTGCAAAGATAGATGGGTCCATATTTCCTAGTAAGTTATCTGTAAGAAGAATTTCAATTGTTTTTGGACTGATCACACATTTTTTCGCACAAACTTATTTTCAGCTAATTTATGCGTTATTTCTTGATTAACAATATTTGGATACATTTTGATAGGAAAATTCATTTTGGATATAATGATAATTATAATGTTTATTTAACCACACTAATCATTAAATATTATACCTATATTTACTCATGATGCCATGTTTTAAGGACAACTCATAGTTCAAAAATGGACAAACTTCCGCTGATACTAAAATTTTTGTAAAAAACGTTTCTGTTGAATCTTCAATTGTCGTTAGGTGATAGCTGACGAAATTTTTATATGGCTGAATTCATTAGTGTTGTCTGTGATGAATGCGGAAATTTCTCTTGAAAAGATCTGCCTTGTGTGGATGATTTTAGCTTCTTTCTGTTTGAAGATCGGCTTCTCTTGATTCGAATGTCTCTTCAAGCTGCGTTTTCAGTTATAATTCCATAATTCTGACTCTTTGTGGACTTCCTGTCTTTCTGATGTGTGATTATTTTAATCTACTGGTGACTGATCTTCCTCAGTGATTCTACTACTACGTCTCTTTGTAGGAATACTAACAGGCCATAACAAGTTAGGTAGACGCCTGTCACTAATATTAATAAAAGACAACCCCACTTGCCGTATGTGTGAAGAAGACGAAGAAACTTCGTCTCACTTCCTCGGCGAGTGTGAGGCGTACGGGAGGCTAAGATTCGAAAAATTTGGAGTTGAAAAACTCCAACAAGAGGCACTTATCGAATTAGAGTGGATGGACATATTGAACTTCATTAGGTCACAAAGGTTCGGAAGGGAAGACTAGGAGAGGCAATGTAGTTATGTGGAGAGCAGGGGATGGCAATAAGGGCCCATTGGGGGTTACTTGAAAACAATGTCTGCTACTGAAATTTAAATGCTCATTTAATTTTTATCATAATATGCTATTTTTTTTTTACTGCCAATGAGAATGTTTGCCAATGCCAATGTTTCAGATACGTTTAAAACAAAAAGCTCCAATGCAAGTCGATGGCGAGCCTTGGGAGCAGCATGCTGGTAAGTTGAAAGTGTCTTTTGTTAATAGATGTCCTGTTTTGGTTAACCAAAATAGATCATACTGATACAGTTTGAATTGTAAAATATCCAGTTGCATTTGTATTTCTTGAATGTTGTATTGTATTTTATTGAAGTTGAATGGTGTCAGATCTTTATTAAAATAATGAATTCCATAAAATCAATCTGTTATCTGTTGTGAAGCTGTTTTTTTTTTTTAATTGTTTAAAGTACCCCGCACCAGTCTTATGAGTTTATGGGACTTGGTGAAATTTCTTGAAATTTTACTATGTTGTAGTATTTGATCATCTAATCAGGAGTGTCCAAGTGACTAAAGCGATCCTATGACTAGTTTTCGAGATATTGGGTGTTGAAGTTGATAGTGGACAATTTTATTCAGTTGGATTGGATTGGAATATTCATTTTTTTTTCTGGCTGTCAACATTCATATTGTCAGAAACAATACTCCTAAATGAAACCTGTTTTTCAATTATCTACAGGGTAATCTTCAAACAAAAATATATCTATGATATCTATCAGTTTATTAATGATTATTGCAAGATCTGTTCAGCCAGAACATTTCTAAAATATCTTCAACCAGCAGTTTGAGTTTTGATATTTCTTATTTATTTTTTTGGTGAATTCCATCATTGAAAAAATAATAAAAAAGTTTTTCATTTGTTGCATACTTTTTGGGAGACGGTGTACAGATATTCAGAAATCATTAGTTTGCATTCCCAAAACTTTGTTTCTTCATTGGTGATAATTCCATTTTTATGAGACTGAACTGACATACTAATCAACTGAAAAGATCTTAGCCAGGCTGTATGCAGTAACTGTAATAAAACAATACAGCGTGACAAATAAAAAAATCTAGGTGTAAAAGTTATAATTCAAATATAAGTATTTCCACTGTGTGTTTCATTATAATTTGTTCCAATAACTTAAACTCAAATGAAGTTTTCAGTGGGAATTTCAACTCTTGATACTTAATGCAATGTAATATATCTAGCATTCCATATCACCAACTTCTTATTTTCTAGTCAATATAAGCATTTATGATTAATGCATTGAACTTAATTTTGAAAAACATTTTGAGATTTAGGAAATGTAAGAATTGATTTTGTATATATTTATAATAATAACCTGATTAATTAAATGAAATCTAGATGTATGTGTATTGGTTTCATTTATTAAAGTGAGAGTGGAAGATAATATTAAATTCTGCTAACAACAATATTCACAAAAATATCAGAACTTTAGTGATTTGATCATATCTAGCCCGCTATAGAGTAAAAAATTAATTTCCAAAAATATAAGTTTGATAGAAAAAAGTGAAAAGTGACATAGTTGCATTCAAATGCCAAATGGAGACAAAAAAAGTGAAAATATAAGTTACTTGTCAAAAAATGCAGTTTCAGGTCATATGCAAATCCTCCACGTTCAATTTTTTTTCCTGACCTAACGAGCCCGAAAAAAAAAAAAAAAAAAAAAAATTTAGTTTTACACAGCAGATGCAGTACAGCAAAGTTGCATTTCCCCAATACTTTAGGACTAAAATTAATAATTTGAACGTATCTATGGCCCGCCTCTAGATTAAAAATTAAATTTCAAAATAAAAAAGAAATTATCCACAAAACGTGATACATGGTTGTATTCAGAATGTCATATGCAAACGAAAAAAGTGAAAATCCGGTATATTTTCTCAGTATAGTGTCTCATTTAAAAATCTAAAGTTTATATCACTTCCGGTGAGACCGAAAGTTGCAGGATAGTGAGTAACTTGTCAAAAAATGCAGTTTTTTTTGCCTCATACAGATCCTCCAAATTTCATTCCAATATCTGCAAAACCCAAAAAGTTATGGCGGCGAGCTACTTTCCGTAGACACCCGGTAGAGGATTTTGAGGATGATTGAATTTTATCCATCTCTTTTTTATTATAGCTCAGTTGGTCCACTTATTTTTCTCCTTATCATTAACAATATGCCAAATCATGTGAGTACACTTCATATTATATAATAATAATACTCCCTCATAAACACTCGTAGAGTGTACCCAAAGGCAGTAGGCGACTTACTGATTTTTGGTGGCGTATTCACTTTTCAGCTGCAGAAAAACCCGGAAAACCTTCAGCACCACCTCGGGTGGCCGGCGTGCACTCCAAGCAGCACTAGACGAGATTGGCATCTAGACAACACACAATACACTTGCTTTCAACAAGGACTGTGGTCGTCTATCGATTCCGATATTGGGTACTTGAGAAAAAATGCCTCGTACATAATCGGGCTCGAACCGACTACCACTATACTGAAGTTTCGAACGGCCTGCGCCTTAGACCGCCAAGCTACCGGCCACCAGATATGCTGATGATATGCATATGCTGATGATACAACAGTTTAGTAAAGGTAGGAAAGAATATGCCGAATCTTCAAATAGCACCAGATTCCTTCGTACCTATATTGATAGGTGAATGATGCTCAAAAGGTCAATAGTGGATAGCATGTAAAAAGACAAAGTCAATTTCTTGAATGGTTTCTATCTCAATAAACGAAAACTGAAAAAAGGTAAAAAAAATTCGTTTTTTTTAATTTTATGTTCGGCGCTCTGGTTTGAAATTGAATTATTCATCATAAACAACTTGGTACAAAATCAGAACTACCGGATCTCACGCAAGGTCTATCCCCAAGTCCCCCATTCAGGCGGTAACAGGCAAGGTTACTCATCTATCTTTAATTAATGTTATTCTGTCAATTATTCCAAGTATCATCCATTTAGTATAAATTGATAACTTATTTGGTGTTGGTGCATTAGTAATCACAATGACATATTACGATTAGACTGCGTTATTCACACTTTTAGCTGAGGTCAAGACAGGGTCACATTCTAAGCACAAGGTTTTTCCCGCTTGTTTCGCAGCAATTATCTGCTTATATACATTGTATATGAGCAGATAATTGAGCAGAAACTCAGCTTTGTCGACTTTTGGTTCGAATGGCACCTATATTCCGCGGAACAAGCGGCAATAAAAATTTTGCTTAGAATGTGACCGTAGTTCGAAATGTTTATAGCGGAGTCGAGAGTGATCACAGAATAGTATTATTTCGAACATAAACCTTAATCACCCTGTTATTTGTACTCAACTATGAATAAATAATGTTTTTTATTTGAAATATAAGTACAACGTATAAATAAAAAATATATGATATTATCACTTCTATTTTCCGTCTTGCTTTGGTGGAGGTAAATATCCTATTCTGATCCTCATCTGTTCATAGAGTATCATAACCAATATTGTATGTGGTATTATTCGGATGCCAGCCGGAACAGTTCCTTTGTAGAACCCAAAAATTCCTTCCTTAGCTGTTGATAATGCACAATGCAACAAGCCTCGATATTCGCCTTGCTTCGAATTCATGAGTCTTGTCTTAAGCACATCTAATGGTTGAGTCATTACAACAGCCATACATCCCTATAATGTTCAAAAAATGCTCGAAATACTTAATATTGATTGATGATCAAAACGCAAAATATAAATACATAATTCTAAAATCTACTCGGAGTTGCCAATTTAAAAGCTGAACACCGTAACTTTTTTATTTGTTGGCCGAATCCAAAGATTCTTTTTCTAAAGAAAAAGCTCCAATAGCTCTATCATACCGCCATAACTTATCATATGAAGGCCTTCTTTGAATTAAGATAAAAATAAGAATCGAAAAGACATATTTGCAATTTTTTTAAATAAAATTTGACTAAACCATTGGATTTCTGATACTTTCAAAATTAAACAAATAATAATCAAAATTATATCATTAAACGCCATATTTTTTCGTTAGGTACTGTATTGTGGTGCAATAAACTTCACTAATGAGTCAAATAAATTTGACTGTTTTTGTCTTTTATTTTCGCATTATCTGTACCAATATACATTTAAAACTCTGTTATTAAAAAGTAGTTTTTTAATATGAATCTGTATCTCGGCTATCTGAGGTGTGTTCAGAACAAAGAATGACAATCGTATGAATAACTGTTGGTTAGAAATATTTACAATAATTCAAACTTTTTTTTTTTTGGTATGAAATAAATTCTAAGTAGACCTTAAAATTTTGAATTGCATTGCGAATTTATGACATTGAACTAAAAAACTATTGCTGCTCCAATGAATACAAAAATAACTTTTGAATTAGATAATTAATAAATAACAATTTCAGAGGAGTGCGCCACTTTCAAATGGGTCACTCTGTATATAATCTGTTGGGATTGGGATTGGATTGGGAAAAATACGACAAATTTTGTTTGATCCAATAACTTCTAACCAGATCTTGACGTTCAACTTTTTGTGACTAAGACAGAACAAATATGCTGAGAAAACAAGTTGAACAAAATTATAGGATGAATATATGATATGATATGACTGAAGAAATTTCAATGGATGATAGCTTGAGCAGAAACAATAAAATGTTACACAAACTATACAACTATCGTTTTTGCGATATGGTCACAAGGTAAAGCCATTATCTGTTGAGATTTGGCAGTAACACACTGAGCACTCTGTACAACATACACCGGAAAATGTAAAGGAACGGGAATACGTTTTCTGCAATGACAGCTATAACTTTCTCACTACACTACAAGTTCGTATATGCTTCATCAGGCGAATGACTTTAAATAATTCATAACTTTCAGTTGAATATCAAATGGTTTAAATCAATAGACATGTGTTATACAATTTTTTACATTCAATTACAATATAAACATACATCTTACATTCTATACAATATTTCAGTAAAAAAAAAACACTCAAGGCTGGCGACACACCAAGAAATCAAAACATTTTTGACTAATTTAGGTAGAAGTGGTTTTTCCTACACGAATTATATGAAGTGACACACACTGGTATGGCAATACAGGGAAACATCTTCTGATCTGATCGAAACTGTTTTTGAATGAAGAATTGTCTTGCTACAAAATGTTTTGAATGAAAGCGTTTGGGAAAACTCGCTGCAGACAACACATTGAAGCGACGACTCTATTTGCACTGTTTTGCTGTAGTGTACAGTCTTCTTTTCTCAAAAACGTTTTGCTTTAAGGCGTTTTTGATTTTTCGGTGTGGTCAGCCTAACAATTTAGTGTTAACTCATAAATTCTGATTTGAAAAAGTTATTGTTATTGCTTGACCAGAAACATCAATAGGTCTTTGGATTGCCTAATAATTCAAAATCAAGGTATATAATAGTAATAATAATAAGAAAATGTCTTTATTCATAATTTTTTTATGTTTACTTATTTCTAAGCTTTCATAGGCATCTAGATACCTGTTGTTAACTTGTCTAAAACTAAGATGTCTAAAAACCATGGTGTATAGACTGATTCGATTTAGTTTTGATTATTTTGGAGACAAAACTAATGAATTAGTGGTGTTCTTTGTAATTGGATCAAGAGATGGCGTCTTCATAGGATTCAGTCGTTGACATTACTAAAGGTAACTTTTCATGTACCTAAATTTCAAGACTCTTATATAAAATGCATTATAGGCAATTCTAGTTAGTTGTATAATGATAATAATAATAAATGTCTTTATTACCAATAATTGATAAAAAAATAAATGACATAAGGTTTATACAGTTAGGGCGAGATTCAATTTGTATGTAATAATATAGTACAATATGAAATATGAGCTTTACAATTAACAAAAACAATTTCCACAAAAATTGATATCAGTAACCATTAACACTACCTGGGACAGTAGTTCCGTATATTCCACTTATTATGTTGTTATTCATTTCATAGCCGTACGCAATACTTGAAATTTCTATTCATGGAAACTACCTTAAGAAGAAAATTGACGGTGGCGATACACGAAAGTGTTGCGGAAAATTCGGAAAGCGTACCACTAATTTATTTTTTTTCGCATTAATCAAGTTGGTGAATGTCTCGCGTTTTGCAGGTATGAGTCGCTACACCAGGGTTTTTAGACAAATTTTCAATAATTACCAAATGGACGTGGTAGTGAAAGAAGATAACAAATTGAATATTTAACTTTTAATTCTGAAAAATAAAATTTCACTTCTTCACACTTCTTCATCCTGACCCCACAAATTGTATGTACAAAACATTACATGAGATTCTTCATCATGTATTGGCCATAAAATAGTAACATAGGAATGACATATTGTAAACAAACTCTTACAACAAAAAAAATAAGAAAAAATATATAGTCTATGAAATATTAAAATATATTGCCTGACAATGATTAATATTTAAATGCATCGCGAAAAGCAACTTGTCATCAAGAATTATTCTAGACTATATTTTTTCAATTTTAACTTTTCAATAAAAAAATATTTAAAAAATAAAATTTAAAAACATAACAAGACTAAAATTGGTAACAACATAATAGTAATAAAACAATTCAACCTAAATATGCTGAACCTGCTGACGAAAAAAACCAAAGTTCAGCCTAAGTTGTTCCAAAAACACAAACGTTAGTATAGTTTGTGGTGCCAGTCGGACAAAAGCTGGAATGTAACCTTTGAAAAACCCTAATGGACCTAGTTTGGCAGTGTAAATGACTATCTCCCCTAAACTTTTGAATTCACCAGGCCTTGCATTCATTGACCTGGTTTTTAAAACGTCTAGAGGTTGAGTTAAAGATGTAGCAATGGCACCCTACAAGAACACATAAAAATTAGATTAAAAAGTTGTTTCAAATTATTGGGTCAAGTAGAATAATGGCGATATTATTTAGATAACAAATAAATATTGAGAGGCCAATGCTTCCACAAACAATTTAAATTATTCTAAAAATGAAATACAAGAGGAGGAAGAATACTCACTGCACTAAGGCTGGCTAAAAAGTGTGTTGTGAAATTGTCTTTAAAAAATCCGGTGCGTAGTAACATCATTTTGATTTGGTCATAAAAAGATAATTGTCCTATTGTCATTAATACAGCTCTTGAGGATGCAGTCGAAGCTCCGGAGAATAACCTTCGAATTCCTTCTTCTTTATACACCCTAATAAGACCATCTAATGCATGTTTATAACTGAAAAAATAAACACAATTCATTTATCTATCAATCCTTTTTTTATTCATATCGACCTACTTGCGTCGTTTTTCTTTTGGCAACTTGATGTCATTTTGCATTCTAACATTCACCATATCTGCTGGGGTACCAACAAAACCACCAGCAGCTCCTGCTACTCCTGCTATCCCGACTTTAGTATAGAATGAATCACTTTTCATATTTTGCTTAGCAAATTCATACATTCCGAATCGTGTTGTGGAATACGTTAGCTGTCGCAATAACGAAGCTGATAATCCAGCGTAGAGTGCAAGAATACCTAGAATAACCCACAAATTTCAAGCAGAAGTTTTTTAGAGTTTTAAAAAACTATGTCAGTCTTGGAATAATAACAAAAAACATTCAGGATTACAAGATCTCAAAATGCAGTTAGGTAAATAAAACGATCACAATATTCATCAAACAAAATTTAATATAGATTATTTTTATTTCGTCTTGAAAAATATGCTTAATCAACACATTAGTATGTATGCAGAAAACACAATTTACATGTCATAATAACATAAAATATTCCTCAACAATTATCGAAGTGAAAACACAGAAATCAATTATAAGATTAACTAGATTTCCGAAATAATGCTGAAAAAATTAACATATTAGTTCAAAAAGCTCAAGATGCTGATCAAATATCCGAGTGGTGGTGTTCTCTCAATGGCTTGCTGTTGAATATTGCAAAAACTCTAATGCTCAATTTTGTCACAAAAAAATTCTCAATAGATATGATCTACTTGGTGAAATTGAATAATTAATCAAGTCAATTATAAGTAGTAAATTTTTGGAAATTCTGATTGACACGAAAAGTCACCTGGAATCACCATATAAATAGTGTTAAACTGAAACTCAGTCAGTTGAAGCATAAAGTTTCACCAGAAGTTCTCAAACTGAACAATAGAGATTATCAAGTGACGCTCAAGAAGTCTTTGCAGTTCAGAAAAAGGCAATACGAATTATGGCAGGTTTTAGCTACGGAGAACACTGCAGGCCATTATTTATATATATTTCAATGTATTGACTTTGCTAAACTTGCTCATTTATCAAACTTTGATCTATATCAAAAAGAACATTATACATGATCATTACACCAGGAATAATTTACAATTACACCAACCTTTTGATGGGTTGACAGTATCACAAAATTATGCCATTTACAGTGATGTAACTATACAGTGCGGCTTTTTATAATCCACCTCCCCTCTGTCAACTTTTGAACGGTTTGACATACAAAATAAAAAATTTCTCGATAGAGTGCCCAGGGGGTACATCAACTTAAAAATTTCAAATAGCATGAGGGCTCAAGTGTCAAGAGTTAAAATTTTAGGAATTGATGGAATTCTGATTGGTTAAGAATTTTTTCACGAAGATTTTAAATTTTTATAGAGGAAAAATTTCAGTGGTAAAAAAAATCGGTGTGAGGCATGGTCATTAGAAGATTGTCTTTGATCAGTCAAAAGGTATGCTAAACTGTACTTGATTATCCCCATTTCTGAATACATGCAATATTTCTCCTAATACAATAAAATGGATAGGTACCATCAACATTTTTATTTCCATATTAATGAGTACTGGCAGGTGTGATGCCAGTGTCTTTAATACACTGTAAACAATGTATTATAAACATTTTCAACTATAATTATACTTCAAAAGTTGACTTTTAAATTCCACTGCTTTACCTTTCTATTATTATTCTAATTTGTGAATTATCTTATTTGAACTCTTGAATAAATTAAGAATTCACACCTATTGTTCAACTGTTTACAGAATATTATGCGATTTGAAATAAAAATAGCATTTTCTAGTTTAATAATGATGTGAATATGATATGATTGTAATTCATGTTTACAAAAACCACAAACCACAGAATTATTCTCAACAAAGGATATCCTTTATTATTATTTAGGACAAGTTGTCTAATAATCTTCCATTTTCTATTGCTTGTTTGTATGGAAATTATTTCTTTTTAATATAGAAAAGTAGGTACTAAAATTAGCATTCTTACAGAAACAATTCAAGAAATCAGTCCTTGTTTCATCCCAATATAATATTAATAACTTGACTTCCAAATTCATTTTAATTTTCAGTATTTTTCAAAGTCAAATATTTTGCATGTATCTCATGTTAATTTTTAACCCAATTATTCAGCAGTATCAAATCTGCTGTACTCAAAACTGAAGGAATAATTTTGACAAGTCAAAAGACTATTTTTTCCACATATTCCCACAAAGTGGAATATACAGGGTGAACTACAACCACTTACCGAAAATTCTAGAGTGTGTTACCCCACAAAAAGAAGTGAAAAACTAAGTAAAGTTTAGAAATGTTGTTAAAAAAAATTACCTTTACCTGAAGACGACTGCGGATGAAAGCAATTGAAATATAGTGAAAAAATTGAAAGAAGTAGAAATCTTTCAACCATTAAGAGGATTGAAGTCAGAAGTACAAGTAATCAAGTTACTACATCGTCTACAACCATAAAAAAAACACACACACACACACTCTCCCAGACATCCTTTTCTATCAGCCCTGAATATAATTAAAAAAATACCTTTATTAATTGATGCATTTTTTGTCTCCGATACATGAAAGTAGCATTGATTTGAAAGAATCTAATGTTGAACATTCTTTTATCTGTTGTGGAAAAAAATTTCTAGGCGGGTTATTGTTCATTTCTCTATCCAGTAAGTGCCTGAATTTTTTCATTCCTTAATTTTCATATTTAATATGTTTAAATAAATATTCTTGTAAAAATACCCGAAGTGGGCGTGGCTTACGCCAAGGTCCGAGAATTGGGAATTTTTTTCAGGAAATTTTCTCCTCTTTGAATCAGATTCCAAAAAGCTTAATTAGTTTTTTATATGTTTGCATAAAAACAAACCCCCTTTTTTTCTTTTTACTAAATTGTTTATTTATAACTTTTGCAATTTTTCAAGCAATACTTAATTTTTTTCAAAAAATCATCTAGATTCTATTCTGATTTGAATGATAGATCATTTTTATATTTTTCAGAGACTGCTGAAAAAAGTTGGAAAAAAAGCACTTGTGAACCATAGATTATCATTATTCAATGTTTACATAATTATGAAGTGTTTATATCTCTCAAAATTTTTTCAACTTAACACACTGCATTAAGTTCATTTCTACAACAAAAATTGTTGCAAGTATTATCAATTAGATATGGATTTCATAACCTTTTATAATAATGATAGAATGATCATTTGAATTATGATAAGATTATAACTAACATTACAATGGTTTTGATCACTTAATCATTGGAGTGTAATTGATTTTATAAGATCTGAACCAGTTATTTTTCTGTTTTCAGATACCTGTACTGGCACAAAACTTTTTTCAAGTATTTTAATCATTATACTTGCATTGATTTAAATGTAGCCTATTTTTGCTTACTTTTCATTTGATGCCATCCTTGTAATTATTAAAAGAAAATTTTGTGATCATGGGAATAAAAATATGAATCCCTATTTTCCTTAGTATAATAAATTTCTAATAAAGTTAATATGTGTTCCCATAAAAAATAAGCAGGGTGTCCTCTGTATTATTCTTTAAACTCACCTTGTTTTTTCACAATATCTTTAGTCAATTTAATTATTGAAGTTTTTCCACCCTGCTGAGTTTGTAAATGTACTTTTATTAAATCCAAGGGGTGTGTACAACAAGCTGCCCCTGCTGACGCAAGTCCTCCAAAGTACCATCGTGGTAATCTGTTTTCTTTATTTGGCATATTTATTGAATGGCAGCTATTAACCTATAAGAAAAGTAAAAAATCGAATTAAATCGACGTCAATCAAGTTATAAAACATATTGACCACCTTTTTTAAAAGTGAATCAATCAACCAAAGTACAAAATATAAAATTATAATTTATCTTTTCATTAACTGCCAAGTTCCTCTCTTTGCTTTGACATCCTTCACGTTCACACTGGACACTTGGATCTTGAATCAATTCAATTTACGGTTTACCTGCAAAATTCCTAGCAAATTAGTGCAAATTTGTTACGACACCAGCTGTCAGCTGGCATTTTGGCTGTCTTGAGACAATACCAACCTACCCAGGGTTCTCAACTAAGAATAACCAAATTTACTAATTCCAATGATATTTATTGAGACAAAAAAAAATTACTATTGGAAACAATACGTGTTCCTACAAAACTGCCGGAGTTAAAAAAAAATCAGTAGTCAGTAGTAATCAGAATTCATTGAAGATCTCCGTATTAACATTTTGTCTGCCTTTAAAGATAAACGGGATTGGGGTTGTGTTCTTTAGTGGTTTTCTCTGAAAAGTACGAAAGCGTAGAAGGGCCCCATAAAATTTTATTTTCATTTAAAAGACTTTTTCGACTTATATCTCGGACTTCCGACTTACATCTCTGAATTCCGACTTGGATAATTCCGAGATGTAAGTCGAATTTTTTTTGGGTGGGGGGATTGTATCGAAATATTCTTCCTCCATTCAATGGACGAAGGTAATCACGCCGGTAACCAGGCCGGGACGGGATGGATTCCCCTTTACCAATTGGAGAAAAAGCTGGAAGTATACCGACGTTACGTAAGCTTTTTCAATAAATCGAAAGAAGAAGAACTGTTTACAAATTTGAACATCCGTGAGACAAGACCACAAAGTCCACAAGACACTCCAAGAGAGCTAGGAGCTAGGTTAGGGTAGTTTGAAAAAACGTGTCGGGTTGTTTGTTGTGCTAATTTTAGCAAACTTTTTGTTGAATGAGTCCAAACAAAGTTGATCTTGCATTTGTTGTCAGGTAGGTGAATTTGAAAAGTGTTTTATTTTTACGTATGACGCTATTTATTGTCTACATATCCTAAAAAAAATCGCCTCTGATATGTACATACTGACTTCTGAATGACAAAGGTCAAGTCATTGTTCAATTCAATTTGACTACGATTCAATGAAAACATTCGAATATTGCATTATACATCTGTCAGTTCATTACCTTTGATTTCCTTGTAAAACTAAAATGGAATGATAATTATACAGCTAGATAATTAAAATTTGAAGTATTGAGATTATTTTCCTAGAAAGTAAGCAAGCTGAACATGGGACATTTGTTAAAAAAGAAACAGCTAAGTAAGTACAATGATTTTATCAGTCTCATAAAGGTCTGTTCCAAACGTCTCAAATCAGCAAGTATGACAGTTTTGTATTGTTGTATACCTACACCCTCCCTAGTGTTAAAAAATTACCTTTATTATCAACCGATCCAGAATACCTAATTAATTTCATCAGTTCAATGTCATTTGCATTCATAAGCATAGGCTTGTTTGAACTTGGACTGTACTTCCAATTTCTCATAGAGTTTAGAGTTCCCTCAAAAAATATTTCTTTCATGAAAATTCTTTACTTTTATTCACCTATTTCTGATACACCATATACAAGGATTGCTACATCATGTGTTATTTCATTTCATGCATTCTAATTTCAATGTTCTAGTGTCTGCAAACACTTTCGTTTTAAAACCAAACTAATAGTATTATTATACAGGTCCTAAAAAAATATGAGTGCTCAGGGGTTGGTTGTCTTTTTGTATATGTGTCAATAATATTTGAATGAAGTAGAAGTTAGAAAATTCAAAAACTCAGTACAGGTAATTTCCTTTTATTAAACAAATTGATTGCAATTTTTTGCAGTGGCCATTGACATTCAGTACAATGATTTCCTTGGGAGATCCAAGAACATCAAACCCTGTCCTTTCTGCACTTCAGATAAGGCTCAGTGACAGAATAATAGCAGTCAGAGAAAATTCAACAGCTGATTCGAATTTCATCCTAACCCACTTGATAAAACAAATACTCTATGAGAAAAATAGGTTGTGTTTGGTTAGTTTCCACAACACCTTCGAGCACTACCAACATGTTGGCAAAAAACTTGGCTATGATTTATTGAAAGCTGTTCAAGATGAAGATATGAGAATTATCGAACCTATGAATGATATAGTCGATGATATTGGATTGGAAGAACGGTATCTCCAAGAAGACAAGGAAAATGTAGTAAAGTGCCTTTATTTTGACATCAAGAAAAATCTAGAAGAAATGTTGAAAAATAGTGAAAATCAGACATATTTGATAGTGGATGATGTGAGTCACTTACATGACTTAGGAATAGAAACTGCACAAATCGTGAATTTTGTTGACTACTGTGTGAATTTGATCAGTAATGAGAAGATTACTGTCGTTTTGAGTAACCACGTAGCTTCAAAGTTTGATGAAATTGTTTCAAACAATATGGAATACGTAGCAGACATACACATTGAAATTTCAGCTCTGAAGACTGGAAAGT
Source organism: Chrysolina haemoptera (assembly GCA_958298965.1). Taxonomy (NCBI): domain Eukaryota; kingdom Metazoa; phylum Arthropoda; class Insecta; order Coleoptera; family Chrysomelidae; genus Chrysolina; species Chrysolina haemoptera. The sequence continues at coordinate 9,240,143 of OY282595.1, read as the reverse complement.
CTCATGACGTTACTGGTTTACTCACTGTACAGAGGAGGTTGAACAAAAGTCAGTACCAATTCAAAGCATTTGACAGAGGAATCAAAACTTTTCATCCTGGAGAATCATTATACTATTTATGCAAATGAAATTAATTTTTCATTTTTCACTTATTGTAATCACCAATTGTTTTCTGATATTGTAATTTTTACATGGATGTCTATTTTAAGTTTATTTTACCTAAAGAGGCAATATATTATTGTCGCCAATATTGATTTTTAAATACAACTATTTTTATTCTTATTTTTCTGTTTTCATTGAATGAAGTGTTTTTATTTGTTAGAGATTGGTATACATAAGATGAACATTTTTTATTCACATTCAGTTTGCTAATATTTATTGCATTTTGCTTGAGTTCTGTTACATAGAAGTCTGAAAATTTAATATCTTTGAAATATTTATAAATTTTTGTGAGATATTCTAAATATATGAGTTAATTATTATATTTTGAGCAGTTTTTTGTAACTAAGGTTCATGTTACCTGTCTTAAAGGATTAATAAAAGTATCTTTTCATTATGTGCAATGATGTAATGGCAATAAATTGTTAATATCAGCTGTTTCACAGCAAAAGTATCCAGAGAATAGAATGACATTCAAAAATGTGTCATCTCTAAAATATTTTTATCAATACAGTGTTGCTACTTGTATCAGTAAGTGGTAGCTACTGGGAATCATAGGTTTTCTCGTAATTTTCCATAATAATTATCTATATCGAACAGTTTTCTTGATAAAAATGGTATTGTCAAATTTTTGTGCAAAACCGGACCATTGAAAAATTACGAACTTTTCACAATGCATATTTACAAAATATTGCAATTTGAGTCATAGCTGCATAAAACCAATAAATATATTGCCCAGTAAAGGAATTTGGAAAGTTCTTCCTTTAAACTTACTGAATTTTGTTGAAGTCCTTTTTTCTTACTAACCGAATTTTCTAAGAGTTCATCCTCCTGTGATTTGGTATTTTCGTCGAGTTTATTCATTATCGTACTCGTTTTAATTCCAGAAACTGCGAATAAAAAGGTTTCAGGGTCTTTTCCGCCTTGAATCAGCCCTTCTCAAAGTCTCTTCCGGAGTACGGACTTCTTACCAGTTGTTTCGAGTTCTCTAATTTCTGTTTCAATACCGCGACCCTCAAATCCACCAGGCGTACTTTTATCAAAAACTTTTTTTTATTGTCCTTGAACGAGTTATCAGGAGTTATCAGTTTTTCTTCCTATACGAACCCTAACAACTATAATGGTGGAACAAGCAATTACTTGGGAAGAAAATGCCAGTTTACCAAAATTCTTTTATTGTGATTGTTTTTAATTTTAAATATGAAATTAGCAACATTTTTTATGATGTATGGAATTATTTTTATGGTTCATTTCGATATTTTATGTTAATTACTATTTAATTAATTGTTCGATAATCGAAAAATTCTGACAACTAATTAATATTGGAACATATTTTGCTTTTTCTCAGGTTTATTCACTGACCTATTGTTATGTTATACATATCAGTGGGCTTAGAGTTTTATATGAGCCGTTTTCGATTGGCGTTTGTTCTGGTAGCGGTTTACTTTCTGGTACTGTTAATGACGTCAACCACTAACTAACTGGTTGCGATAATCAATCAACACATTCGTTTCATTATTCACTATGACGTCATTAACAGTACCAGAAAGTAAACTGCTGTCATTTTTATGTCAACCGCTACCAGAACCAAACGCCAATCGAAAACGGCTATGTGGACGCAAAGGAGGCTTTGAAATGCGCGGAATGCGTTTCCCTCTAGGTGGCGCTAAAAATATAGGCGCGAAACCATATATAATGGTGATCAGCTGCTAAATTCCATAAGAGACCATAGTGTTTAATTTCATTCTTATTCAAATTTGAATGAAGTACTCGAGATGTCGAAAATTGAAATGAGTTTATCAGACATTTTTATTCACGATGACATTGCAATGTCTTATATAACTCTTCGTTTTTTGATGGAAAATAATGTAAACTTTGTCTTTGGTAAGTACTGTTGAAGTACATTTAGCATTGCAACACTGAGCAAATACGCTTAGTAATGAAACTTTTGACTTCTGCCGTCATTTCAAGTTGACTTTTTCTAAATCTATGAACACTAAAGCATATCACTAAACTCAATGTATGGTCCAAAAATCGATCAATAATGAGAAAACAGTTGAAATAGATATATTACCGCTCATGGCAAGAAAGCTCATATCTAAATTGTATTGTATCAGTTGAATCAGTTCCACGAAAGAATTATAGATGTCGCACCCTTCGCGCAGACTGCGAATTTGCGGAATGCGTTCCCGCTAGGTGACGCCAAAAGTTGGAGAGTTTAGCATTAGGTCACGACCCCTTTCGGAAAATATTTGAATGTGTCAAGCAAGTGCTAGACGTGCTGATCAGCTGTTTTTTGTTTGTGTACAACTTAACCTGTAAATATTACCGTTATTACTTCGATATTTTGACAACACTTCAATCTAACACTTGAGTGATATGAAAAACCACTCGAGGGGATTACAATAATGAGTCAAACATGAAAAAATTGAACGAATCTGCAAATGACGATGATTTCATATTTTTACATGATCAAATGTAAACAAACACTGCCTAAGTCGCCATTTTCCTAGCGATGGTAGCGAAACCATCGGTCGATTTACTCTCCTATATAATGGTGATCAGCTGCTAAATTCAATTAGAGACCATAGTGCTTAATTTCATTCTAATTCAAATTTTAATGCCATATCTGGCATAACTCAAATTGAAAATAATGTAAAGAAACTTTTCTTTGGTACTATTGATAGTACATTCAGCATTGCGGCACTGAGCAAGTACGCGTAGTAAAATGAAACTTTTGACTTCTACCGCCACTTCAAGTCGACTTATTCTGAAACTATGAACACTAAAGAATATCATTGAACTCAATCGATTAATAAAGAGAAAACAACTGTAATAGATACACTACCGCTTATGGCAAGAAACACCTGATCCATTTTTCATCAATTCAACCAGATAATTATAGATGTCGCACCCTTTGCGCAGATGCAGCATTCCCGACGGCCGACATGTGTTTATTGTCCCTTACAAGAGGTGTCCAAAATACTCAAAATTGTTTTTTTCCATTAACCAGCTCTCGCCCCCCTTCGAACGGCAGCCCTCAGAAGTCGAAACTTGGGCAAGCCAAGGATTACCGGGATCTTACCTTTCTACGTGCACTTGATCGGGCCATCAGAAAAAAAATTCTGCAGTCGCTAGGCATTGAGACCGGCAACTTCAAAACACGTATCCAATATCATTTATGAACAGCTTAAAGAGTAAATGGTAGCAATATTTTTCTTGAAATGAACCCCCCACTCTCTCTGGCATCGACTTACCCCCAAGACCCTGATTGAACCAAATATTTATTTGAAACTCTTCTGCACATTTTTGGGACTTTGTTCGAATTCCTTCATTCATTTATTAACTCATGCACTACCGAAGAGTGCTTTTTGTTCGAGTTATGCACTGACTGGAGAAAAAGGGAATTCAACTGTAGACAAAAATTTGTTTTATTCAATTAAACTCTCCAGCAAAATTTCCGGACTTTGTTAGAATTCATTCTACACATTCAAATAATTTATAAGGAAATTCCTTTCAGAGATATTTACATAATTTATCAGCAATACCCCTTCAAACTCAAGATTAACACCATACGATTTTTGAACCTTACAATTATAACGCCAAAACAATGGAATAAAACAAAGCATTAGTTCTCTTCTCTTTATTTGACGAATTGAATTCGGTACAGTGGTTGACATGAGAGATTGTCCAACATATTAAAATCCTAATTCTATCACAGATATACACAAATCAGCTATTCTATATTAATGACATAGTGTCAGGTGCTGGCTGGCTATCATTGAAATAAATAAATAAATAGTTACTCACAATCTCAAATTAATCCATAAATTAAAAAATTGGTCTAAGTAGGTAACTAGTATTGATACAAGGAATGTATCCAAGAAAATACTGAATTATTAGGATACTGCCGTTCTACCATGTGAACCGAACTTAATATTCTGAAACAAAAAAAAAAACAAAGATTAACATATGAGAACAATAAAAAGTCAAACTAATTCAAAACAAGATTTGAATCCCAATATGGTAATGATAACAACAAAAAGCCTGGAATATCATCATAACTTTCCCCAATTCATTTCGGTTTATTACAATTACTTCCTGGATATGACTTGACCTGATAGTAATATTCCATCGATCATTCATTTTAATGTAATTATTTGCTATGGAAGGATGTTTTTTAAAAGTACATAATTTCAATCCAGTTTTTAGAAAACAAAATTTCTTCATGAATTGTTTAATTCCAAACCCTGATCTGTTATGAATAACTTCCATGAATTTCAAATGAGTAGGTCATGATTTCTGAGATACCTCTGCTTAACGAGAAAAACTATATTGGTTAAGATTTCATTTTAAAATTTCAAATTACTTACGTTGGAATCTGCTTGGTTTGCTGAATCCTCCACCACCACCACCGTTACCAAATCTCGTGTGTTGCTTTGGTCCAGAGTTTTCTCTACCCCTGAAACCTCCTCCATATCCCCATCGTCCACCTCCTCTGCCACCCCCGTAGCCACCAGCTCGGCTTGCAATTTCACTAAGTTTTGGATTAACAATCTGAAAAAAAAAAGTTGAAGTTAATAATTGGATGAGATAGGCATTTTCATCCCTCCAAAGTACCATAACAATTCATGTTTGATTGAAATCAGGGTTGGCATGTTTAAAACATTTTTTGAACACCAGATTCGTTTTTTATTTTGCTCATTTGTTTGAGATCAAAATACAGTACAAAGTACACTAACAAAAATGAACAATAAGATTATACTACTAGGTACTACCACTACTTTCCACTTAAATTCAGTTACAAATATTACATTATTATATGCTTTAATGTTGGAAGGTTTTAAAATTTGTGGAAGGAGCTAGAACTGACCATATCTTTCAGGCACTCCTGTACCGAAAAATATTCTAAAATAGTTTATAAATGTGTCCATAGCCATAGTATGTAAGTTCAGACAGTAATAATACTAATATCCTGAAATTTATGTTCTGATTCATGAAATAAATAATCCTAATAAATATAGTGATAGCGAATAAAGTGTAAGTAAGATTAAAGATGTCCTACAGACAACCTCAAATTTACTCAAGGAAGATAACAAAAATTGTATTCAAATGAAATATTCTCAATGACACTGATAACTTTTAGGTCAAGGTATTTGTATTTCAAGTGATATTATCGGACATATTCAAAATATCACATAATTTAAATTGCATTTGCTTAGAAATATAAAAACACAAGAGCTAGTTTAATCAAGAAATGAAAGAGCTCAACCATGTCAAATAGCAAAATTTTACAATAGAATATTTTACAAGAGATAGAATGTCACAAGGTTAGGCAAATAATGAAATCAAAATAAATTTGATATCACCTTGGTCTACTCAAAGCCTGTTTAATGGTTATGTGAATGTAAAAATGCATATGAATGGAAAATTTATATTAATATTTTAAGGAGTTACGCATATCAAATAAGTATGTAAATAAATTTTGAAGCTTTGGCAAAAATGATCTCCTAAAAAAAGTTACACAAAGGAACTAAAACACACCTGTGAACTAAAAGGAAGTAAATATTTCAAAAGGCTTCCATATAACTCTAAACATATGGGAAATTGTAATAATAAAATTATGGCTATCTAGATCTAGGCAAAACATAAACCAAATATGTGAAAGTTACTCAGTTCAAAAAATGTGTCTTGATAATGAAATTTGCCTTTGAAGAAGTTTTTAAAAATAATGTTGGGCAACTTGAGGATGGAATCCAGACAAAAAACGTGTGGACACCGAAGGCATATTACCCATTTATTTAATATCCCTTCCAAAAGCATTCATGCTGCGCTGAAGAAACTGAGCACAGGCATACCAAAATGAAAGGTTGAAGTTAAGAAAATAATTGTAATCCATAAAGAAATATATATTATTCTTACCTGGTTGGCTTCGGTTAGAACAGACACCAAATCTTTGGCTTGTTTAAAGTTGGACGGGGTGAAAAAGGCATAAGAAGTGCCAGTACTCTCAGATCGTCCTGTTCTTCCTATCCTGTGTATGTAATCTTCAGATGAATTGGGATAATCATAATTTACTACATACTTAATACCATCCACATCTAAGAAAAAATAATTGTATTAGCAATTTTGTGGTTTGTGAAAGCGTATTCGCAGACAAAAGAGAACTATAATTAGCAGAGCATGTTCATTTGTACTACTTTCTCTATTGTTAGAAATGAGAATATATCTCACAATGCAATTCACAGTTAGTTATGTTCTTTCTCACACAATCATCTGAAGATAAAATTGAAAATGGGAATGAAGATAAAGTTTTAAAGAAGATAAAGTGTTAAAAAATTTAAAGTTAAAAATTATTGAACCACTGAAGTAAATATGTATTTTGCCAGAATTAAAAATTCATTGTTATAAAAATATATTTCTCCTTTCTCTGCAAGGTGTCTTATCGAGTATAGCCACTACAAGGCTTCTTTTATACCATGACAAAATATAAGGTATAAAATATCTTAAGAAAAAATATCTCTCACATGGTGGGATAATTTTGTTGTGAAAGCTCATCTATTGAAAAAAACTTTGCATACTGAAAGAGGTCCTTGGAATCAACAAAATGTGATCCCATCAAGTGACCAAAATAATAACCCCTCTGAAACTTCAGAAATACCAAACACAGCAACATACTCTAGGATAAAAATTAATCGAATACTAACCATTTCTCAGTCTTGGACGTTTCAAAATTCACAAGGCGACCCAATCATGGCCATAGTAGCAAAACACTGCCTGCTTCAGTACCACACGAAACTTGGAAGACAAATATCAAAAGATATGCATGGCAAAAGTTCGCTGCTCGGCATAAAATCATCCCACGATGAAATAAAGCCGAACTTCCACTTGCCAAGCATCGTATCTTCCACTGGTCTTCCGTTTTTCTGAGGTAGGCAGGAGCACAGAGGCACCGCAAGAACAGAATTGCATCCTCAATGAGAAGGCAACAAAGGCGTATCACTTTTTTTTCAGTTTTAATTTTTACGCTCATCCTGCATGTGCCTCTGAAACAAAATGGACACCCAGACTGATTAAAGTAGTGATCGTAAACCTCGATGAATAATCAAGTTCCAAAGGAAATAGAATTAGTCTAACTAGTAAAACTAAAGTTGATATGAAATTACTACCTAAATCATTGCTTTTGTGGAGTGAACTTTTACTGAATTAGTGCTCATTTTGTTATTGTTATTCTCTGATTTTTGTTCTCATTGTTCCAATTTATTCAAATGTTTGAATGTATTATTTCTTGTGCTAGATATATTTTTATTATAAGTTTGTTTTATAATTGCATATTAGCCTTTCCTACATTAGTATACTTTATAAATTTTCTTTAAAAAAATTGTTGCTTCAAATGTATAATTGTACTGTGGAGTTTACTGACCTATAAAATAGCAACTATTCAAATTATTTGAATACTTTTATTAATCATGAACTGTTATTGATGTAAAAAGTATAATTTCAGTTTCAACCTATTTGTCAAATAAACTAGTAGTTTAGAATATAACAGATTGTAGTAGTTTATGTAGACTGATGAGAAAAAATAAAAACTGTAAGCATTATTACAGTATATCTTGTTTGTGTAAATTTGGAATTTTGTAATTCCTTTCAATTTCAGTTAAGAAGAATTTACATGTATTAAACGCCAACACTGAAGAACATTGTTCAAGTTATATGAAAAAAAAAAAAATATATATTTGTTGTCAAATGTTTAATCCAACTTCTGGGTTGTATTTCAGATGGATAACTAGTACTTTCAATATTTATTCATGGTGATGACATTTAAAATTTTCAACAATGAAAATATAACTGTATATTTTCAAACAATAAGACCAGGCTATTTGGTAATTTATTAAACAATCTTTTCGAACTGTTCAAATAGTACTGAAATTGTAAACTAAGTCAGTGTCGAGCATTGTCAGAACACTAAGATTCTCACTTTAACCAATATAGGTTTTTTTAACATTATAGTTTTGTTTTCTGTTAATCAGAAAAGCTGCAACATTTTCACAATTTTGTTGAAAATGTAAATACAAAGAAAATAATTTAAAAATTTTTAGAATGATTAAAAAATAATTATAACCAACCAGTCTGGAACTAGATCCATGCTACTATGCCAAAAAAACCGTTAAAAAAGTGTATTCTGCATCTAGAAGATATATGCAGCTGCTTTTTTACTATTTTAATAAACAAAACTAACTAAATCCTGAAAAACTAATGGCAAAACTTTTCAAAATAGTGCTTATTAGATTCCTATTAGTTACAATATCAAAGTTCAAAGTCACTGTTGTTGAAGTATGTAAACTCACCTAATCCTCTAGCAGCTACATCAGTAGCAACCAAAATGGTAGCTTTGCCGTTCCTGAACTCCCTCAAGACATAATCTCTCTCTTGCTGAGACTTGTCACCATGCATTGCCACTGCAGGCCAACCGTACCTTCTGATAGTTTTTGTAATTCCTTCTACTTTTCTTTTTGTTTCAACAAAGATAATAATTTTGGCGTCTGGTTCACCATTAGCACCAATTTCTTGTAGAAGGGTACCTAATCTGAAAAAGAGATATGGAGGATTAATCTCAAGAAATCACAAAATTCAGAATATTGGAAAGGAAGAGTTGTTTCAGTTCTTCTTAGAGGTAAAGGGTGCGATAGTAATAATCACAGTATTCATTAGCTTGTCTCATCATTAAAAAAAATTCAGAAAGAGAAATTGGAAGAGAACTCCACATAAATATCCAAAATAATTATTGTTCATAAAATTTTCAATTGTTTTAAAAAAATACTTTCGCCCTGCTGGCACGAAAAATGTGTTACTTAGAAACACTACAAGAGCTTGCTTGAGCGGTGTTTTGTACATCAACACAGTTTGAGTGACGAGCAAGGTGGAAGTATTTTGAAAATTCTGCATTTTGAAGGGATATTTGAGAAGACAATTTCCCGAATAAATTATATTATTTTGGACTGAATGAGTATGACATTTGATTGGTTTATATAATACAAATAAAAGGAAATTGTTCTTGAATACATTTTAAGTGTGAATTTAACCATGAAATTATCTCGAAGTACGTACTTTTGTTCCTTTTCGTGTTCTTGACAGACATCAACAATCTGTAGGATATTGTGGTTGGCAGAGAGACTCATTGATCCAATGTTAAGATGAACGGGATCGTTCATAAAATCAGCAGCTAGTTTCTTCACTTCTTTAGGCCATGTGGCAGACCACATGAGAGTTTGTCTATCAGGTCGTACCTGTCCAAGGATTTTACGAATTTGGGGTTCAAAACCCATGTCTAACATTCTATCAGCCTCATCCAAGACTAAATAAGTACACCTTTCTAAATTTGTCGTACCTTTCGACAAGAAGTCAATTAGTCTACCAGGTGTAGCTATGCATATCTCTACTCCTCTTTCTAAATCACGAGCCTGGGGCCCTTTTGGTGCTCCACCAAAAACACAGGTGTTCCTAACATAAGAAGACCTACCAAAGTCATTTGCTACTTGCTGAATTTGCTGGGCAAGTTCACGGGTTGGAGCTAAAATAAGAGCAATGGGTCCCTCACCTCGGTTCAATGGGGCTTGGTTATTGATGTGTACTATGGCTGGAAGGATGTAGCCCAAAGTTTTACCAGACCCTGTTTGGGCAATTCCTACCATATCGTGACCACTCATAGCAATAGGCCAGCCTTGTGCTTGAATCGCAGTTGGAACTTCATATCCCTGATTGCGAATTTCATTCATTACATAATCAGGAAAGTTTGCTTCATTGAAATTTTGAATTGGATTAGGAGCACTGGAATCGACAGTGATTTCCTTGGAACTACGGTACTGGTCTACTTCAAAAGTAGATCTGTTTGCTATTGTTTCATGAGGTACATAAAAATCTTTCTTGAGGGGCTGCAGAGACTTCCTTCCCCATTCGACTTTGCGCAAATCTTGTCCGTTGAAATCACCGAATTTGTCTCCGCCACCACCGTTGCTATAGCCACCGCCGCCACCACCCCCACCATTTCTGAAGCCTCCAGAATTTCCGTTTCTGTAACCTCCTCCAGACCCACCATTTCTGAAACCACCGCCAGAATTTCCATTTCGATATCCACCGCTATCACCTCCAGAAAAGCCATTTTCACGACCCCTAAAGCCGCCTGCGCCCGCTGGCTTATTACCGTAAGACCTGGAAATATTGGAAATAACTTTTAACGCTGAACACGCACCTTTCAGTTTCAAAAAATTTGTCGCCATCATATAGTATATCTGATAAGTGGAATATTTATGAACAAAACTAAGAACCTTGAACCTTGTGAATGCGAACGCGCAAAATCGCCGTTAGAATTAGGAATGAAATGATCGATTTCACTTCACGTTTCAACGACCAGCGATTATCAATTATCACACCGGTCCCGGAAGTTCAAGCTTAAACAAAATGGCGAATTGGCGAAGTATGACATCATTTTTGCGTGGATTTTCCGCGTATGACTCATTTACACTCGAAAATCATAAGAAAAATAAAATAATACTTACATTTTTTATATTTCCCTGAAGATGTTCCTGGTTTCTAATTTCAAGCCTTCGGTAACGGCTCTTGAATGGACACAGAAAATCTGAAATAATTAATTTATCTGTACTGAATTTCCGAAAAGTTGAATAACAAATCACTTATAATATATTATAACTTAAGCTCATGCAACAAATACAAGATACATAACAATAAAACATAAAATCAATATCCACTAACTCGAGATCAAAATTCGACTTACTTCTCTGACGTCCACGGGAAAAAGAGACAGGACAGGTTAACAAAACCGGCGAGAGTACCGAATTTAATTACCCCTTCTTCCTCTATGCGCAAAAACGTACACTCAAGAGCATCTGAAAGTACCCCTCGCACGGAAATGTATGGTTCTATGCATGACATAGACCGTTCTGTGCGACGGCTTGGAATAAAAATTCATTGGTGCCACCGCCAAGCACCAAAACCAAATATTCTAGAAAATTCCAATGAATTTCTCTCAATAGTGAATAGACACGTTTTTACACGCAAATATTGAAAATTACACCACTTCAGCACGTTACTTTAAAATGAGCATATTCAAAAATAATAATTGACAATGCAAAATACATATGCATGAAAGCATTTTTTTAAAATAAATAAGACGTTTAGCAATGATGAAAGTGATGAGAGAATGAATGGCATCAGCTATGGTGCTGTCGACTACATTTCAATATTACAATTATTAGTACACCGCAACACAATCGTATCTCATTTTTTACCTCGTTATCTGACGACGAAGACTCTTCTTCAGGATCCAAAAAATTCTTTGGGTTACGATTTTCATGATGACACGTAAGCAAATGGGGCCATATTTTTGGTTGACACCAAATCGTGAACAAGGATCATTTACCGTGCGTCAACCGTCACATTAAACCAAGGTGAAACAAAAATTTCGGGTTAAGAATTGTGAACGCACCCCTGTTCCAAAGTCAGTTCCAAGGCTGGGACTCTGTAACTTATATCGCATAGCGATAGCGAAGCGAAACAATCTTCGCTATGCAAAACAAGTTACAGAGTTCCATCTCAGGAAGGTAGCACGCAAGGATTATAGTCGTTGGGTAGCACGGTCCATTTATAGTTCAGGAACTTAACCACTAGATGTCTCATTGCTTTTCCTGCAACGTTTTTGACATTATTGACAGTGACAATTGGGAGAGGAAAAAATGTAGTTTCTTTGTTTGTTTGACACATTTGACAGTTAATTTAATGCGACTGGACTGGAGGTTGGTTTGGTGATTGCTGCAGTCGTAAACTAGAATAAATAAAGATAAGTTATGTTTGTTAGAAGTCGTTTCGGAGTTTACCGTTCGAGTCTACTAGTTGAATTAGTAATGCATGTGAGGTTACTTATAAAAGTCGTGTTTCAGTGAATATGAGTGAAAAAACAAAGTCCCTTGCAGGGGCGGGGGCCTCGGCCCCAAATAGAATGAGACTTTATGCTACTTGGGTTGACCGGACACCTTCCAACTGTATCCCCAGGTAATCTTTGTAATATTTTGAATTTGACTTCAAAGAAGACCAATTTTTTACCGCCCACGTCTTGGACTAGGATTACTTTTTCATATAATAAGTTTACCCTTATTCAAAATGTGAGACAATATGAATACCATGAAAACCACCTATGTATGTCTGAAAGGGCAGACATTCCTAAGAGGTTGACGCTAGTATACTATCCGAAAAAATCTATAATTTTTTTAGATTTCCTCTAGAATTTTTTTTTTGAGTAATTAACCATCACCTTTTTTTAAAATTGAACACTACCTATTATGTTAATTGTTGATTAGTCTATTGTTATCAGAATACTTTTATTTTGCCTTGAAAAAATCACCTTTGATTCATTCATCATCCTTGTGTGATAGTAAGTTCTTTAATGGATAAACTTTGAGTTACTTCTGATGACAGAGGCCAATAGTTTAAAAGGATCGTGAGTAATCAATTAGGTACACCAACAGGAGTTTTTGAAAAAACGTTTCGCCACACTCTATTCAAGAATATCTGGAAGGATAATCACAGGAAGTGATCCTGCAGTGAAAATGGGACATAATAATAATAATAATGCTAATAATAAATAGTTTTATTAAGGTAGTGCACACAGTAGTTGAAAAAAGTGGATAATACAATTGAATCGGATTGCATCATTTTTAATGTTGAATCTAATATATGCCTAGAATTATAGAGTATTATCATTAACATTAGTATCAATAATATTTTTGAGTTTATTGACACTTTGTTTAGGACCAAAAATCAGTGCAGTTGAGTTTTTTGGATTAAGACACAGAGTGAATGAGCAGAAGACATTTCAGAAATCGACCTAAGATTTGTATTGATATGATGATACCCTACTTCGAATCTGGCATAATTGAGTAGATAAGTTGCATGTCATCAGCATATATTCGTGCTGAACAGTGATTAAGAGCATTTGGAAAAAATGCGGTATACACAGAGAAGAGAACAGGGCCCAATACGGATCCCTGTGGTACACCCTGCTCTTTTTTTCTTACCTCAGAAGTTCGATTGTTCAAAATTACCCGCTGCCTGCGATCTTTAAGATATGATTGAAAAAACTTAATTGAGTTTACATTCGATCCAATATAAAATTTTGAGAAGTATATTGTGATTTAGAGTACATGAAAAATAAACATAATAGATACAAGTTAAAAAAAAGAGTTACCTTTATTCATTTTAATATTTTAATATATAAAAATACTTGTCTTCATGTTATAGTGTTTGAAACTGTACCTGACACTATTTTCATTAATTTTAGTTACTGTGATAATGTATGCTTTAGATATACTGTTACTGTGTCTCATATTCACCTGAGTATTGTATTTTCACGACCGCCACCACTGGAATCGGGGAGTCTCAAAATATCACTCACTGTAATTTCATCGAAATCTTTTGATAAATAAAAAAAACTGAAAACTGATAAATTGCCATTTTCCTGAAATTTCATCAACATATTTTTAAAATTTTATTATCTTATGATTTTCTTGAACAGATTTCGTTGAAATATTGGCCAGTGATATAACGAGACCTCCTGAATGCAGTGGTGTATTCCGAATTTTGATAAAAGTTCTGAAATTGAATTGGGGAATTGATTGAGCGGCATATTTTTCAAATTTCATTCCCTTCTAACTTTTTTATTGATTGATGCATTCAACATAATTTACATATGAACCATTTGAAAATGTCGCGATTCCAGATTTATTCATGAAATTTGGTGTCCTAGTAGACTTTTTGAATGTCTACCTAATGAAAAAAATTGATAAGGGTGATTCGGTTTTAAGTGGGTCAGCAGCGAGCAGCAATTACACAGTTGGTGATTTTACGCACTGTTGATTCTGTCTGTGGACAGTGCGTAATAGTATATTACGTAACAAGTGTTGTAAAAGGCATATTACGCACGAATAGAAAAATTACGCACGATGCCGCGTAGCGCATTTTTATAAAAAAGACGCCTATATAGATGAACTTAAAACGCAAAACTTTATCTAATTACAAAATTTTATTCAAATCATTAGAGCCGTTTCAAAGATCCAAATATTCATATTATTATTATTAAGTAAAATAACATTTTTTCATGAAAAGCGCTTACATAGATGAACTTGACTAGCAATACCTTATTATCTAAATACAAAATTTGATCCAAATCGTTGAAGCCATTTTCGAGATCCAAATCATCGTTACTATTCAGTAAAATCATGTTATTATTAGTAAAATCGTGTTTTCCAAGGAAAACGCCTATATAGATGAACTTAAAAAGCAAAACCCTATCTACATACCAAATTTCTCCCAAATCGATCGAGCTGTTTTCGAAATATAGATATATCAAACTGTGCGTTTTGTTTAAGAAAACTGTGCGATTTGTTTACCGTGCGTAAGGAGCTATTTACTGAGGCTGTGCGTCGTGTGTTTTTGCTTATTTTCGGCAGTGGCCGTAGGTAAACACTGTAACCTTGTCGTAGAAAATCGTTTTTTATCAGTTTTCTTCACGTTTCAGTCAGCATTTTTGACTTATGAAAAACCGATTTTTTTTTGTTTATTTTCAGATTATGTTCATTGACACTGACAAGACTGGTTATTCTGAGACCGTTGGGATCCGATCTGGCAGCAATCTCAATAGCTGTGAAGATGCAGTCGAGCAAGCGAACATTACGATCCAACGAGCTTGTTTTAACGCAGGGCGGTCTCTTGGATACTCCGTTAGACGTGACCTTTTGCGTGCAGTATCCTCATTTCCTGAAAAGGGAAGGCAACAAGCTGCACATCTTGCTGCAGAGACGCAAAAGGTACAAGAACCGAACCATGTTGGGTTTCAAAACTCTTGCCGAGGGTGTGATTCGAATGGACCAGGTGAGTGAAAGCCGATTCTTGATTAGTCCTGGTTTCTATACTGCAATTAAAGAAACGTGGTTATTGCACAATGTTGCTTTGTTTTTAAGTCACGATGATTTTATAAGAATTACGAACTTTGCAATATCTCAAGTCATTAGTCACATCTATTGCGCGGCAATTGTTGATGATTCAGTTCCAGAACGTTGGCTAAAGTGAAGCAACTGGAAAGTAAATGTGTTACACGTTTATTTTATCAGCATGTCTGTTCTTTGGAAAATTTCAGTGTAGATAATTTTCTACAATGAATCAGTTCTCAAGAGGCACACGTGTATACAAGGTGCTAAATAAAGTATGGTCAGAATTATCGGCGTATTTTTTATTATTAATTATTAAGTAAAAGCTTTTATTTAACTTGCAAGATTATTGTGTATGTGTGTTCGTTTGATGGGGTTGAATCTTGCAAGCTGAATTAGAACCACTTTCTTTTATGCCACGGAGATGAAATTTTACATATTGCAATAATGCCAAGAAATGCCCCCCTCCCCCCAGTCTCCTGTAGGTTAGACAAAGAACGCAAAAGTTTCGGACGTCGAAATTGAAGACGAACAAAAAAATGTCGGCCTGGGGTCTCGCAACCCTCCTCCTCGAGAAAAGTTAAGAAGACTCGCGGAGTTAAAATGGGAAAAATTCGTAAAAAAAGTGAAAAATATTTAACCGCCAAATAATATAGTTTCAAAAAATGTTATTGTCTTGCCATCCACCTCGAAAATTAGATGGTGAAGCGTTGACATAAAAAATTACGACGAAAAAAAAAATTATATCAAAAAGGTTACCACGCTGTCCCCCCAAAGATTAGAAAGAGAACGCGATGGAATTCGGAAAAATGTCTGACTATTTCGGACGAGGAAAATTAGAACAAAAAAAATATATATTAATATCGGTCTGGAAGCCAAAAAAAGTTGAGGAACCACGAAAATAAAATCGGAAAAATCTGTAGAAATTGTGAAAAACATCGAATCATCCAATGGTAGCAGAGAAGCTAGGCATATCGGGTAGGGTGGCTTGGACCCCCCTCCCCCTCGAAAAGTAAACTAAAATCGAAAAAATCCATAAAAATATTGAAAACTATCTGACCGTCGAATAATTTAGTTTTAAAAATGTTTACCCATCTGCCCTCCCTCGAAGGCCATGAAAAGTTACCACGAGGAAAAGTGTTGGTTAGGGGTATCGGACCCCCTTCCACTCGAAAAAAGTTATTTTGTTTCAAATATTTTTACCTCTCTGCCTCCTCTCGTGTAGAAACTCGAAAAAAAAAACAGTTTTGGATAAGGAAAATTATGACGAAAAACATGGTTGGCCTCGAACCTCGCTCCTCGGAAAAAGTCATGAAAACTCTGAAATCTGAGCTTTGAGCTTTTATTTGAGTGAGCTAAAATAAAGAAAATAATCTTTGGAGTAAATCAAATCCATTAGTTTGTTTCATTAAAATTTAAACATTTGGAAAAATTGCTCGAACAATTCTTTATTGCAAGTTTAAGGATTTTGCTCGCAACTTCGCCAAAAAATAGAATAAAAAAAATCGCGACTTCTCCAAAAAATATATTTTTTGTTATCACGAATCTCCCAAGTTTTCGTAGAAAACCCCTCAAAAGCAGAGCTTGTCCGAACAAGGGAGACCCGGGACCTACAGCTTATCGGCGAATCAAAAATAGACACATCAAAAGATACGATAAGGAGTTACGACAGTACAACTCACCATGTAAATATACAGTCGTGCATTCCCATAAACTGAAGGTAAACGCTGGCGTCCCAGTTCTGCTGATACGTAATCTTGATGTACCGAGATTGTGCAATGGCGCCAGGCTACGTGTCACACACAGATCTGGAAAGGAATATTATAAAGGCCACTATTCTAAAAAACTAAAGTGAAGTTCTCGGAAGTTCGACTTCCAGGGAGATTGGATGAAAAAAGTTTGTATTTCGTGCAGAAATTTATTTATAAAATCATAGCAAAGCGCTTTCGACTATCAAGTCATCATCAGTGCGTACCTGTAAGTAAGTGACATTGAAATGAATTTAAGAAATTTTGATAATATGAATTTTGAAAAATTGAAAAAATTACTTACTCGTCAGGTGTACAAGAGCCATACCATAAAAATATCATGTGTCCATAGGACCATGTAACAAGTTAAAACGGGACATCATATGATTAACATTTTAAAAAATCCTTATTCCAGGATTGAGTTTGATAAAAGTTTCAACAGACAGAGTAACACATGTCTGCTGAACTTAGTATACTGTCAAACTAAATGAAATATGAATGAAATTGACATTGTGTCAAAAGTTGACAATGACAATTGGCTTCGAACATGAACTTCTGGAAACACTGATCTATGTTTTGAAAATTGTTGAATGACCAATTAGTCAAATTGATCTGTAAGTCTATTTATAGTTCTGTTCATCCTAACCCAAGGAAATATAACAAACCGGGAAAGGTCTAATGAGAACCTCCACCCGAAGTGCATAAAACCAGGCTTAAGACACAGTCCCTTGGTAATTTGTGAAACCAATTCCATGCTCAGGATCATGAGATAGGTCTAATGAGAACCTTCACACTCCCCAAAGCGACAAAAGGGTATCCCAAAACCAAGAGGTACCATAAACAGAAATGATTTAAGAAAGTTTCAACAGGCAGAGTAACACATGTCTGTTGAAGCTTAGTCTATTGTCTAACTAAATGAATAAAAATTGACATTGTATCAAAGGTTAACAATGACAATGAAGTTGTAGCATAGAAAATTACCTATAAATATAATGATATGAGCTTTTGAAATTGATAAAAAATGACAAGTTAGTCAAATTTTGTGATTTAATCATGAAAATGTTTCAAGGTGACAGAACCAAAGTTAAAGAAACTTTTATAGTCTAATGAGAACTAAAAATTCTTCAAACCGTCAGCTCTAGGATTACCAAGGAAACACACATAATTACTTCATATTAATATTATTGGTTCAGCATCCTTGGAAACCAGATTAGAACATAGGATCTTGAGATAGGTCTGATGAGAACTTTCCCAATCTCACAAGTAGCAAATATGGTAACCAAGCTGATGAACCCATACCAGAAAATTTTTAAGAAATTTTCCAATAATTGATCTGTAAGTCTATTTATAGTTCTGTTGTTCCAAACCCAAGGAAATATGACAAACCGAGAGGAAAGTCTAATGAGAACTTCAACCCGATGTGTATAAAACCCGGCTTAAGACACAATCTCTTGGGGGTTTGTGACACCAATTCAATGCTATGGACCATGGGGCAAGTCTAATGAGAACCTTCCCAATCTCAAAGCGCTAAAAAAGGTAGCACAGAACCAAGAGGCACTACAAACAGTAGGGATTTAAGAAATTTTCAAATTGTTTCAGAAATACTCAATTCAGTATTTCTATTAATCAAAACAAAGGAAATTACTGTACCAAGAGAAAGTCTAATGAGAACTTGACATGGCACAAGCAAAAGCCCAAGCTCAAGAAAAACAGAACCTGAAGTTGAAATTATAAGTTATACAATGAAAGCAGTAGTTTATGTTCTGAGAATTGAAAGGACAGTCGAGAGGGAGGGAACTAAGCAAACTGCAGAATGGGTTCAAGCGATATCATCATCGAGAAAGAATTTAAGAGCAATTAAATGAGTAAATAATTTAAATGTATGAGTTTTTTTTTTTTTTTTATTTTTATTTTAGACGTCTATGAAGAGGAATGTAAGCTCTGTTTAAATTGACTTGAGTATTGAGACAAAGATCATTATTCAGTAATTCCTTGTTAATATGTAAATCTTCAAGAAAATCTAATCTATTGTAATTTTTGGAACTCACCTCCTGTAAAATTTTAGAATTCCTATTTGGACTAAAGTTGTGGTTGTTAAACCTCAAATGTTGACCAAAGGCTGAAATTTTGTTAGGATTTAAATGTTCGGTTATACGGGCTTTCAAAGGTCTGCAAGTTCTTCCAATGTAGGCTGCATCACAATCATCACAATTTAGCTTGTATATGCCACTTTTTGAAAGTTTATCAATTTTATCTTTTGTGTTGACAAGGTATCTGTTGAGGCTATGGTTAGTTTTAAAAGAAATTTTAATGTTTTCTATGTTGCTTTTGATGCAACCTGATATTTTATTAGAAATATTGTCATTTAAAAAAGGAAGTGAAACAAATTGTGCTATTGAATCTACTTTAGGGTAGGCAGCATTATGTGCTTTTTTGTTTTTGATTTTTTGGATCAAACTATTAATAATATTTGGGTTATAATGGTTATTTGAAGCTATTTGTTTAATGATATTCAATTCATTTTGATAACCAACTGTGGAAAGGGGCATATTCAAAAGTCTATGAATGTAACAATTGAAGGCTGCCATTTTGTGTTGATGGGGGTGATTGGAGAAGCTAGGTATAGCGTGATCGGTTTGTGTGGGTTTCCTGAATATGCTAAAATTTAAAAGATTATTGTTTTTATTGATTGTAAAGTCTAAGAAATTTAATTTATTATTAGATTCTAATTCAAGTGTGAATTTGATACTAGGGTGTACTTGGTTTATTTTTGTCAGAAGATTGCTGACAATGCCAATGTCACCATTCACAAATACCAAACAATCATCAACATATCTAAACCAATGTAAAATTTCTGGGTTATTTGCAGTGATAATGAATTTAGTTTCTAAATTATTCATGAAAATATCTGCTAAAAAAGGAGATAAACAACTACCCATGGCAAGTCCATCTGGTTGTTTATAAAATTTGTCATTAAAAACAAAAAAATCCTGTGAAAGGCAAAAGTTTAACAAGGTCAAAATGTAGGTTATGGAATTTGTATCAACTTGAGCAAGGCTTAAGGCCTCACTTACAAGTGGTAAGGTTTCTATTTTCGGGACTGAAGTGAAAAGATTACTTACATCAAAGGAAATCATCAAGCTTTCTTGAGGTAAATTTAAATCATTCAATTTGTTTATTAAATCTAAAGAGTTACTAACTGCATATTTTGGAGTGAAGTGTGTCAGGTCTTTAATAAGCCTGTAAATAAATGAAGCTAGAATTGAGACAGGAGTGTTAGTGAAGCTAACTACTGGTCTTATTGGTATGTCGATCTTGTGGATCTTTGGAAGTCCATACAAGCGAGGAATGACTGGGTTGCTGCTAATGAGAGAATAAGGGGCTGAATGTTTGATGAAAAAATCTTTATGGATATTCAACTGAGTTTTCAATTTTCTAATAAAATTGGTAAATGGATTTGATGATAAAAGTTTGAAGTTATGTTCAGAAAGGAAATTTTCTACTTTATCAATGTAATCTAACTTGTTTAAAATGACTAAACAATTACCTTTGTCTGCTTTTGAAAATATGAGGTTATGGTCTTTGATTTTAATTTTGATTTTCTTAAGAATAAAATGAAAATGTTTATGAGGATGAATCTTAAAGTGTTGTTTACTACGTTTAATTTTGTATAGAAAGTTATGAATATCATTACGAATGATCTTTTTAACATTATAGTCCTTAGAGAGCTGTTCAATAACAACATCAACTTCCACTGCAAACTCCAAAAGGTTTCTCTCAGAAACTTGAGAGCCCAAAGCAAATTTGAGTCCCAACTTCAACAGGTCCATTTCGTCATCATCGAACACAATGTTAGAAAGATTTTTGACTCTATCATGAAAAGTGAAATCTGAAAATTTCTTATTGTTTCTTTGTTTATTTTTCCAAAAATCATGTTTTTGTTTAATCAAATATTTGAGCTTTTTATCAACTTTTTCAAATTTAATCTTCTTGGCTATGTCAACTTCAGTATTTACTTCATTAAAGAAATCTTGTAAAAATGTAACGTTGATTGATCTGACTAAATTATCATAAATGTTTTTAAGTTCACAATTAATTAGGTTGAGTTTAGAATAGTGTTTACAGATAGTTTGCTTAAGTAATCTTAATTCCATTTCTGATTTAATGCTGTGGCTGACATTCCTAGACGTTTTAATAGTAGCAAAGGTGGGGGTCACCTGTTCCTTTATGCAGTTGTTCACAAACCAAATGTCCAGTTGAATCATCGATCTCTTTATGGAAAGCTTCTTGTATTTAACAGCCATGTCTACCATACTGTAGTCACTTAAGTGAAAATTGTCAAGCTGTGTGCACGTTCCAATGTAATTGGATGAAAAAAGTTTGTATTTCGTGCAGAAATTTATTTATAAAATCATAGCAAAGCGCTTTCGACTATCAAGTCATCATCAGTGCGTACCTGTAAGTAAGTGACATTGAAATGAATTTAAGAAATTTTGATAATATGAATTTTGAAAAATTGAAAAAATTACTTACTCGTCAGGTGTAGTAAGTAATTTTTTCAAAATTCATATTATCAAAATTTCTTAAATTCATTTCAATGTCACTTACTTACAGGTACGCACTGATGATGACTTGATAGTCGAAAGCGCTTTGCTATGATTTTATAAATAAATTTCTGCACGAAATACAAACTTTTTTCATCCAATTACATTGGAACGTGCACACAGCTTGACAATTTTCACTTAAGTGACTACAGTATGGTAGACATGGCTGTTAAATACAAGAAGCTTTCCATAAAGAGATCGATGATTCAACTGGACATTTGGTTTGTGAACAACTGCATAAAGGAACAGGTGACCCCCACCTTTGCTACTATTAAAACGTCTAGGAATGTCAGCCACAGCATTAAATCAGAAATGGAATTAAGATTACTTAAGCAAACTATCTGTAAACACTATTCTAAACTCAACCTAATTAATTGTGAACTTAAAAACATTTATGATAATTTAGTCAGATCAATCAACGTTACATTTTTACAAGATTTCTTTAATGAAGTAAATACTGAAGTTGACATAGCCAAGAAGATTAAATTTGAAAAAGTTGATAAAAAGCTCAAATATTTGATTAAACAAAAACATGATTTTTGGAAAAATAAACAAAGAAACAATAAGAAATTTTCAGATTTCACTTTTCATGATAGAGTCAAAAATCTTTCTAACATTGTGTTCGATGATGACGAAATGGACCTGTTGAAGTTGGGACTCAAATTTGCTTTGGGCTCTCAAGTTTCTGAGAGAAACCTTTTGGAGTTTGCAGTGGAAGTTGATGTTGTTATTGAACAGCTCTCTAAGGACTATAATGTTAAAAAGATCATTCGTAATGATATTCATAACTTTCTATACAAAATTAAACGTAGTAAACAACACTTTAAGATTCATCCTCATAAACATTTTCATTTTATTCTTAAGAAAATCAAAATTAAAATCAAAGACCATAACCTCATATTTTCAAAAGCAGACAAAGGTAATTGTTTAGTCATTTTAAACAAGTTAGATTACATTGATAAAGTAGAAAATTTCCTTTCTGAACATAACTTCAAACTTTTATCATCAAATCCATTTACCAATTTTATTAGAAAATTGAAAACTCAGTTGAATATCCATAAAGATTTTTTCATCAAACATTCAGCCCCTTATTCTCTCATTAGCAGCAACCCAGTCATTCCTCGCTTGTATGGACTTCCAAAGATCCACAAGATCGACATACCAATAAGACCAGTAGTTAGCTTCACTAACACTCCTGTCTCAATTCTAGCTTCATTTATTTACAGGCTTATTAAAGACCTGACACACTTCACTCCAAAATATGCAGTTAGTAACTCTTTAGATTTAATAAACAAATTGAATGATTTAAATTTACCTCAAGAAAGCTTGATGATTTCCTTTGATGTAAGTAATCTTTTCACTTCAGTCCCGAAAATAGAAACCTTACCACTTGTAAGTGAGGCCTTAAGCCTTGCTCAAGTTGATACAAATTCCATAACCTACATTTTGACCTTGTTAAACTTTTGCCTTTCACAGGATTTTTTTGTTTTTAATGACAAATTTTATAAACAACCAGATGGACTTGCCATGGGTAGTTGTTTATCTCCTTTTTTAGCAGATATTTTCATGAATAATTTAGAAACTAAATTCATTATCACTGCAAATAACCCAGAAATTTTACATTGGTTTAGATATGTTGATGATTGTTTGGTATTTGTGAATGGTGACATTGGCATTGTCAGCAATCTTCTGACAAAAATAAACCAAGTACACCCTAGTATCAAATTCACACTTGAATTAGAATCTAATAATAAATTAAATTTCTTAGACTTTACAATCAATAAAAACAATAATCTTTTAAATTTTAGCATATTCAGGAAACCCACACAAACCGATCACGCTATACCTAGCTTCTCCAATCACCCCCATCAACACAAAATGGCAGCCTTCAATTGTTACATTCATAGACTTTTGAATATGCCCCTTTCCACAGTTGGTTATCAAAATGAATTGAATATCATTAAACAAATAGCTTCAAATAACCATTATAACCCAAATATTATTAATAGTTTGATCCAAAAAATCAAAAACAAAAAAGCACATAATGCTGCCTACCCTAAAGTAGATTCAATAGCACAATTTGTTTCACTTCCTTTTTTAAATGACAATATTTCTAATAAAATATCAGGTTGCATCAAAAGCAACATAGAAAACATTAAAATTTCTTTTAAAACTAACCATAGCCTCAACAGATACCTTGTCAACACAAAAGATAAAATTGATAAACTTTCAAAAAGTGGCATATACAAGCTAAATTGTGATGATTGTGATGCAGCCTACATTGGAAGAACTTGCAGACCTTTGAAAGCCCGTATAACCGAACATTTAAATCCTAACAAAATTTCAGCCTTTGGTCAACATTTGAGGTTTAACAACCACAACTTTAGTCCAAATAGGAATTCTAAAATTTTACAGGAGGTGAGTTCCAAAAATTACAATAGATTAGATTTTCTTGAAGATTTACATATTAACAAGGAATTACTGAATAATGATCTTTGTCTCAATACTCAAGTCAATTTAAACAGAGCTTACATTCCTCTTCATAGACGTCTAAAATAAAAATAAAAAAAAAAAAAAAAAAAACTCATACATTTAAATTATTTACTCATTTAATTGCTCTTAAATTCTTTCTCGATGATGATATCGCTTGAACCCATTCTGCAGTTTGCTTAGTTCCCTCCCTCTCGACTGTCCTTTCAATTCTCAGAACATAAACTACTGCTTTCATTGTATAACTTATAATTTCAACTTCAGGTTCTGTTTTTCTTGAGCTTGGGCTTTTGCTTGTGCCATGTCAAGTTCTCATTAGACTTTCTCTTGGTACAGTAATTTCCTTTGTTTTGATTAATAGAAATACTGAATTGAGTATTTCTGAAACAATTTGAAAATTTCTTAAATCCCTACTGTTTGTAGTGCCTCTTGGTTCTGTGCTACCTTTTTTAGCGCTTTGAGATTGGGAAGGTTCTCATTAGACTTGCCCCATGGTCCATAGCATTGAATTGGTGTCACAAACCCCCAAGAGATTGTGTCTTAAGCCGGGTTTTATACACATCGGGTTGAAGTTCTCATTAGACTTTCCTCTCGGTTTGTCATATTTCCTTGGGTTTGGAACAACAGAACTATAAATAGACTTACAGATCAATTATTGGAAAATTTCTTAAAAATTTTCTGGTATGGGTTCATCAGCTTGGTTACCATATTTGCTACTTGTGAGATTGGGAAAGTTCTCATCAGACCTATCTCAAGATCCTATGTTCTAATCTGGTTTCCAAGGATGCTGAACCAATAATATTAATATGAAGTAATTATGTGTGTTTCCTTGGTAATCCTAGAGCTGACGGTTTGAAGAATTTTTAGTTCTCATTAGACTATAAAAGTTTCTTTAACTTTGGTTCTGTCACCTTGAAACATTTTCATGATTAAATCACAAAATTTGACTAACTTGTCATTTTTTATCAATTTCAAAAGCTCATATCATTATATTTATAGGTAATTTTCTATGCTACAACTTCATTGTCATTGTTAACCTTTGATACAATGTCAATTTTTATTCATTTAGTTAGACAATAGACTAAGCTTCAACAGACATGTGTTACTCTGCCTGTTGAAACTTTCTTAAATCATTTCTGTTTATGGTACCTCTTGGTTTTGGGATACCCTTTTGTCGCTTTGGGGAGTGTGAAGGTTCTCATTAGACCTATCTCATGATCCTGAGCATGGAATTGGTTTCACAAATTACCAAGGGACTGTGTCTTAAGCCTGGTTTTATGCACTTCGGGTGGAGGTTCTCATTAGACCTTTCCCGGTTTGTTATATTTCCTTGGGTTAGGATGAACAGAACTATAAATAGACTTACAGATCAATTTGACTAATTGGTCATTCAACAATTTTCAAAACATAGATCAGTGTTTCCAGAAGTTCATGTTCGAAGCCAATTGTCATTGTCAACTTTTGACACAATGTCAATTTCATTCATATTTCATTTAGTTTGACAGTATACTAAGTTCAGCAGACATGTGTTACTCTGTCTGTTGAAACTTTTATCAAACTCAATCCTGGAATAAGGATTTTTTAAAATGTTAATCATATGATGTCCCGTTTTAACTTGTTACATGGTCCTATGGACACATGATATTTTTATGGTATGGCTCTTGTACACCTGACGAGTAAGTAATTTTTTCAATTTTTCAAAATTCATATTATCAAAATTTCTTAAATTCATTTCAATGTCACTTACTTACAGGTACGCACTGATGATGACTTGATAGTCGAAAGCGCTTTGCTATGATTTTATAAATAAATTTCTGCACGAAATACAAACTTTTTTCATCCAATTACATTGGAACGTGCACACAGCTTGACAATTTTCATTCCAGGGAGATGGCTTGGAACTTTCTAAAATATATGATTGACTGTTCTTTCATAGGATTCTGGAAAATTCGAGAAAATTTTAAAATGGACCATAACGGAAGCTCCGGGAGTTTCTAGAACGTATGCAATGAATACACCCAAGTGAGTTTTTGAAAGTTCTGCCACCGGGTAGCAGGCGTGGTGGTGGAACTTTCTAGAATAGAAGAAAAAAATCCTAGAATATTCTCGAAGCTTTTGGAAAGTTGAAAAAAATCAAGATCCCGTGGAATGAACCATAACAGAGTTTCTGAAAGGTTCTAGAACGTACTGGAAAGATATATAAAAATCCTGTGTGAGGATGTTCGCTCTTGCTGATTTCCGAAGTGTTGGTTAGTCGTCGAATCAAAAATTAACATATCAGAAGAAAACATAAGTTCATGAATAATTGACGATGTTTTGACATTTTTATTCCGGACAACGTCTGCCGGGAGTAACATGACTGTGGTTTATTTGCCACTGACTTCTGGATTCCTAACAGTATTTGTATTGAATAATCGCACTGAATCAGTCACATATCCCTCTTCGTTCAAATTATATATATTTTTTTAAATCGAGATATGGGAGTTATCTGCTTGAAATTGAAAATATATTAAAACCCCATCAAAATATCACATATAATCGTTTGATGATTCATTAAATGAAAAACAAAATAATGATGAAACACCACCATCGATTAATACTATTTCAATACTGACAGGAAAAAAAGGGTTTGGTTGAAATTATGTGATCGATATTTCTCCTGATAAATAGCCCTACATTGTGGTGGAATTTCTTGTTTGGTTTGGAGTGCTATTTTCGTAACAATCGCCACAAGCATACCATAAATAAAATAAGGGGTGATGAATGTGATGATACGAAAACGCCTCAAATGAGATGCGACGTTGATGAAGCTCTTTCGGTATTTGGAAAGGTTTTAACCGAAGTTTGAATTTGCGATGTTTAGAAATGATCAAATGTAGTGGATTTGTAATGATTTTTGATAAGTAGGCCATGATTACTATTTGACATTAAGGTTAGGTCATTCTCGAAATAATCTCGACATTTTCGTCCATTCACATGTTGGAAATACTTTAAAAATCGATGGATCGGCCGTTTTCAGTCATGTTTGTAAGCTTTTCTCACCCATTTGGCGGCATTGTAGCGGGAAATAGGAATATACCTACATTTTATAGTACTATACTTTTACTTTCAAAATCTGTTTAAGAAATTGAAATCGGACTATCACTAGAGCATACAGGCACGCTGCAAAATAGTGCAAAAAAAATTCAAATTGCAATCGTCCCAAAAGTAATAGTCCGACAGCGCCCTTTTGCGCACAAATGAAGTACTCATGACTCACTACTTTCGTGAAAAGGGCCAACCCTACAAATTGAAAAATGCAGAGTTTTGAATGTTTTGAAAAATCGAAAATTTTTCCGAGTTTTCCAGTTTTCAATGATCCGATCGGTTCGTTCAAACTCTCACTTTGCACGCATTTCAATTTTCTAAATTCTTCTCATTGTAGCAACCAGATTGCTGTGTTAGTTTTCATTTTATAAGCAATAGACAAAGAAATACGTTTTTTATATTCAAATGTTTATAACAAATTAGTACTTCAATGACAGTTGTGAGTTCACAACATAACAAAATATAACTACAGACTGTCTTCCATGTTATGGCATAGTCGGTTTCCTAATCGTATTTCTGTTAGGAAAAAATCCTCTAATGATTGGCATAAAGAGTGAGATAATTCTGGTAAACGCTTAAAATTTTTAGAGTGCCTACTACTTTATCGTTTGAAAACAACATATATCTTCTGCTGGAATCATATATTTTTTATACCAATTTGACAACAGAGAGTCGATGTTTCAAAACAACACAGGTAAGAGGTGAATGTAAATGTTGTCTTTCATATTGTAAATGTTGTCTTTAATAGGAATGTAGTCTTTCACGGCTAGCGTCAATGTTTTGGTTGGTTTACGGGTTTTGCCGTTGTCTTCTTTGGTTAAAATCTCCAAACGTTTCAACTGCAGCTGCGGCAGTCATCTTCAAAGGCGTGGTCGAAGTTCTCTTCTTGACGTATCAACTGAAACTCGTTTTTCACAGTGTCCAAAGATAATGAAAAATTCATAAAAACTTCGTTTGAATAATTTTGTTCAATCATTATTGAGGAAATCTGCAACGTCTGAGTGGATAAACATATTGATAATATCACAGAATTACAATATTAAAAAAAAAACAGATATCAATAAAGTAACTTTTGTTTACGAAAAATCCACTAAATAAGTAATTTTTCCACAAGTGTGTCAAGGTTGATATGCTCTTATGTACGCTTTGTTTACGAAAAATCCACTAAATAAGTAATTTTTCCACAAGTGTTTCAAGGTTGATATGCTCTTATGTACGCTTCATGCTTTTATTTAATTATCATGGCTTCTGTGTGTTATTTGATCTGCAAAATCCCCCCAACAAGCTCGCTAATAATAAGTTATGGTATTCAATATCCCTATTGAGCAATAAACTAATCCTGTGACAGACTAATAAAAATGTTTAACATAAACATCCGCCCCGACGAAATCAGTTTCAATAGTTTAATGCTCATTGTGCCTGTTTATATTCTGATTGAGATGAACAATATAACATTCCCTTGTGGGTTATACAGGGTGTGTCAATGAAGGCCAACATTTATATATACCGGATGACCATGAGGTGAGGTACGCCCCCCAATTTTCCTCTAGTTCTGTAGATACAGATTTCAAATTTGGTGTGTCCCTATAGAACTTGAATACGCATATTTTCACCCCTCTACTGAAAATTCACAACTTCCGGTTGAACCGGAAGTGACCCCAAACTTTTTTTTTCAAATGACACCCTGTACATATTTTTTCGCTATGCGAAAGAGCACGCAATTTGCGATAATACTATTTTTTAAATTAAAAATCGGTTAAAAAATGGCGGAGATATAGTTGATTGTTCAATCGAACAAAGTTGGCCATGAAACTCAAACTTAAATCACCACAATTGACAAACGACATCAGAAGTTACCAGAGGAAGCTTCGAAGTGTGAAACAGTTGAAAACTGAGGTTCTCATGTAATTGCGGTTCCCATATATTCCAACAATTATCAAAAATTACCTACAAACGGAATGGTATCCATAAAGAAATGCTCACAACTGTCATTTCTTAAATGGCAACATGTACTTTTCAATTTGTCATGATAGAAAATCATAAATTATCAGTTTACTCGTGAGAAAAGTTTTGGAGAATTCCTAAAGGAAACGAAGATACAATCAGGTTTCATGCGGAGTGTTCCTAAAATTGAATGTTCTTCAACGTAGGCGGCTTAGAACATAATTAAGAAACCAATACACAAAATCTCATATTATTTTAAGGAAGTCAAAGTTTGTCCTACTTATTTAAACAATGCTGCTTTTTGTTTCGCTTTTTTTATGTTCATGGCCGCTTTCGTTGTAGAATATTTAATTTTGAGAACACTCATGATAAAACTTCTTGTATTTGCGATTTCTTTCGGAATTCTTCAACATTTTTCACACGAGTAATCTGATAATTAATCATTTTTCATCATGACGAAGTAAAAAGAACATGTTTCCATTTGAGATATAGCAGTTGTGAGCATTTCATTATGGGTACTATTCCGTTTTTAGTGAATTATTGATAATTGTTGGATTATGTGGGAACTGCAATTACACGAGAAACTCAGTTTTCAACTGTATCGCACTTCGAAGCCTTCTCTGATAACTTCTAATGTCGTTTGTCAGTTGTGATGAATTAAGTGCGAATTTCATGGCCAACTTTGTTTGACTGAACAATCAACTGTATCTCCGCCATTTTTCAACCGATTTTCAATTTTGAAGAACAGTGTTATCATAAATTGCGTGCTCTTTAGGATAGTGAAAAAATATGTACAGGGTGTCATTTGGAAAAAAAAAGTTTGGGGTCACTTCCGGTTAAACCGGAAGTTGTGCATTTTCAGTAGAGGGGCAAAATATGCGTATTCAAATACTATACCGAAATACCAAATTTGAAATCTGTAACTTCGAAACTATAGAAAAATTGGGGTGGCGTACCTCACCTCGTGGTCACCCGGTATATATACTATAGTTGAAAAATAATGACGTTGCAAATTCACGAAAACATTTTCTCCATTACGGTTCTGGTAATTTACAAAAAGATGAAGCATATTTTTTAACAGGGTGCAGACCTCATCAAAATAGTGATTTCACCAAAAGTCATCTTTATGAAAGTAGCGAATTAAATAAGATTATTATCAATCGAAAGGTATTTTTCTATAATACCACTGATTATTTTTTATACGATCCTGTCAGCTAATCGTCGTGAGAAAACATTTTAAATCGACCAATAGTATCAAAATTATACTGATAATTTGTTAGTGGTAAATTACAGCGACAATTTCTCTCATATTATGTAAACTAATCAAATGCCATCATTTTCTCATTTCAAACCAATCAGAACAGGACTTTTTGAAAACACTGCCTCCAGGCCGTGGTATTTTCAAATCGATGTTTCGCTTCTTCCTTGTGTATACATTTCCATAGTTTCATAGTTACGACAATCACTCTTCAATAGTGGTATGTACAGTGGTGTGCATAAAAAAGTCATACAAGGCGCGTTACTGACAAAATTAGTTTGAATTTTGACTCTACTTGTCAAAGTCGATCATTTAATTAAGATTGAAAAGTCTGGCTCACAATAGCCTTTAACTGCTGTACGACTTTTGTATGCACACAACTGTACCTAATGAATAATAAACAAGAAGGACAGCCCCCAAGAGCTGTCCTATTTTTCTCCCGAAACGCATACCGTTACAACCCATTTCCTTTAATATCTTATGGAATATTACTTCGACCTGAATCGTTCTCCACACAAACATTACGAATATTCTTCTTCATATATTATGTCAATACAATACTAAGGTATTTTTATGTTTCAATACAGAAGGGAAAATGAAATGTTTTAATATTTCAATATTCCTGAATGTCCACGAATACGCGATTTTTCATGAATTGAGTTGTCAATGAAATTCTACACCATAATACATGTCCGAATAACGGAAAAAATACCCGAAATAACTTTACGCTTTTAGTGAAATTTGCCTTATATTTCCACTTTGTGGGAATGTGGTAATTTTGTCGAAATATTGGTTTCTCCAATACTTTACACACCTCGAACATTGTTCGGTTTGTAAATAATTAAAGTAATTCTATTTCAGGTAGATTTGATGAGTTGGCTTTTACATAATTTATGAATCAACTTCAGTAATTTGACACCGATTTGAGGACGAAATGACTGAAGTAAACAAGAGCGCGATTCCAATTTAGGCTCAGTGAAGAAGTTTCGTGAGTCATAGAAACATACTTTCGTTGAATGTATTTTTCAACGTTCTCCTAAGGGATTTGAATCTTGTTTGGGGGTATACATTTGTCCATAAATACCGAGACAAGTTATTTGAATAATTCCAAATATTATGAGTCAGAGAATTTTCCGACGTTGAGGTAATATTTTCGTTTCAAAAAGTCCTGTTCTCATTGATTTAAAATGAGAAAATGATGGCCTTTGATTGTTTTATATGAGGAAATTTAATTTATGATAATGTTGATTGTGAATTCAAAAAAAATAGTATGTTTTACCTCGTAGTAAAAGTACATTCCCAGACTTCCATGCTTGGCCTCGGGTTAACGCCTCTGCAATTTACATTGTCGTCCAGGAATATATTGTAGATGAATGTAGATACAGAATGTACTATTTCAATCATTAAACGTTTCACATTTTTTCTGAAAAAAGTTTTTTTGATACTTTTGATATTTAATGAGGGTGATATCCCCGAACAGTTCTGAAATTTAAGCAAAAGTATTCTATGATTCTAGGAAGGATTAAGAATATGATTTTTAATTTGACAAATGTGAATTTTTATCTCTTTTTCCTATTTTGAATAAAGATCTATCTTAGTGTATCGCCAGCGAGTTTAAATTGTGTGTTTTATTACCACACCACTTTAATCAACTGTTAGCAATGTGTTAGTTTATTTACGATAAACGAGAGATAATGAAACTGACCCAAAAAAACTTTTGCGGCTTGTCTGTAATACATTTTTATTGATTTTTCGAACATCTGACATGACATCGAAATATTTTATGCCACCACTAATGATCTCGATACACAGTTTGCAAAATTAAAGTCTACTCAAAAAATATTTTCAGTGACATGAAAACATCTTCGAATTTGTTTTGTTATTTATTCAAATTCCGATGGATTTAATAACATTGGATTTTTTAGGGATGTGCCATGTGCCTGAATATAAATGTATATTTAATGATAAAATAATATTTCAATCTAATCGTAGAACGTTGTTTATCCGAATCTGCAGTCGTTAGTTACGTACGGTAGAGAATTTGTAATAGGTGTATTAAAATAAAAAAAACTCCACATTCTTTCACACCTCTCTAAGTTGCGAGACAGTGAAGTGTCCTGTTTGCCAAGTGCCGCCCACTTTCAGCGCATTTTTGCCAAAATATATTCGATAGGAAAATTCAAGCCAAATATTTTCCTTCAGACTCATTTATCTTTATCATTTGTGCAATTATACTATTGATTATGATATTTATATATAGCAAGTGGTTTTATCTCTTATTTTTGTTTTCGTTCGCCGCTTTTACTACGTTCAAATTCAGGTTTCCTAAAAATTACAATAACAACGTAATTAACGGGTATAACACAATTATTACGCTGTAAGCGTTGTTCAAGTTATTATCAGTGGGCTATATTAACCAATATTTTCCAATTCTACAGTAATATCCAATTTTAGTGTCAACTTTTGTAGTACTATTAATTGAAGCTATAAAATTGTTTGAATTAGCAAACTATTAGTATTTTCAATTATCTTTGAGATGGTTTCGAGTTTGGACGAAAAATAAATTTTCGAATGGAAACCCCTTTATATTATATTTTTTCTGTTATAACTTCTATTTTGAACAAACAAGCTTCTGATGAGTTTTCTTATAAGCTCAAAAGTAACGTTGATAATACCTGTTACAATTTCTGTATATCAACAGTACAAATAGTAAGAAGGCAATGAAAGCATTGTGACCTTCACCTTCAAGGATTAGTGATGACTCGCAGAACGGCAGTTCCATATATCTAGGAAGCTTTGGAAAAAAACAACAACCCTTTCTATCGCATAATTTCAAAAATTCGCATGCTTTGATTCGTGTTTGAGGTCTGAAGTATAGTATCAAAATGTTGCCAAATATATACAATAAGAAAACTCAAACCAAATATTTTCGTTCATACAGACCCGATTAGATAAGTGATAAAATCTAAAGGCCTGTTTAACCGCTCTTAAATTTTTGTACTACATATTGTATTCGCTGATAAACGAGGTCTTATTATATTACCCCCGATTATTTTGTACATGAGTTGATTTATCCATTTAAATATTCACAGGTTGTGGTCGAGTTTAATTGATTAAATTTATAGATCCTGTGATTTAATATATTATATTATGACTATTTCATTCGCACATGGCTGAACGTATAAAATTACATGATTGAAGTTGCATAATATGCAATATAAGCGGATATTCAAAACACGGTAATTTGGTTAAACACGGATATTCATGTAAACAAAGCAGAAATGTCAAAGTTTGACATTTGAAAATGTTTCGTTTTGGGTTACCTTCCACTATGGAAATTATAGTTACCATATAAGCAAATCCATCCCAGAAAGTAAAAAAAGGAGTAGATAAAGTGTCTGTCTGGTGAGAATTCATGTCTTTTTTGAAGCATATACAGGGTGGGACACCAGTAACAACACCTCGGTCTTCTGGGATGGAACAATGATTTTTTGTTCGAAATGGCCCACCCTGTATAAACGATTAAATGAATAATTTTATGCTGTTCTTGAAATTGTATTTCTGAATCACTATTTTGGGAGACTTAATTCAATTCGACTATATAAACATCAATAATTATAGAGTAACTCCCTCGAGCTAAAGCGCTTGTGTGTTACTAATTACTAATTTTTACATGTTCTCATCAAATTGTCAAAATAAAAAGTACTCTCGATTGAATTATGAAGAAAATAATAGTGAGCTATTTACCATGGTCTTGTGATATTTTCCAATACTATATGTCCCCCCGGCTCTGATATTGACTTATCTTCGCAACAAATTCACTGATCAGCAGTTGTTGGTGTTTTGTATTATTATCCTCTGACAAAAAATAACAATGATGATAAAAATGATGATAGGAAAGGTGTTTGTTTTTCGAGAAGAAAAAAAATGAGGAACCGTATATGACTATTTTGCAAAAAGGTGGTGAGGTGTCAGTTGAGTGTGTTTGGTACTCACTATCTGTTGTTGAACCTCACCTCATTACTTATTCAACACCATTAAAACTCAAATAATTAATAACTTATTTATGTATGCAGAAGTAATAGAAACCGCCACGATAAGCTCATATATCATATCGCATATTTAGTTATTCAATTTTTTATTGCCAATAACTAGAACTAATGTAGATAATACTGTTTACATGCGTGAATATTCCGGTAGAGACTTGATAATGTTCAGGAATGTATTCTACAGTGAGTTTCAAAAAGTTTGCACCATATGGGAAAATGTTTTATTATGCATTTGTCAGAAAATTTTATTCTCCATAAAAGTTGGTGCTTCCTGAAAAACTTGCATTTGAGTTATCAAAATTCTGAATTTCCAAACAGTGTGCAGGGGAGAACAAAAAATAGGAATTTTGATCAAGAATAATAACACAAATCAAAATATTTCAGACTGGTAATTGTGCACAAATACTGTCCGAAACATAATATCGCTGATAAATTGCTGGGAAAATCGCCGAGAAAATCGAAAAGTCGTTGAAGAAAGTTCAAGAAAGTGAAACTGCTCATTCTGGAAAAATATGCATTTGTTCTCGAAATTGACAAGATTTGAAAGTGACAAAGGGAAGAATGTATTCTTATGAAATATGAATGAAAAAATAGTGTTTTTTAGGTGGCTGTAATTTCAAATCTTAATATTGTTTTGAGTTCTGAACAACTTTTCTATATAAACTTCTTCGATAATATCAAAAATAAGGGTAGATTACCAAAAATAAAATTAGAGGATCTTAATAAACCAGTCAAACAGGAAAATGGTATTTGTTGTTTTTTTGTTTGCTTTTTAAATTTTGTTATAAATCACGATTGTTTTGTTAAAAAAAATTAATGATATTTTTTTTTCGAACCCTGCTCGTAGACCCATACAATATTCACATAAAAGTAGGCCAGTTATTTTTCTTGAATGCCGTGCCATTCAAGAGGTACCATCAGCCCGTCATCACGAAATTCAAATTTTAGCATTGCGTCGCACATCTTGGGTGTGTGGACAAATGTTTTTCAAGAGCGAGAGTGGAGATAACGAAGCACCTGTCTGTAAAAAAACTACGTAACTGGTATCGCCAATAAGGTAGATAGCTCCTAATCGTACGATCGGTTTTGCGCAAAAACCGTAAAAAGTAAAAATCAGTTAAGTTCCAGAATTCTCACGAATTGACTAATTTGTACAAAAAAAAATTAGAAAAAAAAACTGAAAGCTCACAACCGATCCACGTTTCATCAAGGGTATTGTTTGCTTTAAGTACAGAATTTTTCGAATTTAACTTTCGCTATCTTTTGTAAAAAAAAAATTATAAATATTATTACGAATCTCCCAGATTTTCGTACAAAACCCCTCAAAAGCTGAGCTTGTCCGAGCAAGGGAGACCCGGGACCTACCGCTTAAAAAGTGGATTCCGAACCACTTTAGCTCCGTGTTGGCGGTGGAGATCGAACCCGGGCCGCGTGGGTGGGAACAAACGCTCTAACACCTCGACACTTCGAACACTCCGTATATTTTTCTATTATGTGATGTCGAATACAGTGCAGAATACGAGCCATAAACATTTTTTGATTTTAAGGCAATTTTCGAATTATTGAACGTTAAAAATTGTAAGTAGCTGGAGCACACTGTATAATTGACCAAATTAATGTAACAACATCAGAGAACAATTCCACTTATAGTGTTTACATTTTGATTACTCAGAATAGTGATAAATATCCAGCATAACGTTTTGTGTTGTTTAACAATGGAGAACGAATGAGAGTTTTCAGAGGCCTCTAGCGCCAAAACTATCAAATAAAAAAAATTGTGCTCATTGAACTTTAACTTATCAAAAATTCAGCCAATTCGACAAGGGGCCAATTTCCCTATTGAGGTGTACGGTATCCTTTGATTTCAGAATTGGCAAATTCAGCGATGACCGTGGAGGAAAATGAAGTCTGTAAATGAAATTGGTTATTTGATTATATCTACAATTAACTTGACTTGGTATTTCGAATTTTTCAGGTACTGCAGAGACAAATGGACCTCGATCTCGAACTGATGCCGGAAAACAACAGCAAAGACAAAGGATCCGGTCCGGTGGCGCGTCTGTCTGTGTTGCAGCTGAGCTCCACTCCCGTGGATCACGATCAGAAGATCCGAGATCACGATTTCAGCGACGATGACGACGAGATCAGCTCGGGCGAGGAAGAAGCGGCCGATTTATCGGACAGCGAGCCTATCCGCAAACTTCCGCACCCCAGACACAATTTGAAGCAACGTTTCGTGTCGTTGCTCCGAAGGTTCCGCGTTCCCGATTCAGAAGGTTGGCATTTTTGTATATTTATTTGTTCGTGAACGAATAGGTGCCGATACACGAAACAAATTAGCGACTGATCTGAACAATAATTTATCGTTAGATATACATAATTGTACAGGTGAAACTGCTCGTTAATGGCCTATAGAAACTAAGAAAGTTGTGTGATAAATCTGTTTTTGTCATTTGACATAAATAAGATGATTTATCAGCAGGTATTCCGTTAAAATATCTGCCGATATATCCGTCAAAATATTTGCCGATATATCCCTCAAAATATCTGCTGATATATCCCTCAAAATATCTGCTGATATATCCGTCAAAATATCTGCAGATATAGCCGTCAAAATATCTGCCGATATATCCATCAAAATATCTGCCGATACTTTGCTCCTTTGTTTGTTTAATTTATTTTTTTTCACTAACTCTAATAATAATTGTCTAAAATTTGGTTCATTTATACGCTGGTAAGTTTTGAAATCGCAAGGATCATCTTTTAGCAAATTCTTTATTTTTTATTTATTAGCCAACAATTCTCTTCGTATTACAGTCAGTCACTTAAAAAGCATTACTGCCCAATAAGCGAAGTGGTCGAGGTGTTGAGAGCTTTTGTTCTCACCCAGGCGGCCCGGCCTCGATCCCCACAGGCATCACGAAGGTAAAGTGGTTCGGAATCCACTTTTTAAGCTTAGGTCCCGGGTCTCCCTTACTCGGACAAGCTCTGCTTTTGAGGGGTTTTCTACGAAAACCCGGGAGAATCGCAAGAACAAATTTCAACAAAATTTTAACAGATTACTAAACCGAAAAGGAATAATTTAGATGAATCAGGAAATTTTGAAACACTACGAAAAATATACTTATTGATTACTCTTTATTTGATCTACTTATTTTGTCCGGGTTCGGTACAAAGTGTCTTCGTTCCTGCATTTTTAAAGATGCGTAAAATATTAAAACAAAAAGCAGCTGGTTCTTTGTAAATAACCGTTTCAGTTATTGTCAGTTGTATATTGTTCATTTATTATAAACGAATCGTGTTTCGGATAGGCAATACCCGTTACGCGGGTATTTGAAGAAAATTAATTTTAGATAAAGCGACCCCAAACTTGGAGTGTTTAACTTTTTTTTTCAGATTTCTTTGTTACTGGGTACTCATCATCAAAA
This sequence comes from Chrysolina haemoptera, assembly GCA_958298965.1. Taxonomy (NCBI): domain Eukaryota; kingdom Metazoa; phylum Arthropoda; class Insecta; order Coleoptera; family Chrysomelidae; genus Chrysolina; species Chrysolina haemoptera. Next base: position 9,202,380 of record OY282595.1, on the reverse strand, counting down.
ACTTGAGAAATTTGAATTTGGTATTTTTTAGTTATTATTTGGAAATTGAAACACATTCATAGTTGCAGAATGTTTCATTCTTTTCTGATAATGTCGAAGAACTTTTTTCTCCAATAATTCTACACGATTGGATTTTTTTTAGAGACCCACTGGTGTAGTCAAAGTTCTGATGAAAGTTTTGAAATTGAATAGGTGGGTTGAGTAAAGGGCAATTTTTGAAATTTTAATCCCTCATAACTTTGATTGATTCATTTCAACAGTGGTGTAGTCAGATTTTTTCTGAAAAAATCGCTAGTAATTTTTTTATACTTTTGACCTTGAAAAATAAGTTTAGTTGGCCCTGGAAATGGAGATTAATTCATGAAATTTGGTGTACTAGTGTACTTATTGAATGTCTACCTGAGGAAAAAAATCATTTCAATCGGTTGAAAAGTGTAAGTTTTATAAGGGTGCTTCCATCTTACATGGGTCACACTGTATTATTCCCTGACATTTAACAACTACGAAATGATAATTTCTTTCAAATAATATGAACTAACTCAATATCATAATTTTTTTCAAATAATATAAACGTTTTCTATTTAAAAATTTGTCAAAATAATAATAGTATAGGGCCAAGTAGCTCAGTGATTGAGAATGAAGCGTTCAAAACCATTGACTGCTGGTCGGCTAGGTTCGAATCCTTAGCAACTGACAGATTTTTATCTGATGGCCCGAGAATGTGCTAGGAATCGCACGTTAAAAGGTAAGACCTCGTTAATCCTTGGCTTGCACAAGTTTCGACTTTTGAGGGCTGCCGTTCGTAAGGGGACGACAGCTGGTTAACGGAAAAAACAATTTTAACAAAACAATTAAAACAAAAACAAACAATAGAGCTCGGTGTTTCGGTGTTTCGGTGTTTCGGTAGGTAAAAGATTTATTTTGTTAGAAAATTGAAGTTCCAAAACCACAGCAGCGAATATTCTGGACACCCCTAAGAAATTAGTATTCTATCAATGTGGTAAAAAACATTGCTCAAATCCTTAGTAATGTCACGATTATTTATGATTTTTTTAGGTTTGTCAAATTCATATCTTTATATATGAAAATCTTCTATGCTTGTGAATGTCACTGAACTCCTAAATGGCTGGACCGATTTTGATGACTTTTTTTGTGTGTGTTCAAGTGGATCCAAGAATGGTTTAGATTCACAAATCGGTCCACTACAAAATGTTTTTTTATAAGAAAATTTATAAAATCTTTGTTTTTTCAATAAATTTGTTTTTTGTCTTTCCATTTTAACATATAAATCTAGATTTAAAAAGACCGAAATTTTCAATTCAGTGGATCAATTATCAATTCCAGGTGGAAGAGTCAGAGACTGTCTGAACAATCCAAGTGATATTCAAGCATTGTTCCAAGAGCTAGAATCGCTTAGCTGTGATGAAGATTCTGGTGCAGAACAAGACACAATGTCCATATCAAGCACGCCAAAGCCTAGCTTACGCCCATACTTTAGCAGTAGTCGAAGTCTTTTGGATAACAGTACTGTGCCATTCGTCGAGGCTGAGAGGGTTGAGGATAAAACATGTTCAGGTATGTTAAACAATTGAAGCAGCGTTATTATAAATTTAGTTCTTTAGAAATTAAAGGACTCTAAACAATGAGGTCAGTATTATATTAGTTACAGAGCGAGGTTACAGTACATGGAATTATTGAAAAAAAGTCAAAATTCAATCATCAAATTCAAAGTCAAAAGTCCCCTTCCCCCCTCGTATCTTTTGAACGGACTTTTTGACACCAAAACAAATTATCTGTCTTTTAAAATGGCGGCCCCACGCTATTCGAAATGCCTTTAAATTTTCTTTATGACAGCAGAATTTAAAATGAAAATATGAATTCAAAACAAAATGGCGGTACATAATATTTGAAGTCTTATTGAGTAACCCCACCCCTGTTAACTTTTGAACGGATTGGATTTTTCATTTGAAATTTTATAAAGTTGAATCTTAATCTACACATCTTAAGCCTAAGATGTGACTGCAAATCCTCAACTAAAATATTATGACCTTAATCTGCAAGTTCATTCTTAAATTGATCTTTTACAGGCTCTGATGGTAATGCAGACATTTGCTTTACCGATCCCGAGGCTCAGAGTGACCCCCAGACGGGATCACCTCCAAGAGAACAATCTGCTGGTTCTCGTAAGCAGACTGGAGACAATGATTTTGCAAATATAATGCAAGAATTGAGTGAACGCAAGTCTAAACTGTTCAGGTCGGCTGCTTCTGCAGCAAAAAAGAAAAATTCGCTTAGTGTCAGTTCTGAACCTCCAGTTGAAACTATTACTGTAAGTGAACCTGTAATTACCAATGGAAAATATTATTTTAATTCCGAACAAATTTACTCATTGCATTTGTATTTATATCGATCAAGAAGTATGGTTTCTGGGCTTTGACGTCTTGGGCGGTTCACCTTCGTGGAGGCGGTTTTTTCGGACGTTTCGCTCACAAATACGGTGAACCACAGAAGAATTCAGTGTTACGTCGGTCTTCCAGAAGACTACATCAACGCTGAAGAACGTCCGAGGTAACCGCGTCCACGGAGGTGAACCGACCACGGCCGTGAAAGCCTTCATTCTATACCGTATTCATACTCATAAAAACCTGAATAAGCTTATTGAATGAATATTTGAACCAAGCACATTTTTTTGTTGAAATTTTGTCTGAACTGTTTTAGTTCCTAGTAATTTATTTCCTTGTTTATTTCTATCTGTCTATTTGAATCGAGAATTCACAGTTTATTTAGAGGTATTACGGTTGTTTTATTTGTGAATGAAAGTAAAAATATTGAAGCATTTCAAGAAGCATTGTGTCATGCTTTGAATGCAATTAATTGTGTTCTAACTAATGAATCGAATATACACATAGTTTCATTCATTTTCTGCCTTAATTTAATTTCCAAGCTTTTTCTGAATTCAATTGTCTTATAATTGAAAACTTTATTATAGTTTCTTTATAGTAATTTGTTTTCTTCTAGGCTCGAAAAGTATTTTTAGAACTAGTGTCTAAACTATTGCCTCCAGAAGAGAATATACTTCCTGAAAGTGTCGTGTTGATGACAGGACCTGACAGCATAACAGTACCTTTAACGGCAAAATTTGGTCCACAACACAGGGTGTTTCAACCTTTATCTGCCGTTGAAACTAAAGCTGTGCTAACGGTCGTTTTCAGCAAAATACACAAGTAGTAAGTGTGATCTTTTTTTCCTAATTTACGTAGATACGAAAATTAATTTCTGGAATGCATGATGATGAAAGAAGAAAAACTTGATATAAACTTCTTTCCATATGTCTCAGTTATTATCATGTGACCATACTCATTTCTTGAAGAATATTTGAGGGCCTGATATTCTTATTCAGTATTCTCAACAAGAAAATTGGCGCAGTGTCAGACACCCTCAATAAAGACTGTCACTGGTTCTACTCCATACCACTCTTGTTGAACAAGTTTCATCACATAACTCGTAAAGAAGGAATTTCCAGGGAAATCTACGGTTTACGTTTAATCTTGTAGACCTCCACTGTGGCAATTCAACTGAGTCACTACTAATGAACTTCACTTCATGTTTTTGTAACAGGCATCAAAGAATGTTTGATAAATTACTTTTTGGGTATTGCAAACTCTGAATTACTTCATCAAGTTAATAAGATGAAAAATTTACCTCCGAACTTTATCATGCTTGTTTAACATACATCTTCAAGTTCAGTTCAATGTTGTAAATTTTATAGAATGCAGCTAACATTGTTATTCTATTCAACTTCAATGGTTTGTAATAGTCATACACATTGTTTTTCAGCTGCAACAGCTGTGCCAAGCCAGGTACATTCATCAAGCTTGTACTGATTGGAAGTGACACATTAATAGGATGGTTCGTTCGTCCTTACGTCGAACTCCTATCCAGCAAAACGTCCGAATGGTTGTCATTCACCCGCGTGTACATAGTCCCTTTGGGTAGCTGCAGCATATCAAGGCATCTGGCATCGCTAGATCAGGGCTATCAGACTCTGTTTCCCAGCGAGCAGGAGTTGAAGATTGAGGAGCTGTCGCAAAGGGTGCTCAGATACCTGTCTGCTTCCACTTCGGCCCCTGTCGCACAGATTCCCGTCGGAGAAGCTATGCTGACCTGTCACGATGAAAACAGTCAATTGTTTATTCCATTCGTTAGCGTGAGTATTAGTTCTTGTAATATTGTATGTGGAAGGGCAAAACTACAGAAAACCCCAGTATATCAATTTATGAGTAATACTCATATACTCCAGTCTCTGTTCTTTTGAATAATTTTAGATGAATATATTGAGTTTTCCCAATTTAGATTTTTTTTTCAGGAGGTTCGAGTAGGCCCAGCCGACCAGTCAATGTCGGTCTCCGTGGATCTCGACGAACTCATTTGCTCCAGCCCCCCGGGGCCTTCCTTAACTCCCCCTTCTTCTCCGAACGTGCACGCTCGTGAAGTTCCTTGGGAGCCTCTCGAGTTACAAGTGGATTACTGGCAGTTGAGCAAGTTCAGCGAAGCCAATATAAAGACTGATAAAGACAAAGCCAAGCAGGACGGCAAGACTTCCCTTAAAGCGCTGTTCAGGGGCCTCCAGGCCTCGCCCACTACCATGTCCGGGCTCAACTTCACCATGCACTTGGCAAATAAGGAGAAGAAGCAGAAGAGTGAGTAGAATTATTCATTTGAAAAAAAATATGTTTATCCAACACATGACAGTTATGACTGTCATTATTAATGTCATTTTAGACAAGTAAACTGTCAAACAACACACTAGTGTGTTATAATCCATAACTCACCAGTGAGTTAATGACATTAATAATGACAGTCATAACTGTTTTCAACATAACAACTAGTACCATGAATAACTATTTTGTGGATTTAGAGACATATCAACATTTTTGTGGATTATAATCGAATAAGAAACTTATAATGGTGATATGAAATATGTAAGGTCTCGGTAGGATTTAATTGTTCAGACTTTATATTCAGTAGATTTCTGTATTATGAGAGAAAATCAATAAAAAATATATTATTTGGTTGATTATAATAGTATTATTTTAAAAAAATTTAAAATTTATAGTCTGGTTCAGAAGTGCTTTTTTTCCAACTTTTTTTCAGCAGTCTCGGAAAAATATAACTAGAGAGATGATTTTTGAAAAAAAAAGTTACGCTCGAGAAAATTGGTTGCTAGGAAACACTTTCTGAGTAAATTAAACAGCTCTGCTGATTCTCTGTATTCAATTCAATTGATTTTTTTAGTTATGAGGTTGGGAAAAAAGAAGGAGAAAGAAAAGGAATCAGAGCCTCGTAGTCATAATGTGGAGGGGGTTTCAAGGCTGATATGTTCTGCTCGAGCTTCACATAATACTCCAATGAAAGGTAAGATTCACAGCTAAATCTTTTGTGTTGGTCTATGAGAACAAGAAAACAAGATATTTCTACTCAAAATTCAAAATAAAAAAATAACGAAACTTACAGTTGGTAATTCATATTTTTTGTCAATTCCGTCCCGAAAAAAATATATAAAAAATTGTTACTATTTCTTCAGGTAATATATTGTGTTTGATTGAAAATAAGTGTATATCAGAATGTCTTGATAATTTTTTGTTATATTTGCACAGTTTTACCTAAACGGCGCTTTATAGATACAAACCTGTTCCCTATTCTACAGAAACATCTAGAATTTTGTCATTGTAGAATTTCTTGGATGTATTCTCGACAATTCTACAACTAATATTAGTAGATGGGGACCGCATGCGCATTGCGCATTAGCGACCACGTGTCATCTGTCACCTATCATGTTTCATCTGTTGCCATCTTACGACTAACTGCTCAACCATTCATTCTCGGGCCGTGAGGTCAAATAGCAATTCAGTAAAAAACATATCGAATCAAATTGATATCAATGGGTTCGTGTCGGTGTCAAATAACATAATTGAGCATTTTCCGATGCCAAAAGGGCACTAGAAGCTATCTTCGTTATTGATGAGTTTAGCCAATTGACTGATAAGTTCTCTTTGAAAAATATTAGTTTTTTTGGATTTGAAAACAAAATCAAATACTGGTTGATTGAGAATACAGAAAATTTTGAAAATTGTTTGTATGGGAAATAATTCTGTTGTTTTTATTTATGCAAAAAGTAACTATTATTTTGGATGCATACCTTTGAGTTAATCTTATTATTTTTCTTTATTTGTATGTATATTTCGATATTTACTATATTTGTCTATTATGATATATTATTATTTTCTTCATTAACTTCACACGATCATATTTTAAACTTATTTGATCATGTTTCCATGATTTATTTATTACTATTATGTTATTTTGAACAACAATAAATTTAAAAAAAAATCATGTTGGTACTCTTAATGAAATGGTTTTCAATGGCACATGACAGTTGACGGATGGCACGTTACAGATGACAGGTGCTCACTACTGCACATGCGATTCCCATATCCCTGTTGTCCTACTACTTATATTTCATTATATGAAGAACGTGATCTTGAGATTCAGGGACAGTTGAAGTATTGTTTATACAACAGTTGAAGTAAGTTGCTAGTTGATAAGTATTCAAGTAAATATATATTTTCTAATGACAAAATTTTTCTGTTGTATTGAATATAATAATAAGTAGTACATAATATAAAAACATTTTTTTACAGTCTATATTGACGGTGTGGAATTTGGAGGGGTAAAATTCTTCCAGCTCAGTTCCACCTGGCAAACCCACGTGAAAAATCTCACGGTCGCATTGGCCGGAGTGCCTCTCGCCAGTGCCGAAATGCACTGAGCTTCTTCGCCATATCTACTGCCGGAATGAACATACATACTCTTCGATCTACCGTCATTTTTCCCAGTTGCCGCTTTGCTTCCGTGTCTAAAATGAATGCAAAAAATTTGTCGCTTCTAGTCACTATACGGGGTCACCCAAAAGTTTGATTTTTCATGGGGATTGGTCAGTTTTTTAGGCCAATAGGTAAATAATAAATAGGGCTTGTTACTTGTTCTCGAATTTTATATATCATTGCAACACTGTAAATGATAAAAATAGCCGGCTCTTACCCAGAATATGTCTTAACTAACGACACTATAGAGGCTCTGTCTTTTAGTGTACTCGTTCATGTGTTTAAACATTTTAATAAGAATTTAATTTACGAATAGTGTCTCTAACTTCAAATATAACTTTGAATTTCTGTCAAACGTTAGCTTTCGAACTTTTGGCATCTATCCAGTAGATAAGAAGAAAGAGTTGACAGCTTTTGAAAATAGAATAAAGTATATTTGGAGTTGTCATAATTCTTATTTTTTTCGTGTATTACCTGAACGAAATGTTCTAATATGTGATTTTTTTCGCGACTTTTCCAATACTCCAATAGTACTTCAATTTGCCCACATTTCTGGATTAAGTAATTTTAACGATATTATTTCATTGTAAATGTAATGTCTAAAACTAGAATTTTTCAGGCGAAAAAGATGAAGCTAAGAACTCTTGCTGGTTATTTTATAAATTTCATAAATTATTTATCTACATTGTTGCTCAATACTATCAAACTTCAACAGGCTCGGTATTTGTATTATTATTTTCCCTCCAGTGATGAAACTGACCAATCCGGTGAACTTAAAAGTTGACAATACAACCTTTCAAGGCTCAAAAACTAACAAATCAAAGACTCTTATTTAAAGAATACTCTGTATATGTGATATAGTTTGTAGTTTGTTGTTGAACCATAACGAGTATGCTTCATAATTTTTTATCAACATAATATCAAACTTTTTTATATTACCGTGTAAGAGTTGCATTGTGTAATTAGGTTTTATCGAGAAGGTATAAGGATGCAGGAGTGAATGGAATCCTTGCAGGAGCCTGTAATATTTTTCTGGCGAACAGACGGTTTGGAATTGGCAATTTCAAATCATAATTCTGCTTAGGAAGAAACAGTAAATTTTGCTGTGTGGATCAAACAGATTCAAGTATAAAAATTGCAATAACTATTAAAATTGTATGTCCAAGAAAAATCAATTAAGAATATTTTGAAGATGACATTCAAAATATATGAATAGTATTATACAGTGTGAACATAAAGTAACCCCCCCCCCTGTTAACTTTGAGGGAGTGGAATTTTTTTTTTTATTTTTTTTGGTCAACTGGTAGTTCATAAGCTACTTTTTGACAGTAATAAAAAATGTCTACCTTTCAAAAAAATGGCGGCTAGGTGCCATTTTGATAGATTTTTTTAATTGGCATGGGGAGTCGAGTGATACCTTAATCGAATTGTCCTTTGATTTTGTATACGACTACAAAATTTCAGACAAAAATATTCATGCTAAAGAAAATGGCGGCACATTATGTTAGAACTTTTATAAGCGAATTCTTTGAATAAATGTTTTTAAACGAGCTCAATTGAAATGAAAAAATATTTTTTGATATTTACAAATGTTCTTTGTCCCTCAGAATTGCATATGGCACATAATTTCTGAGATTTGCTGAGATTCAATAAAACGAGGTATTACACTACTTATCTACTTTTTTGAATTGTTTTCTAATATGGCACCCATCTGCCATTTTGAGTGACAGGAAGCTCTTGCAGAAACCAACAAATATTTTATCATTGCACTGAAGCTCTTTAATAGCAATTTATTCGAAAGGATCCTCTTATGAGAGTTTTAAAATAATGTACCGCCATTTTGTTTAGGATCAATATTTTTGTCTGAAATTTTGCTGTCATATAGAGAATTGAAAGACGTTTCGAATGAGGTATCACTCGACCCCCCACGCCATTTAAAAAAATCATTCAAAATGGTGTTTGGCCGCCATTTTGAAAGATAGAATTTTTTTATTATTGTCAAAAAGCAGCGTATGGACTACCATTCAACTAAAAAAAAATTTCAAAGAAAAATTCCACTCCGTTCAAAAGTTAACAGAGGGGTGGGGGTTACTTTATGGACAGACTATATATTGAATAATAGTAAATTCCAATCAGATCTAGTTGTAGGTTTTTTATTACTGTCATGCCAAAATTCAGTACTGTCATCAGCAAAACACTAAAGGAGCTAGATATTCAAATAATAATTTATTTTATTTTATTTTTTGAGTGAATACTAAACATTTCTTCCGTCACTTTAACTGGATTTTTCCATGTACCATTTCGATAAACAATCAATTTTATTTAGATAAGGCACATTATAAGTGGCTAGGTCACGAAAATAAGCTACTTGTGTATTACTGAATATCAGTTTTATTAGATTATAACATTTAGAGTTAGGATATGCATAAGCATTAATTTAATTTTATTTTTTGGAGAGTTTATTGAATTCATTATGTGATATATATAATATATGTATAATATTCCTATTCAATTACAATTACAAGTTTCCATTTATTCGAATGAGTGAATTATACGTTGTATATCGTGATTATTTTATGTTGTGATTATTTGGATTGGAATTGCTTCAAGAGTGAAAGAAGATCGTAGATAAATGGGTGTTTCATTCAACAGAAAATATACTTTAAAAAATATTGAATTAGGTATATAGTTGAGTTTGTGGAAAGAAAAACTTCCCAAGGCTATCATTGCAGTGCCATTCAAAGTAGTTGGTGAAATATGCAGTGGGACTACTTTTCAAAAGAAACTTGCTGCACTAAAATCTTATTTTCTGAATTCTACTGTGTCTGACAGTAGGTTCTTTAGTCTCATGTGGAGCATCAGCTATGGGTCAAAGTGCTTGATCAAGGCATATCATTGGTTCTTATTTAGATAAGCTCACACTCAAGTTTTTTGATTATTTGATGATAAACCTGAAGTCGCCCAATTAATATAGAGGCAGTTTCAACTGAACATGAAATATTTTGGGTTTCGGGATAACAATCAGTCATTTTTTCATTTGTCTAGAAAATGAACTCGCTTATGTAATGAAAAAACTTATTTGTCAAATAAAATTGGCTGTCTGCATGCTATCTTTAATGTGGTAATCTTTCAATAGGGCTATACAGAGACCAGCAGATTTTTTTTAAACAAATAGGTAAAACTTTTCCTATTTTTTACTATCACTTGTGTATAAAAAGAGAAACAAATTTTGTATGGTGTACAGTGAGCCTAAGATAAAAGTTGTTCATCATGGGGATATCTGAAACAGTACTAGATAGAGTTTCGGTTGAATAGGATTTTTTTTTTCATTTAACTAATACTGAATCCACTGCCATTTCAGATAGCACCCTGATCTTGAATTTGAAGAATACAGAGGCTTTTATAAAATATAAATTTTGTTAAAAATCCCAAATGAAAGTTTTTCCTATTTGTATTTTAAAAATTGCCTGTGACTGTACAATAATGAAAGTTCACCTCCACATTTTTGGAAATTTGCTTTCAAAAGGCTGATGTATCATTTGCTGTAGTAGGAGTGAATATTTATGGAGATTTGTCAAAATATGAATTACAATAAGTATATTTTATACATTTTTATCTCATTTATTCCAAAGTCGGGATGTTTTGCGTTAAATATTTTTTTTTGTAGAAACGAATATACGCTTTTTTACGTAAATTACAACTACTAATATAAAGTTTAGCAAAAGGTCCTTTAACAACAAAAATTAACGAGACCAATATACTCATTATGTTACAGGTGGGTAAAACTTTGGAATATATTTATAAAGAGAATGATGTAATTTAAAATAATAAATTATAATACTTTAAAAAATACAAATTAGAGAATTGTAAAAGTCGACAGCAGAAGTAGAGATTGAATAAAGTGTTTTTACAATAATAATGGATGCTAAAGTATAATGGTTAATTTTCAATAAAGAACTGGATTAGAAATCAGTGCCATATTTTGTCACTTGCCAAATGTCATCAAACTGTCATTTTTATGCTCCATCTAGTCTCACTTTTAAGTCAGTTTGCTACTACTCATTATATAGGTACAGTTCAAGTTTTTACTTTATTCTTTCTCTGTTTTTGCCCTCGACTGATTATGTGACTGGTTTTGAATTGAATGAGAATTGTTCGTGGACCTGTGATGAAATATTTATGCCAGATGTTTGGATATATCCTTAAATTTTAGAGGGCGATGCAACTGTGATTTGAAGCAGCTCATTCCAACTTAGTGCAGATGTACGTTCTATTCACGGTGTGAAACTTCTTTATTTCTGTATTTATTATTATATGATTACTTTCATGAAGATGAAAATTTGGACTTCAAACTTGAAGGGCGAAAAAAATGTTAGGAAAAGACAAATGTGGGAAAATTAAATATTAAATCATCTCCAGTAATGCTACAAGTTCAGATATGAGGCAAGTACCTGAAAAAAAAACAAGTACTTTTCTAGCTAATACCTTGACAGATATAGAACTGCATATTGCTGGCTTGTGCAATGTCGTTCAAAAACACTTTTGCAAGTGCTTATTAATAACAACAATAATAAACACTGGTAGAGTATCAGAGGCATTGCCTGTGCCGATAGATGGCGGCTATTATTATTATTTGACGTGGCGCTCTGGGGCAAATATTAATCATACAGTAGACATTTTGTTTAACATGAACAAGTCAGTTACACGAAAACTAGTTTTCGGATTTTTCTTCCTCATTAGTGCTACAAGGCAGAGTTATCACAGATGACATTAAAGATGAGTGTGCCCCTCCAACCCTCAGAATTCAATTACTTGGACTGCCTCAGTTCAAAAACAAATGATTGAATACAGAGCTTCTCGTGAATTTGGACGGTTCACTGACTAAGGCTGTTAGTGATAATTCTGTCCCACTCAAACAAAAACTCTACTTTTTGTTTACAAGATGCATTTCTTATGTCCTTGCATGTCAACTGCAGTTCGATGTTCGTGGAGGTACCAGCGAGGGATATAGTAATGTATGTGACATATTTGCCTTGTTTTAAATATTAATTTTTCTCACAAAACATAGACTGTTCGCGATGTTTTCCTAAATGGAGATGGTTTGTCAATTTTCAGTAGTTTTCAATGAGGTTTTTCTTTTATTTCATCCCTATTTTAAAAACCTAACAAATATAAAGTGTAAAATGTAGAGTGTTATAGCTAGATAAATATCTGCATTTTTACTTCTCATCCCCTAGATGGTTTTTGAAAAGGGGTTGGCATTTTCTATTTCCATATCTAATAAGGAACTGAATAATAACAAAGGAAAATGCCAATCACTTATTTCTAATCAATTATTTCTGACCATCATATACAGTGAGTCATGGAAAAATGTCTGTAATTTTGATGAAGATTTGTGAAATTTGCAGAGTTGATATATACACCAAAATATTCAAAATAACTTGAAAGGAGTAATGTGAGTAATGAATAATGAAGGTAACACTGACATTTCCAAAAAATTCTAGGCAAAAGTGAGTCACAGTATATTTAGATTCATTTGGGTTTTTAATGCATCTATTCATAAAAAAAAATCTTTAAAGAATGTGTTATGTTCCTAAAAATAGCAAAATTATTCCAAATGTAAAATTATGCATTTTTCAAAAAAAAACCTATGAAGGATTACACTTGCCTAAATTTCAAGGCTGTCAGAGTAGTATAGATATTTTTCTTTTTGGCATTACTTTTGAATTGTAATACATTTATATCTGTCCATAATTTTTTTCACATTGTGATAGAACGTTCATCTCATAGTTTCGATGTTTGATTGTATAACAGTAGTATAGGGTTACTGTTGTATAAACGCAATAATGTTTGAAATAGTATTGTATACATAATAAAGTGAACATGTGTACTTTTAACCAATGTTTAGTTTTTTTGAAAAGTTCCATTCTCCCCGAAATTTTGGTTTCTTGTCAAACATTAGAGAATATGATATGCTTTATTGTCCAAAAATAAAAAAAATTGATAACGTAAAATTAACCTTAAAGAGAAATAGAGAAAATCGAAGAACCATCAACTAAACATAGTAGAATCAAAGTTTTCAAAATAGTGTTGAAAGGTCTATCATGATAGAGCATCATAGAAGCTTCTCACAAGGAACACCTTACAACATATTAAAAATGTTTCAGTTAATTTCTCTTAAACAAGGGTGCTTTTACTCCCTGTCTACTAAAAGCAAATGTTTATGTTTTGTGTATAATAAAAAGGGGTTTGCAGGATTTACTAATTTTTGTTTTGCACATATATTTTATGGGGTGTTTTTGTATAGACCTGACATCAGATTCTACCCCTTTCTGAGAGACACCCCTAAGACCATAGTGGTGAAGCTTTAGCAACATAGTTGTTACAGAACCGAAATATCAGTTCTTTTTTCAGGGTCGTGTTTGTTCGAAAGATATAAAATTGGATTTACAGATTTATTTGACAAACCTGTCACTCTTCAATTCTCAACAACTAAAAATATACAATTATTAATATCGAATACCAGATAAGTATAAAATAATGTTTCCAATTAGTGAAATACGTCTATCTTGAGTATATTTTTGTTGTTGAAACATAATTATTATGGAATTGTTACTACTTAACAACACACCACAATCAGATAACCCGAATAAAAAATTATTTGTACCAAATACCAAGTGATGATTATACCAACGAACTCTAAGACTTTCCAACTAGGTACCAATATTTTGTTATAATAGCAACAGTATTCAGTAGTTGACACAGTTGATGGCTATCAAATCATTGTTCCGAAATGTTTAACATTTAGTAGTTTCAAACTTGGTATCAATTTTGGGTGGACCTAATGTTCAATATATGGCTGAGATGACAAAAAAAAAACTGTAAAACTTTTTTTAATGTTTTAACTGAATTTCAAAAGAAATCTCTAAATAATACTTTTGTAAATTACGTTTCAAATCATATCTTCACTGAAAATATGATTGGATTCTTAGATTCTTTGATTTTCATTGGAAGGTGATTTTGGTAAGAATACTTCTAGGAAATGGTAGTTCCAAATCATTATTCTGCTTGATAATATGATCAGAAGAATTATGTATGCATATCAAACAAACAACCCTGAGGAACTCTAAAATTAATATCCCTCCATAAAAAAAAATGAATATGATTTGAATCATTTGCGAGTAACATTCCTGAAACTATAATGATGAAGTTTATTTACACAAACTTTCTCGGATGTGAGCTGTACCACATTTTAGAAAAGCTTCATTTCCAAGTGCACACGTTATTTTTCTTTGTATATGTAAGCCTTGCAATTTGATCAGAGAAAATATCAGTCTTCAACCAGTCAACTGTCCTTACTAATACTTCATATACTATTTATTTTATCCTTAGTTTTCTGAAGTATTAGAGAAAATTGGGACTTAATGAAATCATACTTCTGAAGAACATAAATATTTTTTAATTATCTTTTTTTGTACCCAAATGTATAGGCAAATTCACCGTATTTTCAAGTAGTCTCTTCATTCAACTTATTTGGTATATCAGTACTTTCAGTCTTGTCAGAAGTTTTTCGTTTCTTTAGATCCTCGGCGAGATATCTGAACCTCATTATACATTCTTCCTAAAAATAAAACAAATTTAAGACATTTTATATAAATGATCAATTAATCCATTAACATCTGGACGAATAAAAATGGAGATAAAATACTAAATTAGCGGAAAAACAATGAAATTCCCAAATAACTGGGTAAGCTTTTGATGGTAAAATTTTGGTGGTTCTTAAAAAAATTCAAATTATTTTAAATGTCTCCTAACGAGTAATGTTACAATGCAGGTGCTTTTAAGGAAAATTTCAAAAAAAAAATTGTTCAAATTGTATACTTGAATAAATGGTTCACTGTATAAAAAAAATTGGGTGATGAAAACTCAAAACTTCATAAGCTGACACTTACTTAGAATGATCTGATATTAGCTACATATTACATACCTTTGATTTTTCAGGAACATATTCAGCTACCCTATCCCACCTATCTGCACATCCTTTAGGAAACTTAAGTAAAGCATCTTCCAGAGCTCTCTGTTGGTCCTGGCCCCATTTCAGGACTGCATCCCCTAGATCAATCTCTTTCTTTGTTTTTTGTTTAACTTTAACTTCTTGCACTTCTTCCTGCTCTGAAGGCAGCCTGTATCCATTCTCTTTCATTTTATTAGCCATGTATGTTACTTCAGGTACAGATCGTCCTAAGGACTCAGCTATTCGTTCCCATCTTCTACCACCGCCTGGAGGAAATTTTTTCACTAGACGTATTAGTTCAGCTAAGTCGTCATCAGTCCATAGACCTCCTGAGACTGGGGCAACTGCTGTGGATTCACTAGAGGTAAAGCTAGTAGTAGACTGAGTTTCAAAATTTGGTCCTTCTGGCACAACAAATTTGTTGCGCTTTCTAACAGTTTTTATTCTGACAGGCTCTTCAGGTTCTGGTGTTGGAACTCTTTTGACTTCCTCAAGTTTTTGCTCCACAGCAGTTTTAATGAATCCGCAGAAGGCAGGAAGAGAAATTATAGTGTACCATATTACGCGAGGTATTTGTATAGGAAGTGTATCAAGAACGGAAGGTTTTGGTATCACTATTTCAGGTTCTTCTACTCTTCCTCTTCTAGTGGGTTTTCTTTTGCGATCTTGCTGAAAAACAACTCAGATTGTATTTAAAGCCACATATTGTATATGTAGGTGTGACTGAAGATGACTGCTATCTGAAAATTAGCACATTTTTTCAAAAATATTTTTATTTTAGAGACATAAATTTAAGTGGAAAAATTCAGTAGACGATATTTACCACTGTCAAGTGCCTTTCCAAGTATACTCCCCAACTCACAAGATATTGTCCTATTGTTACAATAACAAATAGAATGGCAATTACTTCAGTAATACCCATTTTTCGGACGAATCTATAATAAAACAATCCCGAACGCCAGTTTGGCAATCCCTTAACGAGAACTTCATCATAATACTTTCGCTTAGTCGTACTACGAAGTACTTCATAAACTGATACTAAGTTACGAAATTGCTCTGATGTATCAACATCTTTATTCTTATCAGGATGCAACTTGAGGGAGAGAGACCTAAAGGCAGATTTGATTTCAGAATTTGTAGCATCCTGAAAATAATGGTAATATAGCTGAAAAGCTGTTTTTCAGAAGAATTATAACTTGCCTTTGAAATATTCAAGAGTTGATAAAAATTTTGTTTAACTTCGTCTACAGCATCAAATACTTCCAGCTGTTCAGAATCCCATGCCACAATAGAATGTATGCAACAAAACAGACAAATATACAGAATATACATAATTTTTAATTTGATAATTTTTTTAAATTTTAAGTTGACGTGAAAGACTACGAATATGTTCTGTTCTGTAAGCTGTAAGCTGTAAGTGTACTTTAGAACGGTCAACGTCAACAGTACAACCAAAGAGTAGAATCTTTGGTACAACCACCACGTCAATTTAAACGAACAAATTAGATACTTTCGTTTGCATCGAAGTGTAACACTTTCCGACGCTCGGTGTAAATTACACTCGATTTTTGTATTCGTTTTCCGATTGGTTGCACAGAACTATATAGTTCTGTGAATGGTTGACACATTCCCTTGTGTTAACTGCTCATCTACACTCGTTTCACAATGTGGTGTAACTTACACTTCACCACCTAGCAGACAGAAGGTTTATTCGGTTCGCATCAAGGTGTAATAATTCACACCACATTTTGAATCGACTTTAATGAGTGTTCAAACAAAGGAAAGTGTCAAATTCATCTGCAAACGAATACTGAAATCGAGTGTAAGTTACATCAGGTGTAGCACTTTCCTACACCTGATTGTTGTCACGCCTACCAATTCAACCAATCAAAACATTTTCTTACCATCGGATAAGACGATTCATGCATCAATAGCTGCTTTCCATTTAAGGGTTTGATGCACCAGGGCTTCTTATTCTAGTTCAGTCATTGGCTGAAAATTGACATCTATCAAAATCTACCAATAGTAAGTCTAGAATGAGAAGCCCCGGGGCTTAACACTCCTAAATGGAAAATACTCATTATCATGAGGATATACGGACAATGGACAATACTGTCGTCCAAAAGGCATACTGAGTAAAATCGTACATAGAATCTGTCATCTTTCGGTCTAAAAGATCGATATACAAACGAAGAAACGAACAAATCTTATCTGATTTCCATTACACTCTCGAGTTAAAATTGTACTTCTCCGGAACTCAAATACGCTTACCAAGTACAGCACTGAACTAACTGAACAGATCAAATCGGGACAAACCCAGAAAGTGTCCCGCAATGGGGTAGGTGGTCTGTGCCCGCAATTGCGCAATTGCAGTAAATGAAAAATGAACTACTTAGTAGCTTAGTAGTTAGTACTTGTTTTTTCTTTATTATATCACTTCAATGCAGATATGCCAATATTTAATAAATCAAAATATATCAACTTAAAATACTTTTATAGGTTGTGACCAGTTCAACATTTTGGTAAGTCTTCCAAACATTTTATTAGCAATTCAGAGCAGGGTATTCTGAACTTCACTCTTTTTTTAATTTGAATAAGATACTTTTTCCATTTAAACCGAATGGCCCAGAAATTCCACCTTCAGGGAGTTTGTATTTTACATCATGAAGTTTTCTATCTGGTGAGAATTCCGACAATTGTGTATTACTTTCAGATAATTGTTTAAACTTCCAGATAGCAATGTTTCGTGCTTTACCATGCCTAGCTATGACAAAAAAGTCATCCTCTATTAAAATTCCACCCGAAACAGCTGCCCAATGAGCTTTATGGCCCTTGTGTAACCCTGGGGAATTGTCTTTATCAGCGTCATATCTGTGAACAGTTTTTAAGGAATATATGTTACACATTGTTCTAGAACATTTCTAATAAAAATTAAAGGATACGGAACCAACATCAGCCCTCCATCAAGTATGAAATTCTTGATTTTCTCAGTATCCAAAGTGTCACTATAAATTTCAATTTCCATATCTTCAGGGCAATGTTTTCTCACCAAATGTGCCATTTCATTTGTGCTAAACATTTCGCCATTGTAAGTGAAACCAAGTTTTTTTGCCGATTCATATAGCGTTTCTATCTTTTCTTTGGTAGGGCTTCCTAGAATCATTGCTAAAGCAACCAGGCCACATTTTGGACCATCCTGGAGAAACTCTGGTAATGGCTTATAGCAATATTTCATAGGTTGAGATATCTCTACCATCTGAAACAACTTACATACTTTGTGAACTTCTGGATATGGAGCGGCCCAAGAAAACTCCATAATTTCCTGGGTTTGGTATATGTAAAATATTTCTTTGCAGGTTATGGTACTGGTACACGATTTTGAACACAACCTCAAATCTGATTGGAAGTTTGGAATTAGAACTACTGCTTGTCAAGTGAACTAATTCAAAATGAACAAACTCAGATGCGCTGGAAAGGATGGATTTCAAAGAATGAATTATTTATACCAGGTGAGAGAAATTGTAGAGACATTTTTTCTCCATAAACTTGAGTTATATAGAATTGGTGGCACAGTATTGAAATGACTTGGTTGTTGTTGAGGGGTACCTCAAGGGTTTCACTTAGGCCCGCTTTTGTTCAATTTATATATATATAGCAGGTATCTGAACACAAAGCTCAGCTTTTTTTGGAAGATTGTTTAATAACAACAGTCATTGTCGACTTTACATTGCTGTTCGATGTAATTAACAAGGAATACAACTATCCTGAACTGCTATCAGAATAAAGTTGTATGTACAGCAAAACAGACTAGCTGAATTGTGAATACGTTTTGTTGAGTGCCTTATCACTGGATATATTACGGACTGGAGTCTGATGTCTGACAAGTGTGTATCTAGTTTTCAGCTAGTTTGTCGAACTGTACCTTAACGTAAAACTAGGCAATCACAAACATTCTTTGTAGTTTTCTATAGGCATAACTGTTTCCTTCCAAGAACCCTTTGTCTGGCCAATTCACTGAATAATCTCGAATTGTTTGGCTCATCAATTTAAAAATCATTTAGGAAGCTTTAGGTAATTTGAGTATTGCAATTTTTTTAGTTTCTTTTTTTCCTATAATATTTATATTTTCTCTCATTTTTCTTTTAGCACTGTACCTATTTGTAATATTTCATGTATTCCTAATTGGGCTTGCCCATCAATAAATAATATTCTACTTATTTTTTTTCTTTCAGATCAGTAATTTGCTATTAACTGAGAACAAATCAACAAACAGTGCTTCTTCTCTTTACTCAAACCTTATGGTGAACATTTCAAGGAAAACAGTTCAAAGAATGTGAGTACAAAGAGACTAAAATCCTTAAAAATAAATTATATTTGTTTTAGGGAAATAGATTTGAAACGAACTATATGCAAAAAGTGCCGTTGTCTGTTATTGGCAGGCATTACTTGTAAAGTGCGAATAAAAAAGAAAAAAGTAGTATGGAGCTGCTTGAAATGTGGCGGTTCGAAAGTATTTGAGACTAATAAAACGAATTGTGTTCCTTGGACCCAGAAAAAAGAAAGTTTAGTGGATATTCTTGACTATAATGTGAATGATAATACCAGCAAACAGGAAAAAATAAAATAATAAAAAATACCATATTTAGTGTGTAAAATTTATTGAATAAATTAAAATTACATATTTTACAAACAATATCCAATATTCAATTAAAAAAAATCATTGGCTTACCTATTTGGTAAAGATATTAATGAATGAATGGAATGAAACAATGTTGTGATTATATGAACACTTGTTCAATAGCCAAACTGTCAGTAAAAGGGCTGACAATTTCTTTAGTGGCAAAGTAAAAGATGAGACCAAATGTGATCGAGATCGGAAGTGCTGGCAGGGCTTTTTTGAAAATCGCTAGTAACAGCAATGTCAGGCACAAACCCTAAAAAAAAACATATTTGGAGATATTAATATGTGAAAAAGAATATTCATTATTAAAATATTTTGGTAAACATTCACTTACAATTAGGATTGCAACAAAACAAGCCAAAGTGGTATTCCAATCACCATAGGAAGATGCTTTTCCTACTAGGACACTGTAGAAAATAAAATCTCCAAGACCCAATTTCACTCCACCTAAATAAATAAGAAAAATAAGTTGGTCAATGTTTCAGTATGAATGCAAATCGGAAACACTGTCCATGGACTTAAAATATCTAATCATTATATTTTCAGACTTTGTATATGTAAATGCATTCAAACATAAAATATTGTATTATTCTGTATATTGATAATATATTCTATAGACAATAGCACAAGTGGAGTTATGGGAATGAGCGGTTTTAACTCACGTTCTTCTTCTTCTTGATGAATTTGTGTGCGAGGTTGTCCACTAGGCATATCGTGAACTTCCAATTGTCTTTGAGCAGTTCTATTAGCATGATTATCTACCCAGTCTTGTGTGAACCCATGGTCATCACTAGTTGACCTAGATGTTCTTACATTAGGTACTTCTTCGCCTGTAGCCATACTTGTATAAGCATACATGTAAGTCGCTGAAAATGTAAATGACCTTCAAAATTATTAAACTAACAGGGAAACTTACAGGAGTAAATCAAAGCTGGAAATATTTGTTCATTTCTCTCTTGTGCGGTTTCCACCAGAATCCTCAATGGGCCTTTAGGCATGAGAACAGCAATTAAGTCTAGAAAAAAATTAAGTACATTTTATCTGTTGAATGGGAGAATTTTTCATTGCAAGTACCCCAAACTGATATGACAGCTAGAACAGCCCAAGTTGTCCACTCTGGTAGGTACTTGATGAAAACCAAAGCCATCAAGGCAGCTACAAAGATCAAATAGGCCTGCTGAAGAATCAAAGGCCCCTGCCAATGGATTACTATCATACCCATCACCCCAAAGTTCCACATTATCAACAAGAGAGTCGGGTAATCCATAGGAATGTTATAAGCTCTCAAAATTTCCCTGCAAAATAACTAACGGAATTAACAAATCTATGAATTTTAAAAATATTCTCACTCTAAGTATAAATACGAAAATATTGAAAGTAGCATCAGGGAAGAAACTATAAGCCACCCATGGATTGTTTTGTAGCATCTATACTTGTATAATATGATTAATAGTACCGTCATTACTACTATTACTGCCATCAGTATCAAGGCGTTGGCAGCAGCGTTCCATGCTTTGGTGCTCGAATCTGAACTTTCTTCATGGAAAGGAGTATAAACCCTAAAAAACAGATTTATTTATTTATTAATTTATATTCTGACACGCCAATTTACAAATAACATAAATATCTAAGAGACAATGTTCAAGTTACATTATCAACAAATACAATCATAATCAACTAAAACTAAATTACCAAAAATTAATGAGCCTCATTTGATTTTTGAATGAATATGTGGATGTATTGTGATATCTGCTTGATAAAATGGACACCACATCATAAAATTATATTAAATAATTGATAGAACGAGATAATATTTTAGAAGTGCAAAGGGAAAAATATTCGAAATGACACTGGCTAAAAAGTTGTTAATTTCAAAATAATTTGCATTTTTGAAATCATACTATAAACTCTTCAAATTGAAGTTTTTGCTGCTCTTTATTGAATTCCAAGTTGCAGTCAATAGCTTTGTGTACATTGTTTGGTAGTAGAGTAAATCCAATGGTTTAGTGATATAAATATCTTCATTGATGAAAAAGTTGCATAAAGTACATTTCGACTATTAGTTATGGTATTTATTTGATTGAGACTATAATAACCAAAAGAGTTTTGTAATGTGATTATAGACGAGCTTACTGGACAGTTCACATTTAAACCAAAATAATCCTTAACCCAAACTAAAATTATAATCTCCCCAGATTTGTTGAAAATGAAGTTTGTGAACATTGTGCTGCTACTTACAAGTACATATCCTTCACAGAATAGAAGTTAACTGCCCTGATGGTCGCAACAACAACGACCATGCACAAAGAAACTGGTGCGAACAGCTTGATAACATGTTTCGCTCCATACTTCAGTTCCTCCTCTTCGTCTGGTGGTGGCCCTGGACAACTGACGAAATCCGTACGCACCTCCTCTGCAATGGCTTCATCTTCGGATCTTTCGTCATTGGAAACGTTTTCCGAAAGCCTTTTTCTTTTTCGCGGAGCTTCTTGGCTGTTCCTCAATTCTGTTGGAGCTGAACTTCCACTGCCGTTCGTGGCAACATGACCGTCCATCAGTCTAGTTTTTTCGGAAACGGCCTCGAAGTCGCTTTCACTGTCTGATTCAGACATGCACGATTTTCCTTTTTTATTTTATACGTGGGATCAAAAATGAATCATTCACAAAACAGAAATATGAAACAAAACAAATATCCATTTGTTTGTCGTTTGATGACAGAAGACAGAGAGTTAGCGGACACGACACAAAACAAAACATACACAAGCGGCCAGACAACAGCAGGTGCGTTTTGTTGGTAACCCGAAGAATAGTATCAAAATATTGTACTACGAGAAAACGGAAATATTTAGGTCAGTTCCACTCTACGGCGTACGACGACGTAATAATGCCAAGCCAATGTTTTATTTTTCTACAATTGTAAGTTTCAAACTCTCCAAACTCCTCCAATGCCCAGGAGCAAGAGAAGTTTTATTTCCTTTGTTGTGTTGTTCTAGTACTAACATAACCTCAATAAGTCATCAGTCATCACTCTACCTCAGAGTCATCACATGGAAAAAGAAGAAGTGACACAGTTCCGCAGTTGATAGAGATGATAGATAGAGTAATTCAAAACATTTTTTGTTGTGGATAAGAAGGATCAAGAGTCCGACGTCGAATCCCATGAAAGAGGGATCCGTACAGTGTTGCCAATGCTGGTGATTTATCACCAGTTTTGGTGATTTTCTTGTCAATCTGGTGATTTCGTGATTATTTTTCAATTTGCTGTGGAATCTGGTGATTTTTATTTCTCATGAAAAATTGACAGACAGAAGAAGAGCGCTACCCTTTTCGCCAGCATAGCCCTTGAATTTTATGTTCAACCGCATAATTCCGTGTTCATGTTGTTCTGTTTCATGTTACTTCTTCTTCTTCGTCTGTTTGGCATTTCTCTGTTCGTAACCTAAATAAATGTTAAACCTCATAGCCCATTAAAGGAAGCAGAAGAATAATGTTAAACCTAACCTAACCTATCTTCTTTGTAAATTGTAATGTAAACAAAATTATCAGAATGAACAAAAAAAATAAAAAGATGGAATTTATGGGTATGGGTACTGGGGATTGCGGTGATGATTTTTCAGGTATTATTTGGGAAGGTCAAGTCTAACTGACTAATTAATGATTTAACTTTGTTGTAGAAGTTGTTAATTCTCCTGAGGATACAGATTCATCAGATACTGATACAGTCCGAGGTGATAATGAAACGAAACAAATACTCAAACAGAGGAAGAATTATAAGCATAAATACAATTCCAAGTGGGAAAAGAATTTTTCATGGATTCACCCCAGCAAATTGGGAAGCAACTATTTTTTTTGTAAATGTTGTAACACCGATTTGCAAGGTGGAATTGCATCAGTTCAAAAGCATGAAAAGACGAGAAAACACCTGCAGAAAGCTTCTTCTGTAAAACTGCAGCAACCAGTCTCAAAAATGAGGTTTTTCACAAGCAACCGAACTCAAAAGAAAAAAACACAAGAACTAGAAATACGGTTAGCCTCATTCATTGTGGAGCATAACATTGCTATAGCTAGTGTTGATCATCTGACAGAATTGATTAAAGAAGCAAGCAACCATCCTGAGGCTGTCAAAGATATCAGTTTGAAGCGCACAAAATGCACTGCTATTATTAAAAATGTTTTGGGTTCTTATTCACAATCTTTATTAGTTCAGAAAATGAAATCTACTAAATTTTCCATTCTTATTGATGAATCGACTGACCATTCCTGCGTCAAAAACTTGGCAATTGTTGCTAGAGTTGTGGAAAATTTAATTGTACATGACCAATTTTTAGCTTTAATCCCTGTTCCTGATGCTACTGCAAATGGTATTTATCAAGCAATTGTCAATTTTTTCAATAGTCATGAAATAAATTTTAGAACTGGATTAATTGGTTTTGGAGCTGATGGTGCAAATACTATGATGGGTGGAAATCACTCAATCCAAACTTTATTAAAAAATGATGTACCTGATTTGGTAGTTGTGAAATGTACTTGTCATTCACTAGCTCTCTGTGCATCTTATGCTTGTTTGAAATTACCTAGGGTTCCAGAAGATCTAGTGAGAGATATATATACTTATTTTCAATATAGCTTCAAAAGAAAAATGGAATTTAAACAATTTCAACAATTTGTTGAAGTAAAACCACACAAAATATTACAAAATTGCCAAACTAGATGGCTTTCTTTGTTATCAGTTGTTCAGCGTGTTGTGGAACAGTTTGAAGCTTTGAAGTTATATTTTCGGTCAGAGTATTTAGTAGATAGGATACAGGCATCTGAAATTATTTTCAATAGATTGTGTGATCCTATAAATTTATGTTACCTGGAATTTATGGAGTTCATTTTACCTTACATAATTAATGTAAATGTAGAATTTCAGTCTGAAACACCAAAATTACATTTATTGTATAATACCATTACTACTCTCGTTAAAACAATCCTGGAATTTTATATTAAACCTGAATTTTTGAAAAATGTTGATTTAGCTGTTATAGACTATAAAAATCCAAGATTATTTTTAAAGCTAGATGATATATATTTGGGGCCAAAATTGACAGCAAAATTTATTAGCAATGCATTCAATGCTACAGAAAAATCTGAATTGAGAAAAAGATGTCTGGAGTTTTATTTAGAATTAATTAGCCAAATCATGAAACGGTTTCCTTTCAATTCAGATTTTGCCCAGGCATTGAAGTTTATGAATTTTTTGCACCCTCCAAACATATCTAAAATTACTTCACTAGGACCATTAATTATGTCAAAAGTTATGAAAAAGTTCATTGTTGATATAAATACATTAGATCGTGAATGGAGATTATTGAGGAACAGTGATATTTGTCAAAATGTGAATGAAGAAGATATGCTGAAATTTTGGCAAAAAGTAAATAAAGTGGAAAAGGGTGATGGCACCCAGGCATATCCCAATTTGATGCAATTGGTTGCATTTATATTCACCTTACCACACAGCAGTGCTTGTGTTGAGAGAATCTTCAGTCAGGTGAATATAAATAAAACAAAAATCAGAAATCGGCTGAATTCTGATACCCTCAGTGGAATTCTCCACTCTAAAAGGTGTATATCAAACAATGGGAAACATTGTTACAACTTTCAAGTTTGTGATAAAATGCTAAATAAATGTGAATATCACATGTATGAAACAAAGTAGTACCTAGTTGATGACCAAAATATTTTGTTTTTGTATGTTTTAGCTCAAATATTTATAAGAGAGTACCTACTGTTTATTTTTTTATTGTCTAAAAATTTATTTAATTATATTTTTTGTTCCAAATTTTCTATTATTTTTGTTCTCAATATCCTAGAAAAACTCTTATTTTTCATTTTTAGCTCGCATTGCGAAATTCTCAAATCTGGTGATATTTTTTCAAATCTGGTGATTTTTGCTTCATAGATCTGGTGATTTAAAATTTTACTTGCTGGCAACACTGGATCCGTATCCGTATTTACCAATACCGGATCGGAACTGAGTAGATGGTTTTATAACCGATATCAATAAAGGAAGGAAGAAGAAGAAGAAGAAATTCATTTGTCAATTGTTGAAAATATTTTCCAAAGGTGACTCGGCAAATTGCGAATTTGATTGTTGAATTTTGTTGAGTTTGAAAAATTATTCGTAAGTTGTAGCCTTTCTATAGTTTTTCATTAAAACCATCATTTCCATATTAAAGAAATTAATTTGGTGCTCAACTCAACATAATTCTAATTTTGAAATTTTTCAGAACAGAAAATGCCTGCTGGAGGTGCTTTATTTGGCAGCACAGCTGCTGGCCCAGGTTCAACTGGTGGAAACAAACATTTGATAGAAGTTAGAGCAGGAAAAATGAATTTAAAAGGTGCGTTATAGTATACTGAGAATTATCAAATATTACATTTACATTTATAGGACGAATGGTGATGCCAGATAAACGTAAGGGCTTATTGTATGTATACCAAAGTGAAGATTCCTTAATGCATTTTTGCTGGCAGGATCGAACCACTGGTATAGTTGAGGATGACTTGATAATTTTTCCTGATGACTGCGAATATGTCAAAGTCCCTCAGTGTACGACTGGCAGGGCCTATTTGCTGAAATTCAAGTCGTCTAATAAGAAATTCTTCTTCTGGCTACAGGTAAGAATAGCAGCTTTCTATTTGGTCCTTTGAGGAGCACCGGAGCTACTCAGGGGCACGAAACCCTAACTATTGCGCGTTCTTTTTGTTTAGTGCTTGAAGCCCCTGTGCTACACCATCTACCTTCCCCTGCCCCCTCTTGCACCAACCTCTGACTAGGTGCAACAAGCCCTTTTTGGTTATGTAGCATTTATTCTGTGGTTATGTTGAATCGTTAGAAGCAACATGAACGAAAATAAAAATTTACAAATCAATGATTTTGAAAACAACAGAGTTTACAGTATTCTTGTAAGCCACGAGGATTACGATAAAGCATTATCTGGTATGATTAAAATTCAATCTTTTGTACATTTTCTGTAATTTTACCAATTTTTAGATAATCAATTTGCTAATTCGCTCTTGAATCATGCCAGAATTGCGGCTGCGGCAGAAGAGCAACCAGCAGAAAGAAATAATAATCCTTCCATTCCTTCCTGTAGTGGAATAAATAAAAAAAAAGTGTCTAGTGAAAGCTTGCCTCCTACAGAACTTTGTTTGGATTCTTTCTCTGAAAATGTTCCTTCAAACTCACAAAAGTTGAGCAACATTTGGAGTTATGAACAGACAACCTGCCTCATTCATTCTATGGCAACATATTATACAGACTTCAATGACCCGAGAAAAAGGAAACACATTTTTGAAAATATTGCCAATGATCTAATAAGTGCTGGGTTCGCTGTAGATACAAAAAACGTGCAGAACAAATGGAAGGGGTTGTTACGAAGCTATACGAAAGCAAAAGACGTAAAAAACAGAACAGGACAAGGACCATCAAGATTTTTATTTTATGAAATAATTGATGATATTGTGGGTAATCAACCCAAAAACAATTGTCAACATGCCCTAAATAGTTTACCAATGTCCACTGAAGGTGATACAGAAACTGAAGAAACTAATTCCGAAAATGTTGAAAATGATAATGAAGGAGAAATTGGGGAACAAGAATCTGAAGTTGAACCACCTAGAAGTGAAAATAACACACATGAAGAACACCCCAGGTCCCATAAAAAAAGGAAGAGGTTAAGCGAACAGCAACTTAAAAAAGAATACATTGATTTGAAGAGAGAAGAGTATGAAAGGCGCCAAAAAAGGCATGAAGAAAGGTGTACCATTGAAAAGGCACAAAATGAAATTGAGAGGAGAAAACTTGAAGTTTTAGAAGAATATCTTAGAAATAAAACTCATTAATTAGTGAGCATAGAATGAAGGCTTTCACAGCCGGAAGTATAATGAAGTATGGTATTCAGGCTTTAAGGCCGTGGTTGGTTCACCTCAGTGAAGGAGGTTCCTTTGGATGTTTCCCTCACAACTGCAGTGAGCATCTTCAGCTTGGATTCTGTCTTCTCGAAGAGTGACATAAAACAGATACAGAGGTTGAAAAGTATTCGCAGTTTATAGTCACAGCCTGGCCACTTTATTTTTCAACTGCTGTATCAGTTTTATGTCGCTCTTTGAGAAGACAACATCCAAGCTGAAGATGCTCACCCCAGTTGTGGGCCAAACATCCAAACGAACCGCCTCCACGGAGGTGAACCAACCACGGCCTCAAAGCCCGGAAACCATACTTCGTCTTTATTAATTAGTATAAAGTATTTCCCAGTCATTTGTTTCCAGGTTAAGTTTTCAAAGTTTTTATTTGAACGTTCCTTTGCTCAGTGTGTGATAAGTTAAGTTTTCTTCAGATATTTTTTTGTGTTATTTTTTTTTTTATTGCCTTGAAAATATTAAGAATGTTTTTGAGAGTAAACCAATTTTGTTTTGTTTGCAGGTTGTAGACAATGATGTAACTTGAGTACATTTTAGACTTCCATTATCTTATAATTGGTATAATCCACAACGTTTCAACTGCTTCTATCCACAGTAGTCTGTATTCACCAGAAGCCGACTGTGGATAGAAGCAGTTGAAACGTGGATTATACAAATTATAAGACGATGGAAGTCCAAAATGAATGTACTCGATTTCGTTTTGTTTACAACTATATTCAGTTGTTATGAGATTGAAGACTGTATTAGAGTTTTGTGAGACTGGAGTATTTATCAATAAACATATTTTTTGTAAATTTTATTGACATTTGCAAAAATAAAAATCTTTATAAATTGAACATTTTCTTGAAGACTAACTGTTGCCGATTACTTTTTTCTTCAACATCATTTTGCATACCAACATTACGATGGAATGGTACATTTGGTGGTTGATTTTCGTCATGCTCTTCAATATCCTCCACTGCATTTATGTCTTCATCTAAGCAAATGTTATGTAGAATACATGCTCCAAGAATTATCTTTGAACATAAGTTCAAATCAAGGTTTTCCAAACCTCTCAGTCTTCGAAAACGCCCCTTGAGGAGTCCAAAAGCATTCTCAACAACTACTCTTTTTGATGAAAGACGTATGTTGAAAAGCTTTTGTTCTTCACTTAAAAACCCTGTGTCTGGAAATGGTGTTACAATCCAATCCAAATTGGGGTATGCTGAGTCACCCAATAAAAAGAATTCACCAATAAAATCTGGGTTTCCCAAAATTTTTGCATAAAGCGCTGATCTTCTTAACAATCTTGCATCGTGCAATGAACCAGGCTCCCCACAGAAAACATCAATGAATTTTTTATTGTTGTCTACAACTCCTTGTAACAACAAGCTATGATAACCCTTCCTGTTGACATATGAATCTTGATTTTCTGCTGGTTTATGGATCTCAATATGGCTGCCATCAATGGCACCAATTGCACCACGAATGCCATTATGTTTAGCAAAAGCCTGAGACATGTTGAGTTGCTGATAGTGGTCGGGCCAAATTATGTATTTATTTTTCACAGAATACAAACAATCCAAAACACGTCTTAGACAATTGTGGGCAGTGCTGAGGCTAACCCCAAATCTATCCGAAACTTCTCTAAACGAATTTCTATTGGCTAGGTACCATAGAGATAATAAGACTGTTTTTTCAGCAGTAACAGTGTTTCTTCCAGAGGGATAAACAGGATTGAAATGTGATTGTTCAAAGAGACCTGAAATTTTAATAAATTCAAAATATATTCTCTCACCAGACTATGTCTACTTACTAATGAATTCATAGGTGGTCTTTTGTGACATACGAAAGTGAGACTTGAACTCATCATTATTATATTCCTTTACAGTTTTCTCTACATAATTTTCAATTTTGGCACGCTTCCTCCTAGGTTCTGCTTCATCAGAATCAGAAAACAGGCTGTCCGAAGAATTTGTAGAGTCTGATCCACTGAAATGATTGGCTGGTCTGTCTATCAAAGCCTAACAAAGATTTTTTTTATACTTATGAATCCACTCCTCTCCATTGTTCAACTTACCATTATAACATGCTCGTCTTCGGAATCAGACATTCTTAACAAAGAATGGCTATATTTTGAAACATGCTTCAGTGTTTGGCAAATTTCTGTTCTGTTTGGCAAATTCTGTAATATTAATACTCTTTGTTAATACTAGGTAACAAGGTAACTCAAATTTCGCCTCAATCTAAATTACACCAAATTGCAAATCATAGTTTAATTTCTATCTCTAGGTTGCAAATTGACCAAATCACCAAAATTGAAAATAGTAAACAATAACAAACTGTAACGAATCTCAAGCGCATGTGCACATGTGTCAATTGCAACTGAAGAAAGAGACCACTAAAATGCGTTCTATTTGGGAGTAGCACAGGTGCACCAAACACAGGGCAACACTGGTGCATGAAACACCAAATAGAAAGCTCCTAAATAATATATCCAGAATACTATTGAATACTTGGTAAATCTTTGGTTAGAGTAACCAATTGAATTTTTGTGTAAAACTGTTGTTTTTTGTACTTGTAAGTGTGAAATATGAATTGATTAGTGTCTGAAAAAAAAGGGTTGACAGAAGGAAGTATTTTTAACTGAACACTTCCTGTTTGATTCGTGGTTGATATATTCAAGAATCGGAAGGGCATAACTTGAAAAGTATTTGAGACCCTCTCGTCATTTTTTCAGATTCATGTTCAGGAGACAAAAAACGTAGGTAGCTTCACTTTTTTTATTTTTGAAGAAGTTCACTAAACTTACC
Organism: Chrysolina haemoptera; assembly: GCA_958298965.1. Taxonomy (NCBI): domain Eukaryota; kingdom Metazoa; phylum Arthropoda; class Insecta; order Coleoptera; family Chrysomelidae; genus Chrysolina; species Chrysolina haemoptera. Next base: position 9,172,041 of record OY282595.1, on the reverse strand, counting down.
TTTACCTTGGCTTCATTCTAAAAAGCTACTTAGCTTTGTCTCTGTTTTCCAAGTCCTTTTCACCATCCTGAATAATTTTAGGAACCTAGGGCTGATAAAGATGAAGAAAACTGCAAGAGAATTAATGAACTCTTGAACAATCCTTCTAGTGCTGTCCAACCCACGGCAAATCCAGATCAAGATTTAACGTCACTCTTGAGTAACATGTCGCAATCTCAGCTGATGCAGTTGTTTGGAGGTGGGGCGGGACAAATGGGAGGTCTGTCCAGTCTCTTAGGAACTATCAGGTACTTAATAAATTGGGAATAATGGTGATGTTAAAAAAAGCAAGGGGATATTCATTATGCACCTCAAATATGTTCGAATGCATAGGAAAGCTTTATCTATCTATTTGGATTAGTTATACAATTGTTGTTTGAAACATAATCGGTGTTGATTTTATGCAATGCTATGACGTAAGACCAATGTTTGAAAATAATTATTTCAATATATAAACAATAACAAGAAAATTAATTCTTCGTGAAACCCTGATTCTGACAAAATTTTCAGATGTTTCAAATTATGATAAGAACACTAGGTCAATTAAAATTTTTGCACTAAAAGACTTTTTTCTCATTTTTTTTTGAAAAATGTATGATTCTAAAACTCCTAGAAAAAATCAATCTCCATGTTCAAAATCGCTCAACTCGACAGCAACAAACATTTTATGTTCCATTTTATCGTTTAAACCACACATTCAACAGCTGCATTCCAAGAACTTAACGATTAGCCAATAGTAACAATGATCTTGAGATGCTTAACACCTCCTTGCATCATTTCAAAACTCAATTATGGAATACAGAGCTTTAATAAATGTTTTAATGTTGTAATGTTTCAATTTATAGCATACGTTTTATTGATGCTTATTAATTCTTGCCGTTTTTAAATTCTAAATTTACCCATTTAAACTTCAAAGTAACCCCTCCAAACTCATTTTTAGTTGTAATTTGTATTTCAGCACCTTACATTTCATTTTATTTCAATTATAATTTATACTTTAAATGGGCTTTCCCATAAAGGAATAAATAAATAGAATTATTCGATTCATATGTGTACATGTAATATTTTAGAACACCAGAATATTAAAATTTTAGAAACCTAATGGATAACAGATGCGCAACATACTGAAAACTGATAAATATGTGAATTTGATATATCATGGCATAGTCAAACAATCACTAAAATAATTCGGTAAAATTGCAATATATGGTCTGGTCACCAAAGCGATTGGGATAAAACTTTCACAGAATGTTTGAAATAAGATAAAATCATTGTAATCGGTTTAAATTTAAGCCCATTATGTATTTTTTTTTTGAGTCATAGTGGTCCCTCTACAAATATACAAAAACACGGAGAGAGCTGTCAATGCTGTCATTTGCCAAACAAAATGTTTGCTTGTCTATTAGTCTATTGAAAAATGAACCGTTTTTTTTACTAATTTTTGAGGAATGTTTCACTCATAAATTGTTACACAGTGCATTTCAATCGAAAACATGTAATGGATACTCCTTTCAACGAATTAGGTTTTTGTTTTGAAAGTATCCACATACATATATTTCGAGGCAAACATTTTAGTTCTAGTGTTTTTATCATGACTTGAAGCACCTGTGGAAATTTCGCCTAAATCCTGGTTTTACTCATATTCCTTACCTTTCCCTAATTCTTTTATTGACTTTAGGGGACCAAATAGTGGTAGTGCCCGTACCAATACCACACCGGCCATAACTCACCGCACCACGGTTCCTAGCACTCCTACAACTACACCTGCAGCCAATCCAACAACCCCTTCAGCAGGTTTGACCACTCCCCAGAGATCCATTCCAACCGCTATTCCTGATGCCCCGAAGGCTGATCCTCCTAAAGCTAGGGCTAGTTCCCGAACCCCTGAGACTGCTTCTCCATCATCCTTTGCTAATCCCATCCAGCTGTCGGATTTGCAGACTTTCTTGTCAGGGCTGACCCCACCAACAACAGGTACCGATGGTGCCCAGCAACAATCAGGTGAGTTAAAAAAATGCTTTCGTTTTATTTTGTGCCACTCAGAAGAAATAACTGTTTGGGGCAGAATCATTGTAAAGGTGTGGTTGATACCATTAATAACATTTTTAATTTTAATTTACATTCTATTTTTATTTGCTTGAATTGACAGATTCCTTTATCTTTACTGCACTGAATTACACTCAATCCAAAATGTGGTGTAAATTACACTACAGCACAGCAGTCAAAAGGAATTTTGGGAGTATTTTCTGGAAAATTTCAAATATAGTTTTTCCGATGAGCGTGCGTAAAGTAGTATTTTTCTTTAACCATAAAATTACTTTATAAGATTATCTTTTTTGAACAATAATTCATATATTATTATACCATAAAACCACATTAATCCGGTTTTGGGGGGACATGGCTTCCCCCTAAAAAACCACACCTTGTGATGGGATCTATGTGGTATTGTGATGTATGGGACCACTAATAGTTTATGAAGGAAAATTTCCATATTGGTTTATCTTATAGGAAGTTTCTACATATAGAGTTCACATATTCAAATCTTTATAAATATTTAATTTTCACAACTCATACATTTGGCGTCTTATTGTTTTAGTGGATCTATCAACTGCTTTGAATAATGAAACTCTTTCTGGAGTCTTGAGCAGTCCTGCCACTCTTGAACAACTACAAAGTCATCTACCTGTACTGGAAGGTGATAATTCGGAAGAAATTCTCAGATCTACTCTGGCTTCACCACAGTTCCATCAGGTATGCTTTTGATTCTCTTGTCTCATAATTCCTGCTCAAATTACTTACAGTCAACGTGAAGTTGTATTGATTTAACAACTATTTTAGGCCGTTTCCCAGTTCTCCAGTGCCCTAGAATCTGGTCAGTTAGGTCCAATAGTTTCACAACTATCCGTCAACCCAGATGCTGTTGCTGCAGCAGCCCAGGGAAACATGGCTGAGTTTGTGAAGGCTTTGGAGAAGAGTGGTTCATCCACTGCTGCAGGCAACGCTGCCGAAAATAAGGATAAAGATAAGAGTACCAAGAAAGATCCTAAAAAAGATGATGACGAACAGATGCAGCTTGACTGAAGAAACGAGATTTCAATAACATTGATAGGGTTACGAGTTTTTCAATATATGTTTAATGCACTTATTTTCGTTTCATTAACTTAGCCTTGTTTGAATAATGTTTGAAATCATAAAGAATATTTGGAGCTTTTGACTGTGTTTTATTGATAACTAGGAGGTTCCAGCTCTGACATTTTTCAAAGAAAATCATAAAATCTTTCCAGTGTTTCAAGAACCCATGAACACTGATTGCATTTGTTGCTGAACTTTAAATGTTGTAGTCATAGTCAAAATACTATTTCTACATGGTGTTACAAGTAGCTTGAAAAGTTATAATTAATACAATTAATACCACAATTTTCAAGGGCGTCGCAATTTTTTTTTCTTGGGGGGTAAAGGCTTTAATTTTTTTTTTGGGATGGGGTAAAGGCTTAAATATAATTTAAAATTCCTAAAAATACTAGTATATAACTATTCTTGGGGGGGTAATTACCACCATATCGTCGCCCTTGCTGGTCTACACCTCAAAAAAAAATTGCCAAAACTTTTGAATATAAAATCGTAAAAATAATGAAAAACATGGGACCATCTGCGAATAATAAAAAAAAATTGCCTCCTAGCCTCCCCTAAAGAATACGTAGAAATTCTGAAAAATATTCTATGGTTTCAGATAACCAACAAAAACTCAAAGTAAAAAATATTTAGTGTATGAAAACAAACTTTTTGAAAATTTAAATATTTTCTTAAAATCTGAGGCGAGAAATGGAATAAAGCCTCATGATTTTTGTTTTCATACACTACATAATTTTTTATTTTAGTTCAATAGTTCATAAATGAAAGCTTGTTTTTTTTTGAAATATTTCTTGCAACTAAAATTGATAATTTCCAGATATCTGATCACAAAGCTCATAGTTCTCTTGGGTGATTGTTTAATAAAGATATTAGTGGATCTCCCGAAATTACTTTGTGTTCAGATATCTGAAGAAGCACAAAATCATACAATATTTTCATAAAAAATTACGTTTTCAGCAATTTAAAAAATGTATTTTATGGTAATATAAAAAGATAAAACGCCACGGCAAATAATAATAATGCTATGCATTTGGGTACACTCTACGAGTATTTATTATTATATTATTAAAACTACGAAAAAAATTTTACTCTTTTCGACTAAACCCCTATTTAATTATTTAATACATTTATAATGTTTTCTAATGTTGGCCATAACTTTTGATAATTGCTTTGGTTTCACAAAAATTTTGACCTCTAAAGATCATTTGGTCAACACTTATTAGAAATATAAGTATAGTGTTGTATATCGAAAGAGAATCAAAATTAGAAAAATTACAATACCTTTTATTAAAATAATCACATGTATCATTATAGAACTAAACTAGAAATAAAAAAATTATAAGAATTATGAAAGCATACCACAGTGGATAGCTATTTCTTCGACTTGAGCTTCTTCTTTTTACTACCACTTTCTTCTTTTTCATCACTAGAATTTGCTTGAAACTTTTTTAGATCAGCACAGAAGAGAACCTTCAATTCAATACACATTATTGATATAGCAGAACATTTTTATTTTTTATATGAAAAATTCTTTGATATTTATTATCACATCAAAATGATGTAGAGAGAGTGAAGGGCAAGATAACTGTGATATGATTCAAAGAGAGCAAACAGATAAGAGAGAGGGAATACAGTTAAAGCTGAAGAGATACCTCTTCTGAACTGAGATACCCAATACAAACATAGAGAAACATGAACGAATTGAATAAGTTTCCACAAGATAAATATGTTTTGCTATAAGTAATTGAAATATGGATATTTTCATTGATGTAGTCCAATTAGTAAATGGATCAAAGGGTTGTTAATACTTACTGTATGTGCCCATCCTGCTAAAGGACCATAGAGCTTCCTGAAGTGATCGCCAATTTCATTATATATTTTCTCAGTTACAGTTTTATTATTGGCTAGTTTCGGCATGTAAAGCCTTTTTGCAATTTGGTAAATGTGAGTATCTACTGGTATAGCCTGTAAGTGACCCAGCGACATCAGGCAGATACAGTCTGCTACCTGTAAATGATTGAAACCAATTCATTAATTTTTTTCATAAGAGTTATTTCATCAATGGGGTGAAAATATTTCATACAGTTGAACTTCTTACCTTTGCTCCAATACCTGTCAATAGCATTAAGGTTTTCTTAGCATCTTCATACTTCATTTCCTTCAGCTTTTTGACCCATTCATCTCCACCTTCTTTCACTATAAGCTCTGCTGATTTGCTGATATATTTGGCTCGATAACCAAAACCATTTGTTCGCAGATTTGCTTCTACAGAATTTTGGGCCAAGGATTCCACATTCGGAAATGAGTAGTATATCTCACCATTCAGTTCACATATTTCTTTTCCGTAAAATTTGGCAAGTTTTTCCACCATACTGCTAATCCTGAATTCATTTTGTTTTCAATACGTACCTATGATCAATTGGAAAATATTTTTTTCTAGAACTACTATGTGATTTATATAAAAAAAAAATTGAATGTACCATTTATCAAGAATGCAATCCTGGCTATTTTCTTAATTTTATTGACTTTACCATTTTGTTATTTACCTGGTTCTTTTTAATGACAGCAGTATACTCTTTCGAGGAAAGAAAAAATTGCATCGCATGATTCTTTTGACTTTTGGGAACCGAATTGGTACTGTTACAATGAACTATATTTTTGTAGAAAGTTCAAAATTTTATTTTTGAGATAGTAGATAGAAGTGATATTGGTCGATAATTGGATGGATCATCCATTTCATCACCTTTGTGGAGTGCAAAAACAATGGCTTCCTTTAAAAAAGCTGGAAATGACATATTCAAAGCAATATCTGGAAGTCATAGACACGTTTATCTCAACGGTCTCTATCCGCTTCAAATTTAATAGCACTGAGTCAAGTTAATTTCAAACCCGTTTATCTTGTAATTTCACTTCTTCAAGGCGATCGGTTGGGACCAATTCTATATTTAATGGAATTCACTTAGTAGTTCAATTCAATTTGAAAACTATATATATCGATTAGATGGATCGGATCCAGTCAAGTCAAACCCATTTTGGGCGGATCCAAAGTTGTGAGATAAACGTAGTCATAGAAGCAAGTTAGTCACATACTAGTTTCAGCCAATGTCACCGGGAGACATAAACCCATGAAGTCTAGAACTGTAGATATAATTTAAGTCATACACACTGGATTTAATTTAGGTAGTCAGAGACTCAAATGTATCTTGAATTCATTTAAGATATGCATACCTTGTGATGTGGTTATTTGATGAGCAAATGAATGAGAATAAATTCTCAATAACATTTTGCTTTAGAATTCTGATTCCATAAAACTGTTTGGCTGCATTTTCGAAATATTTATCTGACTTGGACCATTCTGCATAATACTCCTCCAGGTTCAAGTTCAAATGAAAGTAGTCTCTAAGGAGATCATTGTAGTGGCTCTCACTTTGTAATATTGCTTCCGAGGCAGGTTCATACACTTTGTAATGTATGCAATCATGTTCTTGCCTCAATAGCCAAAGTTTGTCCGAAAACACTCCTGTCCAAACATCTTTGCCTTCTTCTAAACATTTTTTCCACCTTGAATATATGCATAAGTACGTTTTTTATTTGGTATTAAAGTTATCAAGTTCTATACCTGAAACTCTGTCCTCCATTAAGAGTGCCAAGTAACTGCAGTTCGCTGCTTTTGCAAATTAATTTATACCACTGTTTTGTCATGTTAAGATTTGTTTTCAATGTTTTCAGTTTTGCACGGAAAAAATATGCAAATAACCACACTTTGTGTTTGCTTTCGTTTTCCCGCCGAACGCTGTGAAAGTTTGACGATAGTGTAATTTTCGCGACTAACCTTACGACTAACCAATCTATAGCACAGACCACCTACCCCTAGACGATTCACGCAGGTTAAGTGACCATGAACCTTTTTTTTAGTACCGATACCAATCTTTTGGGGGCGCTGTGATCTGTAGAGTTGTTCTTCGTTCTATGCTTGGTTCTAACACGTTCGTCTTGTGGTCACAGAACCCATAATTATGAGTTCTGTGCGTGTGGTATCAATGGTCATGTTAAATTTAAGAAGAAGAGAGTACTGACAACAAAACAAAATGTATATAAATAAATGGACTTCAACAAATAATATTACTTATAGAACTGTGTTTCTGATAGTGAAAATTGTTATTGTTAGTGTGATTTAAAAGTGTTTACTGTGAAATTCTGTAGTGATTATTCATTTTCACCATTCATCATGGTTTACCACAATAAATGTTGCGTTCCTCATTGCGATGGCTCTAATGAAATAAGGCATAGATTCCCTGATCCAAGTAAAGATTTAGTTAGGTTCAACAAATGGATACAGGCAATCAATAATTTGGAACTGTTAGAAATGAATCAGAAAAAAGTTTATGATTCTAAAAGGCTCTGTCATCAACATTTTGAGTCACAATATATTTCTAATTGGTCTCACAAGTTATTTGCAAATGCTGTTCCAACACTAAATCTTCCTGGTGAGTACAAAACTTATTCATGAAACTTGAATGAATAAAATGCCTGATTTTTTTAGGTATAAGTTCAACTGGCTCAAATGATATATGTGACACTCCATCAACATCCACCAAATCCATACAAAATATTTCAAGCAAATATTCTACTGAAGCAAATACTCAACTGTCTGAACCTGGTGATTCAGTTATTGGGATTTAATTTTTTAATTTTTCAAACAATGTGTTGATTATTTTAAGCTTGTCCAATGAGATTGTACATCTTCGACAATAAACCACCTTTTGACTTGAAAGTGTTTTTTTTCACCATTACCACAGAATATCGAATACCTAATATACTATAAATTAATTTTTACATTTTTTGAAAGTTTCTTATGTTGTTTAAACTTCATACAACACTTGATATTTGAAAAACTTTGTAGTCGTGATATCAAGTGTTGTTTGAGGTTGTAAACAACATTATGAAACTCACGAACATCTAAGTATGTGGTCTGTGTATTAAATTCAAGATTTGAATTTCCCGCATCGTCACGGTAGTACCGATACCAATCTTCTGGTGGCGCTTATTTCAGTCTTCATTAGTTAGTGTTGTGGTGAACCGTCTAGGGGTAGGTGGTCTGTGATCTATAGGCCGATTCAGATACATGGGTGCCCACCCTGATTTTTCAACCTTGCATAAGAAATGCATACCCATCGACGTTCACACTTGTGCCTGTCGGTGTGCGTGAGAATGGCAGGGTGAGCACGGAACATGTTCTAGTTCACATAATCGGGTGAATTCTGTTTCTCGATAGCAAGATTGTTACCATAGCAAGACAATTTTCACAGCAAAATATATCTCAATTTTGTAGAAGGCTTGAAAACATATCGTCAGACGATGTTGCTGCCACATCATCTCCTGCCAATAAAGCAATGTAGATATCAAGCCTTCTACAAAATTGAGTTATATTTTGCTGTGCAAATTGTCTTGTTATGGTAACAATCTTGCTAATGAGAAATAGAATTGACCTGAATGAAAGATTAAGTGAAATATACGACGGGATAATTTGGAAAACTCAAATACACCGTGTCTAGTATTGAGAAAATCAATACAGAACCGTATGACCATGTGATAGAAACGCAAGTGAAAGGCACGTATTATATGTGAATGGTCTTGCAGTTTTCAGACACATGTCAAAACTGGTTATACTTGTAAATTGCACGTGCTTCATAAACCCTGGGTGGGCACCCATGCACCTGAATCGGCCATAACTCAATGCACTCAATGCTCAATGGTATGTTGTGGTACATAGAATGGTTACTGAGTTAGCTATCCCCTCCTGAAACGAAAATATTGGCTGTTCGTCGCTAGTTTGTCGCGAAAAGACGAAAACATCATCAACTATTTTTGATTCAACAACAGTTTATATTGTGAGGTTATGATGTCAAATATAGTCACAGAACTCATAATTATATCTGTCATAAGATATAATTATGAGTTCTGTGAATATAGTAAATGTAAACATTTCGAGAACTGATTAATGAACAAAGCGCGAACAAAGCGCAAATAAAGCGAACGACGTATTTGCAAATTCCTTCAAACTCACAACTCTCAAAACTTCCATCTATATAATATTGTTAGTACTAATATTGTCAGGACATGACTTGGACACAATCGAGCTAGTGACATCTAGTGGTGATCCCCATTTGCATCAAACCATTTTGCTGTTATCATTGATTAGACCATGCCTATATCATCAACATCATATTAAGATTATTCGGAATCATTCGACCATTTTGAGGGTTCGCATATTATACACGCCGAAGGGCCGAAGCCTAAATATATGAAAATCTACTGATTGGCAACAATAAAATCGACATGGCCACCCGCCACCGTACGGATATATCACTAATATATCACTAGGGAGCAGTGGTTGCAGTGGTGAGGGCTATATTCAATTTTTCATGTTGAAATGAACCTTTACTAGTGAATCAATGAATAATATATTGTTTGGCACTTTAAAACCATTTCAAGCAGTTAAAATATTTCAGACATACTGATTTCAAACAATGATTGAAATATTCATTCCTATATTGTATTACTACTAATCAAAAGATGCCGCTATAATATTTCTATGAGATGTTTTCTTCCCATAAAAACAACAACTTTCAGCAAAATTACTTCAAAGGCTGCAAAGAGATGTCGCGTTATTTACCATTGAATTTTGTTCCAAATAGACATGATGAGGTTTTTTTGGATCGTATTTAACCGAGCACCAAAGAAAAGATTTCCAAATATCTATCTTGTGTCACCAAAAATCATAGTTGGGCACCAAAATTCAATAACCAAATTATTTATTTTCGAGCACTAAAGTATTGAGTTTCTTGAAACTCATTTCAGCAGCAACTAATTATTGTTGACAAATTTTACTCGAACACTAAATATTTGAGCACCAAAATAAACCTAGCTTGTGAGTCGAAAATGCGTGATTTAGTTTTTTGCTCGTGCTTGACACACCTAACCTGAACAAGCTAACCTAGCTTGCTAGTCGAAAATGCGTGAATTAGATTTTCGCTCGCCTTGGCCTCATTTTGTCTCTGAGGAAAGAGTAGCAGTGGATGACCAGAAAATCAAAGATGTCAGACGCTGGCCCATTCCAAAAGACATCCACCAGCTTTGGAGTTTTCTTGGCCTATGCACCCATTATCGCTGATACGTGCTAGGGTTTGTCAACATCGCCAAACCAATAAACAGACTGACCGAAAGACAGAATCGGTTCCGGTAGTCTCAGGGATGCCAGGATTCATTCATGAAGCTGAAAGAAGCTTTGATCAACGCGCCGATCCTGAGCTATCCGCTACCCAATGGAAAATTAATTTTGGACACTGACACCAGTAACGTAGGACTTTGAGCCGTCCTGTCCCAGATCCAGGAGGGATAAGAGAAAGTCATTGGGTATTTCAGCAAATCCCTCAGCAAACCGGAGTACAATGGTTGCGTCACCAGACGGGAACTGCTGGCTGTAGTAAAAGGAGTAGGACATTTTTACAAATACGTATTCTTGAGGAGACTGACCATGTAGCCCTCAAATAGCTTTTACAGTTCAAAAACCCCGAAGGACAGATAGCACGCTGGATCGATGAGCGACCCCGAGAATTTGATTTCGATATCGAACATCGAGCAGGGAGCTGCCACAAGGTGGAACGCCGATGCATTATCATGGAGACCATACCCAGACGACTGCCCACACTGTCGTCGAGCCGAGGAGAAGGAGGACTAGCGTCTAGCGACAGCCCGGATATTTTGGCTGGCGAGCATATTGACAGTACCATAAATCATAACTTTCAAATTGGCAGCTTCCTTGGTCTGATTTCTCAAAAACACATAAAAAAGTAATTTTTCACAGTTTTCAACAATTCTGCCTTCCTCAAAACCCGTAAAAATCACAATTTTTCACGTTTTTAAAGAAGGCTGAATGGTTGAAAAAAATGTGAAAAATTGCGATTTGCGGGTTTTACGGAAGGCAGAATTGTTGAAAACTATGACAAATTACTTTGTGTTTTTGAGTCAGACCAAGGAAGTTCCAAATTTGGAGGTTATGATACTGTAAATATGTCAATATCCGGGCTGTCGCTAGACGCTTGTGAAGGAGGCAACCGTTCGTAGGACCACGGTTGTTGACGACGACTGGAAAGATGACAAAATTCAAAAAGAGAGAGATCCAGACCCTGGTGCATATATGGGGAGTCGTGCAGGTACCGACACACTCCAAGGAAGACGCGGGATGAAATACAGCGGTAAGTGACATTTCATTCCGTATAAATCATCGGACGTCTTCGCTGGCTATAACTGTCGCATGATCTCGAACAGCAACTGGAGCCATCTAGAAATGAGTAGTAGTATCGAGAGATAACTCGATAGATTTCTTCCAACTATAAACAACTCTGCGCTAGCCGCTAGGGGAAGTCTGTATTCTGATTGAAGAGAAGAGATACAGCGAAGCAGTTTACTGTATATAAATTATTATAGTTAAGTGAAGTGTAAATAAATGAACTAAGTATTGTTTGTATTCTGCTGGTACTTAATAAATTTCTTATATTGTTTAAGTGTATGTTTACTAGAATATGTTAAAAAGCAACGTTCAGTAAATATTCGGGATGTCCCAAATTTCATTCAATTATGTTTGGAAGTGGAAGTGGAAAAGGGGGGTGTACTATGCTCCACACGGTATGTTACGTGTTCACTGTAGTTTTTATTACTGAACTTTTTTAATTTTATTGTATTTTATTATTTTACGTTTGTGTATTAATATTAGTATTTCACAATGTAGAGCCGATCCGTATTATGACTGAAACCACCTCAATAAGTAGATTGTTTGTTGACTGGAACAAAATAGATGGGAACTAAAATTTCATCTTTTTGCAGATTGATATCTGATAATTAACCCAAACACCACATAAGTAAATTTGTTGGAAAATACCCCACAATAATATGAATATCAGTCCGCTCCATATGAATTCCAATAAAACAATATTGCTTAACTTTATCCTCAACAAAGAACAAACGCCAACTGTTGAACTTTCAATGCCAGCAACTGACGCGATTTTCTAGAAAAACTCAAGTCAAACTGTCCTGGTACGGTATTATGCAAATCGAAACTTTGCCAGTTCCTTAAACAAAACTGAAATAAATTCAGCACATGAAAGTAGCTCCGTGAGGCGGTGCAATTTCCAAACTTGTTGGCCTATTTCCAACTTTTTGCATATTTTGTGCTTTTCCCTGCGCGTATAGTCGTTCTGGTCGCCGGATTGTCCTCGAGCCGATGCAATTCCTTTTCTGTTTCTCGGAGCTAGATTTAGAACTCGGATTTTCGCATTTTCACGGAACGTTTAAGCGCAAGCTCGGGACAAAAAAGTGTTTCATGCAACTAGTTTCTACACTATTGTAAGCTATATTCTTTTTTGAACGGAAAAATGTTTCGTAGTAATTGCTTGAAGAGGCACACAGTGCTGGAGTGCCCCTTTCCATATAATAATAATAATAATACAGAGAACATGCTTGAATGAATGCTATAAGATGTTTACATGCATCCTATACTACGAATACTTTACGCAATTGGTCTATAAAAACGTAATCTAAATGTCTTTGAGAAGGGGGCAATGTGATGCCACTGAGGGCGATCTTGGCAACGTTACGCCCGTTCTTAAACAGCGCCATAAATCAAAGCTTGACTTTCGCGACTTTTTTCAGAAAAAACTAAATCAAATAGATATTTACCAATATGTGCCAATATGTACTAATTTTTTAATTCACTTGAAGTGAAATATAAAACCAAAGAAGGTAGGGACTACTAAACCCTGGCACACACTGTTCATGGTATAGTATGTCAACCTCTCTACTATTTTACCTGACAAAAACTTCATAACTTCAACTTCTAGGAGCAAATCTCAGACGAGAGCGGATTTACATCCAAGAAGGGGGCTATTCATATTGTTACGTTACATTCGAAAGTGTAGAGTTTATTGTTTCAAAGAACATAAAAGTGTGGCAGGATGAATTGAACGAAGACTTTACGTGACAAACTTCTTTGTGACAATGTGAAAAATCATTTGAAAACATTCCGTAGCACATTATTCAACAAAGCTTTAACTTATTTGAATAATGTAGTCATCCAGCAAAGTTCATATAACATAATATACAAGATTGTTGGGGCAAAGTTTCACATAAAAGCTAAAAGTGAAACTCTGCCGTGAAAACAAAACATTCATTTTGACGTGGATGCTTTCATAAAATGAATTTGCTCAGCTTGAGAACAATATCGTGCATTGTTAGCAACAATCTGAAAAGGAACTAAAATTTAGTTTTGAATAGAATTTACATTACAGAATCTGTTCAGAATCGCGGAGGGCAACGGACTGTGAAGAAAGCAGTTACTTAATTTGTCTCTTTACAGCATTTTACCAATTTCACAGATGTCCAGCAACGTTTTACTAATATCTAACAATCAATGGAGAAAATTTTGTATTTCTTCAGTCTGGTAGCCATCTGATTTTTTTTGCTATAAGTTTCTAATATTTTCCAATGTTCCAGTTCTGTTATTCTCTATGGTCCTTAACATGGAATATTGTGCCCATACAGTTGATGATTTGAATTTTTGAGATAATTCATTGAAGTATGCAACTAATCCAAAATGGATGGTTGGAACCTTTGGTGTGAATACAATTCAAGAAATAGAACCTACCCAAAACACCAAAACTACGTCGCTTTCACTCGACGCGCGTTTCTCAAGAGCTATACGCTAGCGTAGTAAGCTCTTGAGAATGCTAACTTTGTTAGCCTAACGCGCGTCGAGTGAAAGTGACATAGTTTTGTCGTTTTGGGTAGCATCTATTTCTTGAATTATGCAACTAATAATACAGTTTCTGAATTTGACGCGGTACCCCTTTCCCTTTGACAATCTGCGAAGAAATTGTTGTAGGCTTCCACATATTTTCCTTTAGATATTTCTGGAATTCGATTGACACATGCCTGTTTTGCGTCTTCAGTAATTTCTGAGGGAGTCAGTTCTACGTCACTTCCGCTGAATCAATTGATTCAAGTTCAAAAATCTAACTAAACAGAACTGTCGGTATTCGTTGCATGAATTTTGACATTCCAAGGGAGACGTGATGATGAATTGTTAAATAAAAACCCAATGAATTCATTGTTCTCAGTTGATGAAATAAAATTGAACTTTTCTCATATCTATTGTATCCATGATAGTCCATGAGAATTTTTGGTTCCAAAAGAAGAATACTCATAAATCACAATTAGAGTGCTGCCACCCTCTTCCTCCCTCTTCCCACCATCAAAGATTCCTTGGATTATGCACAATATTTGGCCATGAAAGAAATGGCACGCCTCACATTCCATCAATGTTGAATAAAGATCAAATTCACATAACGGAGACATTGTACTTCAATTACGATCCAAATAAAACGGAAAACTTTATAAAGTGAAAATAATTCAACCACAAATTCCCTATATCCAAGCAAATAAAATTGTGTCTATTGTAAATAGCTCAGAATGAAAGATTGCAGAAGTTCCAAGTGAATTCGATTAGCAAGTTTGAAAGAGCTTTGGACATGAAAAGCAATTCATATTGTCGTGGCGTGGAAATAAAAAGGCTCTTGAGAATATTATTTATGAATTTTGGAATAAATGCCTCGGGAAAGATACTGCTTGTGGGGAGAATACTGGTGACGGTAATTATAGAAAATTAATACGCCTCAGATTCATATATTTTCTTACATACAGGGAGGGTTTTCAGTAAATGAAGGAACATATTCGATAGTGGCAACGATTAGATAAACAATCAACATCTACATGCTAATACTGATTCGGTAAATTTTGCATGATTTATTTTACATCTATCAAATTTCTGTAATGAAATATTCAAAATTGCTCCCTATGAAGGGCCACTCTACCAACTGAATTCACAACCGGAATATGAACGCCGTGGTTTCTCACAATTTCACCTCAACAATTTGAATTGGGTATTGAATTGGAGTCATTCAACAAAATGAGTAAGTACAATTGCTGGATTATAATAATTTCTTGATCAAAAAGAAAATGTTGAAGATCAGATGGTAGCACTACTATGCGTTGACCTGTAACACTACTTTCCTTTTGAGAGCAAGAGAGAGGTAAGTACAACAATATCAATATCAAACAAATATAAATTAAGTGAATGTTCACTTACGTATATAAACCCATCATCGCAGAAAGGTCGTCCCAAAACAGCACGAAATGACGTGCCAGGAACGAGAGCTTCAGATACAGTTGATACGTCAAGCAGAGTACTTTGACCACGCTACTGAAGATGTCGCAGTTTCAGTTGAAACTTTTGGGGATTTCAACCAAAGAAGACCACAGCAAAATCTGGAAACCAACAAGAAAAATTGATAAAAATATCGATACGCCTACCAAAAGTTCCAATAATCTTGAAAACAGAACAAGACCTCCTGGTTATTTGGATTTGTCCTCTAGATTTTTTTTTATTTTCTACCGTCCATTGTTAAAGGTAGGTACACTGTACAAAATGGAGAACTAAAAAACTTCAAGACCCTCGAGCTGTGATATCACAGTAATTTTTTAGGAGATAGGTTTCATTAGGAAATAAAAACTTTTTAACGAATGCTTACATTTCCAGAAACAACAACACCAAACATAAAATGCTCAACTTCAGTGTTTCAATTCAAAGAAAAGTGCCTCCGGCCTTTCCACCGAAAGAAAAACTAAGTGCATTATCCAACCATTTGAATATTCCTTCCATTTCATTAAATATTCAAAGAGCTACCGACTAGTTCACAATTTGGTCAAACTCGCTCTGGAATGAAAGCCAAAGAGGTCACCAAGTCAAGTTGCACTTGCCAAACATCAATTTATTCCATTGAAATTTATACTTCTGGCAATCTACATATAAATGTAGTTGCTTTTCCAGTAACGCAAAATAGAATTTTCCTTCACATTTATTTTGTAACACAAGAGATGTGGAGTTCGTTTGGGATCGATTTGAGGGCGAAAAGGAAGTTACGATGTCACGTTGGATTTTTCAAATCGCTCTCCAGTTAGTATTTTTGACCACGTAATAATTTATTGAATATATTTCCATTGATGTATGAAGCCTAGTGGAAATAATATTATAAACTTTTTCAATTAGGTATTATTTTAATTGTTAATTTGAAAGTAAGTGACGCAGAAGTTCTCGATGCTTCCATTGGATAATACAGGGTGGATTATGACCAATTACCAAAAATATTCTGGTGAACTATATTATGCAGAAACACACCTACCAGATTTCAGAGTGATCTGAGATCATTTAATTGATTTTTTTATTCGCTAACTTTTCTAGACGCGCTACTGAATAAAGCACCTATATTTTGTCCCAGCCTAGATACGGAGTTTCGATCTGCAATTTCAAAAGAACATTGTGTTTGCGTATACGGAAAGTTCATTTGATACCAATATTATTTCACTAAATTTCCATCAAGGTGATGTGTTGTTTTCTGCAAAAATCATTTATTTTGCAATCTCCTATTGGTAGTCACGCTAAATACAACTTCATTTCAAATCAACAACTTTATTCACATGTTTGATAATGAGGAGAAACAGAGGAACACTGATTCTACTTTTCCACATGTTTTGGTGGGGAGAGCGACAATTTTTCTTTCCAAGGAATTGTTGGGTGGACCCAAGGAGATTTGTGATAATTGGTGTCAGAGGCAGTGGTCATTGGTTACAGGCTGCTTCCAGAGAATTTTTGCGTGGAACCAAGGAGATTTGCGAAAATTGGTGTCGGAGGTATTGATAATTAGAAAGAGGAAGTCTCCAAGGAAGTTTCGGAAGGAACCAAGGAATTTGTGACAATTGGTAACGGAAGCAGTAGTTAGTTGATATAGGCGGTGTTCAAGGAAAATTTGGGAGGACCCAAGGATATTTAGGACAGTTGTCAAAGTTGGCCGTTAGTAGAGAACAGTTATGGCGACGGACACAGGGTTGCAGCTAAGAGAAAATTTGAAATGGTCCACAAACTATTTCCAAATGGAAGAAGAAAGAGAAAAAGAGAAACAAATTGGGAAGGAACGTTGGCAAAAGGAAAAAGAAGAAAGAGATAAAGAGACACAAGAAAAAATGTTGGTAAAAATAAACAGCTAAAAAGGAAGAAACTGAGAAGGAACGTGAAAAAAAGGAAATGGAAGAAAGAACTGAACAGAGACAAAAGGAAGAGAGATTAATTGAGAAGTATCGTAGACAAAAGAAAATGGAAGAAAGCTGAAGAAAAACAAAATTTGAAAGAAGAAAGAGCAAGAGAGAGAGAGAAACATTAAAGAAGCTGGCAGAAGTTGGAGGAACAATGGAAAAATCATACACAATTTTAGGACCTGCGTCAAAAACTTTTCCAAGAATGGATGGAGAGAAAATACTGGAAAAGACAAGTACAGCTGGACCATTTGCAGCAAGTTTCACAGGAGCAAAAAAACGAATGTGTTGAATGAAATCAAGTCCTGCAGGCTAAGCTTCTGGAAACTCCGGAAGATCAGAACTATGAAGGGCATGAAGACAAACTAGAAGAGCAGGACTAGTTACAGAAAATCTTCTAAGAACAGGAAACTATCATAGCTGAAAGCTTGCTAGAGGAACAGTGCCGGTAGAACAGGTAGACGAAATATGAGAAGACAGACAAAGAGCACGTATGGATGCAGACAACGATTTGCAAGAGTTCCGCAACGCTGTGAAAAATGGTAGTCTGGAGTCAGAAATAGAGATAGAAAAAGCACGTACAGAGATAGTAGTTCATATTTCAGATTCAGAAAAAATAGTAGAGATGAGTATGAAAGTTGACAAAGGCAAGACTCATGACTCATGCTATTTTTCTAATTTAGTTTGCGTTAACTCATAAGATATGTCCTGTACATTGAGCTACACCTACAAATAAGGCATTTTATATCGGTTCAAGGTAGTTTCATTTTGTTTGTAATTCACCTCGCTTATTGATATTTGATTGTATAGTGTCTACTCCATACGTATACATTTTCACAGCGCAGAAGTCATTTATTGAACCCCAGTAACTTCGGTAATTTGAGACAATCCTGTGTTGATTTTCTTTCACGATTCGATTGAATCATTTCTCCATAATGAGATTGAAACGAAAAAAGAAAAGAAAAGAAGAAACAAACCAAATCACACAATCTAATCGTGAAGTTTTCACCGAACTTCCTGCTTTCATATTGATTTGAATGGAAATCAGGTAAGCTCCCGAATACTGACTTGCAATCAGAGCAGGAAATTTCCATCGGTTTTTGTTTTAAATGAGTTTAAAATTGTGAAATACGAAAAGCACATCAATTTGCGGCATTATTCGTTCTTTCATTCGTCTTCACTTTCTTCGTTAAGTCAACTGAACCGACCCCTCTCATCGAGTACGATCGATTAAGTGTATCTTCAGGCTTCTGATTCTGATCATTTCTTTGATCAGTTGCCAGGACATAATTGGTCACATTACAAAAAAAAACAATTCAAAATAGTGACTTTGATTATTAACAATCATATGTATACTAGGTGTCCACGAAAAGTGGCACCATGAATGACTTGTCACTTTTTCTGACCAAAATAATTATTTTTCTTATATTCATTTTCAATATAGGGCTCTTTATATGATCAAATCACTAATTAAAGTTCTAACATTTTTGGAAGTTACTTTTTTCAATGCTATACACAATTTAAAAATATTTTTCTCAGAGCATTTTTCATTGAATTCAAGGTTTCAGAAAAAAAAATTATTTGATGTTGTAAATATAAAAAATTGAGTATTTGTTTGTTTGTTCCATCGATCCCCTGCATCAATACTTTCTTCTAAGGGTGGCACGAGCTACCCTCGGCGTTCTGGGCGAATCTCACTCATAACTTCAATACCCAAAAACGTAAGAAAAATTTACGGAAGTAAAATAATATTTCCTTGAATAAAATTTGGATATGCAAATCACAATTTCCTGAGTAAGGAACGAAATTATACAGGGATATTTTGGGTTCTGGGGTTGTTTTCCCAATGAATTTGGGGTAGAATTTTCTTCAAACATGTTGGCAAAAATTTTGGCTTTTTTATGGGCGTTCGTCATTGGTTTTCCATCTTCGCGCCCGAGTGTAGATGGTTCTCGTAGTTTTTCGAATCTTGAATTACTATTTTGTCCAGAAAGTTGTCAAAATTCATTGTAGAAGATATTTTCATGATATATCACAGTCCCGATCAATCTTTGACAGTCTTCTCGATATTAATCCGTTGATTTCAGTACTCTTCTGCCATCTTTTTGGAGACTCGTCGAACATTTTTTTCCAAGGGCTCGTTCTTTGAACGAACGGCATGGCTATTAAACATTTCCAGACAAACACTAATTTCTACCTCATTTTTTTCGGAACTCACGATGTTCTCTGAACATTGCAGAATTTTTTTTTTGTAGGAACCAGAAAGGAAAATATATAATATTGGATGTTTCTGTGAGTTTTATGGTAATTTTCATCACTGTTGAATTTTTTTCCTCTCTTTTGCAAAAAAAAAAAAATTGTAATTATTATCTCGATCACAGGTCGTGACACTTGCTGGGTCAGATCTTCACGTCAAAGAACTTTCATTCCGTCTACACTTCCGCCGACAAACAAAATCCATCTGGTCAGCGATATAATATTGTCCTCAAATGCAGCAGATGTCAAAATGGGATGTAATTTTGGACATACCGGCAGCTGTCGACATTTTCAGTCGTTGCTACATTGCCGAAGTCTCATATCGGTATCCCTGTTGAATGCTTTATGGGATTTATCACTTTCCTCCGAGATGAAATTTCGTTTTTACTGGAGTTTCGGTGATGAGTTTTCGGACTGGCTGAAACTCATTTGTCTCCAGTGATGGACAAGATGCTGAAGATTATATATTGGTATGGAATCATGAGCAGATGAATTTCCTCTGAGGAAATGATATAACCTAACCTAACTAACCCAACTAATATATATATATATATTTTTTTTTTTCAAAAATATTTGGGTAGCAGTCAGTTGACCAGTTTAGTTATATATTCTTCGTTTTTTTAAATCGAGCTTTCGAAAATCTTTATTTTCTTTATCAAGATTTTAACTACAATATAAAATGGATGAATAAATGGTGTTTTAACAGTTGATTAATACTTACTAACGTGAAATTAAAAGAAATTTACATCATTAACAAACATGAAGAATTAGTGACACTTGAAAAATACAGACAGGTAGGAACGCACTGACAGAAAGATGAGTGATAAATATACATATATAGGATGATAAAAACATAAAAATTGTGAAGATGAATAAAATCTGAAAAATACAAAATAAATTCAAGGTGGGCGACTATTGGAGAAAATCTGTTTACTTCTGTGTAAAATGTAAATGTATATAGAACTCAAATCTTTTATGTCAGTTCTTTTGTTGAATGTATTAGTTTTGTTATTGATGTGAACCATTTCCAAAAAAAAGTCTTTTTCTCAAATTGCTTTCTACATCAAGAACACTCGCATTGTCATAGTCAATACGATGGTCTTTGTCTATGGTATGTTCAGATAATGCACAAGATCTTATATTCCTCCTAGAATCACTCTTATGTGAAGTAATGCGATCTTTGAGCATTCGTTTAGATTGGCCAATATATATATATATATATATATATATATATATATATATATATATATATATATTCATTATGACTTTATCATGAGATTTAAATCTTTCGATAATAAAGTATATTTTAATTGATTTGGCCAGGATGGTGTCTTCACTGAAAATAGTTTATGATATTTTAAACACTTGTCACAAGAGCCTCAGTCACTTCGATTACTGAGAAGTAATTGTAATTGTGAGTGATTGTAAATATCAAAGCCTTTTAAAACGAGGCGAACACTCACAATGAATTATATTGAAATTTATTGCAAAGTAGAAGCACCTTTTACTGTGACAGAAAACTTAATTTGTGAAATGTCAAGCTTAAACTCTTACAAATAAAATGTAAGTACTTAAGCCCGACTATAACTCCTCCTCCACGCCCTTCTCATTAACAAATACGCCGTCTATTTTAAACAAGATGACACATCTAAGTGAATTACAAATTTTAAGTTCCTGTCTGACACACCGTTATGTATGGCGTATGGAGGTGTATATTTATACACCACTATCCGACTGGAATGACTGGATATCCCCTCTCGGTGTAAACATACTTGAGAAAGTGAGGAGGAGTGTTTCAGAAAGCATAAAGGTATCCTGTTTGTAAATTGTCATCCGACGGTGTTGTTTGAGGATTGTGCTCAGTGGCGTAGCGAATGTGATTTGTAACTACTTAATTGGAAATGAATGAATTAACAAGTAGTAATATGAATATACTAGAGTTTTATCCCAACACCAAACCGCTATTTTTAACAACCTCGAAACGTGTTTCAATCACCAAAGGATCATCTTGTTTTTTTTTGTTTTAATTGTTTTTTCCGTTAACCAGCTGTCGTCCCCTTACGAACGGCAGCCCTCAAAAGTCGAAACTTGTGCGAGACAAGGATTAACAAGGTCTTACCTTTTAACGTGCGATTCCTAGCACTTTCTCGGGCCATCAGATAAAAATCTGTAGTCGCTAGGATTCGAACCTAGCCGACCAGCAGTCAATGGTTTTGAACACTGTGGTCTCAGCCACTGAGCTACTTGGCCCTTATCTTCAAGAGGAAGATTAAAATAAATTTACATACTGAATTGTCCTTATTTATACCCATTAGATATCTGTGCTAGGTACCTGCGTCTTGTTTGTCTTAAATTAATTCCATTCCATTAATTGAATATGACACAAATCTATTGGCCTACGAGACAACCTGTATTTCATAAACTGTCGTCACTAAATAAAGTTTATTCTGAAAATAAATATGTTTCTTTTTCAGAGAGGAGGTATGAGCGGGGATTGGCGCAGTGGTAACGCCGGGGCTTCGTGATCAAAAGGTCGCGGGTTCGATCCCCAGGCGGAGCAGGATTTTTTTAGTTTCAGATATAAATCTGAATGATTGAATCTTGTTGCTGGCTGGGGATAATCCTCCACGATTCACTGTTGCGTTAATAACTAACAGTGCTGCTCCTAAGGTGGTGTATGGAGTTAGTAACAAGGCCTACCCAGAACACATTATATCCATAGTAATTAGACCACCAGGTCTGTTTGGATATAAATGAATAAATGAATATTTGATGGCATTTTAGGCATTAGATGTCTCCAAGTTGGTCGCGTTTGGCACCAGGAACTTCCATTTTAGGCCTTGCCTTCCCAGTAGTGTTCCTTGAGATCTAGCTTTCTATCAGGCTGATCTCTCCACGTGGTGGTCGATGTAGTACCATCCGAAACTCTACCAATAAATGCAGGTGTTCCGCAAGGAGCCATTCTAGCACCAACACTGTTTCTTCTTTACATCAATGATATGTTGGGAGTTACCTCATATCCAGTACACAACTTTGCGGATGATAGTACCCTTCATACCCTTTTCTCTTTCAAAGCTCCGATATCAGCCAGTGAAAGTAGATATAAACGGGGAAAAATCGTTAACTGAGTGAATACAGACTTGGTATGGATTTCAATTCCAAGAAAACCCAAGCATGTATTTTCTCTAGAACTCCATACTAATCAAATCTTCAATTTCAACGCCCGTTATTACCATCAGCAGTACCATATCATAGGAAAACCATGTGTGGTCCATTGCCAAATGCTTCTTTTGGTTTCGTTCCAAGAAATAGTTCACTTCCCGTCAACTGATTATGATTTATAAAGCACAAATCCGAAATGTCCTGGACCGTTTCCATATAGCACCAAAATACATACGTACATTGAAACTCCTATATTCTGCCCAAAAAAGAGCCACTCGTCTTTTCGTTGATACTTCGCTCACAAGCTAGCTCACTTCTCTGAAACACCACGCAGAAGTGTTGTCTGTTTTATGAATATTTTCATGGACGATGCCCTTCCGAAATATCGTTTCCTCATGAGCCATTCCATCGAGATTGACCTGTCTAGATCAGTCCTCACATCCATATGTCGTCACTTTGGAGACATGCGGAACATCTAAGAAGTAAAAAAATAATTGACAATATAAATACTCAAATATAAAAAAGAGTGGGTGCTAACGATCTATATTCTCATATTCTTTATTTTGATTTAACAATACAGAGCTCAAGAGAACTTTGTCAAGAACCCCACGCTTTTTTCACATTTGATTAATTACATTGTCAATTATTTTAAACTTTTTAGTCCATATTGGAAGTAAAGCGCGTTCTTTAGTTTTTTTATAATATTTTTTTTATAACTAAAAAATCGAAATATCCGACATCAAAAATCACCACATACTAATTTTGAATCAAATCTGATCATGATCACAAAACTCGTCCACCATCTCGGGCCACCATCTTGAATTCTTCACACACTAGTATCGAATCGTTCGACAGAATATCCGGAACCTATTACCCTTTTTTTTGTTTTTGTCATGTTTTATCAGATCTCATGAAAGAAACAATAATAACCACAACACTACTGGTTCTCTTTATGGAGGTTGGATCCAAAAAGTTTGGGGGGTAATTACCCCATTACCCCCCCTCCCTCAGGAACGCGCCTGGGCTGAAGATATTTCAGTTATGTAAGTCCCGAACTATACCATATGTACCAACCCGAGATTGTAATCAATTATGTCTCTCCATTTAATTATGTTTGATAAACAAGTGAAAATTTTTATCGTATTTATACCAGAAGAGAATACATTATTCTTGATTGTTGTAGAACTCCGAATTAAAGATCAGAATTTTCAATATTCACCCATTCACCCATGTACAATTTACACATCTTTAATTCACAATGTAACATACTTATCAATTTTCTGGAGTAATCTTGTGTTTACTGAACATAACATGTTTATTGTCCAATTGTCTCTATTTATTTTTTTTTTCAACCATAAACTTTTATTCCATTTCAGTCTTTTCTACTCCATTTATTATTCTCGACGAAGGTTGGCTCATAATCCATGTTCTATATAACTTCTCTCCGCCTATGGGTCCTATGAGATAAATAAAGAATGCCGCTGCTCAGCATCTGCTCCAGATCACTTGTTCTTAGTGTCTAACAGCGACCCTCACCTCATATGTTCCCGAACTACTAATGAGCCTTTCATCGTAAACTGATTATCATCTCGTTAATATTTCAAATGTTATTTCCAGCAGGAGCTCTTCGGAAATTACAAAAATACGTTAGAAATTCCTGCCGTTGATTTAATTTCTTGGGGAATTCCGAGAATTTTGTTTCGGCTCGAAAGACTTTTGATATCTGGAACGACGTGTTTCAACATTCTTTCTCTGTTAAGTGATCCATCAATCCGTTATTCATTTTGCGTATGTGAACAAAGGAGTGACAGCGTGTTTGCCCTGTTATTCATATTTCTGTTTGATCATCAATAGCTGAATCGCTCAAACAGAAGTGGAATTAATACATTTCCGGTTCCTGTGCCTATGTATGACTGAAAAGTTATATGTTATTATAAATTTGATAGATGACATATTGAAACTGACAATATAGAAAACTTCTTTATGGAGTGGCTACATATTGTCTTGAAAAACTAATAGTTAAAAAAACACTGAAGAACACGCTTTACTTCCAACATAGAATAAAAACTAAAAAATAACTGACAATGTAATTACTCAAATGTAAAGAAAGCGAGGGTGCTTCTGATCTATATTCTTATGTTTTTTATTTCAATTTAACAATACTGACCGTTCAAGAGAACTTTTTAGTCCATGTTGGAAGTAAAGCGTGTTGAAAAGGGAACATTCTCCATGAAAAATGAAAAATGTGATGTATTTGTAATATCTAAAAAAAACAACTACTTCCCCGGCTAAAGCCATGCTGGACATTGAACTACATCTGATAGATATTATAAAAAGACTCTAATTGAAAAGAAAACATCTGAAAGTGAAAATTCATATAGTTGATTTTTCTTATTTTATCTAGTTTTCATTGAAAATTCATTAGATAAATTAGATAGGGAGAATGTTATTAAAAAAAATATCACTCACAGAAATCGTTCTCAAGGTTCGCATCTCTCGCATTTAATCCCCAATACATTTTGATCGACGAAAGTCTATTACGCTTTGCCAAGCTCATCAGGGAGATTGATAGAATTGGAAAGCAGAAATATTTTTTCTGCTTTGGGAGTTATTTTTTGATATAGACCTGTCATGGGCATTGCATTTTGATTTTTGTTCGATAATTAGAATAGGATTTTCATAAAATCTGTTGTGGGATCATCTGCGGCTGAGACAAACTTTAGTCGCTATTTTCCATCGTTCAAGATAACCTCTTGGGAGGTATTCATATTGAAAAGGGGAACATTCTCCATGAATACTGAAAAATGAAAAATGTGATTTATTTGTTATATCTAACAGAAAAGAACTGATTTCTCGCTGAAGCCACGCTCGACATTGAACTACAACTGATAGATATTGTGAAAAGACTCTAACTAAAAAGAAAAAAAAAACTGAAAGTGAAAATTCGCATTTTTATTCAGATAGTTAATTTTTTTCATTTTCTCTAGTTTTCATTGAAAATTAATTGAATAAATTAGATAGGGAAAATGCTATTAAAAAATATCACAAACAGAAATCGTTCATTTTATTGAAGCAAGGTCTATCGCTTTTAATCCCCAATACGTTTTGGTCGACGAAAATCTATTGGGAATTAAATGCGAGAGAAGCGAACCTTGCTTGCTTGCTCTGAATGAAAATGCCAATTTTCACTTCAAAATTTTTTCTTTTCAGTTATTTCACAATATCTGTCAGATGTAGTTCAATGTCCAGCGTGGCTTTAGCCGGGGAAGTAGTTTTTTTCTGTTAGATATTACAACTGCATCTCATTTTTCATTTTTCAATTTTCATGGAGAATATTCCTCTTTTCAACATGAATACTTCCCTGGAGGTTATCTTGAGCGATGTTGAAAAGGAGACTAAAGTTTGTCTTTCAGCCGCAGATGATTCCACAACAGATTTTATGAGTATCCAATTCTAATTTTCGAATGAAGCGTGTTGTTTAGTTTTTTAAACTAATACTTTTTTCATGACTAAAAAATCGAAATCTACTACCCTGAAAAACCCCACATACCAATTTTGAATCATATTTGATGATAACAGGCGCGTATACAGCTTTGTTCCATGGGGGTGGGGTAAGCGCGGCGGGAGGTTATTCATAGCGCGGGGGTAACAGAAAATGATTTTAAATGTCGTTCCTTGAAAATTATATATTTCGCACTTGAAACTATTCTTACCAATATGTAAGGTTTTATTTCTTCTGAAGGATCTTTTGTAACAATATGTGAAAAATGGTTGATAACCCGATACTTATTCAGATATAGTGGTTAAGTAGCTTATGTGTGTGGAAATTATAAATAATGAATTTTACATCATGTTATACTTATTATAAGTTTTTTTACGTTATTACTTATGTAACTAAAAAATTAATGCCAAGTAGCAAGAGTAAATTTCAGAAAATATCATATCATTTACACCCCACGTCCTCGAAATTCCGACATAAAAGTAAAAATGAAAAAAAAAAACTTGTGACCCTTCTGCTCTGTTTTAGTTTACTAGTTATAGTGCCTGATGAGTTTTTAAAATTTCTTTATATTGTGCTAGAACTTGGCGAGTACATACTTCAACAATACTGAATAAAAAAGAAATAATTCGTATTTCGCACAAATAACCGTACATTTCGCTAAAGTGCTGAAGTTCAACCCAGACAGAACACGGAATAAATGTCCGGATTTTATCCAGTCAGAAATACGTCAATTATAATTCCGCTTTTCAGAATATTCTCTGAATTATTCAGGAATATACTTCAGCTGCGAATGACTTTTTTCATTACACATCAAGTGAATTATCAAGGTTTTTGCATATGATATTCTCTCCCGAGAGAAGCGTAAACTCATTAGCAAACTTCAAGTATAATTTCTTACTACGCCTTGTTGCTCAAACTCTCTCGCATATTTCAAAAGTTACGTTCGGGTTCACACCAATTATTATCTCGCATAATTTATGGCGGAATTATTTTTGCGGTCTTGTTGAAATTTGTTATTTTGTGTTCGACACACGTAAAGGGCGAGAAAGGGCAATGAAGTGTCGGGAAAAGTACCTTAACAATTTTGTTGGTGATTTCGACTCGACAATTTCGGGTTTGTCACGTTCTGTGATATTCAAACAAGATCCGGTCAACTGAATCTAGGTCTCTCTCAAAGTGAATGATAGCATTCATTCGGGGAAAGGCTGATAAAAAAATAATGAACGAATGGATATCAAAATCCAACGCTATTGCAATATTCTATATGATTTGAATATGATTGATGCGGATATATGACTGTGCTCGCTGAGGAGGAGGAGGAGGAGGAGGAGGAGGAGGAGGAGGAGGAGAAGGAGGAGGAGGAGGAGGAGGAGGAGGAGGAGGAGGAGGAGGAGGAGGAGGAGGAGGAGGAGGAGGAGAAGAAGAACGTGTTTACAAAAACAATTTTTTTTAGAGTTGTGTTCTATATTTAATAGTTTACAACGAAGAATAATTTAGTGTACACTATTCTCTTGAGAAAGCTACTGTGTAGCGAAACATGTAGCGGAGTTAATAGAATCTTTGGTTATTTAATCGTGTCTACCTTAGTGTCATTACTATGGATTTCTATCGAGTAACGGCTACTTGAATGAAAAAATAAATTTGTTTTGAGTTTTCATTTATTTCATACTTGGAGAATGATTTTTCATTACTTTCATCCTTATACACTCATAACTTTCTTTTTTTTTTAAATGAAGACCCTTAAATGAGTCTTCAACAAGGGCACAGTTAGACTTTATTCGAGAGCAATATCTACTTATTTGAAAATTGAACTTAATGCTTTATTGACTAACCATTAATCAAGCCTGCTTGAATTCGCAAAACCTAATCATTGGGCATAATATTTTCTGAAATTAAAACCACATTCACGGTTCAAGTATTACCAGCCAGGAACGAGTATAATTTTTTAGGATGAAGAGTTGAACGAAGTTCACTGGAACGAAAGACGCATTTCTCTATATCCCGGGAAGATTATACTTTCAAATTAATGTAGCAGGTGAACAAAAACCCAGGTTGAAAAATTAGCGACGTATAATTTCGTGGAACTGCTCAATTTTGTTTTCGTGACGTCGGTGGTAATGTTTCCATAAGGAAATTAGGCATTTTCCCTTCTGATCGAATGTTTATGCAAATCTAATAGGGCTGGCCAAGGGGTTACAGGTGTGGTTTTGGAGATCTATAATTTTTTTAATTATATAACTCTTGTGCGGAATGAGTTGGATGAAATTTTCGGAGCAGCGGTCAATTTTTGTAGCATTTCGGGAATATGAATGTGATAATAATGATTGAATTTTGCGTGAATTAATTACTCAGGGTGCCCAAGACCAGTCCAAGTGAAATGAAACATTGTTTTCAAGTACTATTTAGGTGCTGCTGTTGAAGGTATTTGTGAAACTCGTTGGGTCGAGAGGCATGATGGGCTCTTCCAGTTTCATAGAGAGGCTATACTTCAAATAATTGATATCCTAGAGGAAATTCCTACATGGATTGATGAGAAAGCGGCAACTGATGCGTTTAATCTTGCACATGCTCTCAAAAGTGCAGAATTTTTCCTTTCTGTTGCATGTTTAAGTAATGTTTAAGGTATCACTCAGCAATATCTTACAGACGCCTATTCTGGATCTGAAAAAGGGTATACTATAGGCATACTTGAACATAAGCGAGATAACGCTGACTCTGTACTCTCAGACCTTTATTGAGGTGCAAGATATAGCTGTAAAGTTGAATGTTGAACTGAAAATGCCGCGAATAGTTAGTCGTCAAACCAATCGTAAAAATCACCCAGCTATTCTCCTAAAGAATTCTACCGCAGATCTATCCACATTCAACTCTTAGACCATGCCCTGGCAGGCCTTAAAGATAGACTTTCAGCGGAAGTTAAAGACTTATTCTGTCTTGATTTTGAACCGGAAGACGAAAGCGCTCTTAGAAAAATCATCAATTTATATCAGGAACTCATTGAACATGGTACTTACATTTGCAAGTGTGGAACATGAGTTCTTATTGTGGACTGCTGAATGGGACAGGGTAGTGGAAAACTGCCAGATTTAATTTTGGAAGCACTGGAAAACTGTGATGTGGATATGTGTCCTACTATACATTAACTTTTAACTGTTCTTGCTACCTCTTCAATGAGCGCAGCAACAGCAGAGTGCAGTTTTTCTCGATCGATGAATAATAGAATGAGTGAGAATCAGGTCAAAGTAGGTCAAATTTAACAATTAGGCAGGGGTGGGGGTAGGTAGGTTAAGTTGGGTAAAGTCAGGTCAATGGTAATTCCATGACTCCCCCCTAGGATTTCAGTCTAGATCCGCCCCTGGTCAGCTATTTCAAAAAAATCACAATTGTCAATATCAATGGAGGATATTCTTTCAACATGATGCCTTCCAAGAGGTAATCTTGAACGATGGAAAATAGCGACTAAGTTTTATTTTTCAGCCTCGGATAATACCACAACTGATTCTGTAAACATCATGTCCATATTTTCAAATGCTCATGATTGAGTATGTTTGAATATGTTGAGTATGTTTGAATTCATTTTTGAATTCGCAGAGTATACAACGTAATATTTTACCAGTAGTCTCCCAATGGGCACACGTACGTTTTTCAAACGTGCTATAAACGTGGCATTGGTTAAATAAACGTTTCTGGTTGAAAATTTCAACGACAATAATTCAGTGTAATCTTCAACGTTGAAAGAATACGTTATAAAGATGTGTTTTCAACGTTACTTCCTCAATAACTCGTTAAATATACGTTTAAAAATCGCAATAGTATTTCAAACAGAATTTTTAATCAAATTCGCTATATGCGATTCATTTAACAATGTTTATGACAGATTCTTCAATATTTTATTTGGTCAAAACAATGTTGTTTTATTGAGTATCTTCGACGTTCAAAAAACCTGATTGAAAACGGCCATAAAGGGATAATTATTAGGCAATTGGTTTAATATAACGTTGTTACACGCGACATTTTTTCGTTGAAAAAACGTTCGGTTTTTAGCTATTTCACAACGTTATTCCAACGTACTTGTGCCCATTGGGCTTGTAATGGTACCATTTAAGATGGATATCTAGGAATATGTAAAGATATTTGATTTTTTGGGTTTGACAGAATTTTTATTCAATATTTTGAAACAATGTTTCTTATTTTTTATTTCTACATAGTTCGGACACTTTTCCAAATTTGTTTTTATCATTTGAATGAACTTGTTTACTCCAAGATCAAGTTGGTTGGTTGACACGAACGGCAAAGCTTGGGAACTCGCTGCCTTGGAAGGTGTTTCTTGAGGCATACAGTCTGCAAGAAATTCAAGAAAAAATCCAATTTCTACGAACTTTTCCTCTAATCTCATGATGATCTCTGAATTTTACTGTTTTCTCATATAGATTATGTATGTAAGACATGTTTCAAAAGTGACTGGTAAAATTTTTTTGTTTACATTTCCGTACGCTAAATACCATTTTATTTATTTATGCGATTAGGAAAACATATTTATAATAATATCTCCTAGTCCTGCCTCAACTAAAAACAATCAACTAGTGCCATCCTGCCGGCCAGCGGCTCACGGGAAAGTAGACCCCCGAATCGTGGATAGGTCCTGGTTTGATGCATGGCGCTCCTTGCGCTACCATCGGCCGACGCCGCTTAGTTAGTGCCGTGCCGTCGTCGCGACGCTAGGATACCTCGTTCATTTCCTCTGCGATAAATGCTCGGATCAGCAAAAAGTTGAAGAGCGGTCGGATCGCGAGATCGATGGTCGTCATTAGAGGAGTTTCAAGTTTGCTAATTCCGAATCGACGTTCGACGGAGAGAGCGGAGGAGGTGAGTTGTACTGGTGTACGGGGTGACTGGTATGATTGGGCCGAAAAAAAAAATTTCATTTAAAATTAGGGCGCTGTAATAGTTATTTATTATACAAGGGAAAAAAGAATTAGATAAGAGGTTGTGCGTCTCCTGACGCGAAGCGGAGGGAGACAAAAAATCGAGAGCTGAAATATAATCTTTTTCCCGTGTATAATACACTATTTTTTCCTGTGACGGGAAAAGCGATGATTTAATCAAATATTTAAATATCTACCTTAACCTATGTGTGTATATATCGGGGAAAAAGTACTCACTTTTTTCCCGGGTCTCGGGGAAAAAAGTAATTTCATAAAAAGTTATATTTTATTACCTGTCAACAGGGATGAAATGTCGAACTTTTTTCCCGTCATAGAAAAAAATTATTATTTCGAAATTTGTTGTGAACCTAGAGGTCGGCCATTATTATTTTTTGCTGTAGCGTTCCGGAGCATGCTCGCTGATTTTTGGTGGCCCAGTAACATTTGAGAGGTGTATAAAAAAAAACGGAACACCCTCTAGCTTGAACCCAGGAAGTTGGTTTTATCCGACCAAGCACTTGTCACTAGGATTGAAATTAGCGAAACTGAAAGTACGCATGTTTTAGACCAAGAAAATGATACGTTTGGGAAAAATTACAGAACCTCATGACGGGATTAAACTCATGTGAAAAAGATCTAGACACCGCATATTGCTAAGATACTGATTGGAAATTTGGAATCAAATACACACGTATGAAATAAAAAAAAAAAATTAGGGGTTCGGGAGGAAGACTAGCAGAAGAATATAAATCTATACTTGTGTGTCAATCGATTGTAACAGAACTATGAATTCTGTTACTTTTTTCAGTTTTTATTAGGTGCTTTGAAAATAATAATAATAGACTTTACTAGGACAACTTGATTATACAGGGTGTTCCAGAATAAGGGACACAAACTCCGATGGTAGAAACCTCAGTTTTGAGGATAAAAGTTCCAATAACCTTATACCCTATGATGAGTATCAACCGAGTTGAAGGGTGTTGAAAGATTACTCCATAACGGATCAACTTTTCTTAATGAAATTTGGTATACCACTTGACAGCATTGAGTTCAAAATTTCAATGCAAATCGTGTGTTTGTAACTCTGAACAGGGGCGTACGGCAGGTGGGTACCCCTAATCGCCCCTCCCAACTTTCTCGCCACTAGAACGATATCGATTTCGTCTTGTTTCGTTTTAATTTCCAATATTTCCTATACAAAAAAAGGGATAAGTTTCGTTGTCAAAAATATCAACGGTTTTCAAAATATTTGAAGTTGGATAAGTTTTACCCTCTCTCCTCTTACCCAACTACAGCGTTGACCATTATGGTAAATATCTGTCCGAAAACAATTACTCCTCTGGCTAATACAGGGACGTGTATTGAATTTTATCAAAATGTTATTTGTGTAAGATTCCGCAATGTCGAAGACACGATTGTGGTCTCAATCAAGTGTTCTCTGAAACCAAATAAGAGAATGTTGCATTGATTCGAGCAGAAGGATCAGACTAATTTCGAGGTTATTGCATCAAATTAGTGCAAGTGCTAGTCAGCTTTTCGTGCCCGATTTCTCGTCTTTAAAGATGGTGAACAAAACCTTTTGGCCAATTCCAATATCGATGTCGACTACTTATCAAATATTGAACACTGCTTTTTTTTTAGTTATAGGGATAGATGAAGTTAACTCTGCTAAGAAAAATGCCGCTTTTTTCTCTTCATCAACGAAAAGTATATACCACAACTCCCCAAAAACTTCAGCACTGAAAGCCAGAGGATTTTCTATTCACGGCCGTAGTACAAATATTACAAGTTGTACAAGAAGGAGTTTTAATTATTTTAGTTTCTGATAAAAATACGCACAATGTGACACATCTGATTTTTTTTTCATGTGAACTATCTCTTGTTGTCAGACATGGGCTATATATTATAGGTATCAACAATACTGGGGTAAGACTACGGATTCGGATAATATTATTTTAGATTTCTTACTAAGATTAGGTCCATATAAGAACTAAATCGCAATTCATTGTCAACGTAAAATCCTAGATTTCTAGCATTATCTTTATAGCTCTTCACTATTTATTTTGATTTTACAGTTTTTAAATTTCTTTGGCGCGATTCGGCATTGATCCGAATAAAATTACCGACTATTTAACTGAATTCAACTGTGAACAGTTGTCATTAGAAAGGGATACTTACTAAACTTTGAATGTCCTAATTTATGAGTAGGATGCTCGTTTTGTGTGTTCTTGATTGAAAGATAGACGCCGTTGCCTGCCATCAGTATAGAAATGATGTACCTAGTTTGTACCCCTTTGAACAGGATACCCCCAATCTAATATGTTTAATAATGGTATCAATGTTTTTGTTATCGAGGAAAACTAATGCATCGTGGGACTTGATGAAAAAAGCTGTGACAAGACCATTTTTTTTTCTAAAACCAAATTGAGTATCATATAAGATCGAGAATTCATGCAAATGACATAGTTGTTGTTGTTAGATAGAAGTATAGAACTGATTTTATTTTGAGATCGTACGCGCTGGTTGTATTAGATTTTGTTGTGTGTACTTTATCACTAATTTCATCACTTGAATTTTGTAATATTTGACAGTTCTGTTTATGTGTAAATTTCAAGTAATTTGGAATTTGGAGTATTCAGTGCGGCTGTAGTGTAATGTTCATTCATTGCGTTGGCATCGGAAAGATGATTCGGAAGAGATTTTTTTAATTTTTTTTATGGATTCCTATATATCACTAAGATCCTTCCATATCGATTTCTGACTTCCTTCAAGACAAGATTTCATTGATAATTTGGATTTTTTTGTCTATAATTCGTTAAATAACTATCAGTTGGAAAGATAAATTGAGTAAATAGTGGTTTGGTTTTGGGATTAAACTTCAGTGTCTTCGTTACTGTACACCAAAGCTTCCAAAAGGTGTAGTAGAAGTGGTTATGTGTTGGTATGCCACAACTGAAAATTTTCCCAGTAGGCCACCGCTCATAGGAAATCAGATCAGAAGGGTAACATTGCATTATTCAACTTTTTTTTATTGAGAGTTTATGAGAAAAATATCCGAACGACTCATTGGACGCATTTTCTTAAAACGACCTACAATATTTTTAACTACAGCATAAATTGCATCGCGTGTAGGTACCCATGCTTTTCCTGGCTAAGAGGACAAATTTTGTATGTTCAAAAATGTAGTTTTGAGTGAAATCAATTTATAGATTTATCAATTTATGTTTTTTCTACTGAAAAAGTCTGATTGTCATGTCAAAAACTTCAGAAAACAGTTTCAAGTGGATGTACAGTAGAGTGCATAAAAAAGTCGTACAAGGCATTCACCTTTAAATTATGTTTTAATAGCTTTCGGTTGATAATATGACCAACAAATTGCATCAATTACTGTCAGTGATGGTTATCATGATAATTTCCAATTTATAAACACCATGTGAATTAAGTAAATGAGAAAATAAAATTGAACGTTATGTTTGATGTTACTGAATGAGTTATTATGATTTTCTAATTAGAGTGAACTACCGAATTTTCTAGGTTCCCTAATAGCAGATCAATCCATCAAATTCCACAACGCACACGTTGACTACTAATGAGCCGAAACAGGATAAAAATCCATCACAAACTGTCTTTTCAACAACGCCAGTTCCCCACACATACGTCATTATCTCATTATTCCAGGCATTTTTTCCAGGATCTCATGAATATATGAAAGGTTCTGACACGCGAATCCCCAGAATGCAAATTTGAATAAATCGTATGCGTATATCTTGAAAAATTTGCAGTAGAAAAAGGGCATGAGCAGCGGAAAATTAGGTGGGCATCTTTCACTGTCGAATTTTCCGCGGAGAACGCGAAGGTATAGACAAGAGCGCAGATTAATCAAGGACTATGCAAATTTTTTTCAGTCTATCCTCCCGTAAATTCTTGTTCCATGAAGATTGAGCTGACGATCCGCGTACCTTCAGACACTCTACGAGGACGATTCAACAGTTAGTTGGAAGTTTGGAGGCAATTTAAAAAGTCAAACTATATAACAAGAACAGATATTTCTGAAAGTGTACAATGAGAAAAAGTTTGTTGGGGATAGGTCAAATAACTAAAATCACTATTGATCCATTGTCGACGTTCTTACTTTTTAAAAGTCATCTTCAGGGCACTATAATACATCATATAGATAACAATTATTGAGAAAGTTCAGTTTTGAAAAATTGAAGTTGAATTAAGACGATATCACTAACTAATGGAATAATAACAATAAAATCAAAATATTTGGAAGTAATGGTAATTTCTTTCTTGAATAATCGAAACTGGATAAATCCATAACAGGTGTAAAGAACAGCTGGATAAAAACATGAACATGAGAAGGTTCCCGACGGGGTTTGGCGCATTGGTTAGGCGCCCGACTGTTGATTGAAAGGTCGCTGGCACGGTTCCCAAACAGGGCAAGGCTTTTTCATTTTTAGATGAGACTGTATGATCAGGAACAATCCTCCACGATTCACTGTTGAGTTAATAACTAACAGTGCTGCTCCTAAGGTGGCGTATGGAGTTAGTAACAAGGCTTATCCAGAACACGTGCCTAATGACCATAGTAATCGATGCCAACACACGCACGCGCACGTTGCATTTCTTTCTAAAGTTCATATAAATGACGAGTGTGTTCTCTTTTGAAAGAAAATGTGGGTACAAATTGGATGTGGAAAAACTCGCTTGCTATGACCGACCTCGTGCATGGCATCACACGTTAAAAGGAAGGGCTGCATCTTCCCCAGCCAGCACAAGTCTCTCGAAGACTTCTGAGGGTTGCTCAAAAGGGACAGCCGGTTGATGGAAATAGAAATTGAAAGTTCATTTACGATTCTATTGAAAAATATTTGATAAACTGGCGCACCTGGCAGACGTTGTCCTCCCATCATCAGTGCATGTTGATGTATTTTTTTTGATTCGCCGATTACCCTTCAACATATTCTTGTTAATGTTATTTATTGTCGGACTCATTTTATGGCGAAGTCGCGAACAGAAGCTAGTTCTAACATAAAAAATGTGCAATAAAAAATATTGAGGGGCACTTCTCGGGATAAATACTATCATATATCTCAAGCAGGACTAAGCAACACACATTTACAACACACATTGCAGAGATTAGCGTGGACGAACATCTTGACACACGATTTTTATATATGAAGATAGCTGCAAACCCGGCGTTGCCCGGGTAAGGATAAACTTAGATTTATAGTGGGTCCACTTTTATCTCAAAATTTCGACTTTTATCTCGAAATATCGACTTTTATGTTGAAATTTCGACTTTTATCTCGAAATTTCGACTTTTATCTCGAAATTTCGAATTTTATGTCAAAATTTCAACTTTTATTTCGAAATTTCGACTTTTACCACGAAATTTCAACTTTTATATCAAAATTTCGACTTTTGTCTCGAAATTTCGACCTTTATCTCAAAATTTCGACGTTTAATGAAAGTTGGGGAGGTGTGATCAGGGGTACCCACCTGTCGTATGCCTCTGTTTGAAGTTACAAACACATGATTTGCATTGAAATTTAGAACTGAATGCTGTCAAGTGACATATCAAATTCCATTAAGAAAAGTTGAGCCGTTATCGAGTTATTCTGGTAAATACATATTTTTTTATCACTTTCAACACCCTGAGACTCGGGAAATACTCATCTTAGGGTATATGTTTATTTGTTCCTAGTAATCTTCAGGAAGGTCTCAGAAAATTCGAAAAAAACCGTGAAATGAACTATAACTTCCGGGAAGTTCTAGAAAGTACAAGAAATACACTCGAGTGAAATTTTCTAAAGTTAGGTTACCAGGCTGAGTTGGGTAACGGGCTCTGGAAAGTTCTACAACGTATAAAAAGAGACTATCGAATGAAGTTCTCGAATATTTGGTCACCAGGAAGTGGGGGTGAGGCTTCGAACTTTCTATCTATTCTGGAATATATGATGTGAATGTCTTCAATGTTCCCGATGCCAGAAAGTTCGAGGAAACCGCCAAATGAACCATAGCAGAGGTTCTGAAAAGTTCTAAAACGAGGTTCATTACCTTTTTCACAGTCTTTATACTTATAACATGGCGCAGACGTAAAATAGTATATTACAGTTCTAGTGTGAACGAGTAATACACTATTTTTGCCGCAATAATTTTACCAAATAATGTACAATAAACATAATATGACATATTGTACACACAAGATATTTAATCGAATTCCAAGAAATAACAATATTGTAATGGGTGCAAGACAATCAAACAAAACGGGCAGACCGAAAACAATTTCAACTGACTTTATTTTTTGAGGATTATTTTCATATACAAAATATTTCCTTCATGATTTAATACCTATGAGATCAATCTCATAATTAGGCACATTATATTTTTTTATATTCATAACAAACATGTCAGATGAGAATATTATATATATATATATATTATAATATAAAGCGTTGATGTTCCAAGCTATCAGTGAAAACAAGTTATTGCTTGAAGTAGTTATAATAATTGTAGTTCATTTTGTTGATGTATATACATAAATACAATATTCTGGTTGGTATTGGGAGGCAAACATGCCACTAACGTTCCAACAAAACAACTCGATTATGCTCAAACTTCTATTTGAAACGTTTATCATTATAATATAAAGTGTTTTCTGATATAATTCTTCTTGAAAAATCTATGACACTAAGAATTATAATCATTGGAGAATCTGAAATGAAGGAAATTCTTGTAAAATCATTTTTCCGTAAGTTATAATATATAAAAAATTCTGGCAGAGCGATCGGGACAAATTTTCCGAATTCTACCAGTAGGTAGCTTTTTATATAACACGCCTTATTATTTCACCAATAATAATCCTTTTTTTGGCGATTCATAGCTCATTCGCAACTCGAAATAACCGTATGAACTCGCCTACGTTCCGTGACGGCTTCTTTCAAACAAGGCACTTCCTTAATCCAATCATTTAATCACATGTCAGTTTTTCCACCAGCACATAGTCCGTGTACTAGTTCCACCAATCAGCTCCGATAATTTATCATCGTGCATTACATAAATTACTTTTTCATGTCTATCCAATTTCTATAATTTTTTACAGCTCACAAAAACCCGAAGTCATGCAATTAAATTGATGAAGCTCGTGTAATCAATTCCCCGAAACGAGATAAACCGAAGGAAAAAGCAGGCGTGGTGAATTTAATTATAATCGACCATTCCAAAAAACGATTGTTTCGACCCATTTATCATTGTTTCGTTTCATCTTCATAAAGGATCAATTCATTGCGTTAACGTTGGGATGCCGCTTGTTTTTTCGAGCTGCTACAGTTTCTCGGATTTCGAAAACATGAGTTCGGGTATACTGAACGGAGAAAACATAGATGATCGGAAGTAAAGATGATCTCCATCTATCTGTTTAATGGATTAGAAGTATTTTATATCAAATTTAGTATGTTAAAAAATATATCACAAGTGGGTTTGCCTAAAAAGTTCCCGGCTAGACTATGATTTATAATTAAAAATTCAAAAATGACTTTTTTTAAACATTGCCCTCATTAGTTTAGCGCACAAATTTTATACCAATGGAAAGTGTGAAACCTTTTATGAAACAAATAATTTCGGCCAAGTCGAAATCACTTTCTCTCACACTATATTTTCTATTTTTTTCCTGGTGTAACCATGAGATTGGCAGGTATAAACATATAATAGCACAAGATCCAGGGGTTTAACCTGACACTAATTTCAATATAAATGATTTTTGGCACACAGGTAGTTCTTGAAGAGTACTTTAAGAGAGTACTTTAAGAAAAAATGTTCTACACGCGAACACCTACGGAAAGTGGGGAAAATTCCCGTGAAAGCTCGGAATATCAATAACTTGGAACGGGTTGAGAATTTCGATATAATGTAATGAAACAAACTTGTAGAACGTAAAAATGTCCATTCTGAACTGAACTATGTTACAGAGGAAAATCCTTCAAGAAAAATTATCATATATAGCTTGCGGGTGTCGGTAGAAGTTGTTGTATTTGATATTCGAAGGTGAAATAATAATCTTTCATAAATAAACAATGTGTGAAATTTCCGGAAAAGACAGAAAATGATAAATGAAAACTTTGTCATCAGAGATTCTTAGAAACATTTTCTGAATGTACAAGGCCTTGGCTATAAAATGACCAGTACGCTAAAAACAACGGGTACAGACAAACGTACACAAATAAATTGGGAATGAATGTTATATCTAATTTGCTCAAATTTGGCCTACTGGATCTTAGAGCAAACTCAGCTTGTCGAGCTAATTCGATAGGAAAACCTAAAAAATTAGGTGGATGTTTTCCGAGCTATCTGTGCTGCTTGACTATCTGATAGTATACAGATTTTTCCTCTGGATGCCCCTTTCGAGTTACTTCTGGGCACATGTCTCCAGCATGTACTTCTGCATGAAAAACAAATTTTTGTATTAAGTTATTTATGACCATTTCATACTGATTTTCGAAGGCATACCTAACTGCATGTTATCTGTTATATATGTGTTCCAAGGTTGAGTATCCTAGCCCATCCAATGAATGATAACACCCAAAACTCAAAAACAAGTTTTTGCACAATCGCGTTTTAAATCATTTGATGGCTTGCAAAATGCGCTGATTTAAGAGAAATCGTCATATTCAATTGGAAGTAGAAATCAAACTGCACCATTTGTATATTTTGCTAATCTAGTATTTTAGTCCGTTGCCGAGCAACGAACCTTCAACGAACAATAAACAAACAGTGACAACGAACTTTCTCATATCGAAAACGGTATATTTTGTGAAAAGTATTTTGATTTTTGATTTGTTTGGCAGAGTGTTTGTTGTCTTGATATTAATTATTCACTCTCATCCGAGGAACTGGAGCTGTAAATATATAAACTGCTTCTGCGAATGTCATGGGAAAACTATATTTGTGAAAATGAAAAGTCCCACTGTGGCACTGTCCCTGACACGACTCATAATATTATGTGCATCTTCTCTTTGAAAACAAGTTTTCTTCGAGAAAATTCTAACGAATCCCATATATTATTCGTAGTGCGACTGCAAAATTCCAGACATGTCAGTGGTTGGTCTGTGAATAAACTTTCGAAATACAGCCATGCACCTATATGAAGACGACTTCAATACCTCCATCAGTATTCATGAGTGTTTTCGATAATTCAGTTCCTTTCAAACATCGAGGTAAAAGTGCATCGGAGCGACCAATCAAGGGTTTGGAGTTTAATTTATTTTCGTTCAACATTAATATAACCAGAATAAGGTCAAGGAGAAGTTTTTATATGGAATTGAGAGCCTGTGGATGGTGAATCGCATCAGCAAAATTTTTAGAAAAATGATGTCAAAGCAATTCAATTTGAAGCGATGATGACAAATGTGTTGAAATTTGATCGTAATTTTAAGGAAATATGAAATTGGATAGGTATCTGAATTGCGAAGGTAAAATATCCTTCATATTGTATTCCTAGTTGATAGATTAGAACAGAAATAACCAATTCTATGTAAGAGTTATCTGTGGAGACAGAACCAGGTGTCTATAAAATCATCATCAAACTGGCAATGTTATATGCCTGCTCAGTATTCTTCAGCTTGAGCTCGATCACAGAGGTTCTGCCTTGCAAGAGCTTGCAGACGTTGACCCCATCCCAACACATGTGAAGCAGTTTCCGTTCTCCCCCAGACCTCCTTCACTGAAAAAATCACTGGCAGTAGAGAATATGATGAGCCCTGCAAACATGTTAGATTCATTTATCGAGCGGTGGGCATTTTCCAAAAGCTCCGATACAAGCCGGGCTTATGGAAGACAATGTAACAAAACCAA
This sequence comes from Chrysolina haemoptera, assembly GCA_958298965.1. Taxonomy (NCBI): domain Eukaryota; kingdom Metazoa; phylum Arthropoda; class Insecta; order Coleoptera; family Chrysomelidae; genus Chrysolina; species Chrysolina haemoptera. Next base: position 9,130,968 of record OY282595.1, on the reverse strand, counting down.
TTTCCGAACCCGCATTTTTGTTTAGAGCTTTTTCCAGGACAACAATCAAACAAAGTGTCCATAATCCAGATCATCAGATTTTTTTCATTGCCTGAATAATCGACGCACAAGAAATCTAGTAGTCGTGGTTCCTACCAGTTGCACCAATCAAATCAGTATGTTGCTTATATCGACGAATAATTTTTTTCACATATATGTGGGTATTGATAGACACCCTAATGCCTGCTTGCAATGAGCACCGATCACCCGCGAGGGGGGGGGGGTGCTGTAGGTTTTCCTACAGCTAAAAAGTGAATTCACCTACAAGAAACGGAAAGTCTCTTAGTGGCGACCCGACAACTGATAATGAAAGCTGTCTTTAACGCCAGATCCTATTCCTTTGGGATAATATAATTATTATTGTTATAATAATTATTATTCAGTTCTCCAATAAAGACTGAAAGCACCTTGTCCCAAAATAGATGACTATCAATATCAAATCAGTTTTCAGACATTATTGGAAATTATTAAAATTAATTACGTCTGGTACAGTTCCCTTACCAAAGGTAGTCCTACTGCTCGAAAAAATCACCAGGATTGAGTTTTACTTCAAGTCGTAGTTTGGTGAGAGGTTCCACGAAAATCCTCAAAATGTCTTCGACTAACTTGAATCCCAGAAGTTTCATTTTTCCGTGAGAAGAAATATTTTTTATAGAATTTCTTATTAAAAGTTTTGGCATGTTGAAACTATGGATGTCCGAAACGGAAATAATCAAGTAATTACACCATCTACGAGAAATGACAGTGCCAAAGATAAATCTGAATCTTCGTGGTATGGAGATGTTTGACTCCTTTACAAATATTGTATCGTGAGAGTTTGTTTGGAGATAACTCAATTTTTAATTCATTTTTCGTATGTACTATTTATAATTTAAGTTTTTCAAGGGTATTCACGTAGGTTACACAAGAAGGTTACTCATGAATGTCCGAACCAAGACCTTCAGTACTGTTTGCAAGTTTTCCAACTTCAGCAAAGGTCAAACAGAATAACCTCAAGCTAACGGCATCAATGACCAGATGGACGCCTAAGTGCAGCTGTAAGGTCACTGAATACATCTCAAATCTCCCACGAGATAGTTGGTAAAATATTGAAATGTCTGATCGTAAATTCATAAAGATGTTTCTATTGGAATGTACAGTGTGACCTATTTGGAATGGAAGCACTCTTACAAAACACTACACTTACAAACAATTTTAGATTTTTGACGTTGAAAAATAAGAATACTGAAAATGAAGACTCATCCATGAAATTTGGTGTCCTAGTAGAGTTTTTGAATGATACCCAATAAAAAATAATCCAATCGACTTAAAAATATGAACATGGTGCTTCCCTTTCAAGTGGGCTACACTGTATAATAAAAACAGAATATTCTTTCACTATGCATACACTATTTCACATATTTCGTTCTGAAAACCTAAATCAGACTCGTATTTCCTTCCTGATTTAGAGTTAACATAATTCTTGTTTATTACACTCCTGAAGATAAATTGTAAATCAGATTACATTACCCTTTATTTCTCTTTCGTTGCAACTACAATATTTTGGATAAATCACCATGGAAGTATACTTTTCATCATTATACTGTCTACGTTCATTTGCATTCTCCAAAATGACTGCAGAAAAAATATCTGTGGAACAACGAATTGGAAATTATGCCATTTCTGATAATAGACCAAGAGAAGAGAGTACAATTATTTTACATGAGATTGAAAAATCGATAGTAATATAGAACACTGGCGTACTGAATGGGATAGGGTGACCTACCACCATTAAAGTCTGAATTGACCAAAACAATTCGAATTTCGACCATATTCTCAAATGTTCGCTGACTGTCGATGAACGGTATAGACGTTACTTCAGAAGGATTCGCTCCGAGTCTAAATTTTTTTCCAAATATCTGAAATTACCTTCTCAACATGCATTTACACAAATTGGGCTATTACAGAAGAGTTTATCTGTGCTGATAACTTGAGCCGAGTCTAGAATAAAGCATAATAAGCAGTATATTCTTAAAATGTTCTTCTCTATGTAGAACACTGAACAACCTCCCTACGTTGAGTTCTGCTATTGTGTTCGGTTTTTCTTATGAATGAAGGTCTCTTGGTCTCTTCGATGTAGGAATCTTCGAATTCGCAAAGGACATGGATTCTATATTGAAAGCAGCTCTTGATATTTTAATTATTTCCGATTATTGCTGAATCTGAGTCACAGACAATTGTTTTAAGGAAAGTTGAATCAAATAAAAATATGATTTAATGTTCAAGAAATATGAACTTCTATTAGCGGAGTGAAAATGGCAAGACGAAATCTCTAGCAAGACGAACGGCGCAATGCTTCGAAAAAGTCGTACTTTTTCTGTGTTGGTGAGATATTTTTGTATGAATTTGCTAGGAGATTTTGCTTCAAAGTAATATAATCAATAGCTAGGAAACCGTGTATTTTTTGAAATAATGAAGTGAATGGTGGGGAAAAAAAATCCGACTCTCTATATCATATTTTTGGAACTTTTTTCACGAAAAGTATTGAGAAATGAAGTATTGAATACGTTGAAAGTGAAATGATACAGTCAAATACCTGACAGATCGCAGATCACACACAGGTCGCAAGGGCATGATTATTTTGAATTATCAGTTGATTGATCGGAAGTTGATATTATTGTTTTTGATATTGAATTGTTTGATAATTATTTTCCAATTAAAATTAAACTATAGGGGGAACTAATTTTGCTAGACGGATCAAAATTTGTTTAATCTCTTGGAATTGAAAGTAGCACTTTAGTTCATAAATTGGGGGATAAAAAAAGCAATTTCAATTTACCAAGGGCAACACATATATAATGGCATTCCTATTTTGTCTACATCAGCTTGATTAATAACATTTAAATTCATAATAATTAATTAGGAATCACATTATTGTCGAAACCGAAGTTATACCCTGTAATTGACTACTCATCATTTATTCCGAGGTATTGGATTTGTACTGACTGAAATTCGAATGAATCGATGTGGTAGAATGAAGTCCAATTGCACCCCAGCATCTGAATTTCGTTTCGGAAGATTGATTGAATCCCGTCGAAACACCGCTTTTATGGGTGGCCAACGGGAAATCGTGACATGACTTTCTGATTTTTCAGCCAGTAACATGTCCTCACTCTGAATCACCCTCAATTCAGTTGCGATGGCTCAGATAACCCTTTGCCGAATGATGAGCTTTCTCTTCTAGTCTTACATGTGGAAAGCTCTTTGCAAGTGATAGTCCCAGTATCAATATTCATCGATTTTGGTTCACTTATAGAAACGCTAGAAAAATCATGGAAGAAGGTTCAGGTGATTTCCTAAAAGAGCGAATCGCGATTTTAGTTATGGTTGGTTATGATGACGCCAGTTCCTGAATCATTCAATATGAAAAAGGAAAAAACAATTTTATTATTTACCAGAATATTTCCTCTATAGTCTAGTTCCTAAATTGTAGATAGCGACTCATAGGTTGTACGGTTCATAATTCACAGAAAGTAGGGCAAGAAATGGAACAGAAATCAGCTAGGTACTAAGGTTTTAAATCAAGTTTTACTTTGCCACTATCTCACATCCCCCCGCACTTTCAAATCCCACAAAAACCTGAAAATGTACAATGTGTCACTTCTACAATTTAGGAACTAGACTATAGGGTTATTGTATCTCAGGCAAAAATAACGAAAAAGCAAATATAAAAGACAACATTGGGTATACCCTCTGTTGGGTGTGAGATATTTAGAAGGTTCTTTTTACACGATCTAAGGAAAACTAAGAGAAGATAACTGCAATTCCTTCAAATCCTTTGGAATGAGTACGGATACATTTAATTTTTTGGTGAAACGACTCTGATCACTATGAGGACAATATAAACAAATCACGTATCAAAATGGAGAGTATTTTGATACGTTAGAACCTGTGAGTGTATGTGGAACTGCCGGGTGGCAGAAACTGTGAAATTTCAAACAGCGGTTTTCAATATTTTCCGAATTTTTCAAAAAAAAAAATCAAAATTTCCAATTTTTTTTTTCGAAATTTCCACACCTGCCATTTGTTATAAAATGAGATTAAACACCTGCCCTTCACGGGAGTGCAAGAGGATAGATTACACCCTGTATATTTTATTGTCGTTTTGAATCCTTCTCATAATCCAGTAACGACAGACAAACTCGAGCAAAAAGGAATGAATGAATCGTAGCACTCTGAAATTCGGCACATGACATCTTGACATCATGTATTATTAGAAAAAAAATTGTTTACCAAAAAATCAGAGGTGGAACCTAACAAATTTTTCATTTAAAAAAAATATAATTTTTTTGTTGTTATTTCTAAAATATAAGGTTCATCATAAAACGATTTGGATAGGTAGAGAGATAATTCAATTCTCCAGAAGAATGATTTTCAGTAATACCTCATGAAATATGCTCGTTTTCTCAGAAAACGTGGTTTAACGCCGACGTCACATTATGCTCCGTACGAACTTTCAGCAGCAGGAAAGGGTGAAACTGAAATTTGATGTCGGCGTTCAATCACGTTTCATAGGAAATTACTAGGAATAATTTTTTGTGGAAAATTGAATTGTTTTTCACCCTGTTGAGTTGTTTTTCCGATAAATCATTTATACTTTCCAAGATTACAGCAAAAATCTATTTATATATTTTTAAACGAAAAAAAAAAAAATATGTTCCACTTCAGGAATTTTGGTAAACAATTTTTTTCCGTATTTATCATGGTTCCAACTGATAGCATACCAAATTTGATGGTGCTTCAATCGATTCTTGTCTCAAAACCCAATCGTACTGGATTAATAGTAGTGAGATCTCTTTTTTATGAAACAAGGTGTGAAAGTTAAAAAAGGAACACTACAAAAACTGAATTTACTGAAAAATATTGTGGTAAACTTGATGACGAATCGCTCTCCCATAACTTTATTGTAAAAAAAAACTGGACCGTTACATATGGAGGTTCATCACAAAACAGAACGGAAACGTTTATTTGCCATTCGTCTCATGAATATACCAAGCCGGAAGCGGAAAAAAATGATCTCAATTTAGGATGATGATGTTAGCCGTAAAACATGAAACACGAGTAATTTTTTATCGAAATGGAAGCGAAACAAAACTGGTTCGACAAATCGAAATTTGAGTGGGCGAAACAGCGAATGTGAGTTATGGAAGATACAGCACATGAATGGAGAATGTGGAAGAAACCGAGATTGGCTTTCGAGGTTTTCGAACAATTCTTACGAGTTTAAATGGGTTTACTTTTTGGAAAATGTCTATCCTGATGGAAAGGATTATTATTTGACTTCAATATTAGGATGAGCAGTGATACAGTAGGTCGTGAAAAGATGAATCTATACTATTAATGAATGTAAAAAAAGAAAACGGTAATGAATAAATTTATAAGTATTATAGATTTTCCAAAATTTACTCATCACTAGAGCTGGGATCTGTGTAAAATTGAAAAATAAATTTCAAAAAATTTGAACTGGAAACCATTTAATCAAGAGAATAAGGAATATCGAAAGAGATTTATTAGGTGAATATTGTGAGAACACCTCTGCAGCAGTAAACATTCTATATCAAAATTTCATCACCAATATTGAATGAATCTTAGACAACATAGCGCCTTTGGAGGAATGTAAATATTTGAGATGTTGTGGTTGGATTAATGCAGAAGTTGGAGAAATATTGATTATATGAAATATTCCAGTTCACAAATAATTCATGAGATTTTGAGAGTTTCGAACACAAACAAAATGAAGTTGTTAGATTGTTAAGAAAAATGGAATTTATGAAATACGTATTTATTGATCGATGTCGTAAAAAATGTGGCGTAAATTGAAACAATTTGAAAATAGTAAAAGCTGAAGTATAGTACAATTTAGCAATAAGCCTTTCCATATAAATGTTGTCGAAATATGAAGTCGGGGCAGATAATAGCAGCACCCCCACCAAAAAAACTTTTGTTCAGGTCCTTATGTAAAGATATCTGCCAAAAATTGCGTTGGGGTGACATTTCCTACCTTGATATAGGGAAAGTGTGGTATGTCAATCACCATTCTGTTATTTTTCACTTCTTGTCTGTGAAGAGGTAACCATGTGCAGCCCATTTCGATATGATTTTGATTTACATATTTTCATTTTCAAACTGTGGGAGGTTAAACACACAAAAAACGATACCAAGAAAACCACAAAACCAAACATTTAATCTTATTCCTATGGGTCTTGGTGGCGCACAGGTTGTGTTCTCGTTTGCTATCAAAAGGTACGCGGCCACGCCCACGCCCACCGACCTCGTGCATGGCATCACATGTTAAAAGGTGAGGGCTCCATCTTCCCCAGCTCTCGAAGACTTCTGAGGGTTGCTCGTAGGGGGGCAGCTGGTTGATGGAAATAACAATTTAACAACAATTGTATTCGAATCAATCCAAATAGTGCATTGTGTAACAAGTGTTATAAACGTCATTTCAGAAAAGAGTATTTCAAACAAGTACAGCGTATCGGAACTGGTGTTTAATGAACAAGTATCTCGAGCAGTTTATAAACGCTTCGCGATATCTTTTTTATCATAACAGGTTAGTTATCATAACAGTTTCAATTGACAGGTCAGGATCTACCCTGTCAGAAGGTTTTTTAACCACTGAAACTCAACAGTAACCCTAGCGATATATTAAAAAAATAGAGTTGCTATGGTAATGTTTTTAAAAATTTGCTTCAGATACATATTGTGAATCTGTGGTAATAGCGCGATGAGCTGAATGTCGTTTTAGTTGTGTGAGTAGAAGAAGTAGAAGTGGAAGTTTTTGACTCGGTTAGTACGTGATGGAAGTCCATAGACTAGTAAGTTACTGAAACTTGAACACGATTAAATTTTAACAAATTATATTACATCGTGAGACGTTCCGCTTCACTGTAGCTTTTTCAAGAGGTATTACAATAACCGCTTCAAAAAGCTACAGTGTAGCTTTAAATGTCGCGATGTCGTGAAAATCTTACCTGTTTAATTAAGTTTCACTTAGGTACTTATTTTTTTTTTAATATTTAACATTCTGAGAAGTGCTTAGTGGTCCCTGATTGGGATAACTTTTTGAAAGTGCTTAGTAATCGCTCGAGATTTCGGAGCAGTTTTCAAGAGTGCTTAGTGCTTAGTGCTCAAAGCATTTTTTTGTCAGAGCTCGGCACAGTTCTGATACGGATTAAGTTATGAAAAGAATAGTTTTATTTGGGACGAATGTAATATTTGCCATGACAAAATTATGCTAGAAAAAAAAGTGTCATGTGTGATCAGTCCCGTGTGAATCAACAAGGAACATTTACGGTTTTAATAAAAATATCAATTTGGACGGTGCTAGTAAATAATTTTCATTTTTATATCAGGGTTCAAGCGGACACATTTTATTACCAACAAAACATAGTCATGTAATTTGAACATTTTAATTTGAATTTTCGCGTGAACGTGCCCTGCATCACTTAAAAAGGATATATTCATATCACAACCGTTTTTATGGAAGAGAATTGTCCATATGCCAGCTAAATATTGAAATTCCAACGTCCCATAAATCATAGCTCTTGCAGTCGCAATACGAATGAAAATTCGATAAAATATTTTCAACCTTCAGTTTATAAGAGCAATAATTTGATTCTTCTGCAGTTTCACTAAATTAGAAAGGCACTAATGTCTACATTCGCTTGAAAAAGATACTGTGTATCGAAACATGTCGCAAAGACAATAAATTTTGTGGAAATTTTAATCGTTTTTTACCTTAGTATCATAACTATGGATTTCCATCAAGTAACGGCCACGTTAATCGAAAAAAAAAAAAAAAAAAATCAGAAAGGACTGGTAGCACTGGTTCGAAATTTGGTATACATTTGTTTTTGTGTGACTGCTGTTGGTTTCGAATGTTGTCCCGACCACAAAAATTTTTCAACTCCTAGAGAATAATAGAAATAAGTATATTTGTTGTGGCTTGGAAGACACAGCCATTTCTGAAATGACATCTTTATAATCTTTCCAGACTTTTACCTCTTTTGTAATTAGGTATTCCCAAATAGGAAATAAATACGATAATGATGATGATAATAAAGACTATGTAAACCCCAACATTAGAGCATAAGGGTGATTCTTTGTGAGGGTTAATTGATTGTAATCGAAACATTTGGGCGTTATTCAGTTTTTGAGCAAAAATTTCAGTATCGACGAAAACAGTTAGCCATTTCATGTTCTTTCGTTGAAAATACTCCAATGAAGGCAATTCATTATCGACATTCAAAATAATTATACTGGATATTCAGAAAGAGTAATCATTCAAATAATTTAAAAGTGATGACAACTCATTTTTTTTCAAATGGACACGCATTTATGGAGGAATTTTTTGAACGACTCCCTGTATCTAGAATGAACGGTTACGGTATATTCAAAATGTACGAAGGCGTAGAAGGGTCATATAATTTTTAAAAACATTCTTCACTAAATTCCGACTCCCAAGAGGTTAGTTTGAACGAATGAAAATAGCGACTTAAGTTGGTCTTTCACAACTAATTTTATGAACATCCTGTTCATATTCCTAAACAGAAATCAAAATGCAATACCCATGACAGCTTTATGTCAAAAAACAATTTACAACGTGTCTCCATTATTCAATCATATCTATCTTTTCCATTCTTGCTGTGTGAAATTGCTTCTGAAGAGCCTGCTTTCCAATTCTCCCGATCTCCCTGATGAGCTTGGAAGAGCGAGATAGATTTTCGTCGAACAAAATGTATTGAAGAATGTAAGAGGTATATATACTTAAAAAATCAACCATCTCAATGAAAATGTAAATTTTCACCTTCAGATTTTTTCTTTTCAGTTAGGGTCTTTTCAAAATATCAATCAGATGTGGTTTGATGTCCAGCTTGGTTTTAGCCGTGGAACTAGTTGTTTTATTACATAAAGATAGATATTACAAAACATCAATTTCATTTTGATTTTTGTTCGAAAATGGAAACAGGATGCTCATAAAATCAGTTTTGGAATTATATGCGGTTGAAAGACAAATTTTAATCGCTATTTTCCATCGTTCAAAGTAACTTCCTGGGGGTATTCATGTTGAAAAGGGGAACATTCTCTATTGAAATATGTTTTCGACTTCGAAGTCAGAATTTCATTATTTTCCTACTTCGAAGTTGGAATTTAGAGAAGAATATTTAAAAAAAATTATATGGCCCTTCTACGTCTTCGTAGGACCGTGATTAAAATCGACTTGTAAAATTGTCAATTTCAGACAAAACTCTTCAATCTTGTCTGCCCAATTTTAGTCCGATTAAAATCAACAACTAGGATTGTAATGTATGTGGCTCTTAACAACTTAATAATAGTTGTTGAAAATATTACCCATGCAATTGGTCCCACAAAAACAATGAAAATGAGTCTCAAGTGTTATTCAAAACTAATCATCTCAAGATAATTTGCTCCCAGTTTGTCTTAGGAAAAAAATGCATTAAAAGCGGGAACTCTCCTATTCTCCTGCATCAGGAACTTTCAAAGAGTAATCTCTTCGGAGGCGCTGCCTCCTTCAAAGCAACTACATACGTTTTTCAAACGGTACACGTTGATTAATATTGCAAAATATATGCTTCCGAAACAGTATAAAGCCTATAAAGAAAACACGGGGAAAACATAATGGTTTACTTCTATACTCCTAGGATAGCGTAAAAATAATCTTCGCTAGCATCTCAAGAAGTTAAAAGAAAATGAAAATAAATTTGTAATAACACTGGAATGGAAATTAGCTCAGTAGGTTGAGTGGAAAATGCAAATTCTACTCGGAAGGCGCAGAAGCGAAAAGAATATTTTCTTGACTAGCTGTGGTATTTTCCTGTCATATCATATTGATTAGCTAGAAATAGAACGTCTATTTATGAAGAAGTAACTATACCCAACAATATGACAAGTCTGTTCATTAGTAAATACTTGATTTCAGCCAAACATTTCATAATCGGTCGGGGTTGAAACAGATTTTGAATGCAATTCAGGATTTTTCGTGAATTGGAACAAAGTGTGATCAGTGTGCTGGAGAGTTTCAAATAAATGGAACGAATAAATCAGACCAAGTCGAAATACCTTTCTCTCCACACATTTTCACTGAGTGGAAAATATGTGGCAAATATCTGGCAACTACTTCCACTTACGGACATTGAATTATATCTGATACTTATTGTGCAATGTTCCTCAAGGAAAACTCGTTCGATATGAACTTTCGCTTGAAAAAATATGGAAGATTTTTTTTGAAAATTGTATACGTGGTCTCCACTATCACGATCTACGAAATAACAGGCTATATTACATCAAACATGCCACGGGCAGTTCAAATTCGAGATAATCTCGTTTTCGTCAATAACTTCCTATTAAAATAATTTCACCACACACGCTTGGTGTTTGACAAAATGCCGACATGACGCGTTCAACGCCATTAACCCAATAATTTTTGGCAGGAGAGCGAAAGCCAAATGAAAAATGGAAAGATTGAAGGTTAAAATCCCAAATCAGTGTTTCGGTGTTGATGGATAGCTCAAATCTGATTTTGGTGGTAATTCAAACCGAGTTAATCAGCTATCCTGGTTAGTTTCAACGTGGCTTTTTCAATGTGCGACTAGTGAAAAAATTGCATATTTTCATGCTGTTACTATGTGATCGATCATAAATTGATTACATCCATAATTTGGTACTCGGATGAATGAACGCATTTCCTAGCTAAGTGAGATTGAATGTCTCGCTCTCGCTCATGTGTACGCCATATTCCACTGAGGTGGTGAAATTTCCGTTCAAACTGAAATACTGACAGCCAATTGCAAGGTAGAACAAACAAATTTGTTTTTTTTTCCTAACTTCCCGAATATATAATTCATTGTTGAATATGAGAGTGCCAGTGAAGAGGTGTTTACAATTTTTACAATACGGTATAGTTATTTATGCAACAAGTGCAAAAAGTAGGCGTTTATTGCACTCGACGTGAAATTGTCCAACGAGGCCATCAGGACGAGGCCTAATGGCCTCGTTGGACAATTTTGCACGAGTTTCATACAATCATTTTTCTACGTTCATGCAAAAACCAGAAAATGTTTCATTTAGGCGGCACTAAACTGTAAGGAAGACATCTATCTGCTAAAAGTAATTCAAAAAATAGTACATTGTTTACCGGGTAGGAAAAGCTTAACATTCCTGGGCGACTGTGAAGATTGCTACACATTAGCAACACAGAGTCCAGTGTGATTCCTCACTTACTTTCTGCAGGGTCTTTGTCATTTCCAGGTGTCCTTCGGTGACCCCATCATGGATTTCTCGAAGTACTACTTCCTTTCTTCTGTTTCTGTCTCCATCATCCTTAGACTTTAACACACGTTTTCGGTTCTCATTATCCATGGTAAGGGAATTCGATTGGGCCCAGTAGGATTTAGCGGCTGGTGAATAGTTTGCCATGATGGTCTTCGATTACTCTTTTTCCAGTCGGTGACTAAATCAAGATCTGGATCTCTCTCTTGGTCTTTCTGGATCTTGTTTCATTTCTGTTGTCGTCTTCTGTCTTGAGTTCTGCTAGTAAAACATATTGGCAGTCAGCATTTGTATTCTTATGACGCAAAAGAAGAAACAACTCTCTTTTTCCGGCATTCTCTAACAAGTTGTCTAAATTCGAACTCATTATTTTATTTTGAAACAGTACGACTAGCATCAAGAACAGCAAAATAAATAATATCAACGAACAATATCAAAAGTCCACTTACCCTCGTCTGGATTCTTAATAAGCGCTTCACCACAACAAGGATATATTCTTCAGGAGTTAATAGCACTGGTAGTCTTTTTTCCACACTAACACTTTAGAGAATTAGCTGGATGAGTTTAGGAAGGTTAGAATCTTATTTATTTCTTGACAGCTGTCAAAAAATTTATGGTTTGGCTCCCCACACCTCGCCTATCTTAGGTGCGGGTCAATGGGGCTTGAAGCGCACGTAGAAATATTTGGCGAATGCGCCAGTATAGCTTTTTGCAATTTAACCGTTTTTCGGGAGTTCTTTTTCGAAACGTCAGCAAATGTCAAAGTGACAGCTCTGACTAGGATCTTATAGTAGGTATGGAATATTTTTAATATTCACAAATGATATTCTCGAAACATGGGGTATCTACATCAAAACTGCTGGGTAGCAACGATAGATATTTCAGTTTCAATAAAAAGGGAACAATGTTCAATATCGAACACGTTACCATCTCATACGGTATAACGCAATACGAGGAACCGAACTGTAATCTTGTATTCGATCAAAAGATATGAATTTTGTTATTCGAATGGGGATTCATACGTAGCTAGCAATTCCTTTTGCTCTTATCTTTCGCTTCTTTGGAGCTTTCGGGCCAATAATGGCCGACTGTACGTGTATATAGATAATTCAATACGTATTATATCGGGATACGGAAAATAATGCCGTGTAGGTGATGCTACCGAATTGAGTCCATTGAACATTTATGAGAAAGGTAATTTGGTGGATCGTAGTGTGCCATCAATTATTCTGTTTTGTTTTTTCTCCTCAGCGTGGGTTAATCAATCAGTAGGGCGATAGGATGATTTGATCTTCGTTTCTCTGCAGAGGTGGATGGTGTAGGAGTTCATTTCTCGGTTCGAAACGGGAGAAAAATCGTAGAAAGTGGAAAAGGGAAGATGTAACGTATTTTTCGAAGTAAAAACACTCATTGAGGTGGATGTTCATGTCAAGTTCAGGACAGCTGTCTACGTCAGCCTCAGGCGAGTAGAATTTTCTCGTGCTTCTCACATTATACATTAAAAGCAAGTATACAGGATTTTTTCTATGTTCTGTTTCCCGCGAAAAGAAAAATCCTGTAATGTTCAGAGAACAAATGTGAAAGCCGAGGATAAGTAGTAGGAATTGGTGTTCTTCTGAATTTCCTAAGGCTGTATGCCTCAGGAGATTACAATAAGCCTTCAGCTCAAAACGATCTCATCTATTGGGTTTGAAACTGAATTATGCAAAATATTGCTGGTCAAATATATTCAATTCAACTGATTGATTCCAGGCTCACACAATTTTCGTCTGCATCAAGGTTTCAAATTTTGTTGCTATCTCAATAATTGAAGGGCCTAGTGCAAAAACGGGGTAAGTGCAAGATTTTCATTTCAAATTCTATTACTTGTAAACGCAAGTATACGTGTTTGAACTGAGCGTGACTGTCATCTAGGGGCCACTCACACAGAGTTTGTGAAAGTTTGTGAAAATTCCTGATATTTTCCTGAAATAGATTTCTTCCAGTTTCTTTCTTCATTATCGAAAATCATCTAAAGTCTCTGATGCGTATTGAAAATATTCAATATTTAATATTATTTACATTCTCCCCAGTTATAATGAAGATAATTCGCTTATTGAGTGTGTGAAAATCTCGTGAGGCTGTAAACCAAACTAACTTTTCAATAATCATTCACTTTGCAAAAGGATCAACTGCGTGTTTTTTTGGTTACGCTCATATTACGAAAAGCAACACCACAAATGTGTCCTGAAAAACCAACACCACAAAGGTAACTTTTTCATTAAATTCAACCGACGTGAGAGGAAAATATTACCACAAAGCTGATGTTGAATGAGAAATTCAAAAAATTATAATGGGCTGGTAAAAAATAACAAAAAAAATATAATTTACGTTTTGGATAGGCTGCGTTAGTAATCACCCATTCCATCTGTTTTACAAATATCTACATAAATGATGGACGATGTGGAACAATTTTGTCTTTGATCTTTGACTTTTCATGTCGATTTAATCGAATATTCCTCATATTCGTTCAATTGGGGATGCTCCAAAATGAAGAATAACCTTTTTCTGATTTTCGAATAATATTCAAATTGGTTCTTGTTCTTCTTGTAATAATATTCCATGAAAATGTGCGTCCCAGCATAATGGATATGATGGAAGAATCCTCACTTCATTTTAAGACTGAAAGTTTCTATGAATATATACTCTGGGGTGAAAAAATATGTCTTTCCCAGTGATGCCATATGGGATTTTCAGATTGACAGCCGTATAACTATTAGGAACCCGCATTATTTCGTTCGAAAATTAGATGAGTTAGTCAGTCTGTATACCAGGTAATTGGATATTTGGAGTGCAGTATAACTTAATGAAATGCACTCCAAATGTTATTAAATTCTACCGAGTTTTTAAGAAAATGTACAACTATACATAGCAGAATAACCCACTAAGAGTTTTCATACCATAAAAGTTCGAACATTTTTATTGTTTGTGTTAATTTCCTGGAACTCAGGAACTCATCAACTTCAAATATCTTGAAAACCGTTTTCGATAACAAAACCTATTCCTTCATGGAAATTATTGAGAATCAAGGAAAATATTACAAAGTCTATTTCAATCCAGAGAGGGCGAGAGGGTTGGGGAGAGGTCATCTTAGAGGATACCTTTATTTAAACATTTGGTCATATAATTAACTGAGGATTCTACCAAAGGAGTTTGTCCCCTTCATTTTGTCAATACATTAAACGGTTACTATATTTTTCACTTCTGGATATACCAAAGATAGAGAGATTGAGAGAAGAATTTGGAAAGATGGCTCGAAAAAAAAATTGTTATTTATAAATGTTTCAAAATAGTGACTATTCCATTATTATGGAAGTTATATAATGAAAGACTTCTAGGCACTAGTGTGAAAGAAGGAAAACAGATCCAGACAGTGTATAATTTTGTATCACACCTATAACTATTAACAGTTCAGTGAATATGTGTGACATATATGTAAAATAGGCTTCATTTTTGAAATGGACTCCAATCATTTTTCAAATACTTATGATTCAAATAGATCCATGACAACTCCTCTTGCTCACCTAGTATTCAAAATTACATAAATAAGTACTTTATTTCTGCAATTTTAAAGTGCATTGCCGCTCAGCAGTGACTAAACGCCAACACAGAGTGAGATAAATTGAAAATCTGTTTAATAACCCGCCATCTTGGTGGACGTTGAGGTACAATGTGCAAAGCTTTTATTAAAATTAGCGAGTATTTCACGTAATAGAAACTTCGGAGCTGGAAGTTTGACGCGTATTTATTAAAAACTGGCGGAATGAATTCTTTATCGTTTTCATTTAGCTTGCACAGTCTATAGGGCGGTATGAGGGATGCTTTTTTCTCTTTATACGTCTTGGCGAATGAATGAAATGAAGCGATTAGGTATTAAGTAATCTCAAGTTTTTTACGAACACTTTAAATAGCAACACAAAAAACAAATTACCTCCATGAAATTTGAAAATTATAGCCGAATAAAAACAACACCGTCGGAACTTGAAATGCATATTCCTCAAGGTTCGATGATGGGTCCTATTGTCTTCAGCTTATATGTGGGCCCATTGGATTCGATAGTTGACATTATGAATATAGAGCAGTTGATTTTTCGTTAGACTGAAAAGACTAAATGTTTATTACACAAATATTTGATTAGTTCTTACGAAAATTCATGTAAAGCTGTTTCTAGGTAAAACAACAACTTTTTTTGAAATTCCCGCCAAATATGAGGTCACGTGATATAGATCGCAACGGACCACCACTAGAGTTTTTCAGATATTTCAATAACAAATTGGACTGCTCATTGTGATAATTAATCATATTCAATAGCAATTATTGGGTCAAAAATCCATCAGGAAACAAATATTTTCCTGGCTAATACTACGACGAATGTTGAATTACATCCGATGGATTTCTGTGCAGAATTCCAACAAGGCTTTCTCTGCAATTGCTATAGTTGCATGAAAATGTTTATCAAAATATTTGGAACAGATATTTTTTTTAAAGTTCCGGTTTCCACGAAAAGGAAAATCCTGTTTTGTTCAAAGAACATCGTGAGAGCCGCGGGAAAGTAGGTAGGAATTGGTGTTCTTCTCGAATTTCTGAAGGCTGTATGCCTCAGGGAACACCTCCTAAGGCGTCAGCGAGTTCCAAAGCTTTGCCGTTTTGTAGAAAAGCAAGCCCTGGGAAGCAGATGTGCGGCATATCCTGAGAGTGACGGCATATGGATGTGAGGACGGGTCAATCTCGATGAGACCGCTAACGATGGAACGATTGATGATATTTCGGAAGAGCATCGTCCATGAGCAGTAAGCGAGTTTGTGAGCGAAGTATCACCGACGAGGCGAATGACTCTTTTATGGACCAAATCTAAAAGTTTCAATGTGTGTTTGGGTGCTGCACTTCCACTACATATATGGGAACAGTATTCCAAAACAGGTCGAATCTGTGCCTTGAATCATAATCAGTTGACGAGAAGATGAATACTTCTTGGCGCGAAACAGAAAACCGAGTTTTTGAAAGGCACTCTTGGCAACGGACCTCACATTCTCCCATGAGAGGTTATTGCTGCTGGTAATACCGAGCAATAAAACGGAAGATTTCATTGGTATAGATACTCCTGACACAGTTACGCTGGCTACTGTGAGATTGGTTTTTATTCGCATTGAATTTTACCAAATCGTTGGATCCCCATTCTAGAATTTTGGCTAAGTCCGTATTTATTTCATTCACGATTCTTCTCCGTTCATTTTTGCATTAACTGGCTCTTATCGGAGCTTTGGAAGAAAAAGCGGTATGGAGGGTACTACCATCTCTGCAAAACTGTTCACTGGATATGAGATAGCTCCCAATATATTATTGATGTGAATAAGGAACAGTGTTGGTGCACACAGAGTGGATACACTTAAGTGCGAGTGCCAACTGTACCTTAGCCTTCCAATCAACAATACCCTCTTGCATGGCCGTCAAGACTATCATAACAGATATATAGAGAAATGTTTAATTGTTAAGAATGAGCTTATGATGCAAAAGAAGAAACAAAATGTCCTACCAGGACTGCTTAGTGGAATAATTCTATGGAATAGAAAATTGGGTAGAAAATCTACCAGAAAACAACTACTTTTCTGCCTAATACCACAACGAACGTTGAATGGCTGGCTAATAACACGACGAGGTTGAGATGGCGCTCGCAGTTTAGTGTATCTACTCTACGGGCTCAGTTTCAGCTGCAGATATTAGTTATTGTCCGCATAGACTTATGCTATACTGATGAGGGCAAAACCCAGAAATCGATCCATAGGATCCACGTGTTTTTATGAAAATTTCCATGCAACTAGCAATTGCAGACAAAGCCTCGTAGAAACTCTGCACGGAAATTCATCAGATGTAATTCAACGTACGTCGTGGTATTAGTCAGGAAAGTGGTTATTTCTGATGAATTTTCTACCCGATTATTCCTATTGTATAGGATCATTGGAATGAGCAGTACTGGCAGGACATTTTGTTTCTTTACACTCTTTATTTATTGATGGAAGTAGGTACACGACATAATGAAACAAAACTGACTGACGATTATATTTCCAACAGAACTGAAGTGAAGACAACATTTCTGGCGTAATTAAAAGAGACGAACCCTTCTACCGGAGAACATCCATTTCCACTGAATTTGACAGCATTTGCTCATTTGCAACTTTCCAACGATCAAATTCATCCCCAAACTTTTACAGATCCCGACAATAAGAAGGAAGTTCTGGAAGTTTCGCAGTGAAACCCTTCAGTAAAGTGTGTTACCCAAACTTTTAATAACATTAGTTTCTGTTTTATACGTTTTAATTTGAACGGATCTGTTGTGTTTATTTCAACTGAGGAATCAATAAACATTGAAGTTAAGGGCGACGTCAAGCGGAGAAGAAAAACAAATGGCTGCGGAGGTTTTTATACCTGAAGTTTTGTGGGAAAACTTTCGTTCCTGCTGAATTGATATTGATGGCCTTGATTCCATCGCCATTAAATTAAAGTAGTTCCAAGGACTTCTTGTAGAAACTGTGATTTCTCCATCAAGTGGTAATAAAACTCGTCGTTGATTCAAACTTTTCCATCGTGATGTTGTTTTTTCAGTTTATCTGCGGTTTATCTGATTTCCTAATGCTTCGATTAATATTTGTGTAACTAAATGTACTTCAATTTTTATTTGCTGGTCGTTAATGAGCTATTTATTTGGGTTTGAGCCCCATTTATTTCAAAGTTGCTAAGACGATTCATGGTGGTTTGCTTACCCCAAACATAGTGTGGATTTCAGGAAAGGGAGTTAGACTGCTCTTACCAGGTGATGATTTTGATTCTCTCCGTTTCACCAGATTACTTCTGCCCGTTTCACCAGATTACTTCTGCCCTAGGACAGATCCCTCTTTGTGATGGGGCGTCAAATGTTGAGACTGATGAGTCAAGTCCTTTGCCGCCTTCTCAACGTTATAAGGGGAGTTTGGTTTGTTATTAGTTAGACTCAGACCTCTGGACATTCTTCATTAGATTTCATTATGAGACTCCGGAAACCGTTGTTATGTCCCTGGCTGTACTTCCATAGAAACAGTATCTGCACGTTGTTTGAAATATTTTTTGATGGAGAAAATATCGGCTAGCTTTCTTAATGTAGTAACGGAATACTTCGTTCTGCATCTTCTCTAGTCTCCCCATGTGGGATTTGAGAAGATGCTAGAGAACGATGGATATGCACATGTCATCGCTGGCCTGATGACATGTTTGTAGATCAACACCTTGTTTTTCATATCAAGCTTGGAATTACTAGAATTTTTTCATTGTCAAGGATATATTACTCCGATACAACTTGGCAACATCACCATGTTCTTTGTAGATGTCTTCGTAGTCGGGAATATCGGAAACTGGTACGTATACCGGGTGTTCGTCGAAAGCGGCTCGCTCCTGTAACTTTTTTGGTTTTGCAGATAGTGAAACGAAATTCAGAGGATTTGTATAGGCTATGACCTAAAACTACGTTTTTTGACAAGTGATTCAGCTTCATGCAACGTCCGGTCTCACCAAGTATATTTTCACTTCTTTTGTCTCGATCTAACATTCTGTCACTTGTCGTTTTGTGTGACAAAACTTTTTTTATTCTTGAATGGGTTATGGAATGAATATTCTAACACTGTTGTGGCAATAATAACGTTAGCCTTGACTGGCATCATAGTGACAAGATGTGAAATGATATGTAAAATTTATGATTATGGAGAAAGCACAATCCGTTACCAAGATTAAACAATGAATCGGAATAAAAGTGACAAGTGACACATGGTGGTATTCAGAATGTCATATGGAGATGAAACCAGAAGTTGCATGAAGGTAAGTAACCTGTCCAAATTTCATTTCAATATCTTCAGAAACCAAAAAGTTATAGGGATCAGCTACATTCAGCAGAAATTCGGTATAGAGAATAGACAGGTGGGAACAAGCTATAGCCTAGAAGAAGAATAGCGGACATCCTGGCCAAAAGGGGTAAGGTGAAACAATGGTCACTCAAATGCCAGAACCGTTGGCAAATTTTTCCCCCAATGCATTCACCAATTTTGTCAAGAGAAGAGTTGGTTGAGTGCCTTATCCCTGGATATATTACGGACTATAATCCGTTGTACGACGAGTGCACATCTTTTAAGATAGGTGGGTAGAACTATACTGGGAAAAATATAACCATAGTGTGAGCCACAATAGGCCTTGGTGGAGAGCCTGATGTATATCTACTCTCATTCAAACCTAATCTAACATACTATAGAAAACAGCTGAGCTCCCTACGACAGTTGATTCATATTCATCATTCTTTTGGAATGTTGAATTCTTGTAGACGATATTCTTATTCTATTGAATATAACAAAAGGTTAGATTTACTATTTTTAAAATCCATTTCCATTGCTTGCTTGATATGGCTATCTGTTAAGCAGCCAAATACTACTTTCATATTCTTCATAGAAAGGAGTCCAATTTAAACGATCTAAAGAAAAATATACCTCTTCACTTTTCTTTGAGCTTAGTCGGAAGGGTTTAAAAGGTAAATCAATCTACTTTTTCCGTGTTCTTTGTGAATGACATTTGAGTTAATTGATTTAGTTTCTTTGCCAAACAAATTTAAACATTTTCTGCTTGAACTCGTGCAAGATTTAATTTCAGTTTTCTTAAGTATTTACAAGCGTTTTCGTAATAAATACTACACAATATTGCAAATGAGGGAATATTGTGATAATTTACGAGCAGAAGTTCAGAAAGAAATTGGAATTATTCCTTAGAGAGTGTAGTTCGGAGATATAACTTAGCATAATAAAGATTCTAAGGTACTGAATGATTTATAACAGTACACACTGCGGTGGAATGAAGTTTTTCCATTTCAGCGTTTGGCTGAAAAAAGTTATATAGGCAGTTCATAATATACAGTGTGAAGCATTGAAACTCACTGCTTTGGGAGCTGTTTTCTGGGACATACAGTATCGGAAAGTTTTCATCTTGGGTATGGTGGTTTTATGAGAGCCACTGTGAATATTACAAGACGTGCATTTTCGTGTGAACTAGAAAATAAAAATAAAATCGGGTGGAATCGAGAATTTTAAATGCCAAAGAATATTTCTAGCGCGAGCCAGAGGCGAGCGTGAGGAACCACGAGTATCGCGAATCCTTATTCTAACTGAGTAACAGATTGTGCTTTCTCCATAATCATGAATTTTACATATTATAATGAAATTAAAAGCAAACGAAATAGTTATTTATGATACAAGTGTTAAAAGTGGCATTTTATTTTGTGAGTGGGGAATATTGCGAAACGAGCGTTAGCGAGTGGAGCAACCCCACGAGCAAAATAAAATCACTTTTAACAAATGTATCATACAAAATTTTTTGTTCAACAGTTACTGCTAGTAAGAAAAAAACAAAAAAAAATAAGATCCATAAGGATTCGAACACACGATCTTTGGATTACAAGGCTGACTGACAGATACTTCAAATATAATAAACCCCAACGCACTTTATTTATGAATGTCATTATTTGTCAGTGATGAAGGACATTCTACAGTTGGACTAAATACTACTTCGTTTGTAACTTCAAAAGGAATTAGTATTATCAATTGCGCAAACGACCAAATACATGTGTGAACTTTTATAAACGATTCCTCTTGAGTAGGTGTTCTGATTATAATATCTGATAGAAGTGTTTCTATTAGAGAGATCTATATTACTGAGTATCCATCATCTCATCTGTCATTTTACTTTTAACACTAGTGTTAAAAGTACTTTTAACACTAGTGTTAAAAGTGATTTTGTGAAAACGTCAGTTTTTAGTTCATGTGTCAATGAATTAAAAACGTCATTTTTAATGTCAGTTGTACAAAATAGTTATTTATGATACAAGTGTTAAAAGTGGCATTTTATTTTGTGAGTGGGGAATATTGCGAAACGAGCGTTAGCGAGTGGAGCAACCCCACGAGCAAAATAAAATCACTTTTAACAAATGTATCATACAAAATTTTTTGTTCAACAGTTACTGCTAGTAAGAAAAAAACAAAAAAAAAATAAGATCCATAAGGATTCGAACACACGATCTTTGGATTACAAGGCTGACTGACAGATACTTCAAATATAATAAACCCCAACGCACTTTATTTATGAATGTCATTATTTGTCAGTGATGAAGGACATTCTACAGTTGGACTAAATACTACTTCGTTTGTAACTTCAAAAGGAATTAGTATTATCAATTGCGCAAACGACCAAATACATGTGTGAACTTTTATAAACGATTCCTCTTGAGTAGGTGTTCTGATTATAATATCTGATTGAAGTGTTTCTATTAGAGAGATCTATATTACTGAGTATCCATCATCTCATCTGTCATTTTACTTTTAACACTAGTGTTAAAAGTACTTTTAACACTAGTGTTAAAAGTGATTTTGTGAAAACGTCAGTTTTTAGTTCATGTGTCAATGAATTAAAAACGTCATTTTTAATGTCAGTTGTACAAAAAATATATTCTGGCACTAGAAAGAGATTTACTTGATGTTTTATTCAATAAATACTTACCATGAATTATACAATAACTCACCGCAAAGCTTTGTTCATATATAAACCTATAAACCTACAAGACCCGATCAAAACCCATACCCAACCTAATTGGTCCTAATGGGTCCCCATTCTCGATCGTCTTGCAGAAGTTTTTTATATTATAAGATTTTTTAAATTATAATATCGAAAAAATAAAAACATATCATGGTATAATTAATAGTCACGCACAAGGAGTGTAGCAGCTAAAAACTGCTACACACTTCTGTGACTCACCTATGTTTATTTGTAATTTTTTTTGTAGTTGAATCTATAATATCTGTTTACCAATATCATGAATAACATTGTTACTAATATTGTCGTTATTAAGATATTTTGATGTAAATTATATATTTATATATGTACTCTTCTTTTCAAATAAATATTATTATTATTATATTATTATAATAAGTGATGGAATGAAATACACGCAAAATGCATAAAACGCATAAAAGTGTTGTAGAATATTATTCAATATCAAGAGCAAGAATGTTACCATTCTGTTATCCAATTTGATTTCAGAATTGGTAAATTCTGTAACGGTTGTGGAGAAAATAATTTTCTGTTATTTCTGAATTTTGAGCTTTGGGAACTCCACTGTTAGTTTTGAACTAAACATACCTAGTTCTTTATGAACACGATGAATTCGATTCTCATAGTACTTTTCACCATTCATCAATGAACAATATCTATTGAAATACAAATGAATATCACAGTTGAGATACAAATTATTGAAAATTTCCTGGTGATGAATGCGTTAAAAATGTTAATATAAATCTAAAACGAGCTGTATTGAACATATATAATAATATATTTTTCCCATTAAACAAATCGCATTGACCGATCATGACATGTTTGAAAATTATTCGGATGAAGCATTTCATGATTTATACTAATATAAATAACAATTGCTACAATTTGAATATTTATTCCGATTTCTCTCCTCCTTTCTCATAAAATGAATAACATTAGCTACCCGTGTCTAACCGTTTAAAACTTGTCCGTCAAGATTAGATTGAAACTACATTTTCATTTTGTATTAATTTTTCACAGAAGTTGTTCACTGCATATACACGGAAAAAAATGACTCAGAACGACGGTACTATAAAACTTTATCATGCACCAGGTATATGAAATTTCAATAATCGCTATAATGTTACATTGAAACAGACACCCTTTCCGATACTGACAAAAAAATAAATGTCGTCTGAAGGCAGATTTCATAGTGATTTAAAAAACCCTTGCATACGCAATATAAGCTCAGCTCTACTGTAGATTTCATATAATCCTTATATTCTCGTCATATGAACGGAAGATTCTCAGTGATTTGAAGTTATCTTCAGTCGTTCTAGAACAGATTCCTGTCTGAAATTTTTCGCGCCGAAACTTCACGGAAATGAACGAATCAGCTGAGTAGGGCGTATGCCGCGTGTTGGGCCGGCGTCCGTTTCAGTCATTTCATTTCCAATTGTTGAAGCAGTTTAACGCGTGGACTGCAATGCACAGAGTACGTAATACTCAATAATAGTGGTCATTACATATCCGAAATTATGGAAAACTTTTTGAGAGGGTTAATGTTGGACGAAGAATACATTCAACGTTTCTTGGGTGGGAACAGCACATTATTGAATATGTTGATTGGGCAATAATTTACTCATTTATTCAACTACACCCATGAATTAGGAGGACCAATTGGTATACCAACCAACCTATTACAAAAACTATATATATTAATGATATTTGATTTAATGATGTTTTCACTACGCGTGCGTGAACATTATCATAATAAATTCAAGTTTTATCTTTTTGAGGTTATGTTGAGATTAGGTAACGTCGTCTATGAATCCACCATAAAAGCATCAAGATGGTATAGGTAGGAAAAATATGTATTCCAGTGAATTCGACTTTGAATTTTGAATGGATAGTTACCTCTTAATAAAAGTTATCAGTAAAGGATATCAGAACTCTCCAACAATCTGAAAGATAAAACTATTTTCGAATGACATATTTTGCGTTGAAAAGCAATCGCAAAATCCCATACTCCTAACCCAATTACATATGAATGCTGATGAGAGATGGATTATTATTCAAATGGCCATCAAGGGAATTGGGGAAGTATTATGACCTGTTATTTGATACAATCTTGATGAGAAACGCCGATAAAGGAATAATGACTTCTTTGTTGTTATTGGTTAATTAGCAGTAATCTAACAGGATATTTTATCGACTACTCAAATAAAGTGATTTGGCAACAATTGAAGTAGGTGGTGAATGTGCTGATGATCAAGGATCATAGTCAGATCGTTTTATCAACTTTACTGATGATCTCAACCAGCTACAAACTGATCTCAACTGAGTAGCATTTGTTAGGGAGTGAAAAGAAGGCAACGGAAAATTTTGATTATTTGAAAATACAGCTTTCTCTCAGTCGTCATATAAAATACTATCTGAGGTCTATCAGAAAATAACAACTCCCCTAAGAATCAACTAGTAAACCAGTTACATAATTCAGTTTGAATCTTATATAATGGCTTTCAAATAAATGACGTCAGGTTGTTTTGTTGCTATCTTTCATGTACTGGGAGTGTCGCTTCACTTTTTGCATAAAACTTGTTTAGAGCACGTATTTCTACCATGCAAGTGAGCAGGAATACGTCTGTATACAGTGAGGACGTGAAAGATCCTCCCCGCTTTAACTTTTGAACGGAAGCTATCGAGGTCAAGTAAAATTTAGGTAAAAAGGTACCATCTTTACTATTTTTTGTGGTCACATGGCCAAACGGTTTAATGCAGAAATGTAACATATATGAGAGTAGTGTCCTTGTGGCACTAGAGGTATATTCAAGTTAATTCTGTTTTTTAGTTTTTATTCAGCATTTTCCCCTAATTTACGATGTGCGATATCTTTATCGCTCGGCAATGGTTCAGCTCTATTGTGTAGGGGGTAAACGAATCTAGAAAACCACTCCTTCAAACTGAGATCTGAAGGTGACCTGGTACCCAAAGGCAAGAGGGCTTCATTTAGTGCTAAGAGGTCTCCTTCACCATCATTGGTCAATTAATCATCTATATTGAAGTAGCTTCTACTCATGTAACAGAAAACATCTGCGAAGATGACATGAGATATTCCATGTAGTTAATTATTTATCAGTTTCATTCTTTGATTACTAATGTGTTTTGGTTACGAATGGTGGTTTGGAAACTTGCCACAATAATAATTGTTATTCATGAGAATAATTTTCATAAACATTTCCATTCGTTTGAAGTAAAAAAGCGCAATGTTTGTTTATGCGATTAGTATATAAAATAGCAACGAATAATTATAGAAGTTACGGAACAATTAGTTTATTGAAACTCTAAATTATATCGTGCGTGAATGAAGTTTCTAGCGAATAATTTAACAAGAATTCAATGTCGGATTTACAACGGCAACGGTACACGGTTTAATTTGTATAAAAGTCTTGATGTTAACGTGAATATGTACGGCGCTAAAGCTCGAAGGAAAACAAATTGAACTAGAAAAAGTCGTCTCGCTGACGGAGGTGCATAATTCATTTTCTTTTCGTAGAAATTGTGACGTCATGTTGACAATAAATTCAGAAATATAGGATAAGGTTGTATTCAAGATGAAAAAAAAAAAAAATCAAACAATAAAAAAAAAATGGGGGTCTTCCATTTGAAAAAGTTAATGTCATTTCCGTTTGAACGGGAAGTGCCATTTCTGATTCTAATATGGAAAATATTCGGAAAATATCTCTCATACAACATTTCCAAAACTCAAATTTATGTTTTTGAAAATATCCAGATGGCTTGACGTAATAAAGCTCGTGAGTAACCGGTATCGAATGCTTTGGCAATATCTACGAAAATCGTCAATCATTTTTGAGAACTAATCAAATTCTTCATGATTTTTTTGATCAGATCTAGCACTGTACATTCAGTTCTTGAGTTTCCAATGATGGCGTATTTTTGGGTGACATTTCGTTCTGTGGAATAGGTTTCGGCACTTGTTATAATTGTTTGAGAATGGATAAATGTAAATATCGAGTTTGGAAGTGAAACTCTCATCTATCTGATGTTTTACAATAGTGTTTTTTTGAGCGACTTTTATTGAAATATTGCCAAGTAGGCAATATTGATTTGGAATATCATAATAGTTGTCAAATACCTCCTCACCTACTCAGTTGAGAACACTTTGCATACATTTTCTCATCTTGAGTCTACTTTGAGATATTGATTGAATTCTCTTTCAGTCGTTCCCTATGTAAGTATGAATCTCTCACAGACATTCAAATTAATAATGATAGATAAGACTTCCTTTTTTTGATGAACCACTCTGTATTTGTTGCTTTTTACAATACTGTTGTACACAGCCAGTGCATGATTGGCCGATTTTATTCGATCATAACGATTATGAAATGGATCTGAGGAACTGATTGAAAGCTATATCGTGGCACAACTTCATTACTTTTTTATATAATTCATTACTGAAATAGAAAAATATTACCGTGGAAAATTGCGTTGTTCATCGAAGCCTGATTCGATACGCAAAATCAATCCCAGTTGAACTACTAAAGTAGCAAGTCAGGTTCGAACTAAATTTAGAAGGAAATATACAGACCAAAACATGACATTCAAACTAATGGAATATTTCGTATATATCTGATTTTCTGTCGTCTATAAATATGATAAATAGGTAAATGAAAAGTAGGAAATTACAGCACGTTTATGGGAGTGATACCGAGTAATTGCTGTTGTACGTTCGTGTTTGTACTTGTTCCTATTATTTATTTCTAATAAATGACTGTAAATGGAAAATAAATATCTTCGGGGCAACGCAAAGTTTGGAAATATAAATATTCCATCTTTTCGGTAACGAGAAATGGAGTAGCGGAAAATGCGACTGGATGGAAAACAGGTTGGTCACTGTTGTTTCGGAAAATGAGAATGGAAAGCAATTTCATTTGGTGACACCCTCCTGGAAATAAAACTGAGAGCTGCATGATAGAACAGCAGTAGTGAATTCAAAAACTGAATGGAACAACAAACCGTGGTACTTTATGAAGGCGAAGGTGAGAGCTAAGGGTGAGAAACATTATTTTTCCATTATATGCGTGAAGGAGTTTCGCTTCAACCTCCCTCCTTTGAGGAACGTTGTTTTATTTTGTTAACACCGATAGGTTGTGAACAACAATAACACCATTATTCACAGAAAATTACTTGTTACCTAATAATGTTTACAGAGAAGGTGTTGAATTATTGTAATGAATTTGTGACCTTAAGTTGAAGTATACAATTATGATATATTAGGGTTACTGAAAGATGTCTACTAGAACTTTTTCAAGGTACAAGTGGTAAGAAGTTGAAAATAAAAAATTTCGTCATTTTTTTTCGCCACATACCTTTTTTACAATTTTGTGTTTTCTAGAGTAGTCATTTGTTATGTTTATGCTAGTTACAGTCACACATAGAAAGGATATGAATAAAAATATAAATAGTATAAAAAAATCATAAAAAATAAATTTATAATTAAGTACTTGATTGCAACGTTGGAATTCGAAAAATAATTCACTAGAATGGCTCCTGTTTTTTATTATGGATTGTAAGTAAGTTATTGTTAAGTTAATTTTGTATGATTGGTCTGAATCAAAATTTGCAACAAAGTTTCAAAACTTTTGTTATTATTTCGAGACCACCTCAATCAAAAAAATGACCACGAATAAAAAAAAATTAAATGGTGTAGTCTTTCGTGTGGAAATACACCTATAAAATGTCATATCAATCCCAGATGATTTATGACATTTTTCTTATCCAACTTTCGATGTTCTACTCAATCATATTTTGTCTTTCTGCCTATAGGATCTCTCGATGTACACTTTCCGTGATTGATCGTGGTTTTACACACATTACAACTGCGCATAAGGTCTTTTTTGTTTGGTTCATCACGTTGTTTACGTAAATACTGTTATTTCTGCTGTGATGTGATCTGTAAGATTATTTTCTTTTTGGAATTTTCCATTAGGAGTCATGCTAAAATCACCAGCTTCAGTGCCACGTTCGAACAAAAAACCGGTGATTTTGGCTCTCACTGTTTCTACATCCAGGAAAAGTATATTTTGGTAGTCCTAATTTCACTTTGTTTTTGACTTGTTCTGGTGAGGAGAGCACACCGTATGAATTTTTGTGATTGGTATTAGTTCACCGTGGATTGTCGTCCTGAATATATATATTTTTTAATTTATGTTTACGAATCTCCCAGGTTTTCGGACAATAGCACGAATACTAATCATGTTTATTTTCCATATAAAATATAAAATAGCGACTGAAGTTTGTCTTTCAGCCGCAGATGATTCCACAACAGATTTTATGAATATCCTATTCATATTTTCGAACTAAAATGTTTATTATTTTACCCCTGATAATAACATATGTACCAATTATCTGCACTGGTTCACACGAAATGGAAAATCTTGCTATTTTCAGATAACATTATTGGAAACAAGCTAGATACTGTAGGAAATTAATTTTTTTGGGGTTACAAGTTTGGGAGAATACGCCAAAGTTCAGGCTCATGTTATTCGTCAATTCATACTGTGTTCGCCTACCATTTTTATGCCATCGATCGTGATAGAGACAACAAAACGAGCCACATTTACAATGAAAGAAAAAGAGCCTGCATGAAAATAGCTCATCAATGTCCATTGATCCGTATTAATTGAATTTAATTCCGGTAATAATTGCTTTCGAGAATGGAAGCTCCGAACAAAAACAGAAATTCCAATTGGCAATTTCCTGCCATGACAACTATGAATGGATCGGTTGCCCACATAGCTATTGATGAAGGTTTTTGAAATCGGGACTGAATGACATCCTCCAATCTGAAATGGGAGATCCTCATTTGTTCGCTCGCTGGCGTGGTGTTCATTGTCCGAACGGATTTAATTTCAGTGACTCTTTCTGTTTTACAATATAGACCGTGTGAAGGTTGCATAATTATAATTACAGCTGATTATGGGTTTTTGGGAGGACTGGAAGAAATTGATGACAATGAATCTAATGTCAGTTCAGCTGATTCAATATTGTCATATTAGTAGTTTCACCCCTTACTGCGAAGCAATTGGAAAATGACTCTCATGTGTGAAGTTAAAGAACACATTGGCCACGTGAATAAACTAACTAGGAAGCACTATTACAAGAACTAGTAGAGATCAATGCTCAAAACGTTCAGAGTCAGCAGTTCGACGAATCATATTCGAAGTAGTTTGGGACAATTTCGGATTGATACAAAAGGAAAATCATCAAAGCCCTCCGATGAACTCGAAGAACCTTTAAAAACTCATTTTGGTAGAAACTGCTGGAGTACAGAGAGAAAATACGAAGAACAAAAAAACGCTGGGAATTTACAGTTAACATTGAAGTCGACATTGGAGGACGTTATGAAAGACGGAAAGTTTTGTATTACTAGTAGATCTTTATGTCAAAGATCGTAAAACTAACAGCAAAGTTATTAGTAAAATTATACAATTTCTCATCTGAAATTCAAAATATTATCAAATAATAGAATCACTATATTTAGTAAATTAAAAAAAATCACAATCAACCACTAACCACCGCAAAAAAACAATTTTCTTTTCAAACTCAAATTCTTTGTTTGTCCCCCCATCAGCTCATCACCGCCATGTTGTGACGTCAGCTGACAGTGCTCTATTATATCATATGATAAACGTCTATCAGGATTCAGGTTCTTTCATTAATTCTGATTGGTGGAGCAAAAATAAAATTTCATTCAGAAACTTGTTTCAGATTCCAAAAACTACTGTGTTTCATTTTCGCTTGACGGTATCATAATTTATTATTCAAATGTTACATTCAAAATTAATGAAGAGGTATTTAATCAAGGAGCAGAAAGGAACTCGAATAAACTATCCAAAAAAAATCTAAAAGAAAATTCAACGAGCTCTGCCGAGCATTTATTCACCGCTTCTCTTCTACCTTTTATTAATAGTGAAATTTGAATCTGAAGGCAAGATTTAAGTATGCAAATTTCAACCAAAGAATTTATTTATACCTGTCTCATCCATCTTCTTATGCTTTATTTCGGAATATCGTAGGCAGGTTATGTGCGGCAATTTTCCTATCGATTTTCCATATTGCGATACATATCAAGTTTTGCATGAAATATATCGCAGTAATATAATAGACCAATCGATGAGGGACAAAAATTATGGTCCTATTCGAATTCCCAGCTAGCCTTTGAAGGTTACTTGTATCTCACACCTTCAGTGGCGGACACAAACATATTTTTTTAGGGGGACACAATTCAATTTTTCTTCAATAACCCTTTCCTTTTTCATCCTAATCCGAAGAGCTGTTTAGGGACAGGGCATAGGGGAATAAAGAAGTATTTAAAAATTATACATTTGATCCTTATTCAAGCTTATTTTACATTTGGCGGAAGAAATAGGCACAGTCATTCGTAAGCCTAGGAAGACGGCCGTACAGCAAAACCAACCAAATATACAGAGTCAGCTGAGGAATATTACCGGATGAAAGTATACATCCTTTTTATGAATTCCACAATCAATGAACTGACTGCAAGGTTTCCAAAGATGGATTTGGAATGCATATGTAAGCTGCAACATATGCTATCATCAGATCTAAATGATGTCAACAGACAGCCCAGAAGAAACCTCAGATGTGGTTGAGATATGTTGACGAAACGTTTGTCATATGGAACCACAGAGACGAGGAACTAGACAACTTTCTAGAATATCTAAACAATATCACAAAGTCCATAAAATTCACAATGGAAAAGAAGACCCAAGACGATCTTTTCAGTGATAACTTCATAACAGCATTCAGTTATTCATTCTCAGTAGTTTTGCTATTGTTCCACAGATTTTCATATGTGAAGCTAGAACATCACCAGCGTCAACTCTGAATTGTAGTAGTGCTCTGAAATTTCCTTCGCCAGTTGTCCTCAAAATACTAGCTACTACATTATCCTATTATATCTGTATATCTGGTGTAAACTTCATCTGTCTGGGGAGAATTGGGGGGGGTAAAGTCCCCGTGTCCCTAGATCTACCGCTGCACCTCGTTCTACTCGTTCTCAAAAGCACGAAAACATCGAGCCACGAAAATAATTACCAACAGACTGTACACTGTACAGCGAAGACTGATTCATTCAAGATGAAGGCCACGTGTCTCTCTATTAATTTGTGATTGTTTGTTTTCTGCCTTCGTTAATTAAGAGAGAATGAAATGAAAACACTGTTGAGAGAGTGATTAACATGTTTTGAAAATATAAGATATAAGCAGTGTTATATGACAAGAAAAAGTTTACTTATTTTTATGTTGCAGAGAAAAAGTTTTTTTTACGTTCTGGATCTCAAAAGAAGGAGAATCCTATAATGTTCAGAGGACATCGTGTGAATCGAAGAAAGTAGATGGGAAATTTTGTTTTTCCTGTATTTCCGCAGACTGTATGCTTCAGGGAACAGTTTTCGGGGCAATGAGTGAGCTTTGTATAAAGTGTCGCGTTTTGAGTTTATCTGTATAGGAGTCTTTTTGAGTAAAAGGCGATTTTACAAATAATAATAATAATAATGTGAATTTTTGGATCTCGAAAACGGCTTCAACTTTTGGATAAAATTTATTCAGATGAGGCATTGCTACTTAAGTTCATCTATAAGGTCATTTTACTGATAATAATGATAATATGAATTTTTGGATCTCGGAAACGGCACATTGTATGTAGTCGTAGGTAAAGTATAGTACGTAATGCGTGTTGTAGAGCAATTACGCACTCATGAAATTACGCGGCTTCGTGCGTAGTTTTTCCATTCGTGCGTAATATGCACTTTACAGCACTTGTTACGTAATATACTATTATTAATCGATAAGTTCTGCTGAAAGCATTGTCATAGTATGTCATTATCTGTATTTCTACTGAAATTATATCAGTATAATTGGAATGCCTCCTTTTTGAAACTTGTATATACATACTTCAGTATCTATCGTAGGATATCCCAACAAATTATGAGATTATTTTTCGATTTAAACGGGAACTAGCCTTCGCTGATGATTGGCAAGTACTATGAAACCAGTTTGTAGTGTTACCAATTATATTTGTAAAGCATGTCAAAGTTATTTTTGTTGTTTTTTTGCCAAGTATAAAGGAAATATAAATCAACGGTCGTAGGGGGCAGTAATTGATTTCTGTTGGATATTTGCCGATGAATTACCTATTGTATAGGGTTTTTTTGCGGAGGATTGGATTATTAACCCATTTTTCGATATCTTGTCAATTTGACTCATTTTTCGGCACCATGGACAACTTTTTTTGAAACTCCCACCAAATCTGAGGTCACATGATATGGGTCGCAACGAGTTTGTCAGTTGTTAGACATTTTTTCAGAAATTTCAATAACAAATATTTTTCCCATGTAGCCAACATTATGGCGGACACTGAATAATCCATTTCTCATTATTTCGAGATAAAAGTCGAAATTATGGAGAATAAAAAAACTTGGCACTTCTACGCCTTCGTATGATCCTGTATATTATCCTAAAAAATTAATTCACTTATAAACGATGGATTTTTTTTCAGGGACCACGCATTGTTGATATGAAACACCAATTTAACTAGCAGAGTCTGAAAGGAAACAAGGCAAAGCAGGTCATAAAGCATCGTTCAACATTACCTGGACTAAAAAGCTTTTACTGGCCGAGGTAAGTTTTATAGATTAGAATGAGTGCGTGCATTAAACCGTACTTTTTTAACTGTAATAAACTATAAAAAAGGTCCGGAAATTATGGTTTCAATGAAATTACTATCGATGAATCTCATTTGAAATAATAATGTTTGAAATACACGGCAGTAATAATTAAAATTTTATATTTATTTTCCATGTTTCCTTCCGGTAACATGATTTCCAAATAATAATTACATGTATTTATTCTTGGAATTAAAGTTATTATCTAAAAATGAATTGAAAATTCATCAAAATAGTCAAAATGATTGTGGAAAATTCGCGTAGAGTCAATTGCACTAAAAAGTACTCATGAATATTCCTGTTATTTCCTTATTAGTTCAGTAATCACAGACAAATATACTGTTAGAAAAAAAATTGTTCACCAAAAAATCAGGGGTGGAACCAAAAAAAAAATGTTATTTAAAAAATTATAATTTTTTTTTGCTGTTGTTTCTGAAAGTATAAGATTTATCAAGAAACAAGTGAAAGATGATTCAATTCTCCACAAGAAATACACTCAGTAATTTCTCACAAAATACGCACGTTTTCTCAGAAACAAATTTCAGGCTCGCTTTAACCCGCCATTGCCATTTCCGGCAGGCCCGAAAATTAGATTTGTCATAAGTTTGCTAAAAGTTATAGTAGAAGGGAAAAAAAGTGTATATCGTTCCTGAAGACTTCTACTTCCTCATGCAAATATAATATGTGAGTATCTGAGTACCCAAAATAGGTTTTACCCCACTTCACATAACCCTTCTCCAATATTTACGGATGATCCGATGGATATTTCAGTTGATATGAAGTAGTTATACTGAAGCAGGAATCAGTACCCTCTTTGGACCATATTCAACGATTTTAGACTAGTGAGACAAGTCTCTCTTATATATGCCAAAGAAAAAACCGGATTTCACTCCTGCTTCAGTTTTAAACTTACCCATTATACCGGCAAGTTCTTCAGTAAATGTTGAAAACAATCGCTCATAAACATCCTACATAAAAAATGAAGTATGTGATTCCAAGCTTGACGTTTGAGGTTTGCACTTAAACATATATACGATTATTTTCAGCAGTTATCGAAGAGAATGCCGATTTTATGGGTAAGTTGAAAATGAAGCGAAAGTAAAACAAAGTTTTTTTTTGGCATGTATAAGTGGGACCTGTCACACCACTCTAAAATTGTTGCATATAGTCCAAAGAGAGTATGGGTTGCTGCTTTAGTATAATAATTCCATATTTACTAAATTATCCATGATTTTCGGATCATCCGCAAACATCTCCGTGAAGTGCGACAAAACACATTTTAGGTATTAAAATACTCGCATATTATATTTGCATGAGAAGGTAGGAGTCTTCAGGAACGATATGAACTTTTTCTTTTCCTTCTCCGATTATTTTTAGCAGAGTTATCACCAATTAAATATTCTACTCCGCCAGAACTTCTGGCGGCGGTTATCGTGAACCTGAAATTTGATGTCTGCGTTCAATCACGTTTTCTGAGAGAACGAGCGCATTTCATAAAAAATTACTAGGAATAATTTTTGTGGAGAATTGAATTGTCTTTCACCTTCTTGAGATGTTTTTTCGATAAATCATATACTTTCCAAGATTACATCAAAAATCTATTTATTTATTTTTAAACGGAAAAAAAATGTTCCACCCCTGGAATTTCGGTAAACAATTTTTTTTCGTGTCAACAACTAGCATACCAAGTTTGGTGGTGCTACAATCGATCCTCGTCTCAAAACCAAATCGTACTGGATTATCAGTACTTTACGAAACTTCTTGCTTCTGGTCATTTATATAATGAAATCAAAATTTTAAAACTCTTGCTTTCTACATAAAAAATCAGAAATTCGGAAGATAGTTCAAAGAACTCCAGCCACTGTCTAGCTCGGGTGATACAAGTAGCACGAACTTCGTCACAAAGTGTCGTGATATGATTGATAGTAGCATACAACAAAAAACATTTCTCGAATGATTATTTACACTGGTTTTATCGATTTTCCATTTGTACTGTTGTAAAAACTTAATATCGAATGCAGGAATGCAGTGCATATCGTGTTCCTAAATGAAAAGAGGTATTTTCAAACACGAACTCACAACCTGCAATTACTAGGTTTCACTCCTTGGAATACGGAACAAATTTTCACCGATTTCGCTTTAAATCATCCAATTATAGAATATGGCGAGTCGGCCATTTATACCCGCATTATTTATTACAGCATCGGAAATTTATATTCGAACACACGTTGGATCCTTTAATCCTTCATTAACGCAATCGAAACAGGATGGCGTGTTTGGAGTAGGAGTGTGGCCATATTCGAAATTCGAAAATGAATTGTTTGGGAATTGGATGGATATTTCAAGTAGATGAAACCAGATTTGACGGCGAATGGCCTCGCACCTGCTTCAGAATTTAATCGATACTTGTAATGTAACTCGTGATGGCCAAGCAATTATTTGGAAATTATTATCAGGTCGGCAAATTGGCCACGAATTCCAGGTAATGGACGCGAAGATTGAATTTGTATTGATCGATATACCGCGTAGTGTATATCAGAGTTGTGCCGAGCACTGACAAAAAGTGCTTCGAGCACTAAGCTCTAAGCACACTTGAAAAGTGCTTCTAAATCTCGAGCACTAAGCACTTTTATTTATGAAATGCTCGCGATTACTAAGCACTTTCAAAAAGTAATTCCAGTCAGGGAGCACTAAGCACTAAGCACTTTTCAGACTGTTATATACAAAATCGTAAGATTTTCACAATAATATCACATCGCGACATGTTTCGGTACACTGTCGCTTTTTCAAGCACTTATTATATTAACCACAGTGTTAACTACAGTGTAGCGAAACATATCTTGATGTAATATTATTGTGAAAATCTTACGATTTTGTATATAACAGTTTGAAAAGTGCTTAGTGCTTAGTGCTCCCTGACTGGAATTACTTTTTGAAAGTGCTTAGTAATCGCGAGCATTTCATAAATAAAAGTGCTTAGTGCTCGAGATTTCGGAGCACTTTTCAAGAGTGCTTAGAGCTTAGTGCTCGAAGCACTTTTATTTATGACATGCTCGCGATTACTAAGCACTTTCAAAAAGTAGTTCCAGTCAGGGAACACCAAGCACTAAGCACTTTTCAGACTGTTATATACAAAATCGTAGGATTTTTACAATAATATTACATCGCGACATGTTTCGCTACACTGTCGCTTTTTCAAGCAAGTTATTATATTAACCACTTGGAAAACTACAGTGTAGCGAAACATGTCTCGATGTAATATTATTGTGAAAATCTTACGATTTTGTATATAACAGTTTGAAAAGTGCTTAGTGCTTAGTGCTCCCTGACTGGAATTTCTTTTTGAAAGTGCTTAGTAACCGCGAGCATTCCATAAATAAAAGTGCTTCAAGCACTAAGGTCTACGCACTCTTGAAAAGTGCTCCGAAATCTCGAGCACTAAGCACTTTTATTTATAAAATGCTCGTGATTACTAAGCACTTTCAAAAAGTAATTCCAGTCAGGGAGCACTAAGCACTAAGCACTTTTCAGACTGTTATATACAAAATCGTAGGATTTTTACAATAATATTACATCGCGACATGTTTCGGTACACTGTCGCGTTTTCAAGCACTTATTATATTAACCACAGTGTTAACTACAGTGTAGCGAAACATATTTCGATGTAATATCATTTGTTGAAATCTTATCGTGTTAAGTTTCAGTAACTAACGTTTGTAACAGTCTAAGAAGTGCTATGGATCTCCATCAAGTAACAACCGAGTCAATTAAACACTTAAGTTACATTTTCTACTCACATATCTAAAATGGCATTCAGCGTAACACGATAAATGACCAATTAATCACATATGCCGCAATCTGTATTCAATGACTTTATTTAAAATATTACATAGCAACTCCATTTTTTTAGGTACATCGCTAGGGTTACTGTTTGATTAAAGTGGTTAGAAACCATAGGAGAGTAGGTCGTTCTTGACCTGTCAATTGAAACTGTTATGATAAAAAAAGATACCACCTTAAAAACATACAATTTTGTGGTTATAATATCCTGAAAAATTCTCCGGAGCACTGGAGTGCTTGCGAGCACTTTTCGGTATTATTAAGCGTTACGCCTTTTCGTTAAGTGCTTCGGAGCACTAAGCACTAAGCACTAAATTAGAAAAGTTCTCGAGAGCACAGTGCTTAGGAGCACAAAAGTGCTTCGAGCACTGTCACGAGCACTAAGCACTGTGCTTTGGGACAGCTCTGATATCAGATATATTTTTGAGATATAAATTTAACAAAGGACACTAATATTAGGGAGTTCCTAAGCATCGATATAGTTGGCTGAAATTGAAGTACTTTTCACCCACGTTTTATTAGGGCAATAAGTGCAATTTACGCTAGTTTACTACTACTTATCGTCTCTACGAGATCCGGGCGAACTAGTGATATTGAAGTTCCTATACAGTATCGGAAACTTTTCATCTGGGGTATAGACAAAAATCTACGCGAGCAACAAGGATCGCAATGATATGATAATACCACCTATATAAGAGAGACGCACTACTGCGCGCCTCTCCTGTTGCCTCGCCCGACAAATCAACAGCTCAGTTGATATTCCTTCCTCGAGAGAG
Source organism: Chrysolina haemoptera (assembly GCA_958298965.1). Lineage (NCBI taxonomy): Eukaryota > Metazoa > Arthropoda > Insecta > Coleoptera > Chrysomelidae > Chrysolina > Chrysolina haemoptera. The sequence goes on along the minus strand of OY282595.1, from coordinate 9,093,590 downwards.
TAGAGGAGAAATTGTAATGCTCTCTCAACATTATAGCAAGCTATGCTTCACGCTCTCATAAAACCATTATATCCCAGATGAAAACTTTCCCATTCTGTATATTATGATCTCTTATAAAAATCCCTAGTCACGATGTGTTTTCGCGTTGAACTTCAAAATTACTTGACCGATCTTAATGAAATAGAATGAGAGATATGATAGTTTTTATCTGGATTCATGACGTCAATTATTTTGAAATATTTTTTTTCACAAAGTGTTGTAATCATCTATAAGTTTCATAAGTTTTCACAGATGGCGGTGTAAGTTATCTAAGTTCTCGGAAGTTCGACCATCAGGGAATTAGGTTGGAACTTCCTGAAATATAGTATAGGAAACTATAGATTTTCTTGAATAAAATTCTGGAAAATTTGAGTAAATATGAAGTCTGAAGAATGAACCGTAACAGAAGCTCCGAAAGTCTCTAGAACGAACTGAAAGCACCCAAGTGAGTTCTTGAATGTTCAGCCGCCAAGGAGGAGACGCGGTGGTAGAAATTCCTAGAATATGAGACAGAAAATTCTAGAATGTTCTCAAAGCTCTTGGAAAGTTCAAATGAATCTTCGTGGAAGGAACCAGAACAGAGGCTGCGGAAGGTTCTAGAACGTGCTGATAAGACACTCACGAGAAATTCTGGGGGGTGACTCGATGGTGTTTCTTTCTGAAAATTCCTGGAAGAAGAAAATAATGTTCTGGAAGCTTCTGGAGAGTACTAGGAAATGATCATATCAGAAATATTTTGGCTGAAAATAGTTTTTTCCAAAAATTTTAGAACTGGGATCATATCTTTAGCCCTCTAAATTGAAAAATAAATTTCAAAATTGAAAACAATTTGGTTACATAAAGTAACACATGATTGTAATCAGAATGTCATGTGGAGACGAAAGAAGTGAAAATATACGTGGTGTTTCATTTCAACATTGTAAGATCATATCTTTTCTGGTGAGACCGGAAATTGCATCAGCTGAGCCACTTTTCGAAAAATGCAGTTTTGGGTCCTATACGAAATTTCATTCCACTATCTGCAGAAAGAAAAGCTAATAGAGGCGAGCCGGCTTCTGCAGACACCCGATATATATATTTTTTAATGTAAATTGGAAGCATATCTTTTCTCTCTTTTCACCAATATTACATTTGTTTGTTTATTAACTTATAGTTACTTTGTCCAAAGTATTCATTACCAGAGTTGTCGAAATCAGTCATATTTTGTGTACACAGCCAGCATTGTGGGTACAAATTGTTTATTAGCCCTATCATCGATTGTATGATCGGGAAAGCTATATTCAATATCTGATTCTATCAATCATATTTCTGGTAAGTATAAACCATCATCATCAGACAGTTTCAATTGCTCCGTTACAATACAACAGAAAATTAATATGTTCCTCATCGTTTTGATATTGTTGGAGTGGACATGACAATGATCATCACATTCAAAGTATAGGAACATCATTAACAGAATGAAATGTTCGAGTATTACGACTGACTTTTCCAGTATGACATTTTATAACCTATCTTCTTGATGATCTCAATAAAATCCAGGAAGCTTTATATAAGACTGTAGTAAAACTAACTATAATAGATGTTTTGAAAGCTCTTCCAGGGTGAATCTAAAAATTATACTTTGTAGTTCTACATTACGGCAAACTGAGTAGAAACCATTAAATTATATCGCGGTACTAAAATACATGAACCATATATTTTGTCATATGGAACATCAACTTTAGAGTTCAGTAAGTAATAAGAACAGATAGCCAGTAAAACAGATAGAAGAGTATATAATTCTTCGAGACGGGAGTTTCAACTTCTACTGTATGCAAATCTTTTGAATCTTTGTTATTTTAGTAATTGCGTTCCAGAACAATTTAAATTACGTGAATAGCGACTAGTGTTATCAAATCCTCACCAAAATACTTCCATAACAAGCGTTCGTTACCAAAATGAAAAAAATGACCTGACCGGAAATTTAGAATGTTGTGAAATTAAATTTTTACGCATAATAGAAATACACTGGCGTATTCGATGCATTTCTCTCGAAGTTCATGGAATTTCATTTCTAGAATCCATAACTGAATAAAATTGGTTTTCCATTAGACTACCTGGAATCTCAGTATACGGTAGTTATCGACATGTCAAAAAAGTATTATTGAAACATCTCAAATTCGGAGTTTGAATATTTTCTGCCTCTACAACTATTTATCCGGAAGATGCCATGATGGACATGATGAGTTACGAGCCTGTCACACTCGTATGAAATTCTTGGTGTTCAGGTGTTTATTTTACCTGTTTCAAGTCTAAAACTACGAACGTGTCTACAAATTTTCTATCTGGAACCAATTGGTTCGGGGAAATTTCGTCAAATAGACAACTGGTTTTCTCACTGTTAGCATGATAGGAAGCCATATCGACATTTCCTCCAATAGATTGATCTTCTATCTCAACTGACATTCTTCAACAATTCACAACTAATTCTAGTCGCTTTCGTTTTTGACTCATTTCATACTACTAATTATATCCTTCTGTCACTTTTCGTAAATTTTCTGGCGAAAACAAAAAATTCTGATCTATTTAAAGATACTTACTTTGAGCATTAGTGTTTTATATGTGAAAAATGTTTTCAATTAGTTAAGGTTAGTTTTCAAAAAGACATGGTTGCTTTTTTCGTCATCGGACGAGAGTACTTTTGCGTCTCAATATTTTTGACAAAAAATTTCTGTTTATACCATTATTAATACCTTTATAAAATCGGAATATGTGATGAATCACCAGAAGCACTGTCCACCTCTATTTCTATAAATTTCATGAAAATCGATGGACAGTTGAAGGTATCACCAAAAATTCCACTAAAAATTGGATTAGTAACACCGATTTTGAAAATAGTGACTCAAGGCTTTCCGAAAATTACCGGCCTATGACAGTTCCAACTGTATTATGTGAATTAATTGAAAGATCTGTTTATTTAAAAATTCTCACATTCTCAGATCAATTTGATACAATATCTAAGTTTCAGCATGGCTTCTGCCCCAGTATATATATGACTAACTTGATAACAGAAAGTATGTTGGTGCACTTTTTTTTATTTGTCGAAAACATTCGACATTATTGACCCCCACATTATATGTAACAAACTTCATTCACTTGGCTTCAGGGGTGAGTTTCTTTCATGGCTCAGATCATATCTGACTCTCAGAAAGATACATGTTACCGTTGACAATTGTTAGTCGCAGCAATACGACATTGATCTTGGGGTTCCTCAATGATCTATATTGGGTCCCCTCATCTTTTTGCTTTTCATCAACGATATGCCTAACTATATAAGCACAGCAATTGCCGATAACTCAGAAAAACTTTAAGAGAAATTGAACAACTTGAGTCTCGAGTTTACAAATAGGTGTGTGAAAATCCTCTGGTGGTGAATGTGAAGAAGACTGTTCTGCTGCAGTTTCATTCTAGTAGAAATAGAAAAACTGAAAATTTCCTTGTTAGAGTGAGTGGAGAAATGATTGCATCATCTGATAGCACCACATTCCTTGGTAGTTATATCAATGGTAACATGACCTGGGAGTCAGGTAAAAACCATATAATTAAAATAGTAAATAGTGGAAACTATGCAATTAAATAATTTTGGTCCAATTTCAATGAAGCCCAACTTTTAAATGTTTACTTTGCGGTTGTATTGTATTCTCATATTTCTTATGATATTACTGTTTGGGGTTGCTCTACAAAAATAAATAAAATATTTGTCTCGCAAAATGGAGTGTTGCGCCTAATATATAAATTAGACTATAGATAATTTTGTAGACAACACTTTATTAGGAATAAAGTCATGTGCGTCATTTATAATTATAGGTGCATTCTGCTAATCATAAAACAAATAGAGAATTACAATCGAAATTTTGACTTTCATGTATGCAGTAGGATATGTCCTACTAGACACGGTTAATTGATGAGGCTTCAGATACATTCAACTTGTATATATGAAAATTGCCAATTTCATAAGGGGGCTAAATTTTATAATCATTCACCTGAGGATTTCAAAAATCTAGACAGGGAAAACCTTTTTGAAACAAATCTCAAAAAATGTTTGATTACAGGTTGTTTTTATAGTATTGATGGGTTTCTCAATCAATGATGTATATTTATTCTTATTGTGTGGAACTGTTATATTTTTATGTATTGTTTAAAAGTTATATTTTTTGTTTTGTTTCTATAAATATATAAGTTAAAATGTGAACTATATGTATGTATATATTCATTTGTTGTCTGAAGTATTCTTTTTAATTTTTTGTATGATCGTAAAGGTTTCGATAAATTTTACTTGGTGGGGTAATATTCAATGGCATAAAAAGTTAAACAGGAAACATGAAAATTTCTAGTATTATTTTCGCTTATAAAACTAATTCAGTACGTTCTACTCATACCATAACAAATGACATCGAAATCATAAAAAAATAATATTTGATGCTGTTATAACACTACAACCGTTTCGAAGTAATATTTTAAAACGTATTCGAAGCGTAAATGTAGTAACACCTTTTATTCTCGATTTTCCACAGAATCCCATCAATTTAATTTTCAGTCTCTTCACTTTAAATTCAGCTAAAAATAAATACGCTTATACCTGATTTTCCGCCCATTTTCGAGCATCAAATTAATTTATCAGCTTAGTCATTCTCGCACCCCAATTTTTTAGGTACAAATGGCGGAATCAATTATTCAAAGATTGGCGCTCTTCGAGTATTGCCCTTCTCTTCCAATCCCGGCGGATGAATTTTTTAAACTGGAAAAGCCAGATTCCAATCTCAGTGGCTTAGAGAAGTTGAAACTCCTCTACTTCCGATGAATTCATATCATAATAACTAGACAGTCCAATTAGCAGAGAAACAATGGCTAAATTCTCAATGTACCCCTATAAAGGCCATTGTACAGGATTTGCATTCGTGAATTTTAATTATGTTGCGTGGAAATCTGATACTTCACGGCTCAGATATTCGAGCTTGTGAAAAACAAATTTTACGATATTATGATGCTGCATCGATGCTAATATTATTTATTCATTTAGCTGCAATTTTATGCTGTCAGGTCGTATACTTTTTTCTTGAGACTTTATTTTTCATAGTTACTTACTCATTTCAAGGATTTTACTTGAAAGATCAGTCTCTTGTCAAGGAACGGATGATATTTGACATGACTTAAAATGAATGAGTGAACAGTGAATGTCATCTAGAAGAATCAAATTGATCTTTTTTCGGCATGACACCTGATGGCTTTGTGACATGAATGATGATTTGTTTCTTGACAAAAACTTCGAAGGGACACATTTTTTAAAGAGTGGAAATATACCTAAAAAGTTTTACTAGAAAAATGATTTTTTCGAACACAAACCTTACTAGAAATACAGGTTGCAGATACAATCAATAACTAGAATACAGTTCAGATTTCGTCTGTAAAGAGATGATTAATTAGGCTCTTGTCAACTTGACAATGAAGTTGAGTTTAACTCATTATTACAAATTGTCTGAGTTGTAGAATCCACCTAAGATAACATCCTCTTCCTCATCCTCATTTCCTGTCTGGGTTTCAATATTCTAACAATAACAGAAACACCTTCATAAACAAGATTCACATGCTCTGTTATGGTTACAAACTCCAGTCACGATTAAAATTTTTGAGTGTGGTTAGCCTTTTCTCCAAAACTAATCTTTCATTCTGACACTCATAGAGTTTGGAGAAGAACAACTTTGCCGTAATGTGGTTCTAGCTGGCTGATACCAAACAGACCTGATACTTCTACTTATCACCTATTGAACCACCTTCATTCGGCAAAACATCTGAAATCACTGAAAATTTCAATGAACTCTTTATACAAAAAGTTTGCACCCTCATCTCGGCTCACTGCTCTTTATACAAAAGTGTGCACCATATAGGAAACTTTTTCATTATGGATTTGTCAGAAAATTTTATTCTTCATAAAAGTTGGTGCATTGCGAAAAACTTGTATTTGAGTTATCAACATTCTAAATTTCCAAACGGTGTACAGGAAAGAACAAAAAATAGGAATTTTGATCAGGAGTAATAAACTACCCTTATTTTCGATCTTAGTGTAGATTATTCTGTGAGTTACAGATTCAAAATCTTGTCGTATTCGAACTGAAAACGTTGCGCGGCAAGGTTTGAATCTGTAACTCACAGAATAACCTACAATACACATATGAAGAAATTATTTTTTTAGTGCATTTGAATAAAAGCTTGTCTTTGAAAAGTGTTTTTAATTAATATTTTATTTTGTGCTTTTTAATTAGTATGCATCAATCTATAAATTTATAATAAAGAACGGTTATTACAAGGCCTGTTTCCTATGAGTTATGAGATATCTTCCATGATCTTCTATCCCGAATACTACCACACACCAATTTTGAAGAGAGTCAGACCATGATTACAAAACTCGTCCGCCATCGTGGAGCCACCATATTGAATTTATGAATTTTGACAAAAAAATTCATGATATCCGACCTAAAAAAAACCCACATAGCAATTTTGAATAGAATCAAACTGAACTCACAAAACTCGTCCGCCATCTTGGAGCCGCCATGAATTTTGATAAGAAAATCATAATCTCCGACCCCGAAAACCCCCACATACCAATTTAGAATCGAATCGGAACATAATCACAAAACTCATCCGCCATATTGAATTCAAGAATTTTGACAGAAAAATCATAATCTCCGACACCAAATATCCCCACATACCAATTTCGAATAGAATTAAACTAAAATCATAAATCTTGTCCGCCATATTGGAGCCGACATATTGAATTTATGAATTTTTGACAAACAATTTTAAACAAGCAAAGAAGTAATATATTTTTGTTTATTTGATTTAATGCTACTATCTACCAACGTTTCGACAGTCTTACCTCATACACCCTGTATTGTTGTGGACATATTCTGCTAGAAACATTTCACAAAACCAACCTAATTTATTATTTATGGTCTATCCGTCACCGTCGGCCAAGATTAAACTGGCACGTCCAGCCAGAGCCGACACAGTTTAGTAAATCGTTCAAGCCAAACCAAACGTACAAACAATTTCTATTTCCCTTTTGCCAATCCCTGCGTCAAGATGGTTCTCGCATTTGTCAGTATCTTCTCGCGATTGGGTTGTAATGACCGCAATCATTTATTTCTGTCGCCTGGCTTTCCGATTGGAACTACGAATTTCCAGATTAAAGTAAACATTGTTAAACTGGAAGATACAATGGGGATGAGTGGGACTTTCACTCGATAATCTCGACGACATCGACATATTGGATGATACTGAGTGGCATTCTTCGTAATTTGATATGGCGTCGTCATCTCCAAGGACGTGGGTAGCTCTGATAATTATATTTCTCGCCTTGTTCTCAATGATCAAAATGTAGTTTCTCTTGTTTCCCGTGTAAACACGCAAATTTTTAAAGCAACCCTTCAGGCCAACAAAACGCACCCATCTCTGCTCCGTCGTGTCTGTGCCAGTGTAAGTGTTCTGTGTTTTGATTCATTCCTTTGTTTTGCGTTGATGTGAAAACATCGTCAAATCCGAACAAGTTTGCAATTGGATGAAGAAATGAAACGTAACGTTAAAGATACAGATTCAGTTCTATATCGTTATCATCATCCTTTACAATATAGATACCTAGATAATCATATTATATGTATATTTGCAGAAATACAATTTTTATATCAAACATTGTAAGGGGACGGACAACCATATAGCTAGTAAGCTGTCACGATTATCTGTAAGGGAACGTGAAAATCTGTTAGAGGCACCTGAAGAAAATTTCATTTCGGTTTTTTTCGTGCGCGGGTTCGATTCATCACGAGAAATATTTTTGCTTTTGTGAAATGAAAAATATTTTTTGGTGTCTGCAAAAGTTTTCTATCACTAACAATGGCAGATGGGTAGCACCTTAGGAAGAAATATGAATGAAAAGGCAGGTATACTGATAACTTGTTCTCATATCTGCAATTTTGAGGGACAGAGAAAAAAAAAGAATCATTTCAATAGATCTCGTTCATAGCCATTTATTCGGAAAGATTCTCTAATAAAAATTCTGTGACGCCATTTCGTTTTGAAATAATATTTTTGTAGGAAATTTCGCAGCCGTATAGAGAATTGAGAGCCGTTTCGAATGAGATATTACTCGACCCACCTTACCAATTAAAAGAGAGTAGACTGATGCAATTGATTTTCCTTTTAAGAAATTAGATATGAGCATCTATGCAGCGGACAATGCAGCACCTTGTAGTCACAGCCTCTATGCATTGTCCAATCACATCGGGACTACCTACAGCGGTCACTTTACAGCTTACTGTAGACACCCATATCAAGACTCGTGACACGAGTACAATGACTCTTGTGTGACACCTGCCTCATTTCAATTACATGGGAAGAGAGAGGTGTATCTTCTCTTTTGATTATGAATAATAAAGAGCAATACCAATGAAAAAAAAAAAAAAACCACTATTCTGAAAGATAGACATTTTTAATTGTGGTCAAAAAGCAGCTTATGGAATACCATTCGGGCAACAAAAATGCCACTCCATCTAGACTGTATATCCAAGTTTTAGAGAAGGGAGCAGTGAGAAAAGCGGCTTCTTCCAAAGGAGTGTTGGTAGCGTTGGGGTCTAAATGATTTACTGCGTTATTTACTACAACGGCATTATTAGTGTGGCCAGATTGATTCGATTATTCTTGTCAATAGTACAAATGATTTGTATAACAAATATTACATTTTCGCATAGCGAAATATTCTCTCGGATTCGTGCATATGTTTTTATAAATATCGGAAAATACGGAACTTCATTTTTACTCATAAATTTTTATGAACATGCAGCATAAATATTTGCAGAACGCTTCGGACAAATTTTGCAACGCACATGTTGGAATAGTTCAGTTTCATTAAAAATAAAACAAAATAAAACAGAAGAGATATACACTTTTTTTAATCGATCGATATACCATAAGAGAAAATTCCAAAAGTTCTGCAAACTCGGAAAAATATTCCAGTTGTGTAGATTTGTAACCTTTTCGTTGACCAGAATATATATTTTTATAATTTTTCTGATATTTCTGCATATTTCTGAAGAATGAACACCCTGTTTGCAGATGCATAATATAGTTTCATCAAGACCTCCTTTCCACAGTGGTTCGCCGTAAACGTCAGCGCAAAGCAGTTTTTACGCAGTTTCACACAAAGTGATTCAATGTGTGGTGTCCACGTTAGTTTGTAATCTGAAGTGAGACCTAGCATTTTGCTAGTTTTACACGATTCAACGTGTAGTTCACTATTATCAAAAATGTTGAGGGTTTCAGTAGCATTACCCAAAGTGAAATTCATCAGTGTCGTTTTCGTTACATTCAATTCCAAGTGGTTTTTATTTGCCATGTAATTATCCTTTCGTATACTATCTCTGTATTTTCTGCGAGGGCGGACATATTTCGATACTTTATCAGGAAGTTTGTGTCATCCGCTTATGAGATCACCTGAATAGATGAGAGAGCATGAAAGTAGTTGATTAAGTCATTCGTCAAGAACATTTGCATATATTAGAAAAAATAAAGGTCCAAGTATGGAGCCCTGTGGTACACCTTGTTCGATAGTTGCTACTTGACTTTGAGTATTTTTGATAACTACTTTTTGGGTTAGGTTGCTCAAGTAGGACTTCATGAACTCCAAGGCGATTCCTCTCTCTAACACCATATCGCTCCCTTTTTAAAGCTAGAAGCTTATGATTCAAATAATCGAAGGCTCTTGAAAAGTCTATGAACAACCCGCACACATGGAACTTGCAATCTAGAAAGGTTATTATAATAATAATAATAATAATAATAAATAAATTACGTGTTCATATTTAACAACGAATTGTGAGAAATATATGTTCCGGTCAACGTAAAAGGTTGCAAATCTGCACAACTATTCGAAATAGTTTTCCGATGTATCTGTCAAGTTTGCAGAACTTTTGGAATTTTCTAAACAAGTATACAACAAAATTCAAGTTAATTGCCATTTTGACAATGTTGCGTACTTCGAAAGAGGTTGCAAAATGAGATTAATTGCTTTCTCGATGTACCATTCTCTTGACCAAAGTTTGAAAACTTTTGGATTCATTGTTAAATTTTCAATTTTTCATGTCTATCTCTACTGGCCTATTTGACCGGTTCCGAGATAAATTATGTTAACATTGTGTTTTTCCGTTAACCTGCTGTCGTCCCCTTACGAACGGCAGCGAAATTTGCGCGAGCAAACAAGGTATGCCAGAATATGATATCTCTTTCGATTGAGCAGAAAAAAATTCGTATAACATCATACTTCTACTACAACTTCGTATTCCAGTTTATCACACAACCGCCCAAATATTTCCATTCGATTGTTTCGGTGTAGTTGTTGTTTTTTCTCATGATTTTCGATGCCAATCAGCCCGAAAACGCAAACCGTTCTATACAAACCCCATCTCGCATCCAGTCGAGAAGAACGAAAAACAAAAACAGCCTAACTTGGGCGTATAAATAAAAGCCTTTCAATTTTGTTTTTCTTGACGAATTCGCAGAAATGAAATGAAACAACTACTCGATAGGGATTGAGGCTTGCAGGGAAAATATTGACAGGCTTGCTTTTCAATTATTGGATGTGGTTTCAGGGGCTATTGATATTATTTGTAGCTAGTCGTGACTTTTCAATGACCTGTGTTCGAGTCGGTGACCCAAGGGCCTTGTATATCAATAATGAATTTGTTCCACTCCTGTGTGATTTTATCGCCCCCGGAAGTATATATGTGAGTTGGAGTATATTTATTTTATGAAGGAGTGAATTGCTTCGTTATTTTTTGCATTCAAACAATTGAAAAATAAATACTCATAATCCTCAACCTATCTACTCGTCTGGGTGTTTGTTTCTTACCGAATAAATTAAAAAATTCAAGTTTATATGGCGAAAAGTATTCCACTTACTTACAGTAGAGCCACAATAGGCCATTGGCCGCAGTGGAGAGCCTGATATGGGCTCACTCACATTTAAACCTAACCTAACCTACTTACAGTAAGACTAATTCAGAATGGAAGTATGTAGGATAGAAAACGGTTTTGGCTCATCAAACTATTATCCAGTGAGCTTCAATACATAGTTATACATGAGCTCTTCAGTATATCGACACCTCATATGTAAAACATTGTAACTCAAGTGTAATACTGACTCATTTTAAAAAATACCTCATGTTTTCTTTTGTAACTCTTTTATATTTGAATATATCTGTCATCTTTAAGAACCTGTCTTCATATTTCCTTCACCTCAATATACTACAAGCTCATTTTGCCGTGAAACTAACAGAAATACTATTTCAGTCGAGTTACGATATGGTTATGGATAAGTTCACGTGGAAATCATTGTAACTTGTGTTTACAATATTATTTAATCGTTCACTACTATAAATATCAGTAGAATGTAAGTGAAAAGTAATGAAGGAAACACTTATTATTTTCAACTATTTTTATAATTCAAACCTAGAGTTTCACTTACTTAATTATGTGATTTCAAAAACTATGTACTATAATATAAATTCTCAACGAAACTGCTCTCTTTATATAGTTATATAGTGCAAAGACTAGCATGTCTTTGTATAACAGGAGCAATGAGGTCACTCCTCTTCATATCATGGTGAGAAGAACTGCTTGGGAAGCAAACCTCAGGTTGGCTAAAGTCGGACTCAAAGGGACAGCACACGGTGTAAGGGGCTCAATCCCCACCGACTGTGCACACCTTGCCGATCTCCCAGCTGAAGAAATTAACAGGAAATTCAGTTTCGAGATTTTTTTTCTAAACTAAACACCAAGCGAGAATGGAATATAGAATCCATTCGAGGACTGGGGAAGAATACCATAACATTGTACACGGACGGGTCCAAAACTCCCGAGGGAACTGGAACAGGAGTCTTTGGCCTCGCACTAAATACTCCGAACCCATGAACCAGTTCCTCAGCATTACTCAAACGGAAATTCACGCAATAGAAAGGTGCATTCAGTTCAACCTCAACAGGAAATCATCAGCCATCAAAGCGTTTAGCTCTTCTAATATCACCTCGAAGATGGTTTGGAAATGACTAGACAAAATGATCTCGGCAGGAACAACAAGGTGGTCCTTCTCTGGGTGCCGGGGCACGTCGGAGTGGAGGGCAATGAACAAGCAGACACCCTGGCACGGATCGGCCAGAACCATTCTGCGGACCTGGAAAATCTTACTTCGGAGAAGAATTCAATAAAGCTGAAGAAGCAATGAGAGCATCCTGCTGGCGAAGACTTCCAGGGCTGAGGCAGGTCAAAGATCCCCTCGGCAATTTCAACCGAGCAAGATCGAGGACACTGATTAACCTCAGCAAAACTGGTCTAAAGACAATCACGGGATTTCTAACGGGTCATTGCAGACTCAAAGAACACTGGAGGAAGCTAGACTTAGAGGAGGACAGCCCGGAGAAATACCACAAGTAGACCCCCTCAGAATCCTGGAATTCCTGAAGGAATTGAGGCTTGAAGGGCTGCTGTAAACAAGAACACTTTGTGATAGCAGAGGAAGATGGGGCACAATAGATCTAATCAGGTCGCAGCGCATCAGTCACCATCCATACTTACCAACAGTTATATAGTTCGAAACAGCTGTCCACTGTTTGATGTTTTGGTAAGTGTTATGAAATTTTTTGATTGGTTAATTATACTGATACTGCAGAAGTAGCAATGCAAAACACAGCACACATCATACTGAATTCATTATAATACGATTTTAACAGAATTAGACGATTATAAAGAGAATTGTAAATGACATTATAATCAACTCACGTAACTCAGAGAAATTTTTATAGTATTCAGTGAATTTACATACATTAACAATACATCGAAATTGTCCTAGTAAATTTGCTGGAAAATAACTCCAGAATTACTTCTAGGCACAGAAACTGAAATGTAGCCTTCCTAAAACACCACTTCCCGATTATCGCACCTTCACTGGAACTGGTTATTCAGCAGAACCTCCAATTTCAGAATTCTTTGTAGTCCCTTTGTCCAGAAGAAAAAACAAGTCCAGGAAACGACTCGTTGAACTTAAAAAAAATAAACGGAAACCTGAATTCATTCGGGGTCAAGCAAATTGGCCCGGTGCGGAAAAGCGCTCCATGATAAAAAGCGTTGACGGAGCTGAACTAGAAAAGCTTAGCTTTCATGTTAACGACTCGCTGTGAAAATTGTGAAAATGTATGCGGCTTGCAAAAGAAAATAGCCAGAGTCTAGGCGGATTATTTCCGTCCGAAGAATAATTTGTGTGTGAGGTATCCAACTGTAAAATCATCGTGTAACGTAAAAAACTGGAGGAACTCTTCGAGTAGATGCAGTTCCCAATTAAGTAAAACTCTTCCTTCACTGAATTTTGAATTATCTAAGGGTACACCCCAAGTAGCCCACTTATATTGGGACAATATTGGTATAATATAGTGAAAATATTGGAAAAATATTCAAATGTAATACTGACTAGAAAAAAATGTGAACGTATTGCGACATTTGTCCAATATTTCAAAAATAATTTAGGTATTGGTGGAAATCATAAGACCAATATTGACCCAATATTGCATGTAACAATCTTCATTCAGAACAGGTTGAGTCATGTAATATCAATATTCCAATATTCCAGTATTAAATAAAAATTATTTTTATACTTACAATACTACCTGGGACAATTTCAGCTAGCATTATACCGTTATACAATGAAAATTCATCGGTAATAGTTCCCAACTAGCGATGTTATATTATACTAGCTGTCCCGTTGGACATTGTCCTTTCCGAACGTCTCGTGGGGGGTGATGATTGAATTTGGTGGTTATATGTTGTGATATGCAAAAAGAAAAAAAAATTTCCTAAAAAATAAAAAATAAACTCCTAGAACCCGATCACAGCGCCAACTACCGGATCAAAGTGTGAATCTAAACAACTCAGAGACCCACTCAAACATTCACATAAATGTCATCAAAATCAATCCAGCCGTTCAGGAGGAAATCAGTGACATTTACAGGCACAGAAGAATTATATTTATTCATTTTATATTAAACGAATGGAATTTGTATAAATGGAGGGTAATAACGGAGATCTCCAGTCATGATCTTATAATGGATTATAAAGTCTTTATAACTAAGAACTGAGCTTTCGTCCCAATTTTGAGACTATTTAAAGTGAAGCGAGTAACAGCACTAAATTCAAATCAACTATGCGAAAAATCATGGGAATATTAAATAATAATTGGATAGATTGGTGATACATCTTCACACTGTCGTGTATCTCTGATACGGCTTGAACGATTTCGATCAAATCAAATGAAATTTTGCTTTTTAAGTTCATACATTAAGGCGCTTTTCACAGAAAGAAAGGCGATTTCAGAAAAAAAAAGACGAATCGATAGCCGCTCTGACAGCTATAAGTACGCATAATGTTCAGAATTTTTGGCAAAAGAACCTAATAAAATGATATTGAAAACCACTAATCCCCTAAAGAAGAAACGCCGAATAAGAATATTGAAATAACCCGTTGGAATAGTCCTAATAGATATAATTCAATGTCCGTCGTGGTATTAGCCAGGAAAGTAGTTGTTTTCTGTCAGATTTTTGCCTCGACATTGTCGATATTATACTATTTCATCTTTTACGTTCGCTATTCAAATGACCGCATACTGTCATGAGTATTGATCAATGATCCCATTTTTTATGTATTGAAAAATTGAGTATTATTCCTGATTTACCTTTCAAATCAATGATGAAGGAATAACGCGGAAACTTTTAATATCGTTTCCAGATGATACATTTCATGAACATCATTCACGAAAAGAATATCCTGCCATATTTCATCATTACAAAATCATTCACAATACTGAAAAACGCATTCTCTTGCTCCAACTGAAAATACAGTATTTTCTCTTAAATACGGATTGTTCCCTCATTTTTTTTGTTATTGCCTTTTCGCGTGCAGGGCTGTACAGCATTATCACGTATGATATCTTTCTCTCATATTGCTTTTAGCGAATGAATATTTTATTTCTATAACACACATGGCGAGTGGTGTCATAAATGGATGATAAACACGTGGGTTTTGTTTATTCAATAAAATGGAAACGGAAATAATGCTCTTGTGATCGCAGGGGTTGGTGATTGAAATTGATTACCTTTGAAAGAAAGTCTCGTGAGTCATTCATTCAAATGTCAACATCTTCTCAACAGTTCCACTGGGGCCTTTTTGGAAACTCATAATGCTGTAAAACTCTCGATTTGAAGAGAATCTAAAACTACATTCATAAGAAATAACACAAGAAAACCAAGGAGATCAATGGAGAATGGCGAACAAAATCATCAGGATAGGAGGGGGAGGACACAACACAATGAGGTCCATCCAAAAAGAACCAACGAAGACCAACGATGTTCCCATGTTCCCATCGTAGGTCACGCTGTATATACAATACAAATACTCATCCCAACACAGTACTTACTCCTATTGTAGAACAACTCATACATATACATTTCCATGTATTTTCGTTCATATTGTCTAATAACGAATATTCATAAATTATTATTATGTACTATTAGTATTTAAAACAGTTATCGCCAATATTTCATCAGCCTCTCTGTCTGTTCTTTTATCTTTATTACTGTTACAGTTTTAAATTCCATCCTATCTGAAATATATAGATAGATATTTCAGACCTTGCTCCCCAATTTCACCATAGGAAGTATAGTACATTTCTCTATCTATATTAAAGCCATATTTTTATGTTCGTATAATTCATACATTTTTTCTTTGAAGATAACTTCAGTAAAGCGTGCCAAATGGTTTGGTAACATGCCAACCAGATTTTAAATTATACACCGTGTGTTTTAGAGCAAAACTGCGAATATATCGTTGTGCCTTAATAAATTATCGCGAACCTACAAGTTGAGCATTTAAGAGTAACTTTCAGCTCATCATCACGGAAGTAAATTCCATCAATTCAAAATCGTGAAATTCAAGAACAAAATTCAAACAAGCCTGGCCAGGCCGCCAATTTGCATTCATGAATATGTCTCGGGTTTTATTCTTGACAGTTCGCATATTTCGAATTCATTCGCATCTCATGACTTTTCGAATGACATGTGCTTGCGGTATTCTAGACCATGAGCAGAATGTGCCTTCATGCGTGTTTTACAGCGAGTGGTGTTTGTAGATCCCAAATGAATTGCGTACGTGTAGTGCAATCAAACCTTTATAACCTATAAGGGTACAAATAGACTGCAAGTTATTCACGAAAATTCTCATGTAAGCGACTTTCGTATGAGTTTACATTGCATGCAATAACTGTCGCAAGTTACTGTCGGCAAGTGCAGCAATAATCAATCTTTCTCGATTTCTCGAGAACATGTTTACACTCTCAATAAATTTGACTTGTGGAAGTGATCCTTCTTCCTCTTTCGACATCTTGAACTCGCACTAAAATATCGAATCAAACCGGAAATATTGACAGAAATCACGAAATCAATTTTGTGCGTGTTTAGGCATGTACGCTAGACGCTCGCGCGAGCACTTCAAGTCCACTGTCGAAGCTGTATAGACTACCGAAAGCACTGCCTGACAGTATCTTCCACGAGTTTAAAGAAGCCATTACGTGTGGAGTGTCGCATCTGGCGTGTGAATTGACACTCCACGCGCGTGAGAATGGTGCGGCGTGCTAAGTTTCGGACGGAGTGTCATGTCCCGTCGATTGTCGGTAAATTTACACAATTCAAAGGAAACACGCCGCGTGCAGAGTGGCGGGACTGGGGTGTACAATTCACAGCACGGCGCGAACCACACCTGACTCGTCAATCAACAGGCCGTGAGATCGCTAGCGTCCAGGCACACGATCGCCGTGGTACTCCGCAGTCCACATGCCAGGCGCGTCACTCTTCACGTCATTGGGTAACATAATATCAGAAAAATCTGCACCAGTTGCTTTTATTTACAATTCCAAAATTTCAATTATCTACTATCATCGAGTTCCGAGTCACTCTCTGGCCAAAACCTCGTGGGCCACCCAGTATAAATGTGGCGCCCAACGTGGGGCAGAAACCACAACCATTCAAGTAGCTTGGTTCGACAGCTGTTCATTTCTGAAACAGTGATTGTTCAGATTCTTCTTTCAATCGGGACCATTATGCAGTTAACAGTTTCACGTGGATGTACAATATGAGGGGCATGATAATTAATAGTCATAATATCACATTTTCGACAATGGACATACAATATCTGTCCTATTACCCATCAATGTCTATCCCAAATATCTTCGCTGCTTCCATGCTTGAATTTATAACACTTTTTCACCTCTGGATTCATTGAACGCACCAAGTTTCACTGTTTTCAATGGTCGTGTAAGCACGTCACTACAGATGAACATATACATTTCTTGAAACGAAAAGTTTCAAAAAAGTCGAATTCCCCATCTCTCCAGAATATCCCATAAAGATATATACATTTATAACTATAAAATATTATTGAGCTTTTGTGTATGAATGAAACTCAAACTAAGTATACAAAAATTATTAACTGTAAGTAGTGTGCATTGTGTCGAAGCAAGCCTTAATATTTTCAAGGATTAATTCCATCGTAAATTTCAAAAAGAGAAAAGCAGCAGGACTCCATAACATCAAGGAGTTAATGAAAGCAGAGGAAGAAGAAGCAAAATATTATAATGTTTGAAGTAGAAACTTTCTGGAACGAAGAAACGATGCATACAGACTAGGAAACTGGACTGCTCACTATAAACAAGAGAAAATGAAGACCTATACAACTGTGAAAACAATAGAAAAAACTCATTACTGAATGCAAGATGTAAAATAATGATGCCCCAAACAACTTCAGGTACATAGCCTCACCTAACAATACTTTCAGTGCCGTAATATTTCAGTTGAATTACTGATTAGTGTTCACAGTCGATGATCGATGGGAAAGTGTTTCGTCCTTCTCACAAAAAACTCAAATTGACTCAAAGGGTCATTAAAAATTGGACCGCCGCGACGAGGAACTATACCAAGATAGATGTTGAGTTGAGGAATAGTCTCCTTGCGATTGTGGACGGCGACGTTCGACGGTCACCGATAAATACGCTGTACTGTTTTTATGGGTTTCATAAGGAAACCAGTCCTTTAGGTCTCAAAAGTGAGTGGGCCTACATCTGCACCTCCAATTCAGCCAATGGCCTATTGTGGCTCACTCTTTTGTGCCTCCCTGCATCTTTGGAGTTTGCTTACTCCAGCAGATTCGGATTGGTATTTATCCCCATCCGACTGCGTTTCAGTTTGAGGTTGTCTAACGCTTTCGTTGGCTCATCCTGACCTTCTTCAGTAGGTTTCAACAGTATCTTTTCCTGTTCAGAAGTTACTGTGCAATTAATATTTGTGAATTGTGTATGTAGGTAGCAAATTTTCGTTTTTTTTTAATTGGAGTTCGTCACTAATGTACCTATGTCCGTGTTTGCCTGGCATCAGAGATTTCGTTTCTATCAAAGAAAGGGCAATTTCGTTGTTGTAGCTTTCAGTTCGGAAAATTCTACAAAATGTAAAAATTACGCGTTTGATCGGCGGAGCGATATAACTAGGATTCTAGCAACTTTAGAAACTCAATTTTTACTTGCTTCGAATAGAGAATTCTATTTATTGCAGGAAACTCTCGTGAAGAAAATCATTTATTACTCAAACAATATTCACTTGAATTTTTTTTATGTAATATGTTCTGGTCTTCTAAAAATCTCTCATGTTGCAATCTCCTGTTGAGGTGAATTGACACACCATGTATACTTTGAATAGTTTGAACTGCAAGCAACAATACTTCCACTGAAAAATTCTATTGACTATAGAGAAATATGTGGAACCAACTGTGTGTATAACCACCTTAAACGACCACCTTCACGATGTTTTCGATACTATATTATATTCCGTTTTCAATATCCATAACCGAACATTCAAACCTTCAACTTGCTTGGAATTCACACGACTTTTTTGTGGGGAACTCACGTGTCAGGGCTATCCTTTTCACATTTATTATTAATACAGAAAGTTACATATTGGGTGTAGGCAAATATTTCGGCCAAGGAAAACGGTGAAGCGGCTGCATATGTGACTTTCACACACTCAAAATCATTACGAAAATTATCTGCTTTCATGTAAGATACTATGAAGACTCCAGTGGCGCACTCAAAATTTATGATTGGGTTCAGTGTGTTGAACTCTTTTTCTTAGATAATAAATGATTTTCAGACATAAAATAGATTCATTCCTAATGCACACTAGAGATCATGACACGAGGTTACACACGATTTCGTCAAAGGAACATTTCTAGCTTCGTAGGGAAGAAAGTGTAGAGTAGATCGTTAGCATATATTACAAAAAGGGAGTGTTTCAAGACAGAGCCTTGTGATAGATATTTTATGATACCAGCACATACTTGGCGGCCTTTCAAATAACCCACCACCAAAAGTGGCGGTCGAGGTCACAAAGCATGGCTGCAGTGTGTTTTCCTTCTTCAAGTACCTCAGCTGAATCACACACAAAGTGTTTCACTGAATCTGTGCAAGACGTCACCTACTGAGACGACTTTCCAAAATGATTTCTATGGTTTTTCCAAATATTGGAAAGATGGATAGAGGCCATCAATTTCTGGAATCATTTGAATCTGCTTTATATTAATCGAAGAAAAGAGAATTTGAAAATTACTCATAAACTCTTTGTGAAAAAAAACAACTCAATGGGTAGCATTGAGGGGACTACTGAGAACTCATTGGTTCCTTTGATAACCCTGATGGTGAGTCCATGCTATATTGTTTTCTGTAGGTTAAAATTGTTCTTCATTAACAAGATCAGTACTTGCTTCATGCATTTGTATGAATGATGATGAAGTATCCCTCATACTCAATTTATTTGAAAACCAATGGACAGGGGTTTTTTCCTGGCCAGATTTTTTCTTTAACAGGAAATGCTTGTTAATTAGATTTTGGCATGTGTTTACAAGATACCTATTTGGGCAGTTACTCGATATTGTTACAGTTCTGAAATATATTCCAAGCGAACTCGTTCAGTAATTATTATTTGGAATTGGTTATGCACTTCTTGTTTTAAATAAAGGCGTTGAAACCAAAATAAGTTCATCAGCTTTTATATGCATAGCGTGCTGCCAATTTATCAAAATATTTGTATTCCATCTTTATTTATTTATCAAGTAGGTATTTTTGCTTTTTCATTCTCGTGTTTTCACCATAAATCAATTCATACAGACCAGAAGCTAATAGGGCATCCGTTATGATACCAGATACGATCAATACAAAGTATATTATTGATGATTCAACAATTGCGATACCAACAACAAAATTGCACACTATTACCGACATTCATTATCGATTTCTATTTCTAACTCGGTTTGAATTAGATGGTGCTGAAAATGACAAGGTACCAGCTAGAGGCAATTAAACCCATTGTGTCATGTGTGATTTATTTAATTTTGTGTTATTAGATGGCAAACCGTTAATTTAAATAATTATTTAGAGCAGATTAAGATCTGGGGAGTTGCAAATCGCTTTAGATAGTGTCAGCATGCAAGTTTAACGTTTCCATTTGGCTTGATGAATGCTTTCGAACAGACTAACTGAACGAAAAAAGGTATGGTATTAATGTGGATGTTGCGTTTGGAATGGTAGTTACGGAAGTGGTTGTGGCAGCACATGGATGGGTTAATTGTTCTCACACACAAGTTGAAAGGCACAAAAGTGTTGATAACACTTCTTTATCGGGGTCGAATACACGAATCCGACATTATTTCACTGATTAATTCCATAATGCGAAGATGTATTGAGAACCAGCGTGGATTCGTTCGTAATTTTTTATAATAAGAGCTGGCGAGAATGTTTCTTTAATTGATTTTTCTTACAGTGAGTATTTTGTCACCAAATTATTATCTGTATCAGGAAGGGGATATACAATGTATCGAATTGAATTATATATAACATCACAAGAAATTAAAGGAATGATACAAAAACTAAAACAGGGAAAATTACAATACTGAGAAACATACTTGATAAAGCATGGCCTGGAAAGTGGCAATTATTGTCACTATATTCAAAAAGGGAGATAAGTGTGATTGCACGAACTATAGATCATTGCTGAGTACAGAGATGAAAATATATCAGAAAATTATAGAATTATAGTATGTCTTATATTTTATTCTATAATTTTCTAACAGCAAAGATAACGCTAGAAAAACACGAAGCGGTTTTAGGAAGAGCAGAAGTGCACAAGACCATAATATATTTACATTGAAGATAATGGCAGAAAACAAGCTACAGCAAGGGCAAGATGTATGTATAGCATTCATTGATTCATCGAAAATGTGACAAGGATGAAGTTATGGGAAATCCTAAAAAATAGAGGAAATGGCAAAGAAATGTTATTGGATATAACCCCTAAATGGAAATGCAACCGTAGACATGTGTTTCGTACTTAAGTGTTCATCAGTACGGTAAAATCAAATGTGCGGTTGGCTTCCTGTTGTCACTTTCCATTTCCGATTTTACATCCAGGTGTGCATATCTTTTGCACTTGCACACGCCTGCAGGTGGTCTTTCTCAGCCAACTGAAGGATAATCTGCAGTATCAATTCGGAAGCATTTGAAATTGGGTCTTCTTGGAAGAACGTTGCACAAATATCTGTCAGATGTAATTCAATATCCGTCGTGGTATCAGCCAGGGAAGTATTTGTTTTCTGTCAGATGTTTACCTCTCATTTTCCACATGGTGGAAATATTTATTCGGAGAAGGGTTCTTCGACATCGTCGAATTTACTATTTCATTTAAGTGGACATTGAAATAAAACACTTGTTTAATTGGTAATCATTTAGTATGATCGAACCAGAACGAACTGACCTTACGTAGACATTCAAGTAGGTAGAAATTGAATCAGCGTTACGAATTGTATCGTTACGAATAGTTGTGGTTACGACCCCTCGATGTTAAGAAATCTCGGCGTTACGAATTGCCGGCATTACAGGAATATTAAATTGATCCTATAGTCTCGGAGATGCAAAAAAAAATCACACAGAAGAAATTCTTTCATCATGAGAAAACATGAATAATGGGGAAAAAATCGTAAATTCGAGTATTTTTGAGATGGCAATAATAAATCGTAAAATCTTTTATGTTTCCCGAATACACTTTCATTTTATATTTTATTGCCTTCTTCTATCAGCATTTGTGGGAATAAAACTTCAATATGACATTTTACGACTTCATCCAAGAAGTGAATGATGTGCTGACAGAGTAATCGAATTTGTTCCTTCAAACAAAGGATACATGCCGGAATTCAAATACAATGTGAATGAACGCCATATTGAAGAAGCGTTGACCGATCTCATATCTAGTTTAATAATGCCAAATTAATAGCGCTTTATTTTTTGAGAGTAAAAAGTTCTACAGTACTGGATGTTTGATGACACTGACTCGTCAATTCAGAAAAAATTATGAGGAAAAAATTGAATACGCATTCTAATCGTTTGTCCAATAACGTGTAGCTGCGTTGCTGGATGGCAATCAAGAATGTAAAAGTGTCAAACAGTTCTTTGACTAGGATCTTATCTACCAACTTCCATTGGAACTTTGACGAATAAAAACGTTGGAGGAAGTTTGTAAAATTATGTTTTATTATACACGCTACTCGGCAAACTTTACAAACTGTTAACTAGTTTGCCATGTGATAGTTGGTTTGCCTTGAACAATTTGTTTCTTTATGTGGAAAGCTTCTAGTATTCGCAAGGACGGCTCATGCAGGTATACAATGGTACCATTTGATGGAACGAACACCTGTCAAATCTGAGATCCGAAGTCCGCTGCCTATTCAACGAAGGCAAGTAGGACGGAGATTAGCAGGTAACACCGAAAGGCTGACAAAATATAATAAAGAAATAAGGAAAGCCAAGAGGCAATAATATCAGGCCCTGCAGCAGCCAGATTACACAAAACTGTGGCGAGAGGCAGAGAGCAAGGAACAATCTCACTCAGAAGAACAGATGGTAGCTATTCAGAGGATGGAGAGCAACGAGCTCTCCTCTCACTGGAGACGCACTTTCCAAGCAGCATACCATTTGAACCCGAAAGATCACTGAAAAAACCAGGCAGAGCCAAACGAGAAGACTAAGAAGTAGCAAAAACCATATGCGCTACCCAAAGAGTGAAATGGGCAATTGACCCCTTTCAACCATTCACTTCACCCGGAATATTCCTGGCCCTTTCACAAAACGGGTAACCGGAACTACTGCCGTTCATTATTAAAGCAGCCAGATTCAGTCTGGCGATCGGGTACATACCGAGCAATTGGAGGAGAGCACGGTAACCTTCATTCCCAAAGCAGGAAAGGAGGACCCTACCCTCCCGAAGTCATTCAGACCAATTTGTCTCTTATCCTCCTTACTGAAGACACTGAAGAAGATAATTATATTAGAACTGAAATACTGGAGAGGGTGCCATTGGACCCCGGGCAGCATGCATACAAGGTGGGCAGATCAACGGAAACCGCGCTCACCGAAAGCATCCAAAGATTACTTGAGCATAAAGAAATGGCCATACACGCCTTCTCAGACAGAGAGGGGGTGGGAACGGAGTCACTTGCCTTGGATATGCGGACGACATAGTCATTATGGCCAAACGCAAATTCGAAGGAACCCTCTCATAGAAAGGCAGCTAGAGAGTAGTGTCTCTCGGTGGGGTGAAGAATTAGCTCATCAAAAACCGCAGTAGTACCATTCACTAGAAGAACAAATTTCTAGCACCAAGGCAAAATCTTCACTAGTGGTGTGCAAAAACATTGCAGGAAAAACATGGGGCTGTAACCCATCAGTACAGCGATAAATGTACACCATGCTAATGAAACCTATGATCACCTAGGGAGCAGTAGTGTGGCACGGCAAAACCGAACTCGCCACAACAAAAACATTTTCAAGAAAGTGCGAAGACTAGCATGTCTTTGTATAACAGGATCACTGAGGTCGACTCTAATAGCAGCAATAGAGGACATTCTGGACCTCACTCCTCTCCATATCATGATGAGGAGAACTGGTTGGGGAGCGAACCTCAGGTTGGCTAAAGTTGGACTCACAGGGAAAGCACATGGTGTAAGGATCTCAACCCCCACCGAAAGTGAACATCTGAATCTTACTTCCGAGAAGAATTCAATAAAGCTGAAGAAGCAATGAGAGCATCATGCTGGCAAAGACTTCCAGAGCTCAAGCAGGCCAAAGATTTTCTCTGCAATTTCAATCGAGCAAGATCGAAGACACTGATTATCCTCAGCAAAACTAGTCTAAAGACAATCACGGGATTTTTAACGGGGCATTCCAGACTCAAAGAACTCCTAAGGAAGCTAGGCTTAGAGGAGGTCAGTAACTGCAGATTCTGTGGGGAACATCCAGAAACACCCCATCAGATATTGATGCAGTGTTATGCTGTCCATCACAGAAGATTGAATATACTGGGATCATACCAGCTGACTGTGGGAGAAATACGACGGATAGACCCCTTCAAAATCCTAAAATTCTTGAAGGAATCAAAATCCTAAAACTCCTGAAGGAATTGAGGCTTGAAGGGCTGCTGTAAACGAGAACACCTTGTGATATAGCAGAAGAAGATGGGGTACAATAGATCTGATCAGATCGAAGCTCATCGGTCACCATCCGTACTTACCAATACCCATTCTAATGTATACTATATTTGCGGCAACTTCAGTATGTAATTCCAATTTTTAATCTTTTTCCTTCTCCCTCCCTGCCCCCACTCAAACAACTTGTAGCTTTTTTGGTTTCTTTATGATCTTGAAGTGGAGAGCTTACAACTGTGTCTTAGTTGTATAATTCAGGTTCTTCTACTTAATTGGCAGATCTAGTTTTAGCAGCTTTGGCAATATCATCAGCGACTTTCTTTACGATGTTCAACCAGCGTATAGAGGGTACGTGATAGTATTTCTTACACTTAATCAAAATATATTGGTTGAGCAGTTATGACAGTATAATCAGCGTAACCAAACTGTTTTGTCTGGAGCTTATGAGATTATTGCTGTACATCGAGCATTTCGAGACTAAATAGGGGTGGAAACAGATTACTAGATTCGCTTCCAATGATCCATCTCGCGCCTACGATACTATTAACCAACGAAGATTAACAAAATTACAATGGATGGAATACAAATTGATGAAAGCAGTAAATATTTCATGAACTACCTGACGGAAATCACACCGGTTAATTATTATTGCAGTCCATAGCTTTGTTTCTCAGCTTATGGTGTTTTTCAGATATAGGCCAGTAGAAACAATCAATTCACGTATCACGAATCAAGTTTGCAACCAAGTCAAGTGTACGAAACATTTTTTTTATGAACCTATAACGTTTTTCTTTGATATGCCATCGGAGAAAATTCCAGAAGTTTTGCAAACTTCGTCAGATACATCAGAAACAAATTTCGAACAGTTGTGCAAATTTTCAATCTTTTACGTTGACCGGAACATATAGTTTTTTGATTGGTGGTAAATTTTTTGATCAAAATGGTCTCGAAATGATTACAAAAGTTTTAACAGTAACTTTTGAAACTTTTTTGCAAATTTTGAAAACATCATCATGAAGTTCCGGATCGTGTACAACGTTGCATATTTGTGAATGCATCAGGATAAATGCTTTCAAAATTTGCAACAAAGTTTTAGAACTTTTGCAAATTTTTCGAGACCACCTAGATCAAAAAAATTACCACGAATTAAGAAAATATATGTTTCAGTCAACGCAAAAGGTTGCAAATCTACACAACTGTTTGGATTATTTTTCCGATTATCTGTCGAATTCGCAGAACTTTCTCAACGAGTATAAAGCAAAATTCAAGTTATTGCCATTTTGATAATGTTGCGTACATCGGAAGAGGTTGCAAACCAAGATTTATTGTTCTTGCCTGATTTTGTCTTTTGTCCTTTCGAAGGAAACAAATTTGAACAGGTCAGCTTCGGTGTCCTGTGTGATGCTGCCTGTTTCCATGAGGATTTTGTCCTCTGTGTATTTTGGGGAGTTTTCCCTACCTTGATTTTTTTCTCTCTTCTATGAATGGTCCCACGAGAAGCTAGGGAAAGAACAGCCACCTATGGCAGAGCCCCGCATGCCGCAGGAAGGCAATTGAAACCGGGGGGCGCCAGTTGCCCCGGAGTTCTCAAAATAGCAGCTAGTCTACCCACTAGCCATGCAGTCTTCAGCTCATGCTGTTCCACCTTGAACTTGGGGAGATTTTTATTGTAGTTCTCTTCTACTTGGCCGGTTGTTCATGGCAAGCCCCCACGTTTGGTGAGACG
Organism: Chrysolina haemoptera; assembly: GCA_958298965.1. NCBI lineage: Eukaryota > Metazoa > Arthropoda > Insecta > Coleoptera > Chrysomelidae > Chrysolina > Chrysolina haemoptera. The sequence goes on along the minus strand of OY282595.1, from coordinate 9,067,129 downwards.
CGGTGTGTACTAGGCAGGTTTCCACAGAGAATGCGACCACTCAAGCGCGCTGAGGACGCCTCTCCGAACCCCCGAGCGCAGGCTCCCTCCTCCACGCTGTGGTTCCTAGTATTGTCCTTTGATAAAGGGGGATTTTTTCAACATTCCTTGTTCAGATCTGTTGTGTTTGGTTCACATCGGCCTCTCGCTGCAGAAGCATTGAGAAACCACTGCTATCCAGGGTCACCTCGTGCAGGGTGCCATTCTTCATAGCGCACACCGGCCTTGGAATAAGCGTCCCCGAGAGGTTCACATGACCTCCACAGCTAATTCCCCTGGAACCGATGATTCCAATGGTTCCTTAACCCCAGGCCAATCTTATAGTGGCCAGCATAATTATATCAGGACTGTCCATATCAATAATTGAGTTCTCCATTTCGATGACCAGTCCTATTATTATGACCAAGAAAGAGCCATTCGTCTCGTTAATTATGTTTCGCTTACAGTTTCGCTCACGTCACCTTGGAGATGCTTTCTTTATATAATCAATTGTATAAAGATTTGGCTCATTTCTCACATCTCTCTTTGTATACATTCCGAATATTTCTTTCCCAGGGCTATCTCTTGACGAGCGGCAAAGCTTTGGAGGTCATTTTTCCTTGATTCTCATGATCTTTTCTTAACATAATAGGTTTTTCTTTATCATGGGAACCAGAACTTGAAGAAGGAAACATGACCGAGGACCGATTCTTGTGGAAATTCACGTGTACCGGTCTGAAGATGTGATATTTTGCCAATGGAGTATGACTTTTTGGGTACGATCTGATAGGTAGGATCCGAACCAACTGGACGATACATCTCTAAGGCCATATACTTTCAGTTTTTGCAACAGGATTTCATAATTCACGCAATCGAAGTCTTTTGAAAGATCACAAAATCAACGTGAAACCCCTTCAACGAAGGCAATGCTCCGTAGCTTTTCAAAGATTTTCAGAAGCATTTCCTGAAATATCGGGAATAAAAACACACGACACGTCTCGAAAAGAACGAATTTCTCTCTTGCGGGTCGCCTGCTTTCATTTCAACTACTCCTTATAAGATGAGAGATATCGAGTTAATCCTGGACGATTCATTTCGAGAAAACACAAATTATATTTCAACTAATGGTTTGTGGCAGTGATAGCTGCACAGACGTAATAGACTGGGTTCTTATCTCGAGAAGACTCCCCTTGTCAAGTGGTTTCCACTCTACCCGTCCTACATCGTTCGCTTCCACGTTTTCAGCTCTAAATTGCTGAGCGTTCGTTTCATAGAATAACTTCATACTTTTCGTGAGTCAAGTTAAGTCTGGTTAAGAGTTTGTTGTGCTCTCTTTTCTCTTCTACCATATATCTGTTCCGATAAAAATCATTTCGCTGGGATAAAGTGGAACAAGTTATGACAGATGCAGTTTGTCTGTTTTCATTGTCGGTCGTTGCTACTAGGGTTTCTTAGATGAAATAGATTTGAAGTTTCTTTTGGGGCAAGGAACTTCATCGCACTGCTTTTTTGGGATTTAAAATTATGAGTTGTTCCAGACTCTGAAGGACTGCTAGAAAACTTTCAATGTCTTTACTCGAAATTGCTTTGAGGTAACACCACTCGTCGTGTTACCAAGCAATTTGATCTCGTTGATTTCTGACAGAATTATCGATAGTATTGTGACCACTCGTGGTATCACTCCCGATAATTTCACTCACTATATGAAAGTCGCGTCTCCTGCGATATGAGGACCAATCAGAATGGGATTTCGCGAAAGTACACGCTTCCTTTCGCTTCCTTTCTTTCCGATCCGGAAAGACCACGTCGTCAAGTCAACCACAAATATAAACAGCAATGATACATCTTGTAATCTAATATGACATAAACGTCAGGTTGACAGACTTCATGTTTATTATTCATTAGTTGCAACTATTGAAGAATTCACTTTGTTTACTCGATCAAATTTCAAATAATAACTTGGTTGGTTCGTGAAATTATCTCAATAAATACGACTCGTGCTCACAATACAATCGATAATTCTGTCAGAAATCTTTAACTCGACAAATTGCCAAGCAATTTGATCTCGTTCGTTTCTGACAGAACTATCGATAGTATTGCGACCACTCGTGGTATTACCCCCGATAATTCTGGATATATTTTGAGTGATTTTCAGTAACTCATATTTCTTGAACGACTGCACTAAATTACTGTAAAAAATGTAGGTCTGTATAGACAACAATTATTATTATCGATCAAAAGCCATAACATTTTAATGGCTGATTTGAATTTCTCCCAAGAGAATGACTTATTGATTTCATTAATCGAATCACGGAATACTGTTTCCCAGTGAATATCATAAAAAAAATTCAATATAGCTGAGATTGCTTCCGACACGACAGTTAAATTAAATAGTCCTATTCCAATGTGATCCTGAAAGCAAACAAACAACGAATATTTTTCTCTCAGAGCTTCTTTCTGGAATCCGTATTGGGCAATAGTGTAAGAAAGTGTAATAACAAGAGAACATTGGGGCATTGCCTCTCTCAGAGCTTTGTGCCAGACTAACCTCCGTGAATTCTAAGCTCGACCAACACAACTCTTTTATAAAATGTAAGATGTAGCTTTTAGGAGGCGGAATTTTATTAAACAAAGGCCGATGACAGTTGACTAGACGACTCGCTTTCAGGGTTGCATATACTTTATGTAAATGGAATACAAAGTGCAGACATGGTCAGTAACACTATCTCCTGATGGTTGCCATCTATGATATCTGGCAGGTTTTTGATTCCAATTGAGTGGAAGGCGTTATCTTGCTTATTGGAAGAAAAATAGATTGGAGTTCATTGAGAAGATGAAATGTTTTATTGTTGAAGCGTGATGAAATTGGTGATATTTCTTTCCTTCATAATTTTTTTTTACTATTCTACAGATAAAATCATGTATTTATTTGAAATGCAGCTCTGTGACTCAATTGAGAGCATTACCAAACTCTTCTCTTAATTGAACGTAATTCATTCTGGCATTTTTAAAGGTTTTCATCTATACTCCATTTGTTTTAATAGCTCGAACACAATCCACAATTCAAATTCACAATAATTCATAATCCAGATTCGTAATGTGAAATGACGTTCGGCTGTTATATAAGTATAGAAGTATGAATAGCTAGGGCGATTTATCATTATTATTGTTATTTCGGGACCCAATATTATTTTCCTTCCGCCCCTCCCTTCAAGCCTTAACGATGGTCATAAGACATTCACTGTCAATTTGATTTCATTGAAATACTGAGTGTTCCTGTTACTTTTTAGAAAGCTGCTGGAGGAACAAAATAGGTGGTAACACGAAATATATGTGAAAAAAGGCATAGTACTATTTTGACTGATATAGAGGAAATTAAACTTCCAATTTATATGATAAAAATGTTTTCGACACAGTCTGATGATAGCAAACTGAGTTTTATGAAAGTAGCTTAACTACGAAACACCTTTAAACAAATATCTTCTTATACTGGGTAATTACATAGATAATATGAATTGATTCAATTGATCATCATTCTCAAATTATAAAAGGAAAATGCTGAAACAATATAGCTTTTTGAGAAAAATTACCGTCTTTTTTGCTCCAGACGTTAATATTGGAATACAAGTCGAAAACACAGTGCTTAGTGCCCCTTAAAGCACTCGAAGCACTTTTGTGCTCCTAAGCACTATGCTTTCGAGCACTTTTCTAATTATGTGCTTCATATCAAGTAGCTCAGTGGTTGAGACTGAAGCGTTCAAAACCATTGACTGCTGGTCGGCTAGGTTCGAATCCTCAGCGACTTCAGATTTTTATCTGATGGCCCGAAAAAGTGCTAGGAATCGCACGTTAAAAGGTAAGACCTCGTTAATCCTTGGCTCGCACAAGTTTCGACTTTTGAGGGCTGCCGTTCGTAAGGGGACGACAGCTGGTTAACGGAAAAAACAATTTCAACAATTTTTACAAAACAATTTTAACAACAATATTCTTTGTACAAATCTTACTTGTTTATTTAAGTTTCACTTACTTGAGTATCTAACAGTCTGGAAAGTGCTTAGAAAAGTGATTGGTGCTCGAGATTTCGGGGCACTTTTCAATAGTGCTTAGTGCTTGAAGCACTTTTTGTAAGAGCTCGGCACAGCTCTGGTTAGCACATTATTGTTGTATTAGGCATGACATCAAGAGGTGGTCAATACAGCCCCTCTCGCTTGCGTATGGCGATTTCACATTTGTCGGTCACATTTTCTTTCTATTTTCTATTCGAGTCATGAGTCTCGGGGTAAATCGCCCTTTACACTCGTAATTCAAATAAGTATGTTTCTAAAAGCCATATTATTTCAAATAATGCGAGTGAAAGAATCTTCAAAATTTTTGTAGAAACTTACAATTTATTGACAATTCAGAAATTCATTCCTGTCAAAACTAAACAAAATCATCGCCATTATATACGGTCAAAATCAAATGTGATCGCTTGTGAGATCTGCACTAGTTGCAACTTTTGAACTTCGATACCTGAAAAACTGTCCATTTTTAGGTCTCGGGCCAATGGAGACTTTTGATCAGAAGGGTATAAACACCAAAATATTCAAATTTCAGCAAATTCGACAGGGATCTATTTTCCATTTGATTTGTGCGGGGTCCTTTAGTAATTCGGTTATCGAAATGTGCATCTAGGAATTCATTGACTTGTATGGTGAATGGAAAAATACTGTTTGTTCTCATTGAGTGTCACCACAAGCGTCCAGTATCCCATTTTTAATGGAACAAATGATCGTACTAATAATTTAGTTTTCAATAATTTCTAAACCCCGTATAATCCCCAACCCGCTTAACTCTCAGACGGGCGACATAACTGTCTTTCATTTCTGATATAATAACTTCATAACACTGATACCACAAACCGTTATGTTCATGCAAATTCCGGATCTAAACTTTTCCCGATCCTTTCAGTTCCTTTTGTAACGTAATGAAAATAGTTTTAAATTGGCTATTAAAACCGACCACTTCGGCAAACAGATTTTCCAGCATTCTGGTTTATGAAAGAGTTAAAATTCAGATGAAATGATAATGAGATATCTAGTTTAATGTCCCAACCTGTTGACAAAAGTCCAACTAGTTGACGGTTTATTTTGAGTTATTAATAGTCAGCATACATAAATATTTGTCATGTGCTTATGATGGACAGGCGGTAATGTGGTGTAATTTTGTTTTCCTGATTTAAAATGCAAAGCTTTGGAGACTTGTAGCGTTTCAATAGCATATTATTCTGAACCAAGTACGTAGTGATGGATGAATTAAAATTCCCATATTCTAGAGGGCAATAGAGATGGACAAAAAAAAATCGTAAATTTAACAAATATTCCAAAAGTTTTCAAACTTTCATCAAGTTGATGGTACATCGAGAAAGCAATACATCTCAGTTTACAACCTCTTCCGAAGTACGCAAAAAAAATCTCGAAATTTCGACTTTAATGTTGGAATTTCGACATTAATATCAAAATTTCGACTTTTTTCTCGAAATTTTACCTTTTTTCTAGAAAAGTCGTCTTTAATGTCGAAATTTCGACTTTTATGTTTAAATTTCGACTGTAATGTTGAAATTTTGACTGTAATGTCAAAATTTCGAATTTTTATGGAAATTTCGACTTTAGTCGAAATGATTAAATTTCGAAATTTCGACATTAACTCGAAATTTAAAAAAAGTCGAAATTTCATAGATATTCAGAAACCTATTTGTATGAATTTTCATCATATTTTCATTATACACTAATAACAATGAGAATCATCGCTTGAATATATCAGTGCAGTCCGTTTGATTAGAAGATTATTATGTGAGAAATTTTTCTAGAATTACCTCGAAACTCCAGTTTTTTTTCGGCAAATCAGTTCACGAAAGAATTCGCTCGAAAAAACAACGATTTGCAGTTGGGAGAAGTAATAATTTCGAATCCAACCCGATTTTTCCTTTGACTGCGGAACCATAATAAAGCAGGTGCTTTTCAACAATTGCTTCGCCAGCCAAATTCATCTCGGGCAACTGAAAATCCGGCCTCCGCCATAAAACTTCCCCAATTACACCTTCAGCCGTGCGTCACCTTTATTAGCACCATTATTTCTGTCCACGCCTGCAAAAACTTCAGGAACTCCACACGATTTTTATCTTTCACGCCTTGCAAAGTTTAGCGTTCATTCATACTCGACTCGTCGACACATGAAGAAGGTCAGATAATAGATTAAAGTATCGTTTGACTTGCCACACACACACAGCCACTGATTTGTGGGCTTCTAAATCATCAGATTACCGGGTGTCAGATTAAAGTAACACGAAAATAGACGTTTATCAGCTATTTCTGGGGAGCGAGATCAAAGGAAGAGTGTGTCGAGATTGGTGACGGGATTGGAAGGATATTTATTTTAAATTGCCTTTGATACAATGATATGCATATGTTTTTTTAAATGGGAGTCTTTAATCTCACTATGTTCGTGAGTTTCATTTGTTTTTTATTCGAAAATATGAACAGAAAATATCAACGACGTCGTATCTTGTAAGGAGGTGGGGGAAGAACTGATTTTTTTTTAAAAAAGGTGGAAGACTGAAATAATGAATTCGTAGAATAATGGAGCGTGAAAAAGTATGATATGAAAATATACCCATTCAATTAAAAAAAATATCGATGCCATCATATCTTGTAAGGTGGTGGAAAAAAATTAATTTTATGTAAAAAAGTGAAAGATCGAAATACAAAATCGACCTGTCCAAGTTTTACTGCCGAAAATAATTAACTGGTAAGACAATGAAGCGTTTCCACACTTTATGAACGCACCGTATATTTGTTTAATTCGTGGTCATATTTTTGATCTAGTCACCTCAGCGCTCACCTGTTTTTTTTCCACGACCATCTCCGAGCTTACCATGCGGCGGTCCCAGAGACAAGCCCTACTAACGTCCAGCTTGTTAGCACCCTCAGTATATGAATTTTCGGTGTTAGTTAACGCGTGAAAAATTTTAAACGTTGCAAATCGTCTCAAGAAACAAAATTAATTTTACGCATGAAAATGTTTTTCTGTCAAGACTAGGTATGTACTTCCATACAAGCCTCCTATTTCGAATTGTAAACTCCCGTTGTGGTTTATTTATTCAGTCGTCCTTGAAATTAAGTCAACATTAGCTTCATTCATCCTACTAACTTTCCCGTGTAATTCGGTTAGGAAATGAATGAGTCACGTTACAAACGACCTCAATTAATAGAACTTTCAATGATAGTCAGTCACACACGCAAAGGATTCCTTGTCAGTTTGCCAACAAACAAGATCTTGCCGATCAATACCGAGAATCCTCTCGAAAATGATGTATCAAATTCCTGGTCAGCCCTTGTCATCTACCCAAATAATTCACGTATAATTCTGACAGATTCCGGAAACAGTGTTCTCATGATAACCGTTTATTAACAGATGTTACCCTCCTTATGGAATAGGGAAGGAAATATTGGGGGCTGGACCATACAGCTGGGATTTCCGACTTTCACTGCTGAATGGCTTTTTGACGACGAATCATTGCTATTGAATGGGTGAGAGGAAAATATAACGCTATCGAATGTGAGACGTGATAGTACGGAAGCGTAGAAGGGCCATTATTTTTTTATTTTATTATTTTCTCCTCATTCCGAGTTGCAACTCGGAAAATTAGTAAATTCCGAGTTGTAACTCGGAAAATTACTGAATTCCGAGTTGCAACTCAAAAAATTACTAAATTCTGAGTTGCAACTGGGAAAATTACTAAATTCCGAGTTGCAACTCGAAAAATTACTAAATTCCGAGTTGCAACTCGGAAAATTACTAAATCCCGAGTTGCAACTCGAAAAATTACTAAATTTCGAGTTGCAACTCGAAAAATTACTAAATTTCGAGTTGCAACTCGGAACAGAACAGAATGAACATCAACTTTTTTGCTACCAATGAATATATGTTCATTTGCGTACACCGAGAAAAACTTTAATGACCATTTTTGAAACTTTAGTATTAGCAATCAAAAAAAGAACCTATTTTTGGATCTGGGTCTCACTTTAATTTCTAGGAGGAAAAAAGGACCCTGACAGTGTTGAATTGCCATTATCAAACTGAAATACAAAGTAGTGCTACCTGCTATCAAATAAAGTACTTATAGTAATGAAACAAAGTTTTTGGTCGCTAATACACAGGGTGTATCTTGAATGAAGTCATATATTTCAAGTCAAGAGGGCACCATCAACTTTTTTTTTTCAAATGTAAGGGGGGTCATGTGGCACCTGGTTTTGAAGGCTTTCTGATTATCTATCCAACACAGAATCAGTAAGGGAGTTAAAATTCTGCTGCAATCAATAGTTAAAATAATTTATTTGTCACATATTTCAAGCAAATTTCAAACCCTTGTCAGTTTGAAATGGCTTGGCCGATTTCAACAATCAAAGCGGTGTTGGATAGAGATTCAGAAGGCCTTCGAAACCAGGTGCCACATGACCCCCTCTTACATTTGAAAAAAAAAAAAGTTGATGGTGCCCTCTCGACACTAGGTCACGTAACCACAATCGTTTTTATGCTAAAATTCAGTAAAAGTGGTACCTTTTTTCTTGAATTTACCGGACCTCGATAGCTTATTACGTTCAAAAATTAAAGGGGGGGTGACTTTTTACGTCCTCATTGTATAGAATCTAATGTTAGCCTTGGGACTGATGAATCAATCTTTTTTTCACAGTCAATTCGAAGATTTATCCAAACAAACTCACTAATGAAGGTTAATACTACTGAACCTGATATCCTGTTATTTATAATGAATATCGTAGTCAATTACGTTGGGAAGTTTCATTCAGTGTCCTCATGACTCACGTTCAAGAGCGGACCAGAAGAAAAAAATCGAATCTCCAACCGCCACAGAATATTTCGATTTGCACTTGATTAGCCGAAGAATCAGGGGGAAAGTGCATCTCCAATATCTACATTTATTAGCAGATGTCACTCTTTTAATGAAACAAGGGAGGGAGAGATATAGGGCTGCACTATTCAGCTGAAGTTTCAGTTCTTTATAGACTCCTGACGTCGGCGTCGAAGCTTTGATTGCGTTTCTGCGATAATAGAACTTGCGTTCAGAAACGAGTGGGAGTTTGTTGGATTATTGAAGTTATTAATGATGTTGTAGGATGGCGTGTGGTGCTGTGAAATTCCAATGTTTATTTAACAAATGAATGGTGACAGGTTGAGTAATGCCAATTAAGAAAACAGCTGTTGAGAGATATTCCAGCAATGCAACTTTTTTAGCGGTAAAACCGGTGTGATATTCTCTGCGAGTAAGAAGTGAATATACAGTGTGTTACACTTCTCATGGAAACACCCTCGTATCTTCCGTAATTTTTGACGCAGAATCATGAAATTTTCAGGATCGATAGATACACTAGAAATGAACTCACTGCACAAGAAGGGTCAACCTACGTGATATACACTGCACGCCAGCAGCGATGGAACCATCCATTTTTACGGTAAAACATACTAGGGGGCAAAATTGGCTTGAAATTCCTTCAGATTTGTGATCTACTATAAATACACCTATAGACTGAACAATTTTCAGTCTTGAAAAAAATCGAATTTGTTACACTTCTCATGGAAACGCCCCCGTATCTTCCGTAATTTTCGACGTAAAACTGTAATTATCAATAACAATAATTGGAATATATTATTAAATTTTTCTGCGCGGGCCAGAATATGTTTTTATAACTTTGATTGGATTCCAGCAATATCAAATTTCAAATGAATTACGGATAGTTCGTGAAAAATATCTATTTTCAGTAATGCATAAGATGACAATGAAGTAATTGTGCGAAAAAGTATCACTTTATGCACTGTCAACAGTGCGTAGTAAAAAAAAATACTGTGCAATAGGTACTTATGCATACAATATTGCCACTACCTCATAATTCGTTGGTAGCTGCACAAAAGAGTCATCGAGTAATTTTCTTATATGAGACTAATTGGGAGCTGCTTTCGTTTCTTAGTTTGACAAAATCTATGTATATTTTGAAAATCTCCATCGACCCTGGAAATTTCAACAACAATATATTTTTTCGAAAAAATTGATAGTTAACGACTGGCGACAATGTATTGAAGCAATGGCTGCATTTCTAGGATATCAATCCTAAGAGTTTCATCATTATAACTCGATAATAACTGAAGGATGGTAGCGTTTCCATGAAGAGTGAGACATATTAGATTTTTTCAGGACTGAAAATTATTCAGAAGACAGGTGAATCAGTAGTAATTTGGAGATCCTGAACACGAATCCGGCGTGCAGTGTATATTACGTAGGTTGACCCTTTTAGTGCAGTTAGTTCATTTCTAGTGTATTCATCAATCCTGAAAATTTCATGGCCCTACGTCTAAACCTACGGAAGATACGGGGGCGTTTCCATGAGAAGTGAAACAAATTTGAATTTTTCAGGACTGAATTTTTTTCAGGAGACAGTTGTATTTATAGTAATTTGGGAGTGCTGATCACGAATCTGAAAAAATTTTGATCAAATTTTGCCCCATAGTATGTTTTACCGTAAAAATGGGTGGTTCCATCGCTGCTGGCGTGTAGTGTATATCACGTAGGTTGACCCTTTTTGTACAGTGAGTTAATTTCCAGTGTATCTATCGATCCTGAAAATTTCATGATTCTGCGTCAAAAATTACGGAAGATACGAGGGTGTTTCCATGAGAAGTGTAACAAATTTGAATTTTTCAGGACTGAAAATTTTTCGAGAGACAGGTGTAATTATAGTAATTTGGGGGTGCTGATCACGAATCTGGAAGAATTTTGAGCGAATTTAACCCCCTAGTATGTTTTACCGTAAAAATGGGTGGTTCCATCGCTGCTGGCGTGCAGTGTATATCACGTAGGTTGACCCTTTTTGTGCAGTGAGTTCATTTCTAGTGTATCTATCGATCCTGAAAATTTCATGATTCTGCGTCAAAAATTACGGAAGATACGAGGGTGTTTCCATGAGAAGTGTAACACACTGTAGAATACGGAAAGAATAACATTTTTCAAAGCCTCTTATAACGATTGCAAAATGTAAATAATTTTCCGTTGAAATGGCGGGAGTTTTTCAGTTGGATAATTCAACTTTCAACCCTATTTAATGAGTTTTTAGCGTAGCTAAATATGGACAATTTCTGAAATACCCAGTGAAATTTCATTGAACTTTATTCAGGCTTGAAATGGTTGAAATGAAGTAATTTCCATTTATATATTAAGGTACGTATAGAAAATCCAGAGGCGGGTTGCTGGCATCACAACAAAGAGGACAGTTTCTCTTAGGGTCAGGGTTGGTCTGGGTGATTTTGGCGCAGAGAGACAACATTTTTGTGTTAGTAAGACATTTGAACATGCGTCAGGGGCACTCGTATGGCATTTTTAGTCTGTTGAAGAGCAGAAAAATATATTTTTCGTTTGAATGTTCCAATAGATAGTGCTATTATTGTGTACCATTTTAGATTAAATATTATTCCTTCAAAATCGTTCTGTGATTTTACTAGGTGAATTCTAAATGCAGAACACATCTTTCTGTTCTGCCGGCAACTAAAGACGATCCACAGACCAGAACCATGAATACTGCTCGAAAACTTAATGTCCCCCATGAATTAGTTTGAGTAAATAAAAAAAAAAAAAAAATCAGATATACCTGTATCACATACAGCGTGTGCAGGTTTTGTTATGCAAAAAAATTCCAAGAACACTGTGATGTATCGAACTGGGCGGTGAGCGAGAGGAACGACACCATCGTGTGGTCATTCAGATACGGAGAGTGAACGAGAACGTGCATGTAGACTGTGGATAATAGAAGTGTTAGAAACGATAAAAGTGTTTTATTTAAATAAAATAGTGAACACCACAAACGCCACAGTGAATTTTCCACAATAATCACTTTTTTTGCGATGAAAATCAGCAAGTGTGTTTTGGTATTGTTGGGAAGTATTTGATGGTGTCCAATTTTTTAACAGGAACTCTTCATGCAGATTCCTATCGAGACTTCCTGGACAATTTGTGTCTGGCTTACTTGAAGAAATTTTACTTTCACTGAGACATATATTACGGTTTATGCATTATGCTGCCCTTGTGCACTTCAGATAATAGCTAGCACAATTTTATCAGTTCTGGCCTCTGAGGTCTCCGGACTTGAATCCTATCAATATTTTTGTTGGGTCACTTGAATGCCCTAGTTTGAATAGTGCCAATAGAAATCGGGAACGTTTAGTTGCTGCATGTGAAGGTATCCGAAATATATCAGGTATTTTCGAACTTACGTAGGTCAATAGGACAATGAGCTGACCCTTACATAATGGTTAAAAGGTGGCCAGTTTCAACAATTACTTCATTTTACTTCAGTATAATTATCAGTATCAAAGCAGTTGCAAAAAAATTATTTGGAGTTTGAAACCTAAAGGGTCAGTGAATTGAAAGAAAAAAAAGAGCAGCGACGTATTTCTTCTGCTATTTGATAGATTGGAGGGAATCCATACGTGCGCCACTGATGTATCTTGAATTGTCCGATCAACAACAAAAAAAGCAGTATTCTACGCCATAACCACCCACCATTTACTCATTGCCTCCACGCATTTCCAAAATATTATCAAACTCATAATTTTCTTATATCATGTGTATCGCCCTGTATCTCTGAAACGACGAAAATTTAGTTCTGATACATTTGTTCTCGTCGTCATCCGGCTGCATCCCTACAAGAAAAAGTCTCCAGAAGACTTGTTCTGGAGACTGGATGGTCTTAGACTTCAACGTGCGATCCTAAACTTTCTTGTTTTGACATCAGCATCAAACTACTGATTTTTCCACACGTACCTAAGGAACCCTGTATTGTCAGTAGTAGGTTGAGGTTGATTCAATTGAGTCATTCCTTTCATTTTACAAATGACTTTTCTGTTATAGACAAGTGGGTACCATGGTTTATTTTCCTCAAACGGGGACCACTAGAGTCTGCGATATTTCAACCCCTCAGTTCAGCACTTTCCGTATATTTAGCAGCAAACTATCACCATCACAAATTGTGGATGTTAATGACGGAGGTGAAGTGTTCGCTTGTAGCGCAACAGGATCTTCCCTCCTATTTTTGGGGGATTTTTTTCCGAAAAGGCCAATGGGAAACTAATTTTCCCCATGACCACCCTAATGAAACCAGTATTTTCAGTGGCTCGAAATACATTGTTCATCATACTAACAAGGCTTGAAAGCAAATAATAGCTTACCGGCTATATAATATTTTAAAAAGCCATATCCCATAAACCTCAGTAAGTGTCCAATACCCACAAAGATCCAATAAACTACAGCCGAAAAACCCAATCTACCCGGCACCGCGAAATACCTCATAAATATCCCTCGCCATCCAGCGCACATCCATAATAATTACCATGACTTTTATTAATGTACTTTCCTTGTTCCAGGTTACCTGCAACATTAATAAAAGCAGGAATTCGCCAAGACCCCCGCCCTGCTTCCATTCCTGCAAATAACACCTTACAATCAGGGCTTGCCATGGACCAGTTCCGACTAATTATGAAACAATGGAAAAGCGGTCTAGTGGGCGCACGAGTGGTTAGGAATGGAACTGCATTGTTTTGATGTGATAATCGACGGACGATTCGGGTGATTCAGGAAGATCCAGGTACAAAGACTACTAGGATTTATGTTCATTGCGATAGTTGAGTGTTGTCCTTGCTTTTGTGGTTTATTGTTGACTTACAGACGTATCTCTCTATTTCTTATTTGTTATTTTTTATTTGTTATTACGAATTTTCGTAGAAAACCTCTCAAAAGCAAAGCTTGCCCGAGCAAGGGAGACCCGGGACCTACAGCTTAAAAAGTGGATTCCGAACCACTTTAGCTCCGTGGTGGGGGTGGGGATCAAACCCGGGCCGCCTGGATGAGAAAAAAAACTTCTCAACACCTCGACCACTTCGTTATGTTCATTAATGCAGACAATCATTAAAATGAAAGGGAACTTCACGGAAATTGTACAGTAACACATTGGAAGTTTCTCAGAAAATTCTGATTCTTATTAAACCCTATGCTCAATTTCAAACTTATACCTGGTTACTAGAGAGAACGAAAGCTATGAAAACAATCCAAGAGTAATCTAAGTAGCACACATTTATTAGGACAATATTGGTACAAAATTATGAAAATATTATATAAAAAACTCAAATATTTCATAGACATGTGATAAAAACTCAAATATTTTATGGACATGTGATATTTTCGGAGCAATATTGATCTCAGAACATTTAGCGGTATTGGTACACTATCGTTTTAGCATACTTACATTGGGGTGATATTGGTATACTATCATATAAAAATTCAAACGGAATATTGGCCAGAAAAAATTATAATTATTTCGTGATATTTATCGAATATTTCTTGAAAATAGCAAAAATATTTTTGGTCGAAAATTCTCAAAGCAATATTGCCCTGAAAGCATTAAGTTACATTGTAACAATATTATTTTGATATATTGGTGGAGTATTAAAAGTGATTATGTTTCGTGGAAATATTTGAAAAAAAAATTCTAATAACTCTGAACTTACACAATTTCTTCTTCTATTAACAACTGAGTATATACTGTTTTGAAAATAAGTTATGGACAGCCATAATTCATTTATTTCCTTGGGTTTCACCTGACGTTCCAGATGACACAATATCATTCATAGAATATTTGTAAAATATCAGTCAAGAATATTGAAACAATATGGGTATGTTTCATAAATATTCGAATTGGACTGTTTTAAATAATCTGGGCATATTCCTGTGATTTTCTGGGTTATAGAATGTTATTTGAAAATATTGTGAAACATTCTCTAAAAATTTTTGTCACATTCTGCATTCAAAATTAATATTTTGGGAATATTCATGGCTCATTACTGAACTGCAAAAATAAAAATTCTTTGAATTAAAAATTTTATTCTCATCAAAATAGCTATGTTTTTTTTATAAATATTTAATGATTCTGAATTAAAAAACAAATTAAACTTGAAACAAATAAACGGACTATATATTTTTAGTATATAGGTAAGGCAGTCCATGAAAACAAATAAAAATAAATTATCAAAATATTTTGAAAATGAAACTGCTCGACAAAAATTGAAAACCAATGAATATACCTGACACTTGAGAATATAATAACAGAGGTAACACGTACCTATACCAATACGTGACACCATCTGATCTTCGGTGTTTTTCCTTTCAAATTGGACCTATATATGCAAAATGAAGACCTACTATTATTGTTTTTATTATTATTATTATTATTATATGGTAGCAATAAGTATTGATACATTCATTAATTTTTTAATATTCATTCGTACCTCAGCTGTGAGAAGCCAAAACTTCATAATTCTTGATTTCGGCATTGAAACACAAAATTTTTGGCCATTTTGCACTGCATCTTCAAATCTCTCAATATGAATTATAATCAGATGATTCCCAGACTCATGCAGTCTTGAGCCTGGTATTAAAAAGGCCTTCAAATATGTAAATAAGGAAATACCGGTTTCTACTGGGAGAATGGAACTTTGTAATGGAAAATGGAATCATACATACAGAGAGTTTGTAGAGTATTAGGTACACTACTTCACTCTCTTTGTCGATTTACATCTTATAAAATGTTGGCAACTATCCGCTTTTTATTTTGATTTTTTCTTTTGACTTAAATGCAAGTCGATACGCACTCTAAAATTGCATTAATTGAAACTCGTATTTTCATTTGATATTTTTGCTAAAAGTTGGGAAAATCGAGGATTCGTATCGAAATCAGGTACTTGATCAAGGCCACTGTTTCGAAACTGATAAAATAGCAAATAGAGTTTGTCTTTCAGCCGCAGATGATTCCACAACAGATTTTATGAATATCGTATTCATATTTTCGATCAAAAATCAAAATGATAAAATAATATTCAAAGTGCTATCAGAATTGATGGATAGACAATATTGACTTTTTTCCTTAGAAATATTATGAGCGGAATAATGGGATCGCAATATATAGTTTAAAACAATACGTAGGTAAAAACTGTTCAACCAATATTGAGTTATATTATATATTTTTCCAAAGAAGTCTGATGCCACCTAACTTGGTTAACATGTCTATTGTTTAGTAAAGAAATGTATTCTGCGAAAATATTCTTTTTGGACATTTTTCGTGCATCTCTGATCAGACGACCCGAAAAAAATTTATACGCATTCGATATGTAAGTAAAATCCAAGAAACGACAAAAAGGAATTGATTCACCCTCCCTTCTATAAATATACAACATCCTAGCTCGGTTTCCGGTTTATTTGTCAAAGGAATACCTACTCCTGACTTTGATATTGTTTAGTCAAGACCTTGGCCCTTGAAACTGATATGATTCGTTGTGTTCGGAGGCAAGCACTTGTGTGTTCCAGGCGATATTTGGTATGGGAAGGGTATAACAGACTCTTTTGAATGAAACCCCGATTGCCCTGATTAGAGTATCTGATTTCAACTAGTGGACAAATCAATGACAAGCATACAGGGAATAAATCTGATATATATTGTGAAGAGAGAAAAATCGAAAATGAAAATTAGTATTTTCATTCAGATAGTCGATTTTTCTTAATTATCTCTAGTTTTCATTGAAAATTCATTGAATAAAATAGATTGTTTTTAAAAAATATCACTCACAGAAATCGTTCATTTCATTGAAGCAAGATTCGCTCCTCTCGCATTTGGTCCCCAATACACTTTGGTCGAAGAAAATCTATTTCGCTTTGCCAAGCTCATCAGGGAGATCGACAGAATTGGAAAGCAGGCTCTTCAGAAGCAATTACACATCAGGGATGGACATATTTCTTCTGTGGTAACACTTTAAAAGTTATTTTTCGACATAAACCTGTCATGGGCATTGCATTTTGATTTTTGTTTGAAAATATGAATAGGATATTCATAAAATCTGTTGTGAAATCATCTGCGGCTGAAAGACAAACTTAAGTCGCTATTTTCCATCGTTCAAGATAACCTCTTGGGAGGTATTCATGTTAAAAAACAGACCATTCTTCATGAAAATTGAAAAATGAAAAAAATGTTCAGCGTGGCTTTAGCCAGGGAAGCAGAAGTTCTGGGAATATTCTAGACTTTCTCATCTTATAGTCTAGAAAGGTCCACGGTACCTCCCTGGTAGCTGAATTTTCAAGAACTTCAGTTGGAGGTCTGTCTTTTTAGAAAGTTCCAGAGCTTCTGTTCCGGCGCATTCCATGAAAATTTAGAATTTTTTGGAATTTCCAGGAGAAGGAAACAATGTAGAGTTTTTTCTCATATTCTAGAACCTTCTAGCTCAAACTCTGTTTCATTCCAAGGTTTTCTCAAATATTTCAGAACCTTCGAGAACATTCCAGCGTTTTCGCTTTTATTCTAGTTTCCAGAAAGTTTAAACTCTTACGGCCCCCTCTTAGTAGATACATTTTCGAGAACTCCACATGATTATTTTTTCCTGTAAAAATATTTACTTCACAATAGAAAAGATAAAATCAATCATATTCCTCGAGTTGGATAAAATTTAACACAGTGCAAAATTACATTAAGATTAGTTATGTAGTTTCGAAGTTTAGCTCGAGCAAACATCGACTGATATCGTGCATTTGTTACAAATGAACATACAAATGCTTTTATAAGAACCTAACCTAACCGAAGGAAGAACTAACATTTTTCAGATTTGAAATATGAGGAGGCACGTTACAGAATACAGATATTCTCTTCCATCTTTCATATCATATTCTATCATATGAACAAGGTGTTTCTAACTCCATCTGCACCCTGTACTTGTTATTACTCATTCTATACACACATACCTAATGAAAGCTTTCTGTCTCTAGGTGCCTCGAAGGAGTTCATCACCTCATAGATTGTAATCCCGAGGAATATAATTGCACATCTCAGCATAGTGAGTCGAGATTAATACCGCCAATGTGAATATGTTGGATCCTTCATCTCCCGCCGTGTCTTGAAAGTTGTTAGTGGCTAATAAACTGTGACTTGTGACTGACAGAGTGTTCCACAAAGTGAAGTTACTATTCGAAAGTCAGTTATGGCGGTGATTGTGCTCCCACTGAACTCTGTAACATTTTGTGTATTTGTGCTGTTTTTTACTAGAACCATTGAGAGTTCGATGCCGTATGATGATTGTCATGGTGAGTACAATTTATTTGTTTGAAATTGACGAATAGTGTCCCTGTAACTACTAGCTCCAGGACGAATGACAATGGAGCTAGAGCCATGCCTAGCACCGATTAAAATGAAATTTGGTGAACAATTTTGGATTGACATTATCAAACATATGAGAACAATATGGCGCAGAAAATGTTGCCAACTTCTATATTTCAAATAGATTTTTCTACGGTTAATATGTGTTTTAAATAAAATACGGTGAAATGGAGTTTTGACACCAGTGATTTGGCTCAGCGGACTCGCGTTAATGAATGATGAACGTGTGCTCTATTATTAAGAAATTGAGAAATAAGAGATTTTGACCCTGGTTTTCTTTATTTTGTTTTTTGTTTCCTCTTGTCCGAATGCATCATTTGTTTCTATCCTCTCATTGGCTGGAAAGAGACCTGTCGCAAAAGCCTTCACTCATCGTTTTCTAAGGAAAGAATGAGATCAGAATAGGTAGATTTACTTCATTTGAAAACCATTTGAAAACCATTTGATTTGTGTTTTTTTTTATTAATTATTGAATTTCAATTCCATTTAATTCTTTTGGTGCATATTACTACGTCTTATTTGAAATTGATCTATCCTATCCAAGAGCTTGTAGAGAAGGAGAGAGAGTACTGCATGTTGTACACAACACTTTTTCAACAACTTTACAAATAATAACTTATTTTTCATTTCCTTTTCATTTCCTTTTTATTTTCACTTAATCAACGTCTCTTGTGCTGAAAAGCTTTGAGAATTTGAATCAATTGGAAAATTTAATACTCGGTCGTATGTAATTTGTGTCTGTCAATCCGAAATTGTGCCTCATCTATTTATATACTTACCAAATTTCATTGAGATCGGTTATAATTGACGTCATGGTTATATTCATATTCCCGGTTTGAATAATAATGCAAATGTAAACAGAAAGAAAGAAAGAGATACAGGGAGAGAGATACAAAGAAATAGAGAGACAAGCAGAGAAAGAGAAAGAGAGAAAGAGAGAAAGAGAAAAAGAGAGAAGAGAGAAGAGAGAAGAGAGAAAGAGAGAAAGAGGAGAAAGAGAGAAAGAGAGAAAGAGAGAAAGAGAGAAAGAGAGAAAGAGAGAAAGAGAGAAAGAGAGAAAGAGAGAAAGAGAGAAAGAGAGAAAGAGAGAAAGAGAGAAAGAGAGAAAGAGAGAAAGAGAGAAAGAGAGAAAGAAGAGAAAGAGAGAAAGAGAGAAAGAGAGAAAGAGAGAAAGAGAGAAAGAGAGAAAGAGAGAAAGAGAGAAAGAGAGAAAGTGAGAGAGAGCGAGCGAGAGAGAGAGAGAGAGAGACGTTCAAGTCATTCAAAACATAACATTATCAGGAAAAAATGAGAATGAGAATGTGATCATTTATTTAGGACATTCCGAAGTATTTTAGGGTACTGTACAAGTAGCGTACGAATATTTTTTAGGAAACTTCATTTTAATGAAGAGTATTGTAACCACTTGTAATGTCTTCAAGACATCAATAATGTTTTGGGATAATTTAAGCAATAGAAGATTTTTAACTGACCCAACTATGTGATGAACGCTTAGCTGAAAATCCGGCTATATAACATAAAAATCGAGAGATTCCGAAACAAATTCAGTGAATATGCAAAGGATCGACATCGAGCTACGACCTTTTACGATCCCATATTGATTATCAGTAAAGTTATAAGATGGCAAGTGTTCGCATAAATGAGGTCCGCTAAAAAGATATCGAATAGAGCAAAGATCAGAGCAATAGGTACATAGTTCGTGATATCTGACAGGTTTTCGGACTTCAAAACGGAGCATATTCGTGAGTGCTTTCACATATCAGGAAATGTTTCAGTCTCAATAATCAGATCGTAAATTAGGTACAGCAAGTGGATCTCATATTTTGTCAATATATTCCTTCGTCCACTTGGTGGGACATTATTGGGTCAGTTTGCTTTTGTTTTTTATGCTCCAGTTTTTGGACATTAAAATAGCCCCCTACTTCTAACTGCGCTCAAAGTCGCCAAAATTTGGTACAGATGTACAGATATTATTTGGTACCCAATACCGAAAATACCAAAATCCTTGATTAGGGGTGTCGAAAAGGGGGTGAAAACCGTCCCTCAAGATTGAAAAATATGTTTAATACTACTTTCATGATCATCGCTAACAAAACCCTCTGATCATATATGCTACATGTGACACACAAACGAGAGTAAGTTTACTACATTTCACTGATTAGTTTGCTTCATTCTAACAAAGAATTCATTACTGGCATTGGCATTACCATCGAATATGAGCAACTGAGTAAACAAAGTTGGTGTATTTATCCTCAGGCAATAAATCCATTTTCGAAAGCAGATATTGAACCAGCCAATCAGTGCTCCAAGTATCTTATGATTAATTCATAGTGACGAGAGATACTGTTAGTTTGGCGAAGTTTTCGAATTATCGTCAATATACGAAGCTATTACGTAAATGATTCGAACGTTTAAATACCTATAACAACACTGAAATTCCTGGGAAGTCAAATTATCACTTTGTTTGGGACAAAATAATAGAAACGAATAACTTCGAGAAAGTCGAAATACCTCTTCATTCTACACATTTCCACAAAGGGACAAATAAGGAGTAAATGTGACAGAAAACTACTTTCTTTCACAGGCATTCAATTACATCTGACTTATATTCCTGAAACTAGCATTAGCACTGACGATAGGCGAGGGCCTTGAAACATGTTTACAGGTTATCATTACTATTTCTGGCGGTTTCAAACTCAATTATTGTGAGAGTAATACATCAATAATTTTTGCCACTGAATGAATATTCATTGATCAAGTATACAATCTTAAGGCGGATTTATGCATACCACTTTTTCATTAATCTGTAACTTTCATCAACTGTTATTGAACATAATTTACGTCGACAATTTGGATGCCTTTATGTACTTGCTTTATTCAATTTCAACGCTTCTTCTCTATGATTATTTCGACATCAACATAACCTCATTGTGTCTCCTTTTCTGGCAATGAATCTTACTGGGAACTTTCTCAGACCGATTTATTGTTACGTTGGTGAATTTTATTCTTTTTCAAAGTGTGCAATGGATATTGAAGAAGCAATATTATTTTCATTAATTTTACCACAGATTTGGGCCTGAACAATTTATATTTCTATTTTCTTTTTCCTTAATAGATAAAAAATGGGCAGAGACAGATACATGTTGATTTAGATGGGTGAATGAATGGTGCCAAAGGATAATGAAAGTGAAGATATTAATTGAAGAAAAAACGGTGTGCATAAATCCGCCTTAATATTGTATTCGCAATTCGCAGCATGCAATCAACTCATAGGCCTGAATATTGAAAATGCATTAGGTACAGTTACTGAAAGTAGTACTTATTAAAAGCTGTGTTACAGCAGGCCATAAACGCCTACTTTTCGACCTCATACATAAATAACTATCTTCAGATTTTCAGTGTTCGGTCTATTTGCCAGATATTTCAATGGTATTTTTATCGAAACCAACCAAGCGGACCAAAAGTCAAAGGAAATGAAATGGAAATAAATCGAGATGGCCAAACTTTGTTCCAACATAGTTTTCATACTCCCAAATGCAATGTTCTGCAATGAAATCTCTGGAGATTATTGAACTTTCCGTGAATAAAGAGTTTAGCATTGTTATGGATATGTTCGCAATACTTGTTCCGCTGCTGCTCGATCGAACAAAGCGAACAACCTGCAGTGGAGATACCAACACATTATATCCATTCCGGTTTAAAATCATGTTGTACTATTTCATTACAATGAAGTTGGATTTCGCCTCGTTTGAGAAACTTTTGTGGAAACCTTGGTTTGCGTTCCTATTGAAGTGAAGCGAGAGCACTAATGAGCTAGTAGTTTTTTGGTTTCATTGGATTTATTTTATATTTATACGCTTTCGCCGATTCGGTGTAAATAGATAGTTGCTTGGTATTGTCATGAATAGGGTTGTCCACGAGACAAACTAGGTAAATTTTGAAACTTTATGGATTTTCAACACTTTGGACTTGACTACTCACGTTTTGAAGTAATTACAATTCAGATACCTATACTTGAAAGCAAGACGAAACATTGCTGTTCCACAAGCTGTTCCTGAAGATGTTTCAGAAGCTGTGCTTTCAAAAATAATGTCTTGGAGGTGGTAGCTCTAGTTTCACATAACGTAGTTACCAGTACAGCCGTTGATGGCGTATGGGCAGCCAGTAACCCAGGTTATCAAACAATGCAGTCCCGTTCTTTTCCGTGCTGTGGATACAGTCTCATGATATCAAGAGAGATAAAACCATGAAATAACCTGAAGAGGGTATTGAAGGCTTTCAAACATGTCTCAAATTGATGTTTTACCGTATGTATCACTATAGGTAGGTAATGCGAACTTAAATTATCTATGTTTTTCCTTCGACTCACAAATATGACTGAATAGTTTGAGTTTTGAATTGTAAACATCTGCGTAAATACAAAACATGTTGATTATGAATAAAAATGATGGTGCTGACTTTTTGAGGTAGGTAGAATACTCACGATTTCACTACTTCAACAAATATATTTCTCCTTTTATCATCTGATTTTATGTATCTGGTGTAATAATCCAATAATATATTATCCAAGCATATATTGAGAGCAGAGTCTTCAGGTAAAAAGCAGGAAACCTTGGTTTTAGAAGAAAATTTTCCAAACTCCAAACGTAACATTAGATAACTAGAAGGGCTGGTATTCCAAAATAAATGAATTCGAGAAAATTTTGCTCCTGTTACTTGCTACACTCAATATTACTTATTCATTCCTGAGAATTTCTGAAACGAACAAATGCATTTTGATTTCATTTATCAGAATTTTCACCGTTCCATTAGTATAATCTGACTTCGCTTTGAGAGAAAATAGTTATTTATGCAACAAGTGCAAAAAGTAAGTAAGTTTTGAGTGCAAT
Source organism: Chrysolina haemoptera (assembly GCA_958298965.1). Lineage (NCBI taxonomy): Eukaryota > Metazoa > Arthropoda > Insecta > Coleoptera > Chrysomelidae > Chrysolina > Chrysolina haemoptera. Next base: position 9,043,932 of record OY282595.1, on the reverse strand, counting down.
GAATAATTTTTGCACGAGTTGCATACAACATTTTTTCTACGTTCATGCAAAAAGCAAAGAATGATTTATTCGGCACTAGGTGTTGGAAAATGAAAAGTGCAACTTGAATAATTGATTATTACTATCGATTTGCTTCGAAACAGATCACTATCATCTATTTTCCAATAATAATACTCATTTAAAAACTTCAATTCTGTTATTGTCAAAAATAAATTTTTGACTGGCGTTTCTATAACCACAGTTGCATTATAAAAATCAGAATCATAGTAGCCGTGAGCGCGTATGTTATCATGCACGAGATGTGGTCATAGTACAGACAGTTTGCTCTATGCAGGTATGGAGATTTTTTCGGAAAGGCATTGTTTGTTTAGCTCTGGCTGTTAACATTAATATAAAATAATATAAAATACTGTTTGAAACGTATTGCCAATCTCACAGAATATCTGCTAAATATGTAGTGGGTTTGAACATTTATGTTTGTCATGATGACAGCACGTTGAAGTTGAATGACAGATGACTGCAATAAAAGCTTTATTGCACTAGTGCAATAAAGAACTTCTTTTTCTACTAGTTCAATAAAGTTTTGGTTTTTGCATGAATGTAGAAAAATGTATAAAACCTCGAGTTTTATTTATTTTCATGGTAAATGGCAAGGATAGCACATCTGAACCATATTTTCAATAATTAACAACTTTGCATGATTTTTTTTTATATTGTCACACATAAAAAACTTTACTACTTTAGCAAATTCATATTTTTTTAAACTTCCTATATACGACTGATACATTTCAATATTTGATTATTCATTGAAAATATACAGATTTTTCAAACTTTTTTTATTAAAGTAAGAGGCATAAATCTCGCAGAAAACTACTTCCCTGGCTGATACCACGACGGATGTTGTACTACATCTGACAGATATTCGAGCAAAGTTTCTCAAGGTGAATGATACTATTACAAGTGTTTCTTGTAACCTTATAGGTACGCGCACTTGCAACGGCATCAGGATATTGCACATAGTTATAGCTATCGACGGAATAATAAAAATCAATTGTAAAGTTGCGAATATGGAAAAGCTTCAAAAACGCAGAAAGCATAGACCAGTGTGGATTCAATACTCTTTCGTCTTCCCACCAATTTGTCTCTATCGTGTGCAAAGGTGGTTTTCAAACCTTGTTGTTCAATTATAGCATGACTCATTCAATTCATTCATTCATCATTTATACCATGGTGAAAGACAAACTGAATGAATTCCTTTCAAATTCAAAGCTCAAAAAAACTTCCTCTAGGAAAGGAAGCGAAACACTCCATAACACATTATTTTTTCTAAAGAGGATGTTTTTTAATGAAGTGCTTTAAAAACTTAATTTCATCAGTATTCACTAAAACAAACCTCATATTTTTCTATTTCTATGTGACTAGAAGGCAAATCCAAATGTGCAGCTCATTCATTCATATTTTTCAGTGATCCTATGTGATATTTTTATCATTCCTTTCTGATGAAAAAGTTCCTACAATTACCACCGCGTAGCTTCCGGGTGCCACATCCGCAACTACTCCAGTGTTTACAAATCATCCATATTTCACGTTTTCGCGTACACGAAGTACGCTTTAAACGTCCCGTTTGATGTCGGGAGTTTTATGATATCCTGCTGGTAATATCCTGGTATCACTGGAGTTATTTATACAATTGTGGATGCATCTGGCATTTTTATGGTTCTTGCTATTGGAAAATAAGAACGATTTGATGATGATGTAAATTTTTCGTCAGCGAATACAGTGTCCGCTAAATGGTCTGTAAATGGAATCTTTTTGAAAACTGTTTTTATGGAAAAACGTTACCTCTCATAAAAATTTCTGCTGATTCTATAACCGAGAGCGCTGAACGAAAAAGTTTATATATCTCATTTTATACGGGGAGGATCAGGAATTTTTATTCATTCCCGGAGTGAAGTACCTTAGTTTGTGAAATATTCGAAAAATACCACTAAAAAAAAGTGGCTGATAATCAAATCTGAAGTGACACACAATTAAATCTGAAGTGACAAAATTATATCTGAAGTGACACTATTAAATCTGAAGAGACATCCAGTTTTATATATAATTTTCAATTATAATGAAAAACTAATATTTTATTTTACCAGCAGCAGGACTCAAGGATAAGAAAAGATAAGTGCCCATAGGGTGTCTTAGAAATCCTTTCGATTTGATGAGTCTCGCTTAAGATATTGAACTTGGATATTTTGATGGTTGCGCCTTTTTAAATAAATTCAAGAATTGTGCCAATATTAGTGTGTGTGGTGTCCAACATAATGGACCACAGCCAGGCCAGTCAAGCTAATAGACTGGGAGATGATGACAGATTTTAGTTGACGATTTTCTCGTTTATGCCTCTGAGAGGACTGAAAGATAAAAAAGTGCTGATGAAAATGACGGAAAATTTGAGCGGTCCTCGCGTGTCTTTCATATGGAAAATTCAATTTTCATTATTGAAAAAATCCGAACATCACTTCGGTATTCCCATACCTTATACCAATTTTTTTATGAATATTTCACGATGAAAACTTTCACATTTTCAATTGGCAGCAACGAGAAAATAACCGAAAATTTCCATTTTTTGTCACAAGTTCACCCCATTATTTCAACCCTTTGGCCACTTGAAACCCTTGTGCCAATTGAAAATATGAAAGTTTTCATCGTAAAATGTTCAAAAAAAAATTCGAGCATATGTGAGGTTAGGTTTTTAAGAAAATGAAAATTGAAATTTCCATATGAAGGCCACGCGGGAACCGCTCAAATTTTCCATCATTTTCATAAGCGCTTTTATATCTTCCAGTCCTCTCAAAGTCATAAACGAGAAAATCTGATGTCACGTGACCGAAAACTAAAGGCTCATTGGGTAACATAATTCCAAAAAGAGCTGCACCAATTGCTTTAATTCACACCCCCAAAGTTATTATAATCTACTACTCTCGAGTTCCGAGATATTCCAGGTCCAAACCTCGTGGGCCACACTGTATATGTATGCCTAGAAGAGGTGGTTGTGTCGGGACAAGAGTGAAATAAAAAAAAAACTCGTGCTGTCCATTTCAATTTCAAATCTTATAAGTTTAATATGGATAATTGAAACAAATTTTAAACACTGACTTTTTCAATCATATGAAAGTAAAAAAGGCATATTCTCTTGGTGCAGTGAAGTAAAGTAATAAAGATGTTTTCATCACTCTCTATCTATCTTAACGAATCTTTGAATTCAAATTCACAGTATTTATCTTTCCGCAATATTATTGAGCCTTTTCATAGGTTCCCGATTCCGCTTTTGCGATTTATAGTCAATTTAACTTAACAGTTTTCTCCGAAATAAAATCAGGATCGATACGCTGCCGATAAAATTTATCGCAGTGATTTGTTTAACCATGAAAAACGTAAAGTATTTTCTCAAGCACTATTGACAATACAATAAATTTGTTTGCTTTCCAATAAAATCAAATGCACGTACGATTGCGGTTGTATATTACCATTAAATTCCAATTACCGAATGTTTACCGTTGTTCTCGAACGGAAAATAAACTCTCCCGACGCTTTCCAGAGATACAGCAGGAAATTGGGGAATATATGATGGATTTCATCGATGAGCACGTGATACAAGTCCGTTCATATTTGGACGACTCCACCAATATCAAATTTAATTTTGTTTGAGATACAGAAATTCGATTGACGATTAATTCATTCATTTAATTTATTCATGCAACAGGTTTTCCTTTGTTTCAAAGTTTCAATATTCACAACTAAGTTATAAATGAATAGATTTCGATTTTCCGTTCCTATTCGAGAGAAATAGGTAATAGGTAAAAACTAACTATTCAGTGCTTCTCCTTCCTTCACTAGAGCCAAGGAACGGTTTCCTTCAACCTGATCTCCAAATATTTTTTACATTCATGAAATACTCCTCAGTCTATATGATGAAAACTCCCCTCCAAACTTTATCAAAATTTATAAAAAAAACGAAGAGATTAGGACTAAGAGAATCGCTTTGAAAATAATTGGCAACGTAGAATGCTATCAGATAAGTTTAGATCATAAGTCAGTGATTGCCCCTAAGGCTTCTTTTTCACTTGATAAGCCCTTGTATACTATCAAGGTGACGTCACACGAATAGTACTTGCTATAGGGGTAATTCATTCTAATGATATCCTTATCATAATCTACATAATATTCAACATAAGAGCGCCTACATATCAATTTTGAATGAAATAGGTCCATAATCACAAACCTCGTCTGCCATCTTGAGGTCGCAATTTCATTTTATTCTTTATTCCATAACGCATTGTCACTGTAATCGTGAACTCCTGTCGTTTTCGAGTCATTCTGACGACTCGAATTCGGTCAATGAAACTTATGAAAATGGTAATGATATCATCAATTAAACTAACAAAGTATGGAAACCTAAACAGAATAGTGGTTACTAAATACAAGTATGAAAAAGTGAGGTACAAACCAGGAATCAACTATGACAACAATAAAACGAATCCTGAAAGGACGTCAACAATGCAGTCAATGAGAAGAATATCAAAGAAAATGATAAAAAATTGATCAAAACAGTAATTAGGCCAATGAAGACACTTCACTCATCGGAAACATGTAATTTGCGTTGCATCAAAATCCAAGATAAGTTAAGAGAGAAAAAAGCCACGAACTTTGAAGATACAGATGATAGATGAAGTACATACCTACCTTTTTTGAAGAACGGGAAAAGGAAAACAAGAGATAGAAAGGTACGGAACAAAATCGTAAAAAAGCAAGTTATCATTAACAAAATTATGAATGGGAATCATGGACACACGCACACATAACCTTATTGAGTGGTAGATATGGGCTGGATAATATAACAACCGCCCTCGTGAAAAGAGGACTAGGAAACCCCTACAATAGCTGCTATGGAATGTAAAGACTTGAAGCTATTGAATTTGAAGTCTTCAAGCTATGGAAATTGATAATTGGATATGGATATAAATGGATATTATTGAAGATGAAAACAATGTAACTCACATACCATGTAAAGAGAGTTTAGGTCCAAGTATTCATCTTTGTGGAACATCGACTAATAGATCTGATTTCTCTTCTCTGAAAATGGGTTCATTCTAACTAATTTGTAACTGATGGAAAAGTTAGGTTTACAAATTATTTATTCTATTTTACTCATCTTATACAGTTCGGACATAAATTGTCCCCTCCGTCTATTATATTTTCATTGGTTCAATATTTTTAACCTTTGGCTCTCTCGTATGAGACCATAATACTACTTTTCACGATACCTGTCTTCTTTATGACATCATACGCACAAGCGTGACGTTAGTTGGGAAAAAAATCAACTGGAAGATAGGTCACGTTGCACCTTGTTTGAAAAAAATTTCAATTCTGTATTTAAATTATAAAACTTTTCGCTTGTGATTCGAAATTGTTTATATTATAACATATCGTGAATCGTACGGCATATAATCATATTCTCTTTGAAAAATGCAGTGTATTGCTTCAGCTGCAAAAGTTTCAGTAAATTATTTATTGAGAAAAAATGTAAAGGAAGCCATGGAATACTTGATTTTGAATGCTGGTAAAGAAACCGTACGACCATTTTCACTTTCCATATAGAGAATAAGTATAAGCATTATTGATAATATTAATACCTGTATCTCCCCAAACGCTGGGCAAAAATTAAAAAAGTATACACTGTTGAATACAGAATCGAAATACCTTCCAATCAGGTCTCATATAAGGTTGAAAAGTTTGGTTGAAGAATATAATTGCTCGGACTGGAACACGGATTTCGATCTTCCTATAACTACTATCAATTCGAGCAACTTTTAGTTTTAATTTCAGAAATTACTCAACTCCACAACGTTCATACTGAATTCTTTTAGACTTTTATCCTGATATGGAGGCTATATGCTTCGAAACCATAATACACTGATGTTTTTAGTGAAATTCTCTAGGTGATTGCCGGCATGGAATTCAATTACGTTATAATAACCTTACCGGTATTCATAGAGTTTTAATAACAGTTTACAGGTAATGAACGGTTTCATGTTTAATGAAATATTGAAGCAGATGTTAGAATTTCCGGTATTCGAAAATGGAACAGATGGTAAAGAAAACAGTTCAAAATTGAAAATGGCTTTTTACATGTCAACTGTCTCATTTGGTTGTTATTAGAATGAGTAGTATGGCGACTAATTAGAGGAAGTTCAAGTTTCAACTAAATGATACCGCCACGTCCAAAGAGATATTGGAGGTGGTTCTTATTACAAGCTTTCATTAAGCTTGCCCTGTCAGTTAATTATCATGCCAGGGAAAAGTTGTCTAAAACGGAGACACTAAGTATTTCAGCTCATAAATTAGAAGTTTATTGGAGATAAATTTCGATAAAAAGTATGATGGTTAGGTTAGGTTAGGTAATAACTTTTCAAGAAATACTGAGACTACGTTTATCTCACAACTTTGAATCCACTCTCAATGGGTTTACCTTGACTGGATCCGATCCACTCAAGTCAATTCCATAAAATATAGGATTGGACCCAACTGATCGACTTGAAGAGATGTGAAATAACGAGATAAACGAGTTTGAAATTGACAGATGTCAGGTAAAAGTAATATGATAAGAACCGAATAGTCCTGAAACACCATACCATGTATAAGTAATTTCACTTGCCCTAATCTTTGGTATCATCGAGGTCAATACTTGGGTCATAAGTTGAACTAATTTCACTCAAATAATTTTCATTACAGCAGATGCTCATAAACTCGAACTTCCATCGGGTCTTCAACTCCATACCAAATGGAGTTTCGGAGTTTTCTGTCGTTTCATCGAGAAAGTTTCCGAGAATATTCGAATAAAAACTGCGAAATTCATTACTACATTCATCTCCGTCACGTAACTTCTGCTCGCAGAATTTGATTTCTCACAAAGAAATGATGTGGCGTACCAATAAATCCAATATGCCGTCAAACATATATTATTCCCTTTCATCGGCGATAATTCAATTTTGAAAGAAATTCGTCGTCTCCAGAACTTTGGAATCGATAATTTCGTCTACCCGAAAAAAGCGATATGCGTCAAGTTAACCAAACTGTCACCATAGAATATATATTTACACTGGTTTTTCCTATCAATTTTATGAGTTTAATTAAATATCAAATGAGGTGGATATCGATTTTTCATCAATTCCTTGGCATTGTCGGTTGGCATTCCAGCAGGTCGAGTGAAATTGTCAAGGGTATTGTTGGGTTTTGATAGATCTAAATTAGAAATATGCGGTTATATCTTTGGAGACGGTTGAAAGGAAAATATTGTAGCATAAATTGGAAAATGGCGCTCAATACCTAGGTATAGTGCAGGAAGATTATAATATTGTATGAGATGGAAAAACTATGGTCTCGAACGAAGCTCTAAGCGAAACAACCAAGTGAACAAAAATTAAAAGTGGATCCTTGGGCTGGGTTTCAGTTGATACGTGAAGAAGAGTACTCCAACCACGCCACTGAAGATGACTGGCGAGGTTGCAGCTGAAACGTTTGGAGATTTTAACCAAAGAGGACCACGGCAAAACCCGGAAAACAACCAAAATATTGCTCTAAATAGGAAAACATCTCTAAAAAAAAGCGCGGCAAATATTGCTTGCCAATGAGGCAATAATTTCAGACTAGGATTTTATGAAAAATATTATTAGATACAGGGTGAGTCAAGCATTATTCAAAATGAAATTCTTTTTCAAACCTATACAATAAAGATCTGAATGAACCAAGTAACACAATAAAATACTCATCGTTTGAATATGTTGAAATTGGTAAGTCAAAAACTGACAGTTTTTGGTGATATTTTGTACAGTGTGACACCCATTTAAGATGGAAGCATTTTTATAAAACTTACTCTTTTTAATAGATTGGAATGATTTTTCCTTCGTTGGGTGGACATTCAAAAAGTCTACTAGGACACCAGATTTCATGAATAAATCTCCTTTTCCAGCGTCAACTAATCCTATTTTTCAAGGTCAAAAATCTGAAAAATTACTAGCGATTTTTTTTTAGAAAAAATCTGACTAAACCACTGGATTCGTGATATTTTTAAATGGTCTCTATGTGAATTATGTTGAAATGCGTCAATCAATATAAAAGTTATAAGGGAACGAAATTCGAAAAATCTGCCGTTTAATCAACCCACCCATTCAATTACAGAACTTTTGTCAAAATTCGGAATGTCTAACTAACGAAAAAAAAAAAAAAAAAACATAACAATCGGATGAAAAATTAAGTTTTATAAGTGAGCTTCCATCTTAAATGGGCCATACTGTATATTTTTATTTCATTTGTTGAACTCTAGGGATACTTGGCTACGAACCATTCGACATACTTGTCATCCGAAATGGATATACAGTATGAGACATGAATGAATATGTTATGCAGGCAGCCTTTAAATTCAGCATTTTCTGATCACCCTGTATGATATTTAGATATTTACCTGCGGGCCACTTGATGAGATCATGAAATTTAGTATAGAAACACGCAAGTCCTTTTGCTTGTTATAACAGTTTTGGCGCAACAACTAATTAAAATTCATTGAAATTGAAATCTATACGCAATTTGGAAAAAAAACTAATTAGTTTAAAATTAGTTAGTTTTGATTTAAAGGAAAAATATTGACAAGGATCGGAATTCAGTAACCACGCGGAATCGAGACTTAATGAAGTCACGCCCCCTATTAGGGTAAGAATAATGAAAGAAGAAACCAACACAGGCAGTCTCAGACGAACAACTCAAACGTTTCGTCCGTTACCGCATCGCCTTTGAAAATGTCTACCGCAGATGTAAGCGAAAGGTCACATCAGGATAATTTAAAATAAACAATTGAAAAATGAAAGCCATTCATCCTCATAACTGAAAAGTTGAGGTGCATAGAACGGAAATCGACAGAAACCCAGAATCAACGCATTCAGTGTTCCTCTACACACCCTATAAGTAGCAATATAATTTGTCCGATTGATTTATTACACTACGTCAGAGGAATTTGGCAGAACCACGTAGCGTTAAAACAGCCTACGAAGTATTGAAAATCAAAGGGCCCATTGTGTGAAATGGTGGTGTGATTTCTCGCAAATGCTATTAGACACCCCAACCGCCGAATAGCCTTCAAATTAGAAGAGGAAATGAGTGATGAATGATACGAACTGACACCGAAGCTATAATTGCATTATTCCGTGAAATGGGGAAGCATTTGATAACTGTAGAGGTCAGTAATTCAATGAACTGTGGAAGGGAGTTTATTGGTCAGCTTGGAATGGTCTGTCACTACCATTTTTCGAATGTTACATAATAATTTTCAGAACATTTTTGTTATTATTCTTTCTTCTGCTCATTCTTTGTATAATTTTATGAAAGATTTCATGTGTGCGCACGTGAACGTCGGTATCGGCAATCAATCTTTTTTTCTTTACTGAATATAATGCCAATTCACGGTAAGCATTTTCATGTATAACGATATAATTCACTTGATTTTGAAAACGTACTTGCTACCTAAATTCACCAATCAGGAACACTAAACTTTTCCAAATATTAGGTGCAATGTATTTCTATTAAATTATAGCATTTACCCTAAAATGTAACAATGGTTCAATAAAATTAGGTACCTAGACAATGATGCGTCATGATCTGATTGTCAGAAACCAGAAATTGTTACTGAATATTACCGAGTATTTGTATTGGTGGCACGCAGGTAGTATTCTCGCTTGCTATGCCAAGGTACGGGGGTTCGAATCGCCGTGCCGTCACCGACCTCGTGTATGGCATCACACGTTAAAAGGTAACGACTGCATCTTCCCTTGCGCGCACAAGTCTCTCGAATAATTCTGTTCTGTTTAGTTCATGATAATTCCGTATCAACAGAACTTTCTCTTTAAGCTGTCATATTTGATGTTTGTTTGAAGCTGACTTGTCAGTTTTTCAATGAATAAAATTTTTGTGGAAAAAATGTTACCAACAATTATTGTGTAAGATACAAAATTATGTACAAACCACGACAGTAAAGTGCTTTGTCAGGACTCAAGACGTGGGCAGGCTCGGCCATGCCTTGCCCGTCCATATCTTCTTTCGGCCTGAGAAATGCCACTTTACCGCCAAGGAATACAATATAGTATTATTTCAAATTAAATTCAAATATTTTTACATCATAACCCGCGACTTCGCCATAAAACGAGTCGGACAAAAACATTGACAGAAGGGTGAGTTGGAATCAAAAATATACACATCAGTAGACACACATGATGATAGCGCAGGAAAACATCTGCCAGGTGCGATAGTTAGTTATACAAATTTCCTTGAATTTACAATTTTTCCTAAAATATGGCAAGAAATAGATCATCAATATTGAAGTTTTAATTTTGATCATTATTGACGATGTGGAATGAAGCCACTATCCAATTATATACAATTCACCGAAAGTTTTTTCGTAGAAAAAATCTTCCTTTGTTGCATATAATAACAAATCATTATAGTTCATTATATTCTACGTTGCACGAGTATTTCGAACGAAGTTCCGAGAGTCTCTTATCGGCGTAGCAGAATGACTGAAGTGAAATTCACTTCAAAATTTCACGGTGAACTGGAGTAACGTCGAGTTGTAATAACCGGAAAGTTCTTTGCAACGGTTTCCATGTATGTAATCCGGAAAATAGATTTTCCGTTCCCTGTTGACTTTGTTTGATCGTCCCACGTTGTGCAAATCATGTCGTATATTCATTTTCCACTTGGAACCCTATTTTCTAGTTTGTTTGATATATGTATGAGGAAAGTTGATAACAAATATCACTTCGGAGAATTCTGAGTAGGTTCTGAAATGTCACGGAAGTTATTATTGATTATATCTTCCATCTGAATAATAATAATACTCCCTAATAAACACTCGTAGAGTGTACCCAAAGGTATAGCCTGTGCGGGTAGAGGACGGCTATTATTATTATTTGCCGTGTATGTATATATCCAATAATGTGGAGTACGTGCCACTAACGTACCAATTCTGTGCATCTGGAACATTTATTCAGAGAGATAATCAAACAATTTCTTATGCTGTACAAAATAAAATAAAGTTAAAAAAAAAATTGTTGGCAAAAAACTTTCCAGTGATAAGCTCATCGAAAAGCACTCGATGGTAAAAAAATATTTCTTTGAATCTATAATGTAATCATTCTGTAAGTTACAGTTACTTTCGCCTAATAATTCTTTCGTTTTAATCTTATCAGGATTGAAAAATCAAACATATTGTTGTGCAATGTTCATTTCAAAGGACACAGTTGCAAGTCCTCCCTGTGAAAAAATAGCAGAAATTTATTTTGTTGTTTTAAATAATACATCATAAAAGTTCATCCTACATGACGCCAAATTTTTGGAGGACACTGTATAAGTTTTTCACCTCAATATATCCCGAAAAGAAAGTAACCTAATGAATCAAACGGAGTCTGCAACAGACACACTTATATAGTTCAAATCCTTATAAACGATCTCATAAAATCTTCCCAACGACCAGTGAAATAATTTTCTAGATAATCCGTATCGTATAATAGAACTATGCTAACGAATTCGGCGGTTATTATCTGATACAAATTTATGCTATTTCACAACTCAGCGGGATTATGAAATCTATTTCGCATCATTGAGTGCACATTTTGTTCCGTAGATTTGAATTCCGGTACTACGGAATTTCGGTCTCGTTAGCAGAAGTCAAGTGGAACGAGACTTGATAATCTCGGATGTTTTGCGCCGAGTTTTGTTCGGTTTATGATGCAACGTGATAGAGATTCCAGTTTTAGAGAAGAGGCTCATGATGGACTCTGAATGTAGATGGTGGAATTGTAGAAACCGACCCTATTCCGAATGATAACTGCATTCAATCGAATAGTATTTTTAAAATTTCAGGTTGAAAACAAGTAACAACACCTTGATTTTCGAAGAACTGTATGAGAATTATAGTTTAAAAAAAGAACCCCAACAAGAACATCGAAGTCCTTAGCTTATCCAGAAATCTGACCTTCGCTTTTCTCAGGTCAAGTGAGCTGAAGTCGGAGACCGAGAGATTCATAATGGCCTGCCAGGATGGTGTCTCTAATACCCTGGTCTTCCGTAGTCACGTGATGGGTATAGAGGTCTCGGACACTAGATGCAGAGCGTGTCGTGGGGCTCCTGAGACCTTAATGCATTTGCTGTCCGCGTGTCAAGCTTATGCGGTCTCAACCTATATCCACAGGCATAACGCGGCTCTACGAAAGCTACGATACTCGTACGGTATAGATGAGACACCGGTGTTGCCTTAGGCTGCGGGGGATATTGAGTCCATCGTGAAGAATGAGAGATGCCGAATCTATTGGAACTACTCATTCCCAACCCTCAGGAAAATACAAGCAAATGAGCCTGATGTAGTTCTCCTCGACCATCAAAGTAGGAAGATTTTCGTGAAAGAGTTTTCGGCTCCTAGCGAAACGAACAGAGGAGGAAAAATGGACTAAATATGGAGAGTTCTTTTTGAACTCCGCAGGCAATTCTTAAACCATTCTGTTGAAATGTTTCCCCAATGTTTCCTTTCTTCTGAGAGGAGAGAGGTGAGTAACAGATTATTAGTGACGAATGACAAGTGACAGGATGATAAATGGTGAAGGTGAGTGATGATAGTTGACGGGGATGGTTGACGGATGAGAGATGACATGTGATAGGTTAAAAACTGTGAGTAGCAGATGCCACGTGGGGCATGATTGATGACGGGTGATAGATAACAGGTGACGAATGATATGTAACGAATTACGTAAGATGTAGAATAGGAGTGTGTGGGAAGTGTCACGTGAAAGATTGGCGCGCTCTGACTGGTTGTTTATCAGATGAAGCATGGCTAAATGTGGGAGACATCATTCATTTTATTTTGTTTTATACATAGTTCATTCAACAGGCCTAGTCCCAAGTTTCACGAGTATGTCATGGTGTGTGAAAATAGCGCAAAATTTTTACAAAATCTGTCGTCAAATTTGGTACATATTGAGTAGGTAGTATTTCAAACGCTACTTTCTATTTCTATTTTATCAGCCGTCTATCATCGGACCCTCATATAATCGCCCAATAATTGTATAAAAACCTGCCAGCGCACCCTTGGGATCGCTCACCGAAAGTTAACAACCCAATAAACATTCTCTTAAATTTCGGTTAACATTCGAATAAAACGTATCCACCAATCAACTCGCTATAAACCAGTCGACCGTGAAATATACAAACATCTCAATTTTCTTGTTTCTGTTCCAGGTTCGACATTACTGGAAATCGGCCGGATGAAAAGGAGTTACGAAACTCGGAGAAACAAGGATCATTCATCCGGAAACGTCTTGAAAACATCCGTGTCGACCCACGGTGCAGTTTTCTTGACGGAAAATTCCACTACAGTCGTTGCACAAATCGGTGGAACGGCCAAACTTCCGTGCGTCGTCAGAAAATTTAACAACGGGGTGGTGAGTATTTTTCTCTGGGAACGAATTATTAATCGGCTAATCAATTTCTAGGCTCGATATGATTATTTCATTTAAATGAGCAATTGTAGGATATTTAATTAAATTCATGATGAAAGGATAAAAGCTCGATAAAAAGAATTGAAGCTGGATAAAATTAATAAAAGCTAGATAAAAGGAACAAAAGCTCGATAAAATGAATAAAAGGTATAAACTCTCGATAAAAAAGAGAAAGCATCATAAAAACCGCCACCAAAAAACTAATTCACGCATGTTCGACTCGCAAGCTAGTTTAGCTTGCTCAGATTAGGTTTGTGTGTCAAGTGCGAGCGAAACACACTAGTTCACGCATTTTTGACTCGCAAGCTAAGTTTGCTACTCAGGTTTGGTTTGTATATCAATTGCAAACGAAAAACTAATTTACGCACTCTCAACTCAGTTTTCCTTATTCTTGACATTCATTCAAAAGTCTTTTGTATAACCACGGTGAAAACCTTCTAGAGCATCCATGAGTATCCCCAACTATATTTGATAGATAATCCAGCCTTAGCGCAGTTCAAAGGATTTTCAGGAGACTGGTAGCCAGAAGACGATGATCTTCGCATGACTATAACTCCGGAAGGACCTTCAATGGCTCGTAGAAGTTTGCTGGTTCAGGCCCTTATGGGTTGAATACCTAAATTTCCAAGCTCCCACCGCCATTTAGTAAGAGTCTCTGTTTGGTGCAATCATGGTCATATTCCTCTTGAATCTGAATATTGTAAGGTCTTGTCATGATATGAAAAATTATAATGATAACGTTCATTTGGTAATGTGACAATGTGACAAGGTGGTGATTGAAACACGTGCTGAGGTATTAAAAATAGCGCTTTCGTATTGGTATGAAACTCCAGTATATTCATGGTTCAAATATCAAAACAGAGCTGAACAAGGCAATCTATAATGCCTCTTGGTGTTACTGTATACTTGAGGATATTGAGCCAATTAAAATATACTATGATATGTTAGAATTTTTATAGAATATGTCTTGGTCTCGACACAAGACCAATACCAAGACGAAAACTTAATGAATCTTCTCAAGACCAAGACCAAAAATAATGAACTGAAATCTACTCAGTATTGAGAAAAATCTGAAGGAAAATGTTATTTTATTACAATTATTCATTTTTCATGTGATTGGTTTTTGATTTTTGTTCAAAATCGAAAATGCATTTTTCAAATTCAGTTTTGCAGTTTTACAGTTAACAACAAATAGGTGTATGTTGTAAGGTCGCAGTGGTCCATTACTCCTGCTATGGAAGAAAGAAAAAAAATTAATACAGAGTTATTTGGTTTGAATTTTGGAATTGTTAAAAATATATTTGATACTGCGTTGTTGTTACTTCCAGCTAAACTAGCAACGATTTTTATTTTAAATAAATCCTGTATATTGATGTATATTGATGTATATTCGAATCTTAGGTAAAATATTTTATTAATATTCTATACCTATCTTCAGCTGTTTTTATGACAATTGAATTAAATAATTTGAATTTCTAGACGTATTTTTCGATCCAAGACCAAGACTGAGCCAATCTTGTCTTGGTCTTGCAACATCAAAACCAATACCAAGACGAAGACTTCATTTATTTTTCTTGGTCTTGGTCTTGGTCTTGGTCTTGGTCTTGGTCTTGGTCTTGGTCTTGGTCTTGGTCTTGGTCTTGGTCTTGGTCTTGGTCTTGGTCTTGGTCTTGGTCTTGGTCTTGGTCTTGGTCTTGTTCTTGGTCTTGGTCTTGGTCTTGGTCTTGGTCTTGGTCTTGGTCTTGGTCTTGGTCTTGGTCTTGGTCTTGGTCTTGGTCTTGGTCTTGGTCTTGGTCTTGGTCTTGGTCTTGGTCTTGGTCTTGGTCTTGGTCTTGGTCTTGGTCTTGGTCTTGGTCTTGGTCTTGGTCTTGGTCTTGGTCTTGGTCTTGGTCTTGGTCTTGGTCTTGGTCTTGGTCTTGGTCTTGGTCTTGGTCTTGGTCTTGGTCTTGGTCTTGGTCTTGGTCTTGGTCTTGGTCTTGGTCTTGGTCTTGGTCTTGGTCTTGGTCTTGGTCTTGGTCTTGGTCTTGGTCTTGGTCTTGGTCTTGGTCTTGGTCTTGGTCTTGGTCTTGGTCTTGGTCTTGGTCTTGGTCTTGGTCTTGGTCTTGGTCTTGGTCTTGGTCTTGGTCTTGGACTAACCAGTTCGAAAACCCTGAGGTTTCAATTTCACGTAAGAATTTCGTGTTAGAACAGTAAGGTATGAACCCAGTCAAACATTTCTTACATCCAATGAAGATGACATCATTCAAAGGACTATGGACCACTTTTCAAAAATATTATTAAACATTATTCCGAAACAAAGTTTTTATATTTCCTTAGACAGAGAATATCATCATTAATAATCATCGATAGAGATTTATGTATTTGTCAGAAATATAGTGGATGTCTCAATTATTAGTTTTCTGAGCATTGGATTTTTAGACGTTCTATTTGATTCACAGTTCTGCTTTTTCGAACAACGGCATTATTTACGATAATTGAATAGATTCCAACTGAACCCACTTCTTGAATCAGAAAGTCTTAAAACTTACTTCTAGGTCTTGGAAAATTTAGGCATCGACCTGTTTATTTCCTGAACATATATGCCGAAATATCCAGGTGAAGATTCAAGCAAACTAAAAACATTTAGTGGTGAAAAATCATGGAAATCCGAAGTATCTAACAACCTTATGTGAATTGATAAACAATAATTCGAGGGCATCTTGCTCATGGTAGTTGGAGTTATTTATAATCTGTATAACTTTTCCAAGTGTGACGTTTCAATCGGGAACAAATTGAATTCGGTCATCAAAAACACACCTAAAATAAACGGAAACATGCCAAGAAAATCAAGTCCAGCAATAAATTTTCGAGTATACGACCACTGGAACAATTAAAATAAATTGAGCAATCTAGAAAAGTGAATTTCTTCCATAAAACCCTTTTTCAATTTAGCTTAAAGTGGTACCCCACCGACCTCGGTTTCTTTATCACTGAAATGGAAATATCTATATTTCATTCTATAATGAATTCAAGCACGACATTCCTCTTCGGAATGGGAGTCAGGTACAGAAAAAAAACACTCAAGTAGTTGATGGAGTCAGCGGATTATTCTCAATTCCTGAAGAAAACACTTTTTAAAATTTTGCATATTAAAATGACACAGTAAATGTATAACTAACGCGAGGTGCTGTGGATTAGTGTTATAGTGCAAATATTCAAATAAAGAAATACATCTTTATGAAAGTTTTGATACTGAAACTTGTCGTCAAAGTTGTAATTGTTTCGTGAAATAATAATAACAAACATTAGGAACATAATTATGAATAAACATATCGTATTTACAGAAGCACTGAACATACGTATTTGTGGCAAATACAATATGTATAAATATAGTTGAATACAATATTAAATGTTTAGAGAAGTAAAGTTTGTATAGACGAATGAAGTTTTAACTGACCCACTATTTCATTAAAAAAAAATTGGGAGGTAGCTGTCACTTTGAGGAGGGTGAAGAAGAGGCGATTTTTTTCTGCCACAGAGTGTCTTTTCGAAAAGATAAATCAAGGTATTCCCGAGTATTTCTTGAAAATGGCTAATAACGTAGAAAATAAATGTATACTTCACTTCAGGACCTCGCTTTATAATATAGACTTTCATAAAAAATGATTATCGTCACAGGGTGTGTTGAGTTTACAGAAAATTCAAATAATGGTTGCTCACAAAACGCAGGAAAAATCGACTGAATTGTAATGAACTACAGGATAAATGAACATGCAGCCCACTGACTATCATTAAGTTCCAGTTTCTGAACTGTGAAGTATCTAACGCCTAATCAGTGAAGCCATTCCACCATCATAGACCTTTAAGCAATCAAGACAGACAATATCTTAAAGTTCATGAGCTACACGGTACCTTAATTATTCGTCACCTCGCAACGTCCTTTGAACTTGATATTTTTACCCTTTTAAACTTTCGAATTCGTGAAGGAAATACGATAAAACCCTTTTGTCTTCTGATCCTATTGTTTCCCAAGCTTTTCATGTATTCTGTGAACAAACATATCGATTTCAGTTCTCATTTACCTAACTGTTGGTTTTTGTTTTGTTCGATCCAGAAAGGAGTTTCAGAAGAGAAACTGTGATACGCCTTTGTTTACTATGAAAAAGAATTATAAAACGTCTGCTTTCGTGAAAAGAAGGAAATAATCCTGATGAATTGTTTGCTGTCTGGAGCATGATACCAAGAATAGACTCCCAAGTTTGGAAATAAATACTGACAATGGAGCTGGAGTTAGACATAAACATTGCGTGTAGAAAATATAGGTTCGGAAAATATTCTTGCTCTTGATCTCCGAAAAATCTTATTTGGACACATTAGGAAAATATTTGGAGGATGAGTTTGTTGTGAGTTGGTAATCTTCAGTTATAACTGTATAGACTATCTATTCCGACAAGTTCCATGGTGAATCCTGTTTGTCGTAATAGGCAGGAAAGAACAACTATGGGTTTTCGTTCACCACTGTTGCCAGATGAAATACAACCCAATTAACTGAATATGCTGTGAAATAAAATTTTCGTTGTTGCAGTTTTTGGTCGATCACTTCCGGACACCATTTTTTCTCCTCTTTAATTTTAAAGATTTCTTTCAACAGTGATGATGTTCTAGTCGCCTCGAGTGCAATACTGAACACCAACATGGTGCTCCATTCGGATTTTCGGTCGATAGGTAACTACTCGACCAATTAGAAATTTTGCTTTTGTAACACCCGCCGGACTCAAAAATATCAATGATGTCCACCATCACCTACCTGATACTCACAAAATATCTATATTATTGTCATTTGTATGCAAGAAAATCGAACGGAAGAACTTTCTCAACCTACTTTATCTAATTTGAATAATTATTTTCAAATGGAAAATATTTTCTTTATGACATAATACGAGATTAAATAGTTATTTATCGTATCATTGGATATTAAGCTTCCTTTAAGTTAAATCTTTATTACAAATCATTAACATCATAATATCATAACAACACATTAGTTACAATGTAATAATTTAGTTACTTTATAATTTATACCAAATGGCACGCTCAAATGACAATAACTTGACATAACCAAAGTTGTTGATTTCATTTTCACATCATCGTCATAAAGCTTTGAATGTAACTAGATTATTATGCAATTTAAATAAATCTAGGAGGTTGCACCCATTTCCCACTCGTAGGTATGAACTATTGTAGTACTCCCTACGCTCGTTCTACAAAATTTCATATACCTACTCGTGGGAAATGTATGCCATTTCATGCTCATTGTACACTATACTATTTCCATGAAGATTTGAATCGGCACAGATTTTTCAGTAGGATATCAACCTGAGTTATCGTTATTGAATTTATTAATTTTTTTTAGGTATCTTGGATCCGCAAGAAAGACTCTCCTCCAACGATCTTGACTGTTGGCGTAACGACATACATTGCAGATCAGAGATTTCTAGTGGAGCACGCAAGGCATCTCCAAAACTGGGGTTTGGTCATTCAACATATCAGACCAGAGGATGCTGGCCTATACGAGTGTCAAGTTTCTACACATCCTACCACTAGTATTTTCCTCGAGTTGAGAGTAACTGGTAAGTTTCACATTCTCGAACTTACAGTGTTATCATTCCATCGTAGTCATAATAACCTTCATTACCAGTGTTCATCATAGTCCATATAACGATTTCCATTACCATGAATCAGTAAACATTTTTGCTATTTCAATATGAACACATTGAGAGTTGTGGATACCTAAAAAAATAAAAGAGTGATTTTTACTGATATATGATATCTTTTGCCGCGACTTCGTCTGCGTAGGACTGTTTCCTGGTTTCCTGGAATTGCCTAATTATTTTCTCCAAGCTTTCATAGTATCTACTCAATGATAATCAGATTATAATAATAGTTATAATTTCATTACCATACATTTCCTATGAAACATCAGCCACGTCAGATACACAAAATTTAGATTAAAATCTCCACATACTACTGAAATAATCTATTCAATAGATTAGCCATTCCATTCAAAATTATGTTGATATCTGCATCTGGAGACCTGTGAATGCATATTTTGGTATAAGCAGTTTTATTTGAAATAAACTCTGAGCTTGAAAATTCGAAATCTTTTTCAGTGCAGGTCACGTTACCAGTATCGACCTACAAGAATAGCTTACTAGTGAGTATAAATTGTCTAACTTAGAAAGAGCAATTTCATCCTCTCTCAACCAATGTTCATTAATTGTTACTATTTCAGCGCCCAGTTCATTCAAAAGAGCATTGAACTCGTTAATTTTACTTTTGATAATTCGGATCTTCAAGTTCACTAATTTTATCAAACGAAAGTATGGGATTACCCTTATAATACATTTTACTGGATGAGTTATGATTTGCATGTACAAGTCACATATTTTTGTGAAAATTAAAACAACAACGTTTTTTACTTGGTTGCGATTATGTTTGATTATTTGTCTTTCATTCCATTTTCGATAAATTAACTTCAGAATCTAGAAGAAAATCCCATCAACATTTCAGGTCCACAATAAGATTTCGATTCCAGAACTATATTGTTCCGGAAATAGTACAACAGTCATCACAATTGCAAATGCGTGAAGTTAGAGTTTGAATTTTCTAAAGTGCCTTGTAATTTCACCAAGAAGTTTTCCCCAGAACTTCAAAGAGAAAATCTGCGAAGTGAGGTTTCTACCGAATTTCACGACCGATATAGCCAATAAAAGAACCAATCCAATGATTTGATATTCATTGCAAATACTCGGGAAATGCCGATTCTAGAAAAAAATATTTCGATTCGTTCGACAACCAGATATATCAAATCGTATCGGTATCAAATCCTTGGCAATGCATATCGTTCGAAAATATGTCCATTCTTATAAAACATCCATTCCACAAATTGATTTATACTTAGGTAGGCACAAATCATGAATAAAAAATGAGTAAAGCTACACGAGAAATATATCTGGCACGTCCCAAGATATTCAAAAAGAGCTCAGGCCTCTTGTAAAAGTGCACACGTGGTCGAAAAATTTACATAACAAGAAAGGTACGTAGTTACTAGACGCAGCTTCTTCGAGGGTTGCTTATAGAGCCCACCTGTGACCCTCAACTAGCTGGATAAATATGGTAGATAAGGGATGTGCTAACACTCGATACGGGATTTTGGTTTAGCTTGAATAGGGTGTTATACACTGGAGAGATAGAGCCCCGTCCTGCTAACGTCAAGGTTATAGTGGGAGTTTTATACTGAAACGTGAACTTTGTTATTTGCCTCTTCGCTACGCACACTTTTACAAATGTTTATTGTTATTCACATTTTTCGCTAGGAAACGACTTTGAATCTCTTTATATCCTTTACACAAACAATTTTTTTTATGGCCCATGTCGAAGTAGTAAAATGATATCAGTTCATATAATGGACCAAACATCACAACAGTTATGAATTCTTCGTAGATTATAGTGTGAAACATTACATTCAAAAAAACTTACTTCACGTGTATATTCTTGGATTTGAAGATAGTATTCGATACTATATCATCCATGAATAGTTTTGGAGAGGTACCAGAGAGCATTGGGATTCCTACCAACTTCTCTACAGTTATTCCAGTTGGACATTCAGATGACAAGATCCTGTATATTAAAATAACAAAAACAATTAAAATAGTCTAAACGTTTAAAATCTGATTTATTCAAACCCTTATACTCTAATTTATGTTAACAAATCGGTTATAATTGATCTTTGAATAGCTAAGCACCGGCACTGATTCCAAAAAAACTGCCCTCTTGCCTTGGAGATTTCTTTATAAAACGTGGTGAGCTGGTTTCTGAGTTCTCTCGAATTTCTAGTGGCGACTTGATGTCGCTCTCGAATGATCTTGTCTAGATTGTCAGCGGCGAAGGTGAATGGTATCATCGACTATAAATAGCTGTAATTTGTGTGATATTAACGAGCTCCGTCAGGACCGGCTTGAGTAGAAATCGTTTAAGTTTTGTTCCGATTTTTTATATCTTCGTATACATCAATAGTTTAAGAAATTGGAAATAATAATCTGTCAAGATGGAGAGTCAACGAAACTTTGAGACAAAGTTTATTAAGATATGGAGCCGGTTTCAACCGTAATCTGCCAGCAGACTTCGATGGACCAGAAAACTTAGGCATTGATAGAAAAAATGCTGGAACCGATAAGACTGTGATGGTAGTGCATACAAGTTCTTTTAAAAATTGAGAACCTACATCCACAACAACGAAAATAACCAAGAGTTCTAGTCGATCTCAGATCAGCTTGAAGAAGAAAAGCTTGCCATAACAATAGATAAAAGAAACAAGAATAAGAACAGAAACAAATACAAATTCAACAAGGATCTGAAGAGAAACAAAAAAAAATTCAATTCGAATAAGAAAAGAAGCAAAGTGAAATTCAGAATAGCTTCCGTCTTCTAGAAATGGATCACGATATTTAGAAAGCCATACTGGAATAACAAGGAGAGAGGAGTTGCAGTACCAATTCGAAAGAATCAGAAGAAATTCGTTCAGATTACAGAAAAAATACAATAGAAGACTGGGTCAATAATATTTCCAGAGAAGTATCCCCAAGCCCAAGTAAAGCCCAGTTGAAAATATTTATGTCAAAAATATACCCCAAAACTGAAATGAAAATTCCAATTACGTCAAAACGCTTTGTGAAACCATAACGAATGTCTTTAAATCTGTTTCATCCCCTAATGTCCAAAATTATCCAACAAAAATATTGCTAACATCAAATTTATTGTGGGAGTTTTATATAGCACGGTGAACTTTTTTGCCTCTTCGTTATGCACACCTTCTTGAATTTATATTTATTATTATCGGAAATGTTGTCTGAAGTGATTTTTGTGAGAATGAATATAACTTCTACTCAGATTTTTTCGACTTTAAATTTCTGTTTCCTCTTCAAACAAACTACTTTTCCTTATGACCCATTTCCAAGAAGTGGGAAAATATCAGTTCATATATTCCACTTCCATTTTATGGCGAATGTAATAGGGTTTTCTCAAGAATATGTGTTATTTGCTCTTCGGTATCCGCAGAGAAAATTATAAAAACTTTGGATCCGTCCCGGCAAGAGCACAGAGAACCAAGCCAGTTGTTGATGAAGATATTGAAATTGCCGTTTTGGGATGTTTCGTATGTCCAACAATATCTTAGGGACAAGTTGCAAGAGAATCAGGATTGTAAAAAAAAAACTCAGTACACAGAATACTGCGTAAACATAAATTTCACCCATATGAGTTCTCCATAGTTCAGCACCTGAAAGAAACAAATTTTCCACGAAGAGTGAGATTTTGTGAAATAATTTTAACTTGGTCGCAAGGAAACGAATTGTTTTTGAATAATATCATATGGACAGACGAAGCTAAATTTATAAAGAATGGTGCCTTCAACAAGCATAATTGCAATTATTGTAGTTACTCAAATCAACATGTATTCAGGAAACTGAAATTTCAGTTCAATGTTTATTGTACGATAAGATGTGTTAGCGTAGTGGCACTGACTTTTTATCAAGAAAACTTAAAAAGTAAGTAAAAAACAGATATCAATTTCGAAACAAAAAACTCGTTTCGAATACGTTTAACAGTTTTGATTTTAGTTCGAAAATATAAATAGGATATTCATAAAATCTGTTGTAGAATAATCTGCGGCTGAAAGACAAACTTTAGTCGCTATTTTCCATCGTTCAAGATAAACTCTTGGGAGGTACCCATATTGAAAAAGGAAACATTCTCCATGAAAAATTTTTTAATAACATTCTCCCTATCTAATTTGATATTTTTTCAATGAAAACTAGAGAAAATTAAAAAATCAACTATCTGAATGAAAATTCGAATTTTCACTTTCAGATTTTTTTTCTTTTCTTTTCAGTTAGAGTCTTTCCACAATATCTATCAGATGTTGTTCAATGTCCAGCGTGGCTTGTGCCGGGGAAGTAGTTGTTTTCTGTTAGATATTACAAATACATCACATTTTTCATTATTCAATTTTCATGAAGAATGTTCCCTTTTTCTACGTTAGCAGTGTTTTGTGAGGATTTCTGCTTCTGCGGATACCGAACAGCAAAAATATCACATGGTCTTGAGATAACCACATTCGCCATAAATAATGAAAAGATTTGAGTAATCGTCATTCGAATAATTCGAACGAGCCGGCTTGATAAATTACAATATTTCCATTCGATCATTTATTCACATTCTATTAATTCGCTTCAATCCAATTTTTAATTAACACCATTCCCACAAAAAATTATTCCATTATTCTTCATTCTTTAAGAAATGGCGTTTAAATCACTTGAGAAGATTTTCTAATGAAGTTTTGCTTTAGGGATTATCGTGGGGTATTTCCAACGTCGGCGTGCATTGCATCCTACTCAATGGTACAGTAAAACTCCCAGCGTCTTCAATTATGTTGTTACAGAATAAAAGGTGTTTGGTTTTAATCTAGGTTAGTTGAAAATTAATTAAGAAAACCTGAAAGCATAATTATGCAAAATTCGTAAAGGAGTAGATTGGAATAATAGCATCACCTGTCCGTTTTCGACGAGACAGCTTTAAAGGAGAGTCCCGCAACTGAAAGGAGTTTTTGTCAGTTTTCTGGAGTTCGTTCAACCTCATTGTTCAATAAGAAAAGAGAGATAAATTAATTTATAATCTCAAGCAATATACTGTGTGGTAGTCCCAGAACAGTAACTCTTTGCAATATAACTTTATGCTCTCAAGGTGAGTTTTGCCACAAAACAATTACTTCCCTGGTTAATTTCCTGATGAGTATTGAATTCTATCAAACAGTACGTGTGCAATACTCCTCATTGAAAAGAATTATTGCAAGTCCTTCTCGTATATATTTCTTCCAAAACCGAAACTGGTTAATTGACCGACATTGTACATTTTGATGAATGGTCAACAGAAGTTATTACAATAATTATTCCATGAAACATCTACCAGGAATTCATACCCCTAGAATAGACATCTTGGAAAATTATTCCTGAAGAATTTCGATAGCTTCTTCCAATTTTCTGCCCAATTTTAATTATCCATCAGCATCAAGTATACATTTTCTGTGCAAACACGAAATAAATATATAATTGGTGTTGTTCGTATTCACTACGCAAGAGATATTCATTAGGTATTGACATCATCTTTTTTTTTCCAGAGGCAGTAGCTGAGATCATCGGATCTCCCGACATACACATAAGAGCAGGTTCTCTTCTACGCCTGGTGTGTACTTTGAAGCACTCGACAGAGCTACCATCATACGTCTTCTGGTACCACGAGCAGAAGATGATCAATCACGATCCAGGAGTGAGCGTAACTGCCGATAAATCTTCCAGTATTCTTCAGCTACAAGAGGCTGATACCAGCCATAATGGAAACTACACATGTTATCCATCCAATGCAATCCCTGCTTACGTCAATGTGCATGTCCTGAACGCCACTGAAGGTAAATATACTATAGTGCGCAACATATTTCACCTCAGTTCTCTTCCTTATGGAGGAAAATTAGTATCAGTTTCAACTGAATACTAACATTTGGGAGTTGTATGAAATGAAGTTAATTGATTTTTTGTGTTTTGCAATCGCTGAAGTAAATTATATCTACCCAATGAATAAGCATGGAAATTTTCCTTCCTAAACTGTTAGTAGAGGTCTTGTATACACTGTGGACATAAATACCCCCCCGCATTATTTTTGAATAGGTCTATTTTTGTCAACAAAATTTGGTACTCTTCTATGAGACCATAAATGCTACTTTTAACGATATCTGTCATTGTGGTAAAAAATTCAAATTGGAAGGTGTATTCACCAGTGTATACATTTTTAATTTTCGCCCACCGTGAGGGAAGATAGGTGCATTTATATTTCAAAATTAGTTGAAAATTATTTTGATAATGTAGTAAATATCCATCTGGTGATTGGAAAATGTTATTAGACTTTGTTTATGATTATTACATATCGTTATACGTAGTGGCATAAGCGTCCATTGAGAAAAGAAGTGTATTCAGCTTCAGCTTTAGTAAATAATTATTCAGAAACTAATATGAAGAAAGCCATGGAATACTCGATATTGAATGTGGTTGAAGATACTGGATTCAAAGAGGTTGTTCAAGAGTTTAACCTCGATCAATATTTTTTTTTTGTTTTTGGAAATTTGAAATTATGACAACTCAATTCAGATAATGGAATTCCACAATAAAAGTAATCAATATTCGATCTATTTTGCCTCCTACCACATTATGGAAAACTTGGTGGTTCCATAGCTGTTGAAGTGCATTGTATGTTACTCTTACTGCCCCCTTCTTGGTCATTCTGTTAATTTCTGATGTATCTGTCGATTCTGTAAATTACACAGTTCCCAAAAATTACGTTAGATTCGGGTTTTTTTTCAGAAAGAGCGAGACACACTCTATACCAATCTTTGGTGTGACCCCTGTTCAGAATTATAGTCAACCCAAATAACTAATATGAGAAGTTAATGAATTTAGTTGATGAACTCGCACGACTAGCATCAAGCGGAACTCATTATTTTATCGAAAACTGAAATATCAAAGCGGGCGTATTCAACCTTTGTTTCGTCGTCGCTATTGTATAATTCCTGCAAGAAACGTGAAATATATGCAGCAGGGATTGTATCTGACACATAACAAGATCGAGCTCCCTGCGAATGTAAGGACTAGGCGAACATAAGGATACTATTTAATTGGGGGAAATTCTATTTTGAACAAGAACGATATTGTGAAGTATTGCTGCTTTCGACGTACAGCCATCGAAAAGCTGGTTCGAGGATTTGGAAATGGAAAGACACGAAAGATAAGTCATAGCTCAGCAATAAAGAAAAAAATAAAAAGATCTGAAAGATTCATTTCTAAGTATCGATAACTGTTGTATTATTTTATGTTGCTGTTGCTGACACATTGAATCAAAACATGCTGGTGACCACCAAAAAGTTCCGTCTCTATAATGGGATACGAAAACTATATAAAAACTCCTCACTTATTTCATTGGTGATCAACTTTAATAAATCAGGTATAAATATAACAATAACATCAATAATAATATATATAAAATAAAACTTATTAAAAATGGCAATACAATAAAAAAAACTCAATATAATCTCAAATGCGTCATTTGGTGCCCTCCTGCTTATTCACTCACTCACATGCGAATCGTTGTACTCGTGCCACGTGCTTTCTTATGGATGCGTACAGTAAGCAGTGTAGTTTCCGCTATAGATAGTCCTGCTGTGGTTCGTCAGTGCGTACAAGTTATAGCGACAAGGGGCTACATTGCCCGCAGTGTAGTTGCCCATATCTAATCTTCTAAAGGAAAATCGATGATGACAAATTCTCTTCTAAATCTTCCTTTTTGAGGAAACCTTTTCAAATGGATTACCAAAATTTTTGGGAATTTTTGAATCGACAGAGACTTTGTGCCTTTTCTTCTTTCTTTTCATTTAGAAAATGTCGGTTTCTCGACACCAACCAAGGTTTCTTCCATAGCGAATGAACCTAAACATTGTGAGAGTCTGAGTTGGCCTGTTTTTCCTGAAATCGGAAGAGAAAGGTCCCAGAATGTATCAAATGTGACCAAAAAGTAACGACAATAGGTACATTTCAATGTTGATTTCAGCTGTTCAGGAAAGTTTTCTACTATCTTGGAGTTGTCCATTTTCCAGTATCTCGACCAAGACTCTGGCCTTTTCACTGTTGATTAATTTCTCGACAATTTCGGTCCAAATAAGTTTGGGCTTATCCGTTACTCAATTCACGTCTTCATGTAGTCCCTCCAGTAGATATCGCAATAACTCTTGAGCCATCTTGCTGTGCATGACGATAAAACGTGGTGCAAATGCTTATATTTGACTTTCCAAGAAGACTGTATCAACCACTCGATCCGACGCATCTTCCGACCACAGTTTCTTGACAACCTCGTCGAAGAAATTTAATAAAGCTTTATTCTTAGTTAATATCCCCTGTGTAAGCATCCTTCTTTAAATACTTTAACAACCATCTAGTATTCGACAAACACTGGATAACACCATTCATAAAGCAAGTGGTACCAAAATTTTTCAACCCATTAAGACCGAGTGTTTTGTTTTGGCAGTACTATGTATTATAGGCATGTTGGTGCTGAAGCTATTCCCGCTGTATTAACTGCTATCTTCTCCTCTTGAGTAGTCCAAGTTTGATAATCCTCTGGCTGTAGGAAGGTTTGATGTTGGATTTTTGAATAGCTATACTGATTCGCTAAATCAAGAAGGAGTATGATCTTGGTTCTTCAGTAGATTTCATCATTCTCATTTCAATTTCTTTCAAAAGTTCTAGCGCATGTGGTCCAAATACTCCATTTGTTTCTATTGCCACTGGATAAAAACTAAAAACAATAAAATTTGTCCAAACCGGAATTTTTACGAAATTTACTTCTCTCTGCTGAAACAGCTGCTGCGCCTTCCGTATTGGAGGTTGACAAGAGGTGGGAAGTTGGAACCGTATCTACACAAGTGAAATCCCAGACTAAAGGCTTTCTACACTCCCAAGGAATAAGGCATATTTCGTCTGGACGCTTTCCATCATATCTGCTTATTCCGACAGGCTCTAAAATAGCCGAAACTTCCGCTGTTGACATAGCCCTTTTAATAAGAGCGTTAGCAGCGTGATATCTTGAGAAGCGACCAGAACTCAACTCGCAACTCAAACCATGTGATCCGTTTTTCTCAACGACAGACCACATTTACATTGCTGCCTTACATAAACTGAAGTGCCCAAACGGAGACCAATAGCAAAGATTGGTCGTCTAGGAGAGTAATAAATTATAATAATTATCATTAACATTATGACGAGTACTTAGGTAATTTGTTTTTATAGATTTATTCGTGTTTAGTACTAGCATTGTTTATGTTGTAACTTTTATTATCATTATGAATGTCATAAACCTTTGAATTGTACCATATTCCCATCTTCTCCGCACAAGTAGTTATTCCACTTTTTGGATTAATTTATCTCAATAAACTATTTAATTTTATTATTATTATAACCTGCCTGCCACTGAGCGGGTGGGATAATTTCCAAGTCAATAAAAATTACTGCAAGAACTAATGCTCCACTCAAATTTGAAGATTTCTGTTCGACAGCCCAACAACAATGATCTGTGTAATAATATATCGGTGGAAAGTTAGACGAGTCATTAAATGCTAGCAACCTCTCTTGTGCTAGACCTAATGAATATCGGAGAAATATTTCACCAATTTCCACCACTGATCTAACTGATGGCTTGTCTGGAAATTGATATAACATGTAGAATGAATATGTGAATAATTTTTTTAACCTCTCTTACAATAACCCGAAAAACTCATGTCATACCCAGCTCTTCCGCCGGTCAAACACTCACCACAACATTAAAAATTTATAGAAACGTTAGAGTAACGATGAGCATTCGCTCCCTATATAGGGACACTGCTCGCCGTCACACTCATGAATTATTCGAAGACTTGGGAATAGCTGTCGCGCTCATTTGATTGATACACATTCATTTAAATGAAACGACTTTTTGAGTACAGGCCCCCCAGGTATTATGCGAACAAGCCGCGACAATGGCAAATTTTGATGGAACGAAATTATGCATTGAAATATTGAAAGCGTGACACAAAGCCGGTCTGTTGTGGCTCATGAGTGGTCGTACAGATCAGATTGAAAATCTGAACGTTCAGATTTTTGTAAGCAGACAATACTGAGGAAAAACTTAGTTGGATATTGTTACGTACCTCATGGTGAACGGAATGGTTCGAGGGGTATATTTTGGCATTTTAGTACACATGGAAGTCAATTTTCCTTCTGAAATCCAAATTGGTTGTAAGGTAAAATAGATCTTGTTTTCAGTAATTATTTGGCAATACAAGTTAGGATTAGAAATCATTGGAATTTTTTACAAGAAGCAATATTTTAATTGATGAAATGAACCCCAGCAAGCTCTCATTTGAATGCGTTTATAAAAAGAAAATATACTTTGAAATAAATCGAACCAATCACACTATAAAATTTCATATGACAAAAGTTTTCGCGAGAAGTAATTATGTATTTCTTATAAATCAAATTTGAAATTATCTGAATTGAAATTAATTTTTTCTTTCGGATGATATTTGCCATTTAAGAAAATCGATAATTTTCAAAAAACAAATTCAAAGGAAAATTCCGATCCGTTCGAAAGATGCGATGGGGGAGGGAACTTTTGACTAGCACTGTATATGTTTTTCAGGCCGAAAAACAAACACGACATAAAATCGAATCAAATGTTGGAACATCCATAGTTATACCAGTATTTAACTGACTGCCAATTACTTATAAGCAAACAAAACTGGTAAATATCAATTTAATTCTCAGTTAGATGTACCACATAAATCCATGAATTGCGAATGTTTGCGCTTATCGTCAAGTTCATGAAATATTCCCATAATAAATATTACGGCTTTCCGAGATACATGGGCGCCATTTTTATGTATTACTAAAGTAGAATAAAGCTAGTGAAGCGAAACCTGAGCAAAGACAGGACCGAACCGGGGCTTGGTCTGCTGGGAAAACTACAAAAAACTATCCAATGAATACTGTTGAAGGAATTTCAGAAACGGAGTACAAATATTTCCGAACAACGGAATTGGAATTACACATTGAGATCTTCTATTAGAGTCGCAAGGATATACAAGATCATACGTAGAGGTATGAAAGATGATTCATATTTTTCATGGTCATAGTTAAATAGATTTTTGGTAAGGTCCTACTTTGACCAACATTTTATATTTATTGTATATATATATATATATATATATATATATATAAAACCTGAAGTTGTCAACTAAATACTGGTCTGCAGTACCCAAGTAACAATTTAAGTTTTGTGATAGCCCTCAGAAGGTTTTGGAGACCATAACAAGCACAGCTATATAACATTAGGAGTCCATTAGGACCAAAAACATACCCGAAACAATTTTGACGATTTATCAGAGGGTATGATTAGGAGAGACGCTAAAGGGCGGCAAAGCTGAATAATTGAAAATTTTTGTCAGTTGATACGTCAAGAAGACCACGTCACTGAAGAAGACTGCTGTAATCGCAGTGGAAACGTTTGGAGATTTCAACCCCGAAGCTAGCCAGAACATTTCCGAAAAATATTTTATTTATCAACAACATGCTTCGAAAACGAGTTACACCAGTCTGTTATATTCTCATTCAAGTTTTCACACTTCATAACTCATTGCTATTATATATAGATTTTAGAGTTTTAACTCTGATTTTTTTAGTTTTCATCCCCATCACTACTCGTTAATACTCTAACTATTGAGTATTACTGCTCACTGTATACTTTCGAATATAACTGACCCTTGACTTGATGAGATTTTTGCATTTAAACTGAATGGCAATCAAAGAAATTATGATTTTTTTGTTGAGAATACCATAACAGTATGAATTATTCAACTTTGCGGCCTTCTATAGCGGCTCTCCCAATCATACGATCCTCTTCATACTTGTCAAAGGTCAAAGTTGTTCAGAGTCTTGAACCAATCAACATATGAAAAAATCATCAAATTTTGCTAAAAGGCATTTTCATAGAATTTTGTGTCCTCTTCTTTGTAGACAACAAAACCGTAGATGAGGAAAAATTAAATTTCACTATATTTTCGCACGATCAGTCAATTTTACGTTTTTAATGGTTCGATTTAGAGAATGGTAGTTGTGTTTACGAATCTCCAATCGGTAAGAACTTTCACTTACCGATCAGAAGGAAGTGAGTTATATACCGGTCAAAGAATTGTCACTTTGACATTGAATCAATATAAAATGAAATCATGTTAGCTGATGATTATTGCATGATTCATGCATGAAACAAGATAATAACCATCATAAGCCTTAAGTGCCTTTGGTCTCAGGTGAAACAGGTGGGCCTTGGCACCCTCGGGCCCGAAAGTATTGACCTTGATCTGTCAACAACCCTCACGGCTTTTGATACTGAAATAACTGTTTTTTTTTCATAAAGAACGATGAATTTTGAATCTCACAGACTTGGTAGGTTTGTTCTAAAGGTTATAACCTCAAAAACTAAACAATTCTCACTTCATGTTCCTTCCTCCAACTGATTCTTCATTAGATCCAAAATATTCTCCATATCTCAGTCCGATTCTGTGTTTTGTTAAATCTTAGTGAAGCCTAGATTCGTTGGTATAAAATGGGAGGTATGTTTCTATATATAATTCTGTTAAATTTCAGTTTCTATTTTATGATCCAACTTATCTGTAGGGATTTAGGGTGAAATATGTACATAAATTTAGAAATAGAGCATGTTACATCGTACGCTCTAAAATTAAAACGTTGTTTTGTACGAATAGTGGAAATTCTGAAACAATGAAATTGGCATGAAAACGCTCTAAACCACGGAACTTTCCGGTAATTTCACATGTTCAATCGTATCTGTAGATAAACTGAATACAACTCAGGACCTTTATTTTCCAGGAAATAACTTTCAGCATTCTATACACTAACGCATCAGACCAAAATGCCAGACTTTCCCAATAATGTTTTAAATCATGGTCTCACTTTTTGAATAAATGGTTTTCATACCCTTTATAAAGAGCGAATAATATCAAGATACTAAATAAGTGTTCAATAAACTGAGCGTTGATAGTTTTTTCTCAAAATGAGTTTCGTTGAATCTAAATACTCACTAAAAACTCTCCGATAACTTATTTTTTTTGTCAATTCAGTATGATTATATAGACCATTCCAGAACACGTGACTTTGACAATTATCTCTGGAGGGCACACATTCATTTCTAACCAAATATTACATTATTTTGTAATTTTTCAACTAGTTATGAACCTAAATAGCTTCAAATGGCAGGAGTAATTGAGATCGTGGTAAGTTATCAGAGACGCATTATTATCATCTCCAAAACCTTCCTCTTTTTTTTAGTCATTATTCCAATTCAATTTAAGGAAAAATACATCATTTCAATGACTCTATGATGTAATTCAAGTAAGTCAAATGTTCATATAACTAATAGACATAGATTTTAGAAAGATTATTTGAGATTCAATCATATCCAGTTGCTTTGGGATTATTACCAAACGTCAAGCTAGTTTTTTGAAGAGAACAAATGAGTTCAGGATAATCCTCAATTTTGCTGGAAAAATGCCTCAGGAAATGCTGGAAACAGCCTTCCACATACTGTTGAAATGCCAAACTCTGGATCACATGAGGATAGATATCTTCGGACAATTCAGTGCCGGTAGTTTTATTCCATAGTGCATTTTGACTGATAGCTAGCCCTACCGAATAATAATGAAAAAAGTCCCATCCTCATCTGAATCACAAAATACACCACCGTGCTGAACAGTAACGAGTTGCCGCGAAGGAATCACCTACTCTCAAATGATTACTTTCCACAATCACTTTGTGAGTAAACCTGAAATTGCGAAAATTCAATGCAAGTAATGCCTGAAACGACTATCTCCAATCGGAAATTCCAACCTGTAAATCACGAGAGACTGGTGAGACTGCAACTTAGAGAGACATTGATACTTATTTCAGGTGCAGCAAACTGAACGAAATTGCAGATACAATAGCACGCTTTACTCCGAACGGTAATTTTTGTTCCTTTTCCACTTTCTGATAACGTGAAATAAGATCCCATCAAGATCTGAAGGATTCGGTTCACGTTCTCTATGGTTATGGCTTCGACATTACAGAGAAGCGATTTCATAGGGGTGTTTTTGTTGGTAGATTGTTGTGGGTTGAATAATACTGATACGGTGAAACTAACCCTCGTATTGATGACGATAATCTGTAAATATAGGTCATATTACATATCACAGCCTCATTCAAAATATATGCAACAAAAAAATGGAAACTGTTTTATTATTGATTTCACAAAAGAGATAATTCTTAATGAAAGTTGGTGCTCAATGAAGTCACCAAAAATAAAATACCTCTATTTTTCAAATTCAATGGGAATATTTTGTCTCATTTTTCAAACCATTTTCGATTAGATATTGCTATCGATTTTATATATATTTATTCATCCCATTTCCGAAGAATTTTCTTAGTATGTCGAAGAATGATACTATATTCTTGATGACTGTTCGAAAAAAAACCTACCATAAATTTTTATAACCAATTATGACTTTTTCGATAAACACCAACTATTTACACGAATAATTTTCTTTGGGAAAAGGTAAAAAAGTTTTCTGTTTGTTGCATACTTTTTGAATGACGCTGTATATACCAATTCGGAATGTGGGGGTATACAGATATACAGAAGCTATTTTAATTAGCTTTTGTTCAACTCGCTCTATTCATCGTTCTGTCTTACTGTCATCCTCTGCCATTCTGTTAGTCGTTCCGGTTGAAAACTTACATTCAATTTCTCAAACACTTTCTGGCATCCGATTACGCTAAAATTTTGCACACTTATCCAGAATCGATTACAATAAAATAATTGAAAAATATTTACCCCTCCACCACCCCCAAAGACTAAATAGATAACACGTATAAATTCAGAAAAATTTCCATCCGCCTTCTGAAAAACAAATTTCGAAAACTCGCGAAAATAAAATCGTAAAATCGGTGAATATGGTAAAAAATATAGGACCATGGAATAATTTGATTCAAAAGCTTATACCCTCCTACCCCTTCCTTTGCGAAAACTGTGAAAATGTAATCAAAAAAATCCTTCGAAATAGTAGAAATACATATAATGCCGGAATAATGTAATTTAGAACATTTTCACCTCCTTCCCCTCAGGAATCCGGAAATAGAACACGTAGGAATTCAAAAAAACTTGAGAAAATAAAATCGGAAAAATCCGTTAAATTTGTGAATAACTTGGAACCAGCGAACATTTCGATGCAAAAATTATACAGCTTTGAACCCTCCTTATGAAAACAAAAAGTTGCGAAAACTCGAGACAAATAAAATCGGAAAAATCTGTAAATATTAATATAATAAGACTCGCGAGAATGAAATTGAAGAATTTCTAAAAATTCTGAAAAACATTCGAATTGTATATAAAAAAATGTTACCTCCTGTCTACAAAATCAAATTATTTCATTTATAAACTATTGGAGTTGGATATACACATTTTTAATAATTTAAATATTTGCTTGCGACGAATAATCAAGCTTAAAAAAAATATTTAAAATTTCTGGAAGTTTTTTTTTTACTCTAAATATTATTATTCACTTTTTAGTTCAAAGTTTATATATAAAAGCTTATGAAAAATACATTTATTTTATATTATTTGGAGCACGAAGTGACATATTGCTGTTTGATAGAGTTATCGTGCGACCCTATAAGATCAGATGAAAGCTTGACGATTAAATGCCATTCATTATGCCTCTGCTAGAGTTTTAACATATTTAAAAATCTATTATTTAACAATAAGCTTATCAAGTTGGAAACTAGATGTCCTGCCATACCAGGATGCTCATTGCAATTTTCCTATACAATTTAGGAATATATTTGGGTCAAAAATCTATCAGAAAACAACTACTTTCCTGGCTTATACCACGACGAACGTTGAATTACATCCAATGAATTTCCGTGCAGAGTTCTTACAAGGCTACCTCCGGAATTGCTAGTCGCATGGAAAATGTTAATTGAAACATAACCCGAATATATTCCTATATTTTATAGGAAAATTGCAGTGAATTGGTATGGTTTCCAAGTTATGATTTTACCTGATATAAGAAATGAATTTGGAATATGAATTGAAATGAAGACGATCGTGAATTTTTATTACAATACTCATAAATCTTAATATATGTTGAAATCATATGCCGAATTTGGACATTCGCCGAAATAAATACTCAGTTCGCGAAATGATAGTTTTCATACCGATGAGAGACACCCAATATTTTTTATTACAAGGGCGACTAGCTTCTGCCGCAACTTTGCCATAAAATGAGTTCCACAATAACAAATAAAAACACATTGGAAACCAAAAATATACACATCAATAGACACGCCGCTATGAGTCTGTCGAGTCCACTA
The DNA here is from genome assembly GCA_958298965.1 of Chrysolina haemoptera. NCBI lineage: Eukaryota > Metazoa > Arthropoda > Insecta > Coleoptera > Chrysomelidae > Chrysolina > Chrysolina haemoptera. The sequence continues at coordinate 9,008,258 of OY282595.1, read as the reverse complement.
GTATATTATTTTTTATAAGTTGCTCGAACGGTCAACCTTTGCAAAAGTTCGACCTCTATGTGTATATTTTCCAGAATTCATATCTATATATTTATTCCCCGGTGATGAAGGATAAACTTGCTGTCACCCACTATTATATTCCGTTGGAGTTACACTTTTGTATTGCTACAAAAATTTTCAATTTCTCCATGCACCTGAGCCCTGGTGAACTCCCGTGAGAAATAAACTTTCATCGAAAACCCGATAAACGTTTTTGAATTTTCAAACGAGAGTGGCTATTCGGGATGATCCTGAACGGGTCCTATTTGAAACAATATCCCTCTGTGCTTCCAATCAATTTATTTTTGAATCGATACATTCAACGGGCCAAGCCCATTTTACGCAGTTTACTTCCATTCAGTTGAATGGTGGAAGTTTTATCGCAATGAAACCGACAAAGAAGTTTTGGAGCTCTTAATAAATCTAAAATTTCATGGACAATGGAGCTCATGCTGTTTTCTGATGAAAACTTTCAAGATAAATATTTCGTTTTGACTTCAGTATATTGTCGAACGTATATGGATACACCATTATTGAATGAATCTGATATATGTAACTATATAAATATATAAATTTCAAAACCATCAAAAATCATTATTATCCTAGTATTTTTCAATAATGTTATGGTGTGACATTTTCTTAAAGAATACCACACTAGGGATAATTTTCATGTGATCCAAAAAAAATTCCAGAAATAATTTGACTTCTAGTGGTATTAGAAATTACTAGTCATGTTTTAGCTTATGATAGATATTGGATGAAGAAAAGGTTTGTATTTCGTGCAGAAATTTATTTATAAAATAATAGCAAAGTGTTTTCGACTATAAAGTCATCATCAGTACGTACCTGTAAGTAAGTGACTTGAAATAGAATTCAGGAAATTTTAATAATGATAATTTTGAAAATTGAAAAATTACTTACTCGTCAGGTGTAAAAGAGCCAGACCATAAAAATATCATGTGTCCAGAGGACCATGTAAATATTTAAAAACAGGACATCATTACAGGTACGCACTGATGATGACTTTATAGTCGAAAGCGCTTCGCTATTATTTTATAAATAAATTTCTGCACGGAATACAAACCTTTTCTTCATCCAATTACATTGGAACGTGCACACAGCTTGAAAATTTTCACTTATAATAGATATTACTGGATTCAATGGAAATAAAATTCAACATTAAATAATACTTACTTTACATCCGTTCTAAATTCGTCATTGAAATTTTAATCTCGAATCGAACTTTCTACTATACAAAACTAAAACTTTCAGTTGGTTGGGCAAGTGAAAGGTTGCAAGTTGAAGTTTTGTGGATACGAAACTGAACCAGTTCTCTGGAAGTTTGCAGTGAATATCGTCACATCAATGAAGTCATATTACATTGCCAATAGTTCGTTGTGCTGCCATGATTATTGAAATATATAATTGAATATGTTTGTGAAGGGGTTCAGTTTTCTTCCAGTGGAAATATCAAACTTAGTTATGTGGTTCAAAAACTTTACTTTTACAAAAATAATAATACATATTTTTTACCACGTTTATATTCAAATGCACTCAATAGGTGAAAATAATTTTTTTCATGATTATCAAAAAATCAAACTCATACCCTTGAGTAGAAGTGTGGAGCGCCAGGAAAATACATTTCGCAATGATGAGTGAGAGCGTGGAGCGCTTAATCATTTTTGGATAATCATAAAAAAAATCCCTTTTTAGTGCATTCAAATACAAGCGTGAAAAAAAATATTAGAATTTTTCATTTTCTACTTTTTAGTCTTGTCGTGTTATCTTGTATTGATTTCAAATGCCATTTCATCATATCAAACTATGTTGAAACATTGTAACACACTAACACTTCAATTGAATGTGAAAAGTTAGTCTTTGCAGTCTTTGGACCTCACTTTTTAAAGTACTATCCGAGAGCACTATGTCAAGGTTTTCGAATTTCGAGTTACTTTATGTGAATTTTCCAATTTCAACAAAAGAATCATAATCTCCCACCCCGAAAACCACCAGATACCAATTTTAAATCAAAGCCATATTTTCTCGATATATGGTTTTAAAATATTTCAAAAGTTTACAGTTGCACTTTACAATGAATTCACAAAAGTATTCCCAAATGAACATGACTTGGCTGGCTCACTGTAAACTTTTGAAATCATTTCAAAACCATGTATCGAGAAAATATGGCTCAAATTGGACCATAACACAAAATTCGTGCGCTACAGAATCATAATCACTGCCTCCGAAAACCCAAGATACCAATTTTGAATCGAATCGGATCACAAATACAAAACTCGTCCGCCATATTTTTTTCGAATGGAAAATGCTAGTCGTACTTATGGAAAGGCAGCTATTGCTTCCAGACAAGTAGGCCCTCATTGGTCATTTTTTTCATACCTTACCCTACACATATCTATTCATACTTCTAATTCACCCTTCGGGACCTTAATGCTGGTCAGTAAGAAACTTCACTCCAAATCTATCAATTTATCGTACACAAGCATTTCAACTCTGAGGATTTCAAATCATACCATACTATACTTGGGAGTGGGTGAGCGGATTTTTCAAAATTTTCTTTACTTCTGCGCCAAGTGGTAAGTCTTCCTTGCCAATCAACGAGTGTTTTCTGCCCAATTTGTTTTGACCTGTTACTAATCCTATAAGAAGACCAAGTTATTGACGATATCTGCCTTATTTCATATCGATATTAGTGTGAATCGTTGTTTCAGATTTATTCGGACATTGAAAATTACCTTTTTGCGGCGGCTTCAATATATGAGAGTTAACTCTGGTTAAAGGAAAAAAAAAAAATATATATATATATATATCTATATATATATATATATATATATATATATATATCTATATATATATATATATATATATATATATATATATATATCGATTCTAGTGTGAATATGAAAATCGTTTGTTCAGATTTATTCATCAATACATACAGAATTACCTCATATGTTGGAGTTGGACAACAATTTTGATACGAGTTGCATACAACATTTTTTCTACGTTAGGTAGACGGTTTAGAACAAAGCGAATCAGTTTCAGCTGCTTACATTAATACAAAATAATGTAAAATATGTAACTGTTTGGAACGTATTGCCATAATCTCACAGAATATCTGCTGAATATGTAGTGGGTTTGAACGTTTATGTTTGTCATGATGACAGCACGTTGAAGTAGAATGACAGACGAGTGCAAAAAACACGCTTATTTGCAACTTGTTATTTAAATTGCTAGTTGATCCTATTATGCTCACTGTACATTTGATTACATATGGAAGCAAATAAAGTGAATGGAAAATAGTTGAGAAATATTATCGTATTCGATATATAACAGTATTTCATCCATATCATAGTAAACTGAAAATCTATGACACGTGAATTTCTCTGACAATAAAAGATTGGGTATGTTCCTTTCAGAAATTCATACTTAGACCTTGTTCCATCATTTACCCACCTCGTAGCTGAAAGCACATCGTCTTCCACCGTCTGCATATTTCTTGCTCGCCTTGCAGGAATTTTACTTCCATCCACTTATTTCACAAAAATGTCAGATTTAACGTGAAATACATTTGTGCTAGTTGGACTGCTGAATACACGAACACATTATTTTGAGAAATTCGGACAGTGATATGACTACACGAGTGTTAACTTGAAAGGGTGATACGTTGAAACAGTTAATGGGATACTCCAGGGCTGATATGGCAAAAGAGGTGTTTCATGTCCTTGAGAAACTGACATTTACCTGTGGTAATATGTTCAGTTTTGTATGGAGTTGAACTGTACTGGGTAATTCGGCAAGTGCCAAATAATCAGTCAAATATAACTACGATGTGAAATAATAATCACAAAGGCAGGTCATTAATCTGTACTGATAGTTTGAATGGAATTTTGTATGAAAAATTTCTTTTGTTGAATAATTTTCAAGGAAAAATACCATTCTTTCTAGTGGTTCGTGAAAGAAACAAGTGATTATTGAAAATTTCTATTACAAGCTGCACACAAAGAGAGTTAACGCTTGAAATACACACAAGATTTTTTTCTACAAATACAGCTATCAGACACAATAAGTTCGATACTTTTGTCAACATAGGTAGGCACATAAAATTACCTATGAGAAAATTAACACTCCATAGCTATTCTAGATGTATGAGCCATTTAACTATCTATAACTCACATCTCTATCAGAAACAAAAAAGAACTAACTCATCCTTAAAAAGGATGATCTCATTCATTGATACTGTAATTCCTAATGATATCCATACACTACAAGAATGAAGGAATAGCGAAAATACTGTCACAAAATGACATTCCTCGGAAAACGTCATCTTTGCGCTGAGAACTGAAAGCTACTTTGGTAGCAAGAATTCCTTTCCACATCACTTCCCAGTAGGCAATCCGCATGGATCAATCAAAACTATTATTTTAGTTGCGCCTGCGTGATGTGCGATGTAATTTTAGGTTGGCAATGTCGCAAATGAATTTTCATAACTCATATTAATTTTTCCAATGATCTGATAATAATATTAGGATAATCACTATTTAAATGAATAAGAAATTTGTGTTTCCAATATTATGTTTGTTGTGAAAACAAATAGTGTATGTGAGGAAGGAAAATTCATTTGCGACATTTCCAACCTGAAATTACATTGCACATCACGCAGGTGCAACTAAAATAGTTTTGATTGGTCCATGCGGATTGCCTATTGGGAAGTGATGTGAAAAGGAATTCTTGCACTTTGGTAAGCTGTTGCAGAAAATAACTATTTATTATTATACGAGTGTCAGAAGTGGATGTTCAAAATGTTCAAAATGTCGCATCGCTCGTTCTGCAATTCACGCCAGTGTTGTAAACATAGACTTTAAAATGAAAATAATCAGGGGAAATCTAACTAGAATTCAATCTTGTCATTGAAAAATACTCCCAGATGCTGTACTTCAATCGAATATCACAATTATTTTGAAATTCATTCACAAAAAACGAAGTATTCAACTTTTACCCTCTGTATCTCAGAAACGAACAACTTTCGGACATATTATGTTTACAGGAACGTTTCTTATTATCTTGACGTCATCAACATGCTCATGCAAATGTTATGTCGACCTATCCATATAGAGTAGGCGTTACTAAGAAAATGTCGATATCTCTTGTAATTCAAATCTCAGAAAAACACGTTATAGGAAACTGTGAAAAATGCGTTATTACTCAGTTTACGCACTGTCACTAAAATAGTTATTTATGTACCAAGGACAATAAACTGTCTATTATAGTCGAGTCTGCAAATTGATAGCTGTCCTCAAACGCTTTTCGTCCGCTGTGGTCACTATGATACGACATAGTGAGCTTTTGCGGAGTGTTTGCGGACGAAAAGTACTTGCCTTCAAAAATAGTCGATTTATCGTCCGGAAATGAGTACGTAAAATGTAATTTTTTGTAGAGGTCGACGAAAAAAGTTATTTTATACATATTCATTCACGAATTTTCGAAATAGACAGTGTAGTTTTCCTAAAACGCTAAGCAATAATCTTTAAGGAAAAGCTGATGATCGAATAATCAACCAAGAGTAATTGAATAACACCAAGTACAATGGATAACTCTTTCCAGGCCACCGACCGATTTGTGTATGTCATCAACTACTTACTTCCAACAGAGCTGCGTAACACCTACGGCCAGGTCTAATCCAGGTTGAGAAACAGACAAAAGTTTATCCGCATCGAGAAACTTTCGTATTTGTTCGTTGATTATTTCAAGGAAAACTTTGGAAGTTGCTTACAATATACTAATGAAAGACACTGAAGTTTCACTAAAGGAATAAGGAATATCCTTCGACTGTTTGTATAGTGAGTGGAACCCCTAATTTTCTTAATGAAGTATTATTTCCCTTGTTAGTCCTCTCAATAATTTTTTTTAACTTTCATTCATCAAGAATTAATGGAAGATCATTAACTGATAATGAGAAACGGATTATGTCTTCCGCAACAACTACGGTCCCTACTACCGTTGAAATATATCTGTTTGGTACTTGATACTTGACAAAATTTCTTACAATTACAATTATTTTTGAATAAGAAAACTAGTTGAAATTATTTTTCGATTTAAATGAGGGAAAACCTACGTACGGGATTCATAGTTCTTGTCAATCATCAGCTAAGGCTAGTTCAACCCAAGTAAATCGAAAAGTACTTTCAGTTTTTGTTGGAAAATCCTAAGATGAAAGTATTTATTCAGATCCATCTCTATATTTCAAGAGAAGCACTACGACTATTGTGTTGACTTCAACAGTATCGGAAAATTTTTATCTGTGGTATAGACAGAAATCTACGCGAGCAACAAGGAACGCAATGATATGATAATACCACATAAATGAGAGAGACGCACTACTGTGTGCCTCTCCTATTACCCCACCCGACGCATTAACGGACCACGTGACAATGCGACACACCATACTTTCTGGATATATGGCAAGCTATCCTTTACGCTCTCATGAAACCACCATACCCAAGATGAAAAATTTCCGATATTGAATATGAAGCCTTTGACGGAAGACAACTAATAATGAAATATGATTTATATAATCCAATCTTCCAAAATAGAAACATAAGAATATAAATTGTTCTTAGATATAAATCGATTGAATCGGACTAGCTTTTTCCTGTAAAGAAAGTTCAGGTTGCGCCAGATGATTATCCCTGTGAAAAGTTAACAATACTTGGGGTGGCTGCATTTTGGTATTGGGTTGATGTAAAGAATAGTCACCTCATTTGGGTTCATTAAATTATTGGGAAATTCAATCCATTTTATGTAGAATATCATTTAGTTTCAGTGTTTTCTATATTTTCTTGTTGTTTTCAGTACCAGAACAAGGTATCCTGCCCTACCAGGACGAGTCCTTGCCATAGTCCTGGACTTCTTTACACGTTTTCAGTATTGTCTATTCGATAACTGAAATGATAAGATGCTATTTTCTTCCTCCAAATCTCCTTATTCCCGTTATTCCTTTCCGTATGTGTTGTAACCATGCCACGGATATATTTTTTCATTTCTCTAATGTTATACGTCAACCGGGAATGAATAAAACAATTAACTCAAAGAGGTTTCAAATCCCTAAAGTATTTGTTCGCACTAGAAAGGCTGGACTGGAAGACTGAATAATTAGTAACGCCTTCAAGGGTCTCCAGTCCATTTGGGAAAACTCTTGATTGAGTTTCGATAATTGGATGAATTTAAAACTCATTTATTTTCAATTAATTTTTTTTGCGATGTAAGACTAATGAGTGATATTGGTCTTTAATGACATGTCGCGGTACAACAGTTCACTTTTAAAATTTGATAAAGAAAACAATAATGAAACTACGAGTCGAGACACAAATTTGGCTATGGATGGCAGACAAAATTATTTGAATTTTATATTGTTGAGAACTGGCTTTTCGACACCTTCATATAACAGTAGAGCGTGCTTTAATTTTTTTATGAGAGGGTAGTCATTTTATTTGACAATTCTATATGTTTCATTATATTAATGGGTCTTGGTGGCGCGCAGATAGTGTTCTCGCTTGCTATGTCAAGGTACACGGGTTCGAATCGCCTTGCTAACACTGACCTCGTGTATGGCATCGCACGTTGAAAGATAAGGGCTACATCTTCCCTCGCTCGCACAAATCTCTCGAAGACTTATGAGGGTTGCTCGTAAGGGAGCAGCCGGTTGATAACCGGAAATAACAATTTTAACAATAACAATAACAGTTGGGAAAAAAATTTATGAATTCTTTCGACGAAATTTATATTATGGTTGATTTTTCTTTCGAATTTAGTTATTTTTGTGTTGTACATATTTTTTGCCTTAATTTTATTCATCTTTAAAATATTCTCCACAATTTTTGCTATGGTAAATAAAACTGGTTCGTGGAATTTTGCTGACTATATTTACCCTCTTCAATTCTTTTCAAATGATGTGGAGAAAGTGATTGTTTGCTTCGGTTTTAGATTCAACTAATCTTTTATCATTCCTCCTGAAGATGATTAGTTAGTGACAGAAACACGCGTCATGGTGTTCAAATTATTGCTAGAAAATGCTACCGAATGGAGTGCGCATGATATTTACTTGAAAGCTGTGTTCCAGGGGTGTTTGGATATGGAATTATCAGACACCCTGAATTCTGCGAGTGGAGCTAACTACAAAGCATGGTACAACATGTTTTTTCTTCTTATTATTACTATTTTGATTGGGGTCTGTCCCATCACAAACGTCTCCATGAACAGAATTGAATTTAATAAAATTGGGCATGAGAATGTTCTTAATCATTTAATTCTTAGACCAACATTTATACAGTTTCAAGGCAATTTTTTTACAATTTCAATTTTTAGATATAAAGTATTGTACCGTCTATCAGTCGCCCTATTTTTTCGTAACATAATTAGGATAACTTGAGTCCGTTTCGGTTACGCTTATTTATGGAAAATATTATTCTATCCCAACTCCATTTGAAGAAGACATTTTAATTCCAAACAGATTATTTTAAGACAATCCTGGCTTATAACTGCCCTGTGATTTGGTCAGGAAGGTATTAAGATTCCTTATGATAAGGCCAAAAGGTATTATGTTTGCATTAAAAAATAGCCTTGAGAACCTTCATGGGAGTGGGCCCTCGTAGATTTATTGCAGCTTTATAGAGGTTTTATGTATGTTGTTACAGCAAAAAATGGTATTGTCGCTGTGATTGTTATGGTCTTCAGAACCTTCTGAGAGCTATCACAAAACTAAAGTTGTTATTTGGGAATGGTATTTACCTTCTTAGGTACAGCACTTTACCCATGCCCTCAAGTATTCGGAAAATATCATCGTTACCGGGTACATCAACCGGTTGGTTGATAGAGATAGATAGACAATGCTACACTTTGACTATAGGTTGTTATGGACTTGTCATTGTCTCAAATAATCTCAAATCAAATAATAAGAGAGAGAAAACTAGTTCTCTACGATTACCAAATCATAATCTTCTTATATATTTCTACCTTCACTAACGATAATAATTTTTGAGGAATAACCCCATTCCACCAACAAAAGCGATTTTTTATCTCGACGTGTTCAGTGTCGACGATCCAGTGCTTGTTCTGAAATATATTTTCTTTTCAGAGGAAAACCCGGCAGCCATGTTACACGCCAACAGCAGCGGTATTTCCACAGCCCTCTTCATGAGCATTCTCCTGGCGCTCTTCTCGAATATCGTGATGATGCTGGATACATGAACGTTTTAAGGGAATTTCTGGCTTGTATAAAGTTGTATATATTTGTGAATCTAAGGACGTTTGTTGTGATCACTTGAATATTTTTCCCAATAACTTTAGGTATCTGAGTGTATATACTGTAAAATATTAATCTGTTGGATTGTCATTATGATGTGTTCTAAGATAATTTGTACATACTGGGTTTGAGAAAATAAGTTTGGATTCGGGCATGTGAATTATACGGGAAAATTAGAATTGAAATTTCACAAATAACATGAATTTGATTTGTGAATTTAATTGAACTGAATAAAATCCTTTTCCAAATCGTGTGTTTTGTTATTTCTTCATGCAATAATTGTCAAAAATCGTCAGAAATTGAATAAAACAAAATTGAAATCAGCTCAAAATTTGGAAATAACTTTTCATACAGTGTTCTTCTCTGATGAATTTGAACAAAGTCCGAAAAGTGTGCCGGAGAGTTTCAACAAGCAACAATGTTCGTTTCGCTTTTAAGTTCTTTCAAAAAAGAGACTCAAGTGACATTATCTTTTAAATAAATAAATAATTCCTCACTTGGTTTTCGTCAAATATTCACACAAATTCGATTTCGGCGCTAGTGAAAGCATTAAACTTTTTTGTTCAGCATTTTTTGTCTGAGAGAATGAGTGAAAGGCGCAAGGAAAGGTTCTTAAAGCCTTTTTCAGCAGGTTCTCAGAGCCTTTTTCAGCAAACCCATGATGGACACATTGAAGCTGCTACTTTGATACGGGCAGAAATAAAAAAAATGCATTGAAAGAGCTCAATTCTGATATGGAAACTCTAAATTACGACATAAAAAAGGTGTTAGGTTTGCCAAAATTCACAACGAATAAGGTTTATTATAAGAGAAAGCGTAGCATTTACATGGGAAGTTTGTTCCGCACTCGTGTGGCAGAATGTTTTCCGCACTAATGCGGAAAAACTCACTTGAAATAAATTTTGCGAGCAGGAAATTTTTTCCGCACTAGGCGCTTTTGGCGCTCAATTTTGAATTGGAAACTCTGTTGAAAAATAAAACGTAATTAATTTTCATGACGGTCATAATTTTTTACGCTTCTGTATATATTTATTTTTTGTTACGTTTATTTTCAATAACGATGTTTTAAAAATTACAAAATTTGTTTTTGTAAATAAAAGTAGGCGATGAGCGTCAGTCGAAATAATTAGATATTTTGCTGCATCATTGAGTTGATTATTGCTCTATTTCTCAAACTGCCAAATTGGCATTTGGTACCTTTTCAATAAACACCATCCAATTATCTGTATATTCTACACCCTTATATGTTTCATCATAATGGAAGTGTTCCGTCAATACACCCAAAATCCAAAAAGTTTTCAATGGCATTGTCATGTCTAATTCAATCCAGACAAAATGGATATCCTGGGAAATGACCAAATCATCAATTCGAATCCGACGTAAATGTTCGTAACGACCCTTTCAAAAAAAGTCGCACTTCACCATCCCACAGTAAACCCAGAAGTGTCTTCGCGCTGCCCTTTCTGTTCACGTCAGGATGGCGGAAAGAAAATGAATCCTGGGTCTCACTCGCCTACAACACGAAAAGATCAATGTTTGTGTGCGACGGGAATAAGTAGCATTTCTGTTGGATTGCGAGGAACCCGACAAAAAATACAGGAATATACTCTTAGCGGGTCCTATTCGGAATTTGGAACTATACATCATTCGTGCTCGGTGATTTTTTTCATCATTAGTCTTCCGGAAAAAGTGCGGAAAGGAAATGTGAGTCGGGAATTAATTAAACGAAAAATGTTCTGTCCGCAGGCGGGGACTAAATGATTTTAACTCACAGTCAAGTTATATACGTCATATATTATTCAAGTGATCTTCCATCCACAGTGGAAAAAAAGTTACTTTTATGAAGATTGAACGGCACTCTTTGACGGAGGGCCATCAATTAATAATGGAAAATAGATTAAATAATCCAATCTTCCACATGTCACCCTATATAATAGGTAATTCGTCGTCAAGTTTCCAACAGAAAACAACTACTGCCCCCTATGACCGGTGAATTATACATATATATGTGATGCGTGGCAAAGTTTTCTACAAGAGCAAGTTTGAAATGATTTTCAATATAATCCCGAGAATAAGGAAATATTGATTGCGCTCATTATTAATTATTTTGTTCCATTCGATTACTTTTCGCACAATTTTACTTTTTTCACTGTTAATTCACTTATCGCATTATTGTTTCGAAGTGTCATTTTTCACATAGTATATTTTAGTTGTCAGTGTCTAAATGATATTCTTCGTGTTAAGTTCCATGACATTGAAATTTGTACAATGGAACACCTCTCAACAATATGCCATATCCCATCTAAACAATGTGATAAAAACAATTCTTTATATATACTATAAATAATGTTTTTTAATTCCTGTGATATGGATGCTGTATCCTGTACCAGACAACACTTCAATCCCGACGCAATAACAGAAATCTGAAAATAATCTGTATGCTCTCTACTAAGCTTTCCTTTGTTCTTTTACCTTTGATTTTCCGTATCCAGCCACTCTGAAAATCTCATTCGCAAAAAGCGGCATGATGGCAGAGTGCATTCAAAATCAATCGAAACTATGTTGAAAATGGATCTGGGTAGTGCTTCAGACTATAAACGCCATTAACATAATGTGAATGAAGTAGTTTTTTCAATCATTTTTGAGCTGTCTGGAGTTTCCTTTGATCTCTATATGATAATCTGCCGACGTATAAAGAGTCTGGAGGAGATTGTTTGAAATTTCGAATGAAATATCGTCGGTAACGTGCTGAATAGATGAATAAGCGGGATGTTTCGTGTAAAACGATATTGTGAGAGTTTTGTTGAAGCGATTATTATAAGGTGGGTTGAGGCACGAATTTTTTTGGGGCAAGAGCGACTACCCTTTCCAAAAACACCTATAATATTATACATTTTGAGAATTTTTACGAATTAACCAAATCCCATATCTATTGACAACAGTGTGCAATGAATTAGAAATCGCTGCCGTGGATTCTCCTGAAATGGTCGTCTTGTACTGAGTTGTATTTATGACCTGGGACCCTATTCTCAAATGTCGACTACCCTATGTCGCATGCGACAAAATATTTCTATCACTTTTCTCGACCAAGCATTAAAAAGAGATAGAGATATTTTGTCGCATGCGACATAGGGTAGTAGACATTTGAGAATCAGGCACCTGGCCGGAATAACTAGTGTGGAGGGTTGCTACGGCTGACCTGACCCCTTGAAGAGTAATGATAGAAAAGTGGATCAAATAGTAAGGGGGTGGGAACAAAAAATATTTATAGTGCCTCCTTAAAAAAAAACACTCGGCTAGCTTCAGTGGGCGGTGGCGTTGGTAAGGTTGGTCAAGTATGAGATTACTTTAATAACCCCTAAAGGGGGGAGTGGAGTTGGACATATACCAATGAAATATACCAATGAGTTTTTCCCTACCGTGGTGATCTCCGCGATTCACAAGGGGGGAAGGTATACACTCGAAGGGCTTAAAATGTATTGTCTGGGTATATATATATATACTCAAATTACAGGCCTGAGGGGCTCTTCAATATAAAGGCCTGAGGGGCTTGACAGATAGGAATGATGAGATGATATAAAGGTGAAAATTGTAAGTCCAGCTGTAGGCGCTTATTCTACAATACTAGAATCCAGGGTGCTCTTCGGTGTCGGGTGCAATACTATACAGGGGTGGGTTTCCACTACCACACCATCATGTGTTCCTGAGGTACGCCTATGTTGGAATGAGGGGTCTGGGGCCTCACACAAAAGAATTGCTGGTCTGAGTCGTGTCGAGGTCAAGGCTCTACCCTTAGAAACCGATGCCAGGGAGGTTTGGAATACAATTCCTGCTCCGAAAAAAGAACTCCGTTTCGAAAACAACCTGCTCCAAAAATAGCCTGCTCCAAACACAGCCTGCTCCAAATACAGCCTGCTCCAAATACAGCATGCTCCAAATACAGCCTGCTACAAATAACCTGCTCCAAATAGCCTGCTCCAAATACAGCGTGCTTTAAATAACCTGCTTCAAATACAGGGTGCTCCAAATAGCCCTTTACGAAAAAAATACCGATAAGCACAGATCGCTAAACCTTCGTGAAAGATGAGTGCATTTGGCAAGAGGAGTTTACAAACCTGATGGATGTTGGTTGGGCTGGAAGAAATGGCCGAGTACGTGAAATCGAATTCCTCTTGAAGGGTTTTTGGAGGAATCCAAAAACAATTACTAATGGAAGTATTTTTCTACTGATCCCACCCTGTCTCGTGGATAGAGAAAGATACTTTAATCTCGCACGAAAAATACAACCAGTTGGTCTCACGTGTGTTCGTAAAAATCCCTTTCATGGCAGATGCCTCTACGCTCGACTAAGGTGTCCTGCGCATGCCTGATTATCTATTCCTCGATACAAAATCGTAGATGTTTCCAAACCACAATACTCAATATTCAGAACGATTTATCACAGAACCTACATCTATCGAGTAACTTCGAACAACTTATTAGGCCACAACCACAGGACTACTCAATTTGACTACGATGGAAAAGCGTTATATCGCAGAACCACATAGTGATATCAGATGTCCAAGTTGGCAACACCAACTTTCTGATACTTGTCGACTGTGCCTGAGCGTAAGTTTTAGCACAACATTGGGAATAAAAAGAAGAATTCTATCGCATTTGAACTACTACCCTACAGCTGATTTGAATAAATAGGGGCTATTATAATATCAACTAATATTCCCTAACCAACAGAACTGTGAATGGTTGATATTAAATTTCAACTGGTGGGTATTACTATCAGCTATCTAATATACCTAGCACATAACCCCGTACAAATTTTACTCGAAACCATACTATACGGAAACATAAATATGTCTAGAGTGTGGACAATGCGGTAAATCATACTGTTTACTTGCTGAAAAGGTTTCCATCGTCATAGTGGACGATGGAGAAACTATGGAATTAAAATAGTATTCGAGAGCCCTAAGGTTAGTACACAATTGCTCGATTCTAGTGCGTTCGCAGTATCCTTTTGGTGGGACAGAGTATACAGCAAAAATTTATAAATTGTTGGTGCTAAAATAATCTGAGCTAATCTAATAATAATATATTTGAGGTAGTTGCTTTATAGGGTAGATAAACATATAATGTTGTTAATTCAACTCTTTGAGTTTTTAGGTGCTGGTCGCACTTGCCCCTTAAGAATCTGCTTACGGGGTAACTGCGATATTTGTCGGTGGGGTAAGTGCGTTTGCAGCAATTCTTCTTATTTGCTCAACACATGTTATTTAAATTTAATAAATACAGTTTTTGTTGGAACACACCAATCTTGTTTTCATTTATTGAACTCTTGAATACCTAGAAATAAAAATGTTCTATAAAAACCAAAAAAAGTTGATATACGTTTAGATGTATTTACTACAGCTGCTCACTTGCCCCAAGCAAGTAAGATTCCCAGTTCAAAACCCAGAAATCATCCAGAATAGTTCAAGGTTACTTCTAGTATTCATTATGATTTTCAACAGGTGTTATCGGCTAAATCCATTCAATATACATATAGTATATCAACCATCAACTAGTACGATAAATACCGAACGAATTTGTTGACCGGCAATCGAACAGATAACAAATTATAACGCTCTAGTTGGTAACACCCTTCCGCTTCTATCAAACAGCTTATTCGAGAATTACTTTACGGCCAGAATAAAAATTAGCTAAGTGGATTTATGTAACATTCTCGCACCATTTGTTGATTCCTGGCACACAATGCTATCCAATAAAGCCCGGCTTAAAAGAGAATGAAGCGATTTGCATTTTCGGACAGCTGATTCGAAACAAAAAGTCCGAGGGTGTTCTGCTTCCTCGTTGCCAATTGTTGGAACTTGTAAACCGCATTACAGCACATACGGCAGCCGCAAGGGATGATTGTGAAGGGTGCATTTGTCGAATTTTGGACACAGCGGATTGCTCTGGGCTGGGTGAATTCGTTGCTGGATTTTGGCAATGGAGCATTACTATGTAGCTGTGGGTTTGTAAGTACATAAAGTCCTGATTAAAAGTTTGATTTTGTGGAGGAAATCCAGTTCTTGACATAATTTTTTGGGTTTATCACCTTCCACAACCCAAAAAATTATGTCAAGTACATAAAGTCCATTCGGTATGTTCTATAATTGACAGAAGAAAGTTTGGCATTTGATGAGCTGCAAGTTCATCAAACAAGTTTGTGTTCCACTGGAGAACTACGATCGCATCCCATCCACAATCTCTTTTTTCAGTCATGCAAATCGACATTTCTCTCATCATCTCATCTCATCAAGGGGGTGCCAATGAACCAATGATTTAATACATTACTATCTTAATCATGCAATAGGCGAAAATATTATTTTCTCCAATGATATACAGTATGTCTCACTTGTTATGGAAATACCCCCGCATTTCCCGTAATTTTTGACATAGAATTGTGAAATTTGAAAAAAGGGTAACTGCGCATGCTAGCAGTGATGGAACCAAAGCAGGATTGACTTGTAGTAGGAGGTCAAATGAACCAAGCATGTTTTCGGATTCATAATAAGAACAAACATTTGATTACTAATTCACTTTGTTCTTGAGAAAATTTCAATCCTGAAAAATCAAAATTTGTCTCACTTCTCATGGAAACACACTCACTATAGACTATACAGACTATACAAACTATACAGACTATACAGACTACACAGACTGTACAAAAACGTATGCTCCAGTAGCTCGTGACTGTAACTGTGAGAACACTTCTATCTGTGGTGAACAAGGAAGATTTTTTTGCCATGAAAATGGATGTGAAAATGCGTTTCTACATGGAAATATCGCAGAAGAGATATACATGAAAAAATCTAAAGGTTTTATTGAAAAATGAAATCATACTGTGTGTAAAATCAACAAATCCATTCATGATCTGAAGCAAGCGCCAAGAGCTTGGAACGAAAGATTCGATATTTATGTGAAAAGCATTGGCTCAACTGAATCAAAATATGACAAATGCCTCTACATCGGGAATAAAAGTCGGTCCACAATATTTCTGTTGTTGTATGTGGATGACATTATTTTGTCAGGAAACAATAATAATAATAAAATCTGAACTCATGGATGAATTAAGTATGATAGATCTTGGAAAGCTCGAGTATTTTCTGGCTATCAAAACTGAAGGTAATTTCATTCAAAACATCGGCAGATAGTGCAGATCCAGAAGACGTTGTTGTTTACAAAAAGCCATATCAACAACTTAATGGTTGTTTGATGTTTAATGTTGAAATGTTGAAAATTAGACCAGATCGTCATCAGTTTGCGGGGAGATAAAAAAATTCTTAATATGAATCAAACAAATGAGTACTGAGAATGAAAGAATATACCAGTTTCATCGCCAGATGTGAAAACTCGGAAAACTCAAAACTGAAGGTAATTTCATTCAAAACATCGGCAGATAGTGCAGATCCAGAAGAAGTTGTTGTTTACAAAAAGCCATATCAACAACTTAATGGTTGTTTGATGTTTAATGTTGAAATGTTGAAAATTAGACCAGATCGTCATCAGTTTGCGGGGAGATAAAAACATTCTCAATATGAATCAAACAAATAAGTACTGAAAATGAAAGAATATACCAGTTTCATCGCCAGATGTGAAAACTCGGAAACTCATCCTATATTCTACTGGGAAACTGTATCCAACAGTCCGTACCGTTTATATTGTAACCATTTCCAGAATTCAGCATCGTCGCAGCAGACGTAGAAACAAAAAACAAGCATTAAATATTAATTTATACACGTTCAAGCCATTCTAACATTCAGACAATCGCACCATTATCCTTAGAACAGTGGCTTGTCCCCTTCTTGTTCACTTATTAGCGCACAATGGGGCTCTAAATGTAGGGAAGACATTTCTCGGTCAGATTTCACGTTGGCGCTGACAGCAAGGCACCCCTCGATTATTTATTCGAAATAGGCGGGACGACTGCAGTAAGCAGACACAGTAGGCGCTGTTTCGGGTGACTTTTATACGCATTATACCCATTGAGAGGTAGTTTGTCATCCATGAATTCGTAATGGATTAATGTTTTTTATTGGCGTGACGACGTGTGGATGATTTAAGAGAAGGATAAATCACGTATCGTTTTGGTTTTTGTAATAATTTCGTTTGCCTCGGACGCATAGCTGATGTATTGCAGATTGAATGAAAAAGTTTGATGGAAATGAATGATATATGACTGGTTGTATTGAAGGACTAAAATATAACATGCTGATTTTTTATTCATTTCATAAAATTTGTCAGGAGCAATTTCAATATTTTTATTTCTATATCTATGAATTTGAGAAAAAACAGCTTCATATCAGCACTAGGTTATTATTTTTATATGAATATGAAAAAAAATTAATTTTTTGATGTTTATAGGTTTTATCCGGAATAATCCAGACTTTCAAATTTTGCGGAGAAATTTTCTGCCAATAAAATTCAAGATGAAGAAGACAATAGAAACTTCCAAACTCTTTTTCTGGCCACGATATTCTTTATTTCAATGTACCGGGTGAACCGGTACCAATTTTTCCTTCCGAATCTTCGTTGCTACTTTGTATGGACGTACAGTTGTGTGCATGAAAAAGGCGTAAAAGGTTTGTATGATGTTCCAGATTTCATTGAAAAGTAGTACACATACACATTTGGAACTTTTGTTTGATTATGATTACAAAAAATGGAATAAATTAACTACATAACATGATAACAAATATCTCCATAACGAAGCTTTATCAAAGCTATATTATTATTTGGTCATAGCTCCATCATTTTCCATCATTTTGTTTAATCTATTTGGTATCGAAGCATAATGATTTTTTATCAGATCGGAATCATTGGCTATTTCATCACACAATTAAACACTTGCAAATTGATATAACGGGAGATATGAGAGTAAATACGAGTTTTTATCTGTCTGAGGTAAATACCCTTAAAGTATTTTGAGAAATTTACTACCAATTAAAAAACATGAAAATTTGTGACATTGCTATGATACCATAGGATATAATGGCGAAGAAATTAACCCTCGCAAATTGATATAATGGGAGATGAAAGGGTAACAATCTTTTAAGTATACTTCGTATTTTGTGCACACATTACACACATTACAATATCACAATAGAAAATTAAGACGAAAATTTAAAATGCATCAGTTAACTCTAGCGTTCTTAAAGAATTTTAACATTTGTTTTGCTTAGAAAAAGTGTGAGATAATGGGTTATTGATTCCAGTTCGTGTTAAGAAAGTTAGAGCAAATTATATAAAATAAATAATGACTCGTATCGCTCTCCAAGGTCTGGGTAAAAATGAAAACGTTGTTTTCATCATTTCATCATTTCATTGTTTGTTAAATGAAAATTAAATGAGCACATTCAAATGATAATGGTTTTTCTCATTTTTCCTCATATTGACGTAACAGAAAAAATGTGCCGATGCCGCATCTCTTCAACAAAGGAGACCGCTAAAATTTGGTTTGTTTTGACCATTGAAGTGCGAGCCGCGCGTCGATAGTGAGCTTTTATGTGGCATGTGGCCGTCCCTTGCTTGGTCGGAGCCGCGAGCGGGGTACGCGCTGCACACCTGCTAGGATCGGCTCTGCTTCGATTTTTCTATGCCTATGTGATTCTAATCAAATTGCATTTCAAATATTTTTCACCTCGGACAATGTAAAATTAGCTTTATGTGCTGAATGAAGAAATTTATTATTATTATCAAATGTGAAATTGAACTGGAAGTCAACGAGAACAACATACAGTGTGTCTCACTTTTCATGGAAACACCCCCGTAACTTCCGTAATTATCGAGGGAGAATAATGAAACTCTCAGGACTGGAGGAAATGATGAAAATGCATCTACTGGTTGAATGACAATGGCCTAAGTGATATACACTGCCCGCCAGTCGCGATGGAACACTCCAGTTTTACGGTAAATCATATTAGGGGGCAAAACAGAAGCAAAATTCCATCAGATTCGTGATCAGGACCCCCAACTTATTACAGATACACCTTTTTCCTGAAAAAAATTTAGTCCTGAAAAATCTGAATTTGTCTCACTTTTCATGGAAGCACCCCCGTAACTTCCGTAATTATCGAGGGAAAATAATGAAACTCTCAGGACTGTAGGAAATGATGAAAATGCACCTACCGGTTGAATGACAATGGCCTAAGTGATATACACTGCCCGCCAGTCGCAATGGAACACCCCAGTTTTACGGTAAATCATATTAGGGGGCAAAACAGAAGCAAAATTCCATCAGATTCGTGATCAGGACCCCCAACTTATTACAGATACACCTTTTTCCTGAAAAAAATTTAGTCCTGAAAAATCTGAATTTGTCTCACTTTTCATGGAAGCACCCCCGTAACTTCCGTAATTATCGAGGGAGAATAATGAAACTCTCAGGACTGGAGGAAATGATGAAAATGCACCTACCGGTTGAATGACAATGGCCAATGAAAAACTGCATTGACTTTTATCGAGTATGTTAGTTCAATATGAGTTTTGGTCAGATGTACATTGACAGTTACAGCTTGAAATATTTGCTGCCACAGAGTGATTCATGAATAATTAACAATACGTTTTTCTAACACTCAATAATTCAATATTTGAAGTTAATACTTATTACTCTTATAAAGGGTGAGCCATACAGCAAACTGCCAAATATAATTACGCTTGGAAATTATCAAAAATAGAACGTGCAATTTTTTACTTACATGTATGAAGCAAAGGGATGGTGATTATTAATTTTCCATGAAAAATGGAACAAACTCGGAATTATCGGGAATTTGGTGTACCTGTAATAAGTTGGGGTCCTGATCACGAATATGATGGAATTTTGCTTCTGTTTTGCCCCCTAATATGATTTACCGTAAAACTGGGGTGTTCCATCGCGACTGGCGGGCAGTGTATATCACTTAGGCCATTGTCATTCAACCAGTAGGTGCATTTTCATCATTTCCTTCAGTCCTGCGAGTTTCATCTTTCTACCTCGATAATTACGGAAGTTACGGGGGTGCTTCCATGAAAAGTGAGACACACTGTATAAGAATCTCCTTACTACTCCATGCTACATCTCATGAATGGAGCAAATCAATAACAAGTAGTAGAAAGCGCATTCAAGCAAATCTCAGAGATTCACGTAGAGCGGCTTCGAATACCGCTAATGACACCGCTAATGGTCTAATATCTCCGATGTGCCGGAATAATTTCAACTCCATCAGTTTACTTTGCTGTCTACAAGTGCTCCAGAAGCGACTGCAGGAATTTTCCTTCCCCGAAATGTAATTTATTGCCTCATAAATAATCTATGACTAAGTAGTTAAATTCCGGAATTATCCCCGGTGCTCACGCGTGTTTCCTAACCACATCTGCTGTTTTAACTTGATAAAGTTGGAGGAAAGAGCGGAGATGAAGTACAAAGTGATATATGTAGAGGCATTGTTGTGTCTTTTGGTTTAATTCGTTTATAATTATTTAGGCTTCGCTGCGCTCATAACTGAAAGCTCCCCAGCGAGCATCAAATTAACTAACAAGTTCTCACATTATCTAAAATTTCTTCCTGATCTTTGCAATTTTTTTCAAAATTGGTCTAGTTCTAAGTAAAAACTAGTTTGGATTGCGTTTTTATAGACCCTAGCAATCTATCGATATCAAATTTAGAGAAGTCCAATACAGAGTACCACAAAGCACAATACTTGGTCCACTTTATTTGGGATTTATTTGGCTAACTTATTCAAGCAGGAACTTGTAAGTCAGATAGTCAGCTTTGCGGACGAAACCGCAATCCTATTAATAATAATTGGGAAATAGTCTATAAACTGATCTCACAATATGGAGTTGTACCACAGTACCATACTCTGATACTTCAAAAATACATTTTGACAAATACATACTGTTTTTAACAAAACCCGTCTGTGAGCCGTCAGGAATGAATTTGATACAGGATATCTGCATCAAGACTGGTAAAGCAATTCAAATACCTGGGTACGATCCTAGATAAAAATCTGAAGTGGGACCAATACATATGTACAGTGTTAAGAAATTCTGTGTATCCTTCACAAATTCAAGTAACTGAAACACTTATATATAATTGCCCCTTCATGCCTTCACAACATTAGGTTTAGTGAAAACAAGTACTTCCCCCTACGAATATGAATTACATATGACATTCATTTGTGCAATGTTTTTCCAATTGCAAGTGCTAATTTCGAACTTTGTTCGAATTCTGTTATTGAAAGCATTTTATCTCTTTTATAATTAGGTACATTTTCAATTCATGATAATAAACTAAATCAAACATCAATGATAAATCTATAAATAGGACAAGAGAATCCCTCTGCATCTGATAATATTAATTTATATGTACTATACGGTAGCCCGTCTATACAAGAGTATAAAATTAATATATGTATGTCATCACAACTGCCTCTCATTTGAAACAAAATAACTCTTCAACGTTAACTTGTGTTGAAATAGAGATAATAATAATAAACCGAAAATGTCACTGTTGCATTTACAAAATCATTGAATCTCAGCAAATCTAAGAAATCCAGATCACATTTCTCAATTGAAACATACACTCTATTTCCTTTAAAAACTGTGCGAACTCTTTTCCCGGTTTATCGTATATTTTTTCACCAGAAAATTTCCCAGTTGAACAATATTTCTTTTCATCTCCAAATTGAAATTCAGGTGAACCTCTCATTCAATAAACAGTGAGGAATTCCATTTACATCACTCAAATATCATGTTGTTTCATCTCGTTTTCCTTCACTTTTATTCCCTGAATTGGAGAAGGCCTCATAAAGATGCTCTTATGTTCACTTGTTGGAAAGTTTGACACAGTGACGTGTGTGAAGTTGAAATACTTGGGTTATCTTGATATCTCCTTTTTATTTCCCAAATGTTTTGTTACAATGTCGCTGACTAAATAAATGTCTTCCTTTTTTATTGTAGCATGTTCTTTGTGAGAAAGAGATTATTCCAGTTTTTTCATCATACACGGGAGGACAATTCAATGATAATTTCGTAAAAACTAAATAATCCGCAAAATTCACATTACCGTGGTTGAGTTTGAATATTTATTTTACTTCAGTTAGGTTTTTATTGAACCATAAAAAAACTTTTGAAAGCAACTGGACGATAGAAATTCAAACAGTAATATAACACATTTTAACAATGGCCAAAGGAAAGTAGTTACAATTATTGTTCAAAAACTTGTAATTGTTCAACAAGGTCTCATCCATCCTAAATTGGTTACACTGTAAATACAATTTATTATTTAGTCAGATAAAAAAAAATCAGGATTTTTTTGGAATATGCGTACAAAAAAATCTATTGTTATATCAGAAACTACTGACATAAGCCCAATACCACTATTGATATCCTCATTCGTTGAGAATGGGGCTAACTAGTGGCCAGAACTTTTTGAGCAAATAATCATATGTTGTAATTCAACAAAATGAACCTCCAAATAACGAAATCGTCTGAGTCGCTCGATAATGCTAGTCACCATTAAAACTTGTTAGTGATGTTCAAGCCGTTGATACATTTTTCCCATACATACTGCAAGAGTGGGAGAAAATGCTGATAAACCCAACATACCATACTACTACATTCAACTAAAGAGCAGCTATTACCACCCTCTCGAAAGTTTGACTCCAACGAAACTAATTCATGTTTTAGCAGTTCAGTAGTTTTCCAAATTTGTTTACAAATTGAAATTAATGGTGAGATATCACCAATCGCAATGTAGAAATATAATCCAACACAAAATAACACGGAAGCAGTTGAGATGCGTTTTGAATTTACAAAAAAAAAAGGCAGTGAACTACATCCTGCGGGAGTAAAAGTGGCATTTCCTCCCTAGTAATACAAATAGCTATTTCTTGAAACGAGGTCCTGCAGTGGTCAGGAAACGGTACTAAAAAGTATAGGTATGCAGCCTTTCACAGCTGGCGTCTATGTTCTGGTTGATTTCCGAGTTTTGCCGTTCTTTGGTTTAAATCCCCAAACGTTTCAACTGCACCTACGGTAGTCATCTTCAGTTTAAGAAATAGACTGATGAGTCAAGAAGAGCACTTCGACGACTCGAAGTTAATTCCCACGTCGAAACGGTCAGTATTCGGAGTATCAGAATGGAGTAACGAATTTGTCGGAATGAACTCATATCACAACACTTAGTTGTATGATGACGTCGTACCGACCCAATTTTTATCGAACAAATTAGTAGAACATGCGGTGGTGCTTTGGTCGAACTGACATAATAGGCTGACGTCAGGTTGCCTAAGAGAACGTTTGCCCGACGTGAGTTTGCTGTTTGGGCAGGTACTGCTTATGCCTGAGTCGAGGTTGTTGAGAGCTAGTTCTGTTGATTTGCCAATATGGTAGGCATATTGGCAAGCATCCAGGCGGTGCTTTGTTAATACACCGTACTCATTAAATTTTTTCTACAACCTCTTCAACAGAAATGATGTTAGACCGATGGGTCTAAGGGAAGTAGAGGGAAAGAATCATGGCTGTGAAATTTCAATGCTTTGACTATATCTGTTTCACTACTAGTATGTGTATATAACAGAAAAACACAAGAAACAAGCTCGGAAGTGTTGAAAATCGACTTAAAATTCCTTCCTCATAAATCACGTCGATTTTCATGTATAGTTTTAGAATGGCCACGAGCAACACTAGCTCGACCGTTATTCACGAGTGATGCCGGTCGTAATTTTCATCCCTATTAGCCCTATATTGTGCGTTAAACATCATGGTCGGTCCAAATTAGTCATCGTACAGCTGGTAATAATATCAACCCCGAAGTTGCAAAGTGCTGCCCACATTTTATAGTCCTTATGTTATATTTTATCTCTCAGATTTACATATATAGGGGTGTCGAGGAAGAGAGGGGATACGTTTCATGACGTCGTTAGGCTGTGCGAGGACTCGTAATGTAGTGTGATATGAAAAGGATTCTGCGGGGCTGATGTACGCTCCCGTCAAAGCCGGCTTGATAACAAAATCCAGGAAGTTAACCAAATTTAAAATAATTTCCGTAGTTGACTCAGTTCAGATAGCAATTTCGTTGATATAATGTCAAATTAGGCATGTCTTCATCAACTCCAACCCTGAAAAATGATTCTGGTAAACGAGAGCAAAATATCAAGTTATTCATAGCACCGAAACAGTTCACCATCCACAAACATGGTTAGATAAACCTATTCTCAACTCTCTTGGAATTTAGTAACCTGATTACACACTTATTTGGCCAAATAAGGAAACAATTAGGTACCAAAAAATGTTTTCGGGATATATAATTGATAATATTGATAAAATATCAGTGATATTTTGTGATTAGTATTTCTGTTGCTGTTCGATAACTTGTTTGGACTGCATTGACTATTTCACTCATCTTAAAATTCTCACCTAATCTGACAAATTGGAAGCCAAAGACAACTCGTGTTATCGGGGGTAATACAACGAGTGGTCGCAATACTATCGATAATTCTGTCAGAAATCAACGAGATCAAATTGCTTGGTAACACTACTCGTCCCTACGGGACTCAAAGCAATTTGATCGAGTTAAAGATTTCTGACAGAATTATCGATTGTATTGTGAGCACGAGTCGTATTTATTGAGATAATTTCACGAACCAACCAAGTTATTATTTGAAATTTGATCGCGTAAACAAAGTGAATTCTTCAATAGTTGCAACTAATGAATAATAAACATGAAGTCTGTCAACCTGACGTTAATGTCATATTAGATTACAAGATGTATCATTGCTGTTTATATTTGTGGTTGACTTGACGACGTGGTCTTTCCGGATCGGAAAGAAAGGAAGCGAAAGGAAGCGTGTACTTTCGCGAAATCCCATTCTGATTGGTCCTCATATCGCAGGAGACGCGACTTTCATATAGTGAGTGAAATTGTCGCGATAACACCAGCTGTCTTTCAATTCTGATTGGAGGATCAGCTTCGGTATTTTCAGCGACTTAACCATGACGAAATGAATACGTTTGACAGTTCGATCAATAATAAATATAGCTGGATATGTCAGAATGAGTCGCTTCACTGCAAATTCAAATGAAATTATGAAACGAAACATTATAATATTGACGATTTTATTAATTTGTTTATGACTGTCATACATTGTTCGTATTTATATTAATGAAGAAACTTTATTCGTGAAATAGTCTAATAAAATTCAACTCGTTATTGAATTTATCTCATGAGTTTGTCTTTTATTTATAAACTCAACTGAATTATTTTCACGAAGCCATTCAGTTTCGTTCAGAAATTAATCGACAGACTTACCGCGAAAATTCAATCACTCGTGAAATAAAAATAAAAAAAAATCCCCAGGAAAAGATAATATACCATCAGAAACATTTGAAGAAATGTCGTATCGAATCTTTGCTCCACTAACGTTTCTAATCAATAACTGTTTTAAGACTGGATCATTTCCCCAGATTATAAAAATCGGAATTGTGAAACCCTTATTTAAAACAGGCGATAAAAAAGGAATAGAAAATTATCGTCCTATTTCGTTGACTTCGAATATCGCCAAAATAACAGAACAAATATTAAAAATGAGACTCGATTTCAATTGACCCATACCACTAATTGAGGATTTCCACATATAATGAATTTCTATGCTAGCTTGACTGAAGACATTATCGTGATATATGCACTCTCTATAATAGTTATTTATGATACAAGTGTTAAAAGTGGCATTTTATTTTGTGAGTGGGGAATATTGCGAAACGAGCGTTAGCGAGTGGAGCAACCCCACGAGCAAAATAAAATCACTTTTAACAAATGTATCATACAAAATTTTTTGTTCAACAGTTACTGCTAGTAAGAAAAAAACAAAAAAAAATAAGATCCATAAGGATTCGAACACACGATCTTTGGATTACAAGTCAGATGCTCTACAGATCTAGCTACATGGACTTTATAATTGACAACCATATTTTGTATTTCAAATCTAAATTGCAAGCATGACAGGCAGGTAAAAAACAACTGCCTAATAATTGTTGTTTATTAGTTACCACAAATTAATAAACGATCCTAGCTTCTTTGTGTTCGTAGCTATTACTGTTGCAAATATAAATATAATGGAAGTTGGAATGGATGATTCAGATGATTTTCTTCCACCAGAAATTCAAGAAGCTGCAAACAGAGCAACTTTAGATCTGTTGCCTGAAAAATCACGGCAACAATATGATATTGCTTATAATGGATTCATCGAATGGAGTCAACTGAAGAAAGTTGAAGGCAAGTTCAGCGAAAGCGTACTTTTAGTTTATTTCGAAGAAAAATCGAAGTTATGGAAATCATCAACACTGTGGTCTAAATTCTCTATGATAAAAGCTGAACTGAAAATCAAGGAAAACGTGGATATAAGTAAATACCATAAATTAGTCGCATTTTTTAAACGAAAAAGTGTCGGATACCGTCCGAAAAAATCGAAAATTCTGACAAGGGAACAGATTGACAGATTTTTAAATGAAGCTCCCGATACCAAATATCTTATGATTAAAGTGGCAACCATTTTTGGATTATTTGGAGCGTGCCGTCGTGAAGAACTCTGCAAATTGAGCGTAGATGACATTGAAGAAACTATACAGTCATTACTAATTCATATTTCGGATACCAAAACCAACATTCAAAGAAGTTTTTGCATCGTTGGACACTACGTGAATTATTACCGTGAATATGCTGTATTACGCCCAACTTCTGTTACTCACCGTCGATTTTTCCTGAATTACTCTAACTACAAATGCACTATTCAACCAGTTGGAATAAATACTTTTGGGAAGATGCCTTCCACTATTGCTGAATTTCTGAAATTACCAGATCCGCAGCAGTTTACCGGCCATTGCTTTCGAAGATCTTCAGCATCTCTGTTACCGAATTCAGGAGCAAATTTGACTACAATAAAACGACATGGCGGGTGGAAGTCCTCAACTGTAGCTGAGGGTTATATCGAGGATTCCATTGAAAATAAAAATAAAATAGCTGATAAAATGTTTCCTGGTATAAGTTCTAGTTCTCTCCCAGCATTATTTGATCATCCCACTTCAATAATAGCACCATCATTGATTGGCGATGAAGCTTCTGCAGTTACTTCGTCAGTTAATATCACAAATTGTACAAATTGCCAAATACATATTTATAAGTAATTTTGATTCTGATTGTTATAACAGTATTAATATCTGATTAAAGTGTTTCTATTAGAGAGATCTATATTACTGAGTATCCATCATCTCATCTGTCATTTTACTTTTAACACTAGTGTTAAAAGTACTTTTAACACTAGTGTTAAAAGTGATTTTGTGAAAACGTCAGTTTTTAGTTCATGTGTCAATGAATTAAAAACGTCATTTTTAATGTCAGTTGTACAAAAACTTTCTTCTATACCAGCTCTCCTCTTTGTGGATGACTTCGGCTTTCGTCCATTTGATGTTGTGTTGAGTCGTCCAAACATGATTCCCTATCCCTGATTTTGTTGTTTCTCCTCGTTGGGTGTTTCTTTTGTGTTCAGCGAGTCTCACGCTCAGTGGTCTCTTGGTCTCTTGGCGAAGCGTATCGGAGAAACGAGAAACTGAGAAAAGGTGAACGGATTTTAATTCAAAAGGAAAACAGTGGGTGAGAGGTACAGTGAAAGATACGATGGTAGGTCCTATATTGTACAAGATGAGAGTGGTGGTATATACAGAAGAAATAACACTAATCTGAAGTCCACGTATGATAATGGTGAGACTGACTCCTATATGTATGATTTTGATGAACTGGTTCCTGAGAATACCCGAGGTAACATTAAATTGGTAAATTCAGATTCACAGTATTTTGAAACTGAGGAATCGAATATCCATTCGATAATTCAAGCACGTCTAATGTATCCTCTTCAACATTATTCCAGCCTCCAATATCTAGTAAGAGAGAGAGAGAGACATTGGAAGTACTGTGGTGTTTGGTGATAATGATGAAGGTTTGGTCTAAGCCTATTACTATTTTTGTTTTTTGAGGGAAAACGTGTTATGTTATGTATTCATAGTCCTTTGTATATTCTTTTATGAGTTTACTACAATTGGGTATCCGGGGTATGAGGATTATTACAAAAGTTGTTTCAAAACTTGATGTAAGAATTGGTGATAATAGCACTTAAAACAATATGCATTTCACATTACCTTTATGAGGCTAAGATTGCTTCCATAATATTCCATCAATATTATTCAAAAATTTTTACTATTATTGTTCCGGTTAATTTCCGGGTTTCGCAGTGGTCTTCTTTGGATAAAATCCTCAAACGTTTCAACTGCAACTGCGACTTTTCGACGTATCAACTGGAACTATAACCCTTATTGTCTCAATTTGAGTTTGCTACATAAAATGAAAACGATATCACAAATTGAGATATAGAAAATCGAACTGTTTAACTAGTTCAATAAATCATTTTGAAAGGACATCGCAAAATTATGGAAATTACTGCAATGCATCAATTCACCTGAAAATATACGGAAAAAATATTTTCACATCTGATAAGCTCAAAAGGCATCTGGATCATTCCAGAGATCGCAGTAGGTTGTTCAAGCATTTAATCACCTCATTTATTATAAATTGGAAATCGTTACATCGCAGAAAATCCGTATCTTCGACATAACGGTAACCGCTTATTCCCAACCTCGTTCGCAATCTTATTCGCCATATTCGGGCCGTATAGAGCCATAGAAGCAGATTGAACCGATTGAGCAACTAGCGTTTCATCATAGGATGGAGCCGAATTGCCGACTCGAAAATATTCACTGCTGCAACGATAAAATGCTACTTTCCAATACGTTTACAACCCCACTCACTAGAAATGTTTACAAAATAATTCATGATGAAATTGTCTGGTTGTTATGCGATTGGATTCTTCGAAATAGGAAAAGAAAAAGTAATCATTATCATGGGCCTTGGTGGCGCGTAGGTAATACGCTCGCTTTCTAATCTAAGATAAGCCGGTTCGAATCACCGGCCTCGTGCATAGCATCATACCTACTATATATTTATCTGTAGTTATTTTTTTTAGCAATATGTGGTGAGTTTGATCGTTTTCTGGCCTATCTGGTAATCACCTTGTGTTCAACAATGGCTGTCTTTTATGTAAAATTATATAACATATTACCTGTTATCATTGATAACTCGAAAAATACCAAGCATTTTCTAAAACAACAGAATTGGTAGAGCAATGGAATGTTCATTTATTCACCACCAGAAATGTAACATGGATTTCAGTTAGTTGGTGCAGTTGAAAAACCAAAATATCCCCGACGAATTCCAATTCAATTTGGCTCTTCTACAATGTGCTTTGAAATTTTTATTAGAACATCCATGGTTCATTAATCATCTCATTGCAATGGCTCGAAACGTTCAAAAGGCATCGACGATTTTCAATGTGAAATGTTGACCTTTGCTATTTTATGTGAACTTTGTTGAATATGGAACTGCCGAATTTAATAGAACACGCGAGTACAGAAAAAAAAATCTTGAAAATCTGTAATAACAATTTTCTTCTATGAAAGTTACTATATGGATAAATTGTAGCAATTGTTTCATTAACTTGAATGTTTTTTCTTATGAAGTTTAGGATTTTCGTCGTATCATCAAATTAAGATTTCTGCGAATTTTTTTCCAGTCTTTTTCAAGAATGCCTAAATATATGAACAGTGTGTAAACAATTACTTTACTCGTACTTACTGTTGATTTTCTTACGCATTTGTACTAATATAGTTTGGCAGCATTGTATGAAAAACTTCTGGTATAAACCGTTTTGTTATGCCTCGGGATTAGTAGTGTACGTTTATTTCGTGAGGAATTTTTGCGGAACTAGTTTTTTACGGATTGCCAGATGAACACGATTCATCAAACATGTCAATATTATTCCGAAAGGCCATATCAATTCATTCCCCTTTCGAGAAATATCTCACAGCTTGTTGTTCCGCAGAAACTAGAATATTGTAAAATTAATACGGAAAATAGGATATTTCATACGAATTTGACAAGATGATGAACCATGATCCATAGGCGAGTGTTTCAGTAGAATGAAAAACCCAGTTCTGCACGAATTGTACACTAGACTTTTTCGACGACCTACATGAAAAATATAAGTATGTCGGAATCTTCACAATTAACGCGCATCATTCGAATCACATATTTTTACACTGACCAATTCAGCTCATCTCAGACCTCCGCTTGTAGCGAATTCTAAGGAATGATTGAAAACTGAAAGTTCGGGTTGAACCGCGTCTGGAATACGTAGAAATTCGACGTTTTGGCTCCGGTTTTGGAGCCATTTTCGAGAAATGAAAGGATAAAAAGGTGCGGAAATGTGATTCTACACCGAGGTCTCAATCTGCCTACTCCTCAAGTATTATCACGTTAGGATTTTGTAACTTGACGTCGGGGTCTCAATCTTTCTACTCTCCAAGTCTCGTCACTGGCTCTGTCTAAGGTCTCAATCTGCCTACTCCTTCGAGAGAACTGAGGATTTGCGGGAAACATCCTCCTAACGGGCACGCTGGAAATCCTCAAAATTAAACACAGAATGCCAAGAGACACCCTGGATCTCATCAGTCACTGTATGAACAACACGAACTTCCTCTTCCAAGGAACTTATTACAAACAAGTGAAAGGTGCTCCTATGGAATCCCCCTTTCTCCAGTCCTTGCGAACCTTTTCATGGAAGACTTCGAAACCAAGGCCATAGAAGCATTTGACCA
Organism: Chrysolina haemoptera; assembly: GCA_958298965.1. Taxonomy (NCBI): domain Eukaryota; kingdom Metazoa; phylum Arthropoda; class Insecta; order Coleoptera; family Chrysomelidae; genus Chrysolina; species Chrysolina haemoptera. The sequence continues at coordinate 8,977,123 of OY282595.1, read as the reverse complement.
CGAGCCGACTTGTTGGTTCAGGTATGTGCACGACATTTTTGTCATATGGCCCCATGGCTACGAAGTCTTGATCACGTTCTCAAACCACCTGAACGATACCCATACCAACGTAAGGTTCACAATGGAGACCAAAATGGACAACTCTCTAGCATTCTTGGACGTACTCATCACGAAATCCAATAACTTTTTTACTCACATAGTACACAGGAAACAGACCCACACCAATCTATATCTACACGGAAACTCCCATCACCATCCAGCACGAACAAACTCCGTATTGAACTCCCTAATATACAGATCAATTCAGCTTACCAATGACCAGAACAGACCACAAGAGTTGGAGAAACAAGTCCATTCACCATCAACTGACCCGCCTTCCAAAAACTGATGATCAAACAGGCAGTATTCGGCCCCAAAAAGCTTTCCTACCATACATCGAAGGTGTGACAGCAACATTCTGAGAAACCAAGAGATAAAAACAATCTTCACGGCCAACAACCAAATATCCAAATTCCTCAGATCTCCCAAGGCGTATATAAAATTCCATGTTCAGAGTGTCCGAGAACTTATATCGGCCGAACTACCAGGCGAGTAACATCCAGAATCTATGAACATGAACTCGCAGTCCCTTTCATTTCCGCACTTTATAAACATCGTGAAGACACAGGCCACAAGATATATTTCTAAAACACTGAAACGATTGCAACCCATCATTATGTGTGCAATTTGAATCAACAAATATTTGGAATTAATATATATCAATTTATGCTCAATGAGCCAATACATAATATTGGATTACTGTTTTCCGGTTTTGTACTTTCGTTATATTAAACTGGAATTCACATGAATATAACGTTCGCTGATAATTATGTTCGACGTATTTAATTCCATTCTCGATTATTCCAAGTTAATTGCTGTATCGTATTATTGGTTCAATTCAATAACATTCATTGAGAAATAATAATAAATAGAGAATATATTCTTGTAGAATAATAATATTTAGCTAATGCTTCAGTGAATATGTGAAGTGTACAAAATTTAGTGGACTTTGAGGAATGTTTAGTACTGGAAATGATTAAACATAGTGTTGAGAAAGCTGTATTCGAAATACCTGAAGCTAACCCTGCTCAAATTCTACTTCCGCTTGTCATTTCAAAGTAATTCCAAGTGAAAATATAGAAGTGTGCCGTTGTTATGATGATTGAAACAAAGTTTTTTAGGTTCAGAATAAAAATTAAATGAAATGATATTTCCCACTGAAAAAAATCATTGCTTCGAAAGAGACTATTGGTTTTGAATGAGTGAATGTAATAACCGATCGAATAAGAGAAGGAAATATATTGATTCATGCTGTCAGATATTTCCTACTCAAACATAATGGAATTCCTGGATATTATTGATACTTAAGTTTCAGTAGTGGTACAGATGACCTCGTTATTTCCATAGCAACATATTCAATATTTAAACGGAGAGAGAAAATTTTCCTGAAACATTTCGCCGAACTGCCGAAGTATTCAACTCAATAATAAAGTGGATCGTGAGAAGTTTCTTCCTGAATTGGACCGCATCTCTGGTGGAAACCCAGTAGGCTTAGTATTTCAATTTGCGGTTTCGGCATAGTGAGTTAATAGTTCTGAACAGCCCCAAGTTCGGATGTAAATTCTGAGAGTCGGGTGAATCATGCAGCTGAAAGCCGCGGCTCGCCAGAGTGCAGCAGCGACGGTCGTACACTTGAATTCTTGCTTTTAATTGGGAAATATTGTTCCTGAATCAGATTCACCCTGGGACGGGACTGAATTGCATCTTCTGATCTCGAGGGATCCAAATACGGTGTAATTGGTTGGTATATTTCGAAGGTCAGATTCAGTAATAACGAGTGCCATGCACGAGGCCGGTGACGGAACGGTGATTCGAACCCGCGTACCATAGCAAGCGAGAACACTACCCTTGGAGCCACCAAGACCCACACACTTGAAATAAAGCATCAAGATTTAAAGAAAATTTGTATATTTTCAAAAGTTTTCTGTTTCCATACACTAGGTATTCTATTTCACTTTTTTTAAATTAAATATTTATGATGCCCATGTTTTTCAGAATTTTGACAAAAATTTTCATTTCATTTTCGCAAGTCTTTGCACCCTTTTTCATTTGTCTTTTCATAACTTTACACGTCCGAAACAGTCGAATACTTTCCGAATTTCGACGCCTTCTATATCTGGCCGCCAGAGGAACAAGGAGGTATTTTTTTCATGAATCATAAGGTGGTCCCGTGTTTTTTACTATTTTAACGGATTTTTCCGGATTCGATTTTGTAATTTTCAATAATTCGATGATCCCATATTTTTTACTATTTTCACGGATTTTTCCGATTGTATTGTCGGCGCAATTATTTTCGAGACGGAGAATGTAGGGATGTATACATTTTTTTAATCAAATTATTAGCTGGTCTCATGTTATTCACTTTTTTACGGATTTATTTGGTTTATTTTCGAGAGTTTATGCGTTTTTTTCGGGATGTTTTTCATCATATATACGGATTTTTCTCATTTTATTTTCGAGAAATTTCGCAATTTTTTTTCTAAATGGGGGAATCAGGAGAGTATAATTCTTTCAAAATAAAATCATTCAATGCTCATATGTTCTTCCATATTTGAAGTGTATAATTTTTTAGATCAAATAATCTGCTACTTTTTACAAATATTATGGATTTTTCCGAATTTTTTCAATTTTATTTTGGCGAGTTTTTGCACTGTTTTCAAGGTGGAGGGAGGATCCCTCTATTTATCATTAATTTGTTGTAGTTTTCGACGTGCGAAATCATCAGTAATTTTTTCGAATTTCTACGCTGTTTTTGTGGAGTTCTGAGACACAGGTGGTACAATTGTTTTAAATTGCATAATTCAGTGATTCCATGTTTTTCATTATTTTAAAGGAATTTCCCGATTTCATTTTCATGATTTTTTGCAATTTTTTCAAAGAAGAAGTGGGACTTATATTTTTTCTCAACCAAAATTTACGATGGTCCCATGTTTTCACTATTTTTACGGATTTTCCCGATTTTATTTTGGCAGGTCTTTCGTAACCGTCGGCAATTTTGTTGAATTTTCACACGTTATCCATCTAGCCTTCGGAGTAAGTTAAATGATAGTATATTATATAACAATGGACTGAAGTGAACGCTATTTTTTGCACTTCCCAGTATTATAAATTTCAACAATAATACAAATAATTTTTTGATGAGTTATATAAAAATGGTACTTTGGATTACTGGGTAGGTAACGTCATAGCAACTGTGTCAATAAATATTTTCAATTCATTCAGTCATTTCAAGAAATATTTCCTAGGACGTTCTACTATTTCCGTTGTCTTTTCAATACAGAAAATCCTTAATATTCAGATCGGCTTCTTGATCCTGTCTCATTTATGCCGTAGTCCATTTTTTGTCCTAGTTATTATTCGTGTAACTGGATAACAAACGATAAGAATTTGCCAATTTTATAAAAAAGCATAGGACTTCATAAACAGCATAAGGATCCCTATGATTGCCTGTCCAACAGTATACAGTTTTCCATATACAACATGAAATCTTATGAACACAATGATATACCTATCTTTTACGAATTGTCCATTATTGTTTTTGGATATGGAGGGAAAATTTAAACTACGCATGATATAATCAACCCCCAAAAGAACGAGGTAATCATCGATTCACTTCACCAGAGAATGTCTGTATCGAAAGGCATCTTTGGTAATATAAGTGGTTGGGTTGTCTCTTCCGATCCGACAATCTGCAATATGAATAATGTATTCGGTTATATAATTGAATATGTAGATAGAGATCTAGAATACGAATATATTACTTTTTATAGACTGATTTCTCATTCTCTTTACGAAAGAGGACACGTATAGTATATGCGAATTCCCGAAAACTAATTCAATATTCTTGTTGCGGTATTCGGGAGAGTCTGCTTTCAATCAGTAGCTTTGAATACATCGTGCATTTGTGGGGTAGATAAGGAAAAATCCATGAAAAATGTCAACATTCAAGATATTCAGACCGACGTTTTTTATTATAAAAAAAAACTACGTCGTTTGTACTAAAAATATATTTGATGTGAGGTATTTTATCTCTACTATAAAATCTAGTACTTTTGAGTTCAAGAAACAAAGAATAATTTGTTTCCTCAAAAATAAACCGAATTCTTTGTGTTTTCTGAATAGAGGGACAATCTCCATTGAAATTAACTGAAAAGAAAAATACATAAAAGTGTTAATCCGCATTTTCATTGAGATAGTTCATTTTATCTCTAGTTTCGTAAAAAAAAAACATTGTTTTTGATAATGTCATATTTTTTGATTATGCCATATTTATTAATTTTATGTAAAAATAACAACAACAATGAACCATCCTTTGGTACAGATTTTCTATCCAAAGTAGTTTCGATGTTGAACACTACTCAGTGGTCTAGCGACGGCTCAATTTTTTTTCATAAAGTTTTCCTTCAAGAAAACAGTTAATTTTTATGAACTCTTCAAATTCTGTTCGGGTGATATAATATCTGCCATAAGTGACTGAAAAATCTCATGAAAAACCGTATTCCCATAAAACAGCTCGACTGGGTCCTTTCATAATATTATACATCTTGGTTTTGTCCCTCAGCAGAAATCAAAATATAAATCTACCCCTAAAAACGACCTTCGAAACGATATAATCCGAGTTTTATGGACGAGGAGAGTGGGTTGCAGATCTGAACTCCATTTTATCATAAACATTAGTTTAACGGCAAAATACTGCAAAAAGTGGGTACATTTGGAGTGATTTAATTTACTGAGACGAGAATAAAAAATTTATGGAGAAGAAAAGTTACGATCCATAGGCGTGCAAGCAGTATATAGCACTTTTCATTGTGGTCTTTCGGCTCCTGACAGGAACATGTGTGTACATAAAGTTTGCGTCTGTTTCATTTTATTTATTGCCCAAATGGTGCATGTTTTGCCTCAAATTTGTATCATTATATGTGGAAAATAACGAGTTATTCAGATTTCAGTGGTTTTGCTCCGACATAATTTTTATTTTTCCTAAAACTGAATTAGGATGAGATATGGAATATTTCACTATGTTATTTCCTGAGTAGTCCAGAGATTTTTCATTTTGAAATTCATGATTTCAGTTGGCATCAAGGAAGGAAAAAATCAAATTTTTATTAGTTTTTATTAGCCAATTTTTCTATTTTCCGGCCGTGTAGGCAACTAGAAACTCTTGTTCATCAGCATGCTCACCGATCAGCAGGTTGTCTGTTCGTTGTTCTTTCTCATTATCTTCTTATCCTCTTTCAATTTTGTTTGTCAATATTCATTCATTGCCTCAAATTTTGCCTATCGTTTTGTCTCGTTGTGCTTTCTTAGGATTATTTGAGTCAGTATTTCTACTACTTCGCCATTTTCGACTTCTCCTTTTCTATTTATGCATTCTCTGGAAAAGTATGATGCTTACATTCTTCATGAAAGACAGACAGACAGGGTTACATACAGTCTTATTGATCATGATATAGTCAACTTCCATTAGGTTAGTTAGCCAGAAAAATGAAAGTAACTGTTGAAAAGTGTAACATTGCAACAAGAATAATGATGATACAACAAGAACAAAATATTACATATTACATATGACATACAACTGACTCCATGTGCTTCTCTCCCCCCCCCCATAGAAATGATTACCTCTGATTCTTGAGTTATTAGTTCCAGTTCAATTCCCTCCATCAATTTATAGATTTGCCCAAGTATCTTATATTTCTCCAATTTCAGTTACTTCCTGGTCTAACAAAATAATATTTACACAGAGGGTCCCGAGACTGAGCCCTTTGGAACTCCGACTGAATTTTCAATCGTACGTGTTTATTAACTCATCTACAGATAGTCTATATTCCTGGGTTAATCATTATTTTGTCTGAAAGGTTTAAGAGTTCCGTCCATTTATCATTTACTGTCCTCTCGCCAAATTGGTGGTATGGTCTAAGTCCTTTTTCAAACTTCAAAAAATAGGGAACTTCTTCCTGATCTGAAATCGTTGGAATCGTACTGATTGATGGTATTTTTATATAAATTGTAATTTACTGATAGATATCATCTACATCGAATCATCAAAAATGTGAAATCAGGTTTTGCAAAATATATGTATTATTTTTCATGTCCTCGGAAATCTGAATTCGATAATATTGAACCCAGATTTTCACCAGTCAGTATGAGAGAGGTATTGATGAAAAATTTTATTCTGCTTCGATAAAATATTGATTTTGAATTTCAAAATTAACGTTATCCATTTCCAAATCGTCAAATATATTTAGTTTTCTATAATCACAAAAAAATTTAGTAAGAAACTGAATTTCCGAAACTAGATAATAAAACCACCATTTCCTAGAACTTGAAAATAATTGCAAAAATTTGCCATCTGCCCCATATTTTCCATGAAAAAATCAAACATAAATCTTGCTGATATCTTCAACGAAAGTTAAATAGATTTGAAAAATTGTGCCCTACGCTACTGATCCTCACGGCCACATTCTAAAAATGACTGGACATCCTAAGATTCATATCTCTGTTATAAACGATTTCCACTGAAGCGGAAATCATTGAGTTTGGGACAGCCCTTTATCAAGAGAAGGAACCGAGGACAATATTAGGGGCATCAGTGCAAAAATGAAGTATGCATTCCAACTCGGAATTGGTGGGAAAATATGAGTAAAAGAAATACCCTCCAGCTAAGGGTTGTCTAGGGGTTGTCTTTCATTTCGTTTGTCCCTCGATCACAGAAGGTTACCACGAGAAACAAATTCCGAAGTTATAAACGAATTCCATATGATTATAAACTTAACCAAAAAGAAACAGACATTTTGAAATCAAACTAGTCGTCATAACTCGAACAGTAATGACGTCATCAAAAATATGAGTAAAGCAAAAAATGCGCAATTAAAAAAAAAATCGACAAAACATTTGAGTTTTTTTTTTATCCCAATGGCTATGTCAAGCTTTTAACGAATTTGTCTCAACCTTTACGTGCTCACTCTACATACATATATACTTAGATCAAGTAGCTCAGTGGTTGAGACTGAAGCGTTCAAAACCATTGATTCCTGGTGGGCTAGGTTCGAATCCTCAGCGACTTCAGATTTTTATCTGATGGCCCGAGAAAGTGCTAGGAATCGCACGTTAAAAGGTAAGACCTCGTTAATCCTTGGCTCGCAGTTTCGACTTGTGAGGGCTGTCGTTCGTAAGGGGACGACAGCTGGTTAACGAAAAAAACAATTTTAACAACAATCTAACAACAATACAAGTGAAAAAAAAAATCGTGGGGTGCTTGAGAAAGTTCTCTCGAGCTCTCGGTATAGTTAAATTTAACTAAAATATATGACAATATAGATCGAAAGCACCCACGTTTTTTTTACATTTGAGTAAATGAATAGTTAATTATTTTTTACTTTTTAGTCCATGTTGGAAGTAAAGTTCCTTAAGTTTTTTGAACTATTGTTTTTCCCACAATGTAAATGAGTTTATAGGAAATATGAATAGGATATTCATAAAACCTGTTTCAGCAGAAGAAATATTTCCATCATTGCCATCCTGGATGTGTATAATTGCTTCTGAAGAGCTTTCCAATACTTTCAATCTTCCTGATGAGCTTGGCAAAGCGAAATAGATATTCGTCGAAAAAAATGTATTGGGGATCAAATGCAAGATAATTTTCAATGAAAATTAGAGATAATTGAAGAAATCAACTATCTGAATGAAAATGCGAATTTTCACTCTCAGATTTTTTCTTTTCAGTAAGAGTCTTTTCACAATATCAGATGTAATTCAATGTCCAGCGTGGCTTTAGCCGGGAAAGTAGTTGTTTTCTGTAAGATATTACAAAAAAATCACATTCTTTAAATTTCATGGAGAATGTTCCCCTTTTCAACATTTCCGATTTTATTCTATCAACCAGCACATGTTCCGTGATTGATTAAAATTTTTGATAATTATGTATATACATCAAAATTTAGTTCCCGAATTTTCTTCTAGAAACTTTTTCACGTCGCTCTCCCACGCGACTAGGGGCGACTTGCATTTAAAAGCGACGCATACTAATATTCCAAAAAAACTGCGGAAGGGAAATTAGCTCTTTAGAGTTTTTTCGTCAAATTAGAATTCTGAGCTTTTTTCTCGTACCTTTATAATCAGGTCATATTGTGTCGACGCCGCGCCGCTTTCTAGCGACATGAGCAGATGTTATTTCCAGCGTGGCGAACTGAGTTGGCTTGTTAACGATGCTATTGGGTTACTATTTCCTGATAATTGCATATTCTTCAGAGTTTCTAATGGAATCAGTCGAATTAGGGGAGTCAAAGTTGTATAATTATCGTATCATATCATTGAAAACGATGATGTGAAAATGAAATCAACAACTTTGGTTATTGCCACGTTATTGTTATTTGACCGTGCCATTTGGTATCTAGGGTATTATAATAGTTATTTATGTATCAAGGGCGTAAAGTACGCGTTTATGGCCTGCGGCGTGGATGATGGCCCGATGGCGATGGGATAATTTTTAATGAAGATTCAAGTTAAAGAAAGCATGATATTTAATGATACGATAAACATTTTTTCGATGAAATGGGAAACAAATTGCTTTTTCATTTCGAGCTCAATTAATCATTACGATCACCTTTCGAAACTTTTGATTGCATTTTGGAACTTTAGCTTGACAAGATTCGAATATCAAGATTGATCAGTTCGGAAACTCATTGGTTGTGATTATTTTTTTTATGAGATTTTATTGAAACGACCATTTGAGTCAAGTTTCGAGTATACGTGGTTATAAAGAGTAACTCCACCAATCATTAATTTATAGATATTTTAGTTTCCATTATAACCAATTCATATTGTAACATACAAAGCGCGTCGTGAAGTTTTGACGTTTACCTTTTCATTATCTCAAATTCTCCTAAAAAAATAATAATCCAGTAACGACAGATAAACTAGAGCCAAAAGAGAAGAATAAATTGTAGCAGTCTGAAACCCGGCACATCATATTTTATAAGAAAAAAAATTGTTTAATAAAAAATCAGGGGTGGAACCTAAAAAATTTTTCATTAAAAAAAAATATAATTTTTTTGTTGTTAAAAAACGGATAATTCAATTCTTTGATATTTAGTAATACTTCGCTATACAGCATTGTAAGCGTATAGCTCTTGAGAATGCTAATAGCGAAACGCGCGTCGAGTGAAAGTGACGTAGTTTTGGTATTTTGGGTAGCTTCTATTTCTTGAACTCTTTCAATTATTTCTGTGAACAAATTAGTGAGTGGGTCAGTATTTTTCTCATTGACTTCACTACTCATTCCACTTCAATTCATATGAACCTGAAGACACGCGTTTTTTCATTATCGCCCCTTCATGACGTTTTCTATACCTTGCGATAATCCATGTTTACTGAGATGATCCAACGTTTTGAAATGAAGCGGATATTGTACTGCTGTCGCTCCAAACAAGATCGACAGCGCCCTGAAGTAATCGCTACTTCGCTTTTCAGCAACTTTCCTTCACATTCTTCATAATTGGGCCATATTTTGTTTGAGTTACATCCAGAACAGGTGCAAGGGTTTCAATATGCCGTAACAAGTTTTATCGTTAATGAGGCTAAGACGTTCGTATTAGTTATGATTTGATAACCGAGAAATTTTTGACAAATTTATTCTTTAGCGTTTTCATCAGGTGGAAATACGAGTACAACGATGACATTTTATTAGCTTGGGTTAATTTATGGGTTGCAGGTAATAACTATGTTACTTTCCTTCCTTATTCCAGATGGGTGACTCAGAAAATGCCCAAACTGCTTGATAAAAGAAATATTATAGCTGCCTTGACCATTTTGTTCGGTAACCACTGTGATTCATGGCGCTTTCAGATCTTTTTTTTACTACGGAAACCACAAGTAGAAAATTCAGATACCACAAATTATACAGTGTGTCTGCTAAAGTTGTCCTGAAATGGAAAACTTTTTTATCACTGAATTTATAAAAAATAGTTGCACTTAATGAACAGTTCTGTTCATTCTAAAACTGAGTATTCTTCATGAATGAATTTGGAACCTCTCATATAAAAGGGGAAAGATGGAAAAACATTTTTTTAGCCCTATACAGTAAAGTCGACCCCGTCTCAAAATTAAATCTCCACAAATTTTATTCAACACTATAAGCTGGTATGCAAATTTTCGAGTATGTTCTCCGTTATTTTCAGAAAAAACTTACCAGTGTTCTGGAAAGACCACTTCAACCTCAAAATATCATTTTTAGCAATCTAAAAACAACTGAGGAACTTTTCGACTTCTGCAAGCTACTGAAAATATATACGTCGCTTATTTTTAAAACGCATTCTAAGTTAAATGTAATCCCTCGGTTGTTTTGTCTATCTCTCTGGACGTTGAATCCAAAAACAAATTTCAGTTTGCGTGTTTCAATTAACAGACTATTTGCTTAAGTGGAGGATCACGTAAAGTTGAGTATTTATCCCGAGTGAGAAGGGTCGGTATGGGACGCTAAATGAAAAACTCGTTTCCAACATTCCATATTGCCATAAATTAACACATAGCAGAAATATTCTCTAAATTCTGAGAGTGCCGCAGACTGAACAGAGCACATATTTATAAACTTCGATATTTTTGATGCTAGCCATCGTTTTTTCAATAACATGAGATTATTCAGTGAAATAAAAGAGCAGTTCCTGAAAAAATACATGATTTGTTGAGAGTTGATTCATTCTGAATAATTCAGAGTTCCATGAAAGTTACTGATGTAATATAAAAGGGCTTCGGCTTCAGTCCATAACTCATAATAATTCTATCATTCCTTCTACGATTCAGTTCCCCATATTCACTCATTATGTGATACGTCATTAACGATATCCTTCAGCAGATGAATCAGTGTGAGTTGAATTGATATAAAAACATTTCACATGTTCATTCAGAGGAGCATGTCTCGTAATGATCTTTATCTGGTTTCTGCTCAGAGTTCAGCAGGAGAGAAGAAATTAGTATCTTCAGTGGAATCTGTGATAGTTATATCAACTTATTTGGAAAACCGAAGAAAAGTTGGCAGATTTAGATTTCGTATGTTTTTTTGAAGGTTGTAGACGATGTAGTAACTTCATTACTCGTACTTCGGACTTCCATTGTCTTGATGGTTGAAAGATTTCTACTTCTTTCAATTTTTTCACTACGTTTCAATTGCTTGAATCTGCAGTCGTCTTCTGACAAATTTAGAATCTATACGATGTTCTATAGGTCTGCCGATAATTACGGTAATCATATTTTAATTACGCGCGGTCTTGTGGCACGCGTTCTTTTGCGCTAATTCTCCCTCCAAAACGGTCCATCAGCGGTCACCAAACGTTTTTAATTTCCACGCTCGGTTGACTGAAGGCACCATTGACTTCGATATAGGCGGTTTCAATAAATTTGTGCTTGAACCAGCGTTCTTCTCTATGAAGAACATTAGCCTCGTCCCAAAGAATTCGATGGTGCTCTGTCCTTGCACGGTCGACAATTCCCGATTTAGATGTTTTCCCCCGTTGAGTCCACTTTTGGTGTTCAGCTATCCTTACAGATAATGGCCGCTTGGTCTTTCCGATATAGGAACCTCCACATTTACATGGGACCTCGTAAATACAGTTTTGTTCTCTGGTTTCGTCTTGGTGGGGAAGCTTCGTAAAGTACTGCCGGATTGAAAGCAACTCTTGACGTTGTATTTGTTTCCGATCCTTTTGATTTTCTCGGAGATACCCCCGATATAGGGTAGGATAATAACGTTTTGTGGTCGTTCTTCGACCGTCTTGGTCCTTTTTGTTTCTGAACTTCCCATATGAGTTTCTCGGAGTATCCGTTTTGGCGTAGGTCTTTTTGATGTGATTTATTTCCGCATCCAGGGACTCCTGGTTGTTGCAAATACACATTGCTCTCTCCATCAACGTTCTAACCCCTCTTCGTGGAATTCGGGTGATTGGAGCCGTAGTTCCAGAGTGTGTCTTCTTCCTGTAAATAGAGATGAGGATAGCAGTGTCTTTTCTTTTAGCTTTCACATCGAGAGAAGACTGTTAGTATCCTTTTCCATCGTGAACTTGATTGAATTCCTGAAGTTATTCATTCTTGAGAAGAGGTGTTCATCTCCGTGGTTCCATATGATGAATGTGTCGTCCACGTATCTTAGCCATAGTTTTGGTTTGTATTCTGCCTCTCTGATAGCCAATTCCTCCAACCACTCCATATATATTTTGGCGATCACTGGAGAGAGGAAAGATCCCATCGGCAGTCCATTAACTTTAGAGAAGAAACGACCCTTTTCTTAGATGTACGAGTTATGAAGGAGCACTGCAGTAGTTCCAATATCGCTTGTCCTTTTTTGAAGCTGGATGCAGTATGTTTTCATGGAACGACGTGATCACTCTTTCAACTCCTTTACGGTTAGCATGAAAAAATTGTCTTTGTTCTATCTTACCATATCTTATAATATTTTGTTACTGGTTTTGTTGGTGACTGTTCCGTTTCTTTTTGTTTCCAAAGAAACACTTTCCTTGGAAATTTGACCATTTTAATTGGATCTACAGGGTGTAATCTAACCTCTTTGTCTCCCGTGGAGGACGACTATATAATGTCATTTTATAACGAATGGCAGGTGTGAAAAATTCGAAAGAAATTGTGAAAATTTTAAATTTTGTTGGAAAATTTGGAAAATCTTGGAAACCGCCATTCGAAATTACACAGTTTCTTCTATCCGGCAGTTCCAGTATTATTGCGGCTCTGCTCCGGTCAGCTGACGTTCAGTGGACAGCGATTCCCAAAATTTCGTCAAAGTTTCCAACACAACAAATATTATTTTGGAAACCACGACATATTTTGCCAACAAACTATTCTTGAAAAAGATGCTGTGAAATTGATGAAATGAACGATTACATTTTTGTCTACATATATCATTGTCATTTTCAATCGCAATGAAAAAAAGTTTTTATGTGAAGAAAAGTGTCCATAAAAATAAAATTTTCTGACTGTCCTCAAATGGCTGTGGAAAAAATGAATGACATCGGAAATTTGATAGTAAACTTCTCAGTTCAGCACACGATTTCCATAGCGATTAAAACTCTCTGAAAGTTTCGAAAAACTGAAAAGCACGGTCTGCATGAATGGAAATTATAATTATATATACCTTGGGAATCTCGAACAATATTTGAACAACTCATTGAAATCAGGAAGATACACACAACACTATACGAAACTGTTAGATACTTTTCCTGGAGCTATGTAAAAATGATAGCTTTGAACAAAAGCCATTAACGGGAATTTTCGCGTTTTCTGCGTTATCAAAAAGTTTCTACTGCGTTATGTCAACATGCCACCAACCGAGGAAAAAGTTTGGAAAAATAATTGTCTGCGTGACCTATTTTCCCTATCCATTTCAAGAGAATATTTTTTTTTCTAATCTAGATATATTTTATCAAAATATTCAATGATTCAAGTTTTTTCCTTTATATTTCATATTTATTTTGTTTCCAGACTGCCCATTACCTGTTATTTTTTGTTTTTTCTTCATTTCTTCGTTGAAAATGGAAGGAACATTGTGTTGAATCTTCGACCGGGAAGTTTTGTGTTCTTATAAGTGAAAAGCATTGATAAACAACGCATGCCATCCAATGAAAGCAAAGTAATCTGACTGATATTTTTGGTAAATTAAGTGAATTATTGCTTCTTCTCTCGATATGACAATTTCAGGTAAGCTTCGACCCTATAGAAGTAACTTCAAGATGTAAGACCTTTCCTGATCGTGATTAAAGGAATCAGCTACTCAGTACAACTTGTCAATTGTTAAAGATTGTAAAAAAAAATTGTCCTTGTCCAAATCATACCAAATTATTTGTTGTGAGACTACAATATCGTCCTTCAATATCATTAGGCAAATATTTGTCAGTAATGGCTTCCATTTACGTATTAGACATTTTTGCATGAGTTTTGATCTATCAACGTAATCATTTGGGTATTAAAAAACTCTTGTCTCTATGCATTTGTCTCCATATTCTCCAACGATTTTATATTACCAGTTACTTATTCAGGAACTGACTTTTTATATTTGGAAAGAATTTTCTCAAAGAAGCTCTTAAATTTTGTTATGAATATGATTGATCAAAATCACTCATTCTTGTAATAATATCTTATGATAACCTCAAAAATGGTTCCTAATCCATTCAGTGATTTATATTGTCACGAATAAATGGAATCATTAGCAATGGCGATTCATTATTATAACTCTATGACAATAATCTCGCGTTTCATACTCCAGGTCAGGTAAAAAATATATGATCGATTATTCCAACCAACAATTATTTCAGCAATTGATATATGTTTTATTGACATTAGTTACGACGTAAATTGACGAGCGCTGAATGGTTCATTAAAATATATAGATGGGTTAAATTCGTCAATAATAATTAATGATGTACATGATCATGTGGGTGGGATATATTGTTATGATACATGTTATATTCTGGATAGAATATTTTCTTATAATTTTAAATTACCTAGAAGCACATTGTTTCACTCCCAAGTATTCAAGAGGGAGAGAGAGACTTTCATTTCAAAAATATAGGAAAAGTATTTAAGAGTCCAGTAGCAGTAGCAGTAATCGTGAAGAAGCCCTATCAAGACAATAGGCTCCCATGTACCCTTTTCGCTAGCCTTCACTCTCTATATAACTATATCCTAATCTTCCTTCTCGAAACTTTTTGACCAATAAGCATATTATTCCTCTCCCAAGTATTCAAGACAGAGATTTTCATTCAAAACTATTGAGAAATTTTTTCAGAGTCCAGCAGCAGAAGTAGTAATTGTGGGGAGGCCGCGTCCAGAAAGTGAGCCCAAATGGGTTCTTTTCGCTATCACTCCACATAACTACATCCCAGTCTTCCATTCACAAACTTTGTTACCAAGAAGCACATCATTCCACTTTCACGTATTCAAGAGATAGTTTCATTTTAGAACTAGAGAAAAAATGTTTTAGAGTCCAATAGCAGAAGTAGTAATCGTGGGGACGGCGCTTCCAGGCAGTATGCTCCAATGGACACTTTTGCTATTTTTTGATCTCCTCATAACTACATTTCAGTCTCCCTTTCCGAAGTGTTACTTTCTAATGAAGGTCAGTAAGTCCGTCATTAAATCTAATTTGATAAATTCCTCTTCTCAACCTCACCTACCATACGCATCACACTCGATGAGGAAGTGAGACGAAATTTCTTTGTCTTCGTTACAAATACGGCAAGTGTGGCTGTCTTTTATGTCCATTAGTGATAGGTGTCTGTCTAATTTGTTATGACTTGTTAGTAAAGTGTTTGGCGATCTCTGCCTGCAGCCCTGAAAGCCATGCCGTTTTTGAGCCGGCTACAAAGTATTTTGACTGCCAGGAGCATGTCAAAGAAGGCAGAGATCGGCCAGCACTACGCCTCCTTATAGGAATATCTACTTGGCCCAACGGACTAGGCAGACACCTATCACTAACATGGATAGAAGACAGGTCCATTCATGAATACCTCCAGCAAGAGGATTTGGAGTGAACGAATATGCTAACCTTCGTCAGAAGTTCATGAGAGTTTGGAAGGCATAACAAGTGATGTAGATATACGTGGAGAGCAGAAAATTGTAAAAAGGGCCAATGGGGGCCTATTTGCTTGGCAGTTCTCAAAATTCTCAAAAAATTCACCTTGCATTTCATTTTAAAAGAACCACTCGAACGTGCAGATTTTTTTGAAGTTCTTCTGTATATTCAAAATACTTCTAGTTCATCTTGATCACTTTGGTTTCATAATCATATTCCTAGCTCTCAAAGAACTCGTCCAATATTACTCTGACCTAGTATTGCACCACCTTGTATATCTAATTTTTTAGTTACACCTTACTGTATGATTATTATTCTGTTTATATTAGCATTGAACAATACTAAAGGATTCTATTTCACTGTGTTTTTGACATGTATGCGCAGGACTATTTTACCAACGTTTTCTCATTTGGTTCTATTTTTTTGTCAAGTTTATCTAAATAAGTTCGTTTGCCTCAGGATACTGTATACTAATTTTAAAATTCATGATTTCAACGCGAACAAAAACACGAAAATAATCGAGTAACAACTTATTAATTACTCAAGTCTTCCAATAAAGACAAGTGAAAATATTGAAGTGCTACGAGAAAGAGCCAATAACAACTTTTAAAGATACCTTAATATCCCCAGCCAATATTTGGAAAAGGATTGCGGTCCGCATCCAGAATGAGATTGGTTGTGTTCTGACAGAGAAAACGTTTAATATTCTGGAAGAGTTTGTAGAAGCGGAGTTTTGTTTTCGAGCAAGACCTTCTGTTTGTCTTTTTTGTGATCTTGTTGGTCTAGTGGTCCGCCGAGTGTTCAAATATAGATTTTTGTGGCCAAGATTGTTGATATACGGTATACAGTGGATGAGGAGAAACTGTAGTTCTTCGAAGACAAGAAACGCTATATAAAAGCATGACGTGTAAGTGTGTATATGACGAGATCTGCCAATCGATTACTTTCGGCGTATCGTAAACGTCTGGCCGCAAATTTGAGAATCCCCGAATGGTAAAAATATTAATCTATACGGGAATGCGGTTCAAGAAACTGACTTTGGCTTTTGGTTGATGAACGCAAGTAATGTGGAAAGGAGCAAAACAAAAAGATTGAAAGAACAATTACAAAGCAGCAGTATGAAAACAAAGTGGATTTCATCGAAAATCATAAAATTGTACCATCAGGGAAATCAAAGCTCACAGATGAAGTATGGGTGGCAAGAATTCGCAAAACCAGAAAATGCCAGTGCAAACGGGCGGCAAAAATCAGCAGAACAGTGGAGAAAAGATAGATACTCTAAGGTACACCTTCATGTCTATTTCATGTAAATAATCAATTCTAGATCAGGAATGAATGACAATACAATATTATTAAATAAACCATAGAAAACTTTTCATAGGAAACCTTCAATTCCAATTGCTCTTTCTACTTCACTGATCATTGTAATACTTTCCGTAGTTAACTCTCGAATCTATTGCTCAAGTGGAACGAATCAAAATTACGCCAATCATACTAATTAAGTCGGTAGCTTAACACAAACGAATGACAAACAAACATTACTCAACAAATGTACGCAATAATTGGCCGATATTAAAACTGCAGAAGGCTGGCATGAAATATGCGCATTAATCATCCCTCTGATAAACTAATACTAATTCTTTGTGGGGTAGTAATTCAACCCATCTGGCTTGTTCATGGCAACAGGGTGGTATTGGAAAAGAGTATGTCTTCTGCAGTGCAGGTCTACTGATATTCGGAGTCTATGAAAATAAAATAAATAGTATGAAATGTTGTTTTTTTTTGTATTTTTCTCACGAAAAGAAGAATCCTCTAATGTTCAGAGAGCATCGAGAAAGTCAAGGAAAAGTAGGTAGGAATTGGCGTTCCTCTTGAATTTCTGAAGGTTGTATGCCTCAAGGAACACCTCGCGAGGCAGCGAGTTCCAAAGCTTTGCCGTTCGTTGGAAGAATGATCCCTGGGAAAAATATGTTTGGCACGTCTCCAAAGTGACAGTTTATGGATGTGAGAACTGAGTACGACGGGTCAGTTTTGATAAGACTGCTAACGGTGCAAATATGTTTTTCGCAAGAGCATCGTCCATAAAAATATCTATAAAACAGACACAGATCGACAACTTTTTTGCAGGGTTCCAGAGAAGTGAGCGAGCTTGTCACCGAAGTATTACCTGCATGACATATGGCTCTTTTTTGGACAGATTCTGAAAGTTTCAATATGTTTTTGGGTGCTGCACTCCATATATGGGAACAGTATTCCAGGACTGGTCGGATTTGTTCAATATAAATCATAGTCAGCTCACGAAACAAAATATTTATTTATTTACTTCAGAAACAAACAGATCTGATCATAATTCTCGGCGTATTGGGTTGAACTTCAAAAACTGAAACGCACTCTATATAATAATAATAATGCTGAGAAGAACATGCGAAAACCACCCCAGTCCGCTGAATTGTAGTGTCATATGAAACGGGGCAGCCCTGAGCTGCTCGATGGTGGAGAAAACAAAGAGTGAAGGTAAGGTTGTGCTTAGTGTTCCCAACACAAACTTCTATTCTGTTTGTATCAGGATTGGTGTTTAAAAAAGATCCAGTATATTGGCCTACTGGCTGTGACATCAGGGATGCGTGTGGATAGGTTGACCAGTGTGTTTTGATGAAAAATTCGAGCCAGGTAGAGTAGAGTTGTGTACATTGAAGTCTCTCTTCAGTTTTTGGATGGTTTTGCTGGATAAAGTCTAAAATGAGTGATCAAAACTCGAATAGGTCGCTATATGATGGTTCATTAGGATATAGGTGGAGGCATTGAAGGCATTTGGTCTGTTTGGTAGTAGCCAGCATGAATCACATCATGTCGAAGCATTTTGGCTCCAACCTCTCTTCGCCTTGGCGTGATGGGTTCGTTTAAGAGGAATGGAGCTCGTAACCAGGACGAAGCATGTGGACCTTATGGTTTCAACTAAATTGTCGGAAAGCTTGAAAAATAGTCTCATAATTGATATATATCTGAAAAACAAAATTGAATACACTAATCAGTACGTTCAATATGCTGTGAGACTTATAATTGCAAAGGTTCGCAGCAGTATTTCTCATCATAATTTCCTGGGATTAAAATTGTATATGACTCGACTGAAAGCGGTTTCTGCAGCGGAGGCAAATTAATTATTAAATCTCCGAGTCCAACTCTGTCTAAGCCTCCCCTTATCTCAAACAGAACCAAATGAGGTGTCTGCGGTTGTCTGTCAAACCGAAGGAAATCTGATCGCGATGTGCGCCCCAGACACACATTACTGCCTCATTGTGCGGATAATGGCTCAACAAATAGGGCGCTATAAAATACGTCGAGCATTGCGTTTCGCCCTGGAGAATATGCAACAAGAATTATTGATGTTTGCTTGGGCGATTTAGTTCGACGGCTCTGCTTGCTTAGCGGAATGTAAGAACTATAAAATACATGGTATCTGATTCCATGTTGGGCATGTTCGGTGATGTTTAGCAAGTAAATCGTGAGATGAAGTATGAATGTTTGCTCAGCGGAAACAGTAATACCGGATGGTATACTGAAAACAATTTTGAGACACTTTAGAGCTGCATATTTTATTCATACCTATGCCTATGCCTATGCCATAAAAGGCGCCCGACTATGCTGATTAACAGGATTTATTTCATTATATTTCACTTCCGTGAATGAAGGGTATACGAAAATATATTGGTTATAAATAGAAAAAAAAATCAGAAGTGAATCATCAATTTTAGTCAAGTTCTACCAGTCACGCGTCAATTTTCAAATTAGGGTCATGATCGGGAGTGAGCACTTACGTGGCAAATAATGCGATAGTTGAAGGAATTATATCTCATGCAGACAAATGAAGTTATGAAAATTAATCTCATTTTTATTACCATATTCTCATCTGAGGAGAGCTAAATAGATAAGGAAATCCTTATATCAACTCGTAACTATCTAGTTCTCTTCTATCTCTAC
Source organism: Chrysolina haemoptera (assembly GCA_958298965.1). Lineage (NCBI taxonomy): Eukaryota > Metazoa > Arthropoda > Insecta > Coleoptera > Chrysomelidae > Chrysolina > Chrysolina haemoptera. The sequence continues at coordinate 8,957,478 of OY282595.1, read as the reverse complement.
GGGTGTTCATATCATCGAAATTTGTATTTTGAAGGAAAAATGGAAATCTGCAACTAGACATACATGAACGAAATTGCTCCACACCAGTCCTGTTATTATTCCATATTCCTTCAACATTTAGGCGGCTCTATTCCAAAACACCACTTTCCAATCAAAGTATGGATTTCTTTCTTATACATATCTGATGTATTGATACGTGTACTGCACAATTAATTCAATCATTTCTACGTTAAAATATGATCCCATATGTCCGGCAATGATTTAAAATTTTTAGTTGGTACACTTCTTAGCATCAGGCCATATTTTCTGCCCTTGTTCTCACTGCTTCTGGCGGAACATGTTTCATCAATTCAGTGAACTTCTCTCCCCAAAAAATAGGTACATACCTGAAAATACTGGCTCCTCATTATCACAATCAGAAACGTCTTTTTCAGTGTCAAACTTCGGAAGTTGACTTTAAACTTCATTGTTTTCATCATCATCTTCCTCAACATCCTATTCCCCAATTTCTTCATCATTCGCCTCCAAACATCCCGTCATTAGTTTCTGCAACATTTTCTGATCCTTTCTATATTCGAGAGGTGGAGATGCGTTTGGAATAAGACAATAAAGAATGCTGCGGAATGAGAGTCCGCAAGCGAGTTGCGGATGGTTGAGAATTCCCGACGAACTCACTCCATACCATAACTGCATGATGCTGCAGAGGGAAGTAGTTATAATAAAGAACGTACGATATTTCTTTCATGTTCTAAGGAAAACTAGGTGGGAATTGGTCTTCTTCTTGAAGTTTTGCATGCTGTGTTCTAAATATTTGTGACGAATCATATGGATGTGAGGACTCAATGGGAATGCTAACGGTGGAACGATTAAAAATCATCAAAAGCATTGTCTGTGAAAATATCTAAACAACAGAAACAGATCGCCTACATTTCTTGGAAAAAAAGTGAGCGAGCTCGTAAACAAACTACTACCGACGAGGCGAATGGTTCTTTTTTGGAACATAATCTTCAAGTTCAATTTGTGGTTAGGTGCTGCACTCCTTATGTGGAAACAGTATTCCAGGACAAGTCGCATTTGTTTCTTATAAATCCTGATTAATTGACGGCAAGTGAAATACTTCTCGGCACGATTGTGTAGACGGAAATACAAATTACTACTTCCTTTCTTCGATAGTATGGATATGTTACGGCAACGCCCTGTATATTATCTGAATGTATATAATTGTAAATTTAACGATACCTGTGAGAAGCAGAAACCGCTTAGAGGAGTTTTTTATTCACACTCACTGAGCAAATCAATTGAAAAATTGCATATATTTACAGTCTCATTTGACAGAGTTCTGCAGGAATGAATTCAACTTGAAGTATTAATTTGACACCACACTAGCTGAAAGACACTGTTCAATTGACCACTAGTTTTCATTGGCCTCTAGCGCCAAAACTAGTCTATATAAAATTTTGTCCAATGGACCTTTTGTACGGAATAAGTTGTACTTATAACATATCAAATATGAAGCTAATTTCTCCTATCAAAGTGTGCGATATTTTTTAGCAACTTTGCTGTTGGATGGACATAATTTTGTTATTATTTGGATTTCCTCAATAATATATAACCTAATTTTCTTCCATATGTAAATATCGATATCTGGAATATTGAATCAAGTGAAAATATAATTCTGTTTGGAACTTATTGGTGACCCCTCAGAGTATCCTTGAAGTAAGTACAAAAGCCTTTGGAATGTGTCTAAAATCTGATTAATCAACTAAAAGCCTCGACCCAGTCGCCGTTAACAATTACTCAAGTGCTAGTTCAATACTATCACGATAATCAATCTAATTCATCTTAATTGATTCCAACATCAAACTCAACAAGCTGAGTTCTGAAGTCTGCCCAAGCATGCGTTCAGTTCAGACCAACTCATGAAATATATCCGGATAGTTTGCAAGTTTATTCCCTCTAAGTTTGCCATACCTGGTTGGCTCAGTTTGAATTTTAATTAGGAAGGAAGTTAGCGTCTGTGATATAAATATTAATGAAGAAAAATTTGCGACATACAGACAAATTTTAAAATTCTAGAAAAAAAAAATTCTCCTCGAGTGGGATTTGAAACCACGACCTGTAGATGGCCGGTGCGAGCGCTCTACCAACTGAGCTACCGAGAAGACACACGTTCAACTACACATATCGGGATACCGCTTCTGACTAGAATTTTGATATCAGTAAATCACCTACAAATACGGCGTTTGTGAGGAGTAGGGGAGTTACAGGTTGGATGGGAACTCATTAGTTTTCAGTAATCATCAAGATCATCAGAATTCTAGGAAAAAGCGTCTGTATTCTGCTAATTTTTCTTTAATCAAATTTTAATATTCAGAATCGTCTGTAGCTCGGAGAGGGTCGTCTGTTGGCTACTTTCATTCGACGAGCGTATATAAGCTTACTAAGCTCACTGAGCTTATAGCTTATAGATCTTGAGAATGCTAACTTTGTTGGCGAAACGCGCGTCGAGTGAAAGTAGCGTTTTTTTTGGTATTTTGGGTAACTTCTATTTTTTAAATTGCTGCTATGACGTATGAAGATTACAAATTAAGTTAAGTTGAGTTGAGTCAAGTTAAGTGCCACTGGCATTTATTTATTGAATGAAGAAATCTGCATTGTTAACAATAGGATTGTCAAGAGAAAAACAATATGTCCTGCCCTACCAGGACGACGCTTATTGCCATAATCCTATACAATAGGAATAATTGGGTCGAAAATCCATCAGAAAACAACCACTTTCCTGGCTAATACCACGACGAACGTTGAATTAAATCTAATAAATTTTCGTGCAGAGTTCCTACAAGGATGTCTCCGCAATTGTTAGTTGCCTGGAAATGTTCATTGAAACATTTGGTCCACCTATAGATCGATTTCTGGGTTCTTGCTCTCATCAGTATAGGGTCGGTCTCTGCAGACAATAATTAATGTCTGCAACAGATGGTTCAAAAAACTCTCCATGTCCAGACAGAAGCTGAGACACCGCCCGCAACCTAGCGTTCACTAAACCACGAGCGCCATCTGAACTCCAGCCCCTCAACCAAAGCAATACCCGAAACTTGCGTGATTGATTGATTCAACCACCAATACAAATGAAGAAATCTGCATTGTTCACAATGAGCTTGTCAAGAGAAAAAGAATATTATGTCCTGTCCACTACCATTATTAAGAGTGCATTCAAGATGTCGCTGTTCTTCAAGTTTTGAAAAAAGAAAAATAATATCCTGATGTAGTCTGTAGTACCTATCATTACATGCATTATTAGGAGACACGTACATATGACGAGCTCTTTTATTTCAAAGATTTCAGTTTGGCTCATAGTTTTTCAAATATTATGGTTCAAGACTAATCACATAGGAATGTTAAAAGTTGAAATCATAAGGTTCTTTCAGTTTTCCTTTGGGAGAATGGAGTAAATAACTTCGGAATAGGATATTTTTAAGTACTTTTCGGATTACTCCGATGAAGAAAATGTCGTGTTTGTACCATAACAGAATTAGTAAGCTAGAAAATTATTCCAGAAGAAATCTTGAATCTGATATATGTGAAGTAAGCAACGTCAAAATATGATTTTTTCTAACTCAACAAGCTGTTTTCTGAAGTCTACCGAAGCGTGAATTCTGTTCGGGTCAAGTAGCTCAGTGGTTGAGACTGAAGCGTTCCAAACTATTGACTGCTGGTCGGCTAGGTTCGAATCCTCAGCGACTTCAGATTTTTATCTGATGGCCCGAGAAAGTGCTAGGAATCGCACGTTAAAAGGTAAGACCTCGTTAATCCTTGGCTCGCACAAGTTTCGACTTTTGAGGGCTGCCGTTCGTAAGGGGACGACAGCTGGTTAACGGAAAAAACAATTTAAAATTTTAAACAATTCCCTTCAAGTTTGCCATCCATTTCACATGTACCTGGCCGGATCTGTTTTAATTTTAATATTCAGAATTGTCTGTGGCTCGTGAGAGGGTCGTCTGTTGGCTCAGATGTGCGGTTGTTGGGGCTTTTGTAACCTAGTTTCGAACACCATACCGTAAAACTGACTAGCAGGAAATATTTTCCACAGGGGGAAAGAGAAACTAGAAAGATGAATATGATTATGCATAACTTATTTTTGTTTTTTTATAAGCACAAGCGGAAATCCTGTAATGTTTAGTTTATAGAGTTCAATTCAGTTCAGTTCATTATATCATTAGTCTAAGTCTAAACAGAGTTCACAGCAAAAAAATAATACTGTATTATATTATCTGTAGTAGCTAGGATTTGAACCTACACGACCAATAGCATCAATGGCTTTGAACGCGACTGTCTTAACTACTGAGCTACCTGACCCTCTGAAATGGAATGGAAAATACGAGAGAAACCTCTAGAATATTCTCCAAATTTCGGAAGGGTTCATGAAAGTTCGAGAAAATGAAGTGAACCATAACAGACACCGGAAAGAAATGAAAATACAATCGAGAAAGTTTTTAAAAGTTAGATCAACAGGGGGAGGATGAGTTGGGACAAAGCTTTTGCTTGCAACTTTGCTAGTTACTATTATGCAGAGAAAAAAAATCTATGTTCATGTAAAGTTTTGGTAATGAAAGTTTCTAAAGTATTACCTCCTTCTGTATGTACAGGACATTTAGGAACACCCTGTACACTCGCTTATGCTATGATTTGTAGCGTTTCTCATAGCACACACACAGATATTGCGCTTTGGGCTATCATACTGTTTACGGAGCTAGATGGATTCATTATTTGAAACAAACATTGATGTTTTATGCGGAAATTGGCGAATTGAAGTTAAACATTCTGATTCAACTGAATATAATTTTCACTCAACGAAGCTATGATTAGTCTGAATAAAATACCAATCATAATTCATAAATCATACGTTATTAACTAACCATTTTGATCCACCAAACGAATAACGTGAAAGTGCTTGTAGAACGACCAGAAACTGTTGTAAAATTTCTTTACCATACCTTGGAATATAAAAAAAGATGTGTTTAGTACTAACTGTCGAGATGTTCTACGAATCAGAAGGTATTTTTCAAAAGGAATATCCAAGGCGCTGTCAGGATATTGAGACACAACCTCGAATAATTATTCAATAAAAGGTGTAAATTTGGCAAAAATAATTTTCCCAAATACTAACTGATTATCCTTATATCATTTCCATATTCAACTTCCACTGAGTTTTCTCATTCTCTTCCACACTTTCACATCGTCAATTATTGTATTCAAACTGGAATAAAGTAGTCCTAAGTTAGGTATGATTTTCACATTATATTTATAACGAACTTGAGTTGAAGGAGGACCGTTTCTTTCCACATTAACCTCGTTTTTAACAAGCAGTCTGTTCTGAAGGAAATTGTTCATAAATTCGAAACACATTAGGGCAATATAAAAACGAAAGAACTTCTGTTAGAACAACATTACCAAGTAAAAAACAAACTGTACGAAGTTTTCCAGTTAAAAATAAAAGGAACATTCGTGTAAGATCTCAAGAAGTTCGAGATGTATATTTCGTTCATTTTGTGTGGTAGATCTTGGAGAGGTGACTGCACAAAAGTCAGTTTCTGGATAAATGTGTTGCGAAGTTGTCTGGATGAATCCCAGAAGACTCAGCTTGAAAATCACTGTTTGTGTGGGACTTTCAAGGTTAAAGTTCAGGACGAGGTATCCTAGGACATATAAATTCATTTCACACGGATTTTTGCGCAGTTCACTCGAGAATAACTTGCCAAGAATCTCTAGAGATCAAGTAGCTGACATGTGTTCTATCAATTTTCGACATTGAGTTTTCCATTCACAAAGGCTATACTGTGTGACAGTTCTCAAGAATATGGTCGACTTTGGAAATGTCAATTTCAATTTATTTCAGGATTGGTTGAATTGCTATATGGAAAAAACAATCACTATATGTTAATCCAATAGGATTGGGTTTTGAGACGAGGATCGATTGTAGCACCCATAAACTTGGTATGTTTGTAGTTGGAACCATGATAAACACGAAAAAAAAATTGTTTACCAAAATTCCAGGGGTGGAACATATTTTTTTTTCGTTTAAAAATAAATAAATAGATTTGTGCTGTTATCTTGTAAAGTATATGATTTATCGAAAAAACAACTCAACAAGGTGAAAGACAATTTAATTCTCCACAAAAGATATATTAAGTAATTTCTTATGAAATGCGCTATTTCATATCAACTGAAATATCCATGACTTGCGGGTTTCACCCATGATATTTTGGCAAACAATTTTTTTTCTAACAATATATGATGTCAAGAAGTCATATGCCGAGATTCAAAGTGATACGATTCATTCTTCACTTGTAGCTAACATTTGTCTGTGGTTACCGTACTATGTTGACATTGGGTTAATTTGGTTCCTGGAGTGATGACGGCCGGGATATTTGACAAAAAAAAATAACTGATCTAAATGACTGCAAGTGCCCTATGTTACCACAATGCGATTGTTTCTTCTGCAATGAGGTACATTGCAAAATTATCTGTTAGATATAATTCAATACCCGTCGTGGTATACGTCAAAGGAGAAGTTGTTTCCGAACAGGTATTTGCCACAATGAGCCTGAGTTGTAGATTTTTGAAAGTAAAACGGGTGTACCATCGGTTGGTAACGACATTGTGTATATACAGTGTGTATATACCCAAATTATTTATGGTGAAAGTTGGTGCCCATCGAGAAACTCATACTTTATTCGTGATGACTTTTCGAAAAAAAAAAAAAGATTCTCTTCAGTAACCAAGAACCTAACATAACTATTCTATAACCCATTATGAGTTTCCCGACGAGCACCAGCTTCATCGCAATTTTTTTTGTGAAATTGATAATAAAAAAGTTTCTCATATGGTTCCAAGTTTTTGGCGGACACTTTATATTATACTGTATTGATATTGTTGAGTATCATGAGAAATTTTTTGAATTTTTGGAGAGGAATCCATAATCTGAAAAAAAATGGAATGGAAGATTAAATGGAAATAAGTGTTTGATACTAGATTTCGTAGATTTCAAAATATCCTTTTTTCCTTCAGAATTCCATATTTTTGTTAGCAGAGACTAAAATCATTGTGAATGTCCAATGCCCAGATTCCATCGTTCCATATTTCAATTCAAAATAATGTGTTTTCAGATTTTAATCTGTACGCTATACCGAAATTGAAAAACTGTGTGCAGTTTATCAGCAATTTCGACATGTGCAACACGTGCATTATCATTAAAGGTTTTATTCAATTTCCATAGCAGATTATCTGTTTTAAACGTTCACAAATTTGTCAATTTTAACTTGTCAGGCTGAATATCTGATTTACCTAGGATACTTTCATTGTTTTCAGTTTCGGTAAACTCAATCAAAATGATGATGGTGAAAATGGTGATGGTGGATGTATTGACATAAATATCATAACTATCCATTTGTATTTTAGGAATCACATAAAATTTATTATATTTTCAATATAGAAACTGGTGTAGACATTTGTTTTGGTTTCTAGACATGATACGTTATGAACGAAAATTAAGACAAATAATAATAATAATAATAATAATAATAATAATAATAATAATAATAATAATAATAATAATAATAATAATAATTATTATTATTATTATTATTATGAGTGATGATGGGAAATGTAATCAGTTTCAAATACATCTAAGGAAAATCATCTATAGATTTTGAACTCTCTATCTATACTGTACCTTCAGTGCAGGGTCTTTTCGAAGTAAGTTTCAACAAATTTTTTTCATATACCTAATATATTTCATAAATCCAAGATGTGCAGCGAATCATGAATATGAACGAGTCAAGAACGAGCAAGGAACCGTTCATAGAAAATATGGTGATTGCTCCGACAGGGGGCGCGGGGGTGCCCATCAACTAAAAATTTTTAAACCAGCTGAATATTTTTGAATTTTTTCAATAATTTTTTTCCAATTTTGATTTTTATGACTCTCGAAATTTTTGAGTTAATGTGCCCCCAGCGCCATCTGTCGAGTAATTGCAATGTTTTTTCTCTCAAAAAGTAGTATCGGTAATACCCTTCAGAACATTTTTTGTTTCATTGTTCCACATCAAACCGTTCAAATTTATCAAGGTATGAGAAATATTCTGATCCGGATTTATATTTGATATTTCGATTTTGAATTGCAAAAAGTAATATTAACAAAACTCAAAGGAATTTTGATGGTTGTTAAGAGGATGGAATTTCCTTTTCAACGATGTGACACTTGACCCCCCATGCCATTAAAAAAATTTGAGTTGATGTGTCCCCCCTCCCGCCGTGTCGGACAATCATAATTTTTTTTATTTCAAAGAGTAGTATTAGTGAGGAACCCTCGAAACGTTTTTTTTATGTTTCTACGTCGAACCGATCAAAGGTTAACAGGGGGGGGTATTAAAAGCCGCACTGTATAGCCTGATGAATGATGGTATTCTATACGTATTGGTCAATTCAAAAGATTAACTGACATATCATAACTGTTGAGCGGTATTTCTGGAATCACATAATATGTATACTCCTTTCAGTGTAGAATTAGTTTTGGTTATTTCTAGACATGATACTTCCTTGTATCAGAAACAAAAATTAAGACAAATAAAAATTTTGATTGTTGTTTGAGAATATGGATGTGATATTTATAAAATCTGTTGTGGAATCATCTGCGGCTGAAAGATAAACTTTAGTCGCCATTTTCCATCGTTCAAGATAAAAATATGAGCAAATGCAAACACATCATAGAAAGTTTATCTATAGATTTTGAAGTCTGTATTGTACCTTCAGTGTAGGGTCTGTTTGATGGATGGTTTCACATAATAATTTTGTTCTATATACCTAATATTATTCATGAATCCACTATGTTTCAGCGTATCATAAATAATATACATGCGTCAGGAACGAGGAAGGAACCGTTCACAGAACGAACGGAGCAGATTGAATGGTCCTGAAGTGGCAGGAAAATGAAAATCAAAACGCTAAGGTAGTAGTGTCCATCGCAAGACAGAACAAGGAAACCATAAAAAGAAGGAAATGAAAAGGGCGACAAGTCTTTCCCGGAATTCGATCACCATAACTCGCCCGCAATGTCTAACATATCATAAATCCTTTCCAATGTCCCATTCTCGGCATTCAACGGCGAAAACTCTTCCTAAGAGGAGGAACCGGTTGTTTACTAATAAGAAAAGTGGTCATTGTCTGCTGGCAAGAGTGCCCGCTGGCTTTAAGTATACGGGTCACGCATTGTTCTCATTCCGCAATGAGGGTAGAAAGCAGCGACCCACTTACACATCGAGGACGCTTCAAGTAGGGGTTGAGACCAGCGTTTATTGAATTTTTGTTAGAGTTCATGAGTTATGACGATGTTTTGTAGAAATATTAGCCAAAACTGACTATCTGGGATTTCAGCTGGATAATCTGTATCGTTTGATGAACATATTGATAATATGATTGAGCAATATGCACGGGAGAGACTACAACAACCTATACGAATAGTTGAAAAACGACCTGGTTATAAGAATGCCATCAGATGGGATACTTCCCAGATATAGCTCTGACAAAACTTTCAAGACAAGTATAACAAAGAGGGATGCGTGGAAGAAGGACCTCCCAAAAAATGATGAAGGTTCAGGATCCGGCATTTACGGAACCAAGCGGAATATGAAAATCTCATTGAGCCTGGGCAAACAAAGCGACGATATTCCAAACGGAAATCGTCACAATACACCACTGTGCACAAGAGCTAATAAGGCATGAGTGTTCAGAAAAAAACATTGTTATATATTCAGATAGCCAAGCTGCATAAAAGCAGTCAACTCAATGCAAGTTACCTCAATACTTGTTTGGGGATGCATAGAAACCCTAAAAGAGCTTGGAAGTCAGAACAGACTAACCTTAGCCTGGGTACCAGCACACACAGGTTATAGAGGCAATGAAGAGGCCGATGAATTAGCTCGAGAAGGAGCAAGTAATGCCCTGAATGACCCAGAACCGTTTTGCGTTGTTTGAGACTCTCAAACACTCCTTTCTTATCACACTGTCACTAGCAGTTATCGACATAACCTCAGGTGAGTCCCTTGATTGAAACTGCTCCAATGAGGCAAGAGTACTCTCAGTTCCATTACCATATAATTTCTTGAGAAATTCACTAAAAATTTAATAGTCAATAAGAGTTTTGGAGTGAAAAAGTGCGTGTTTGCTGACTCAGCAGAAATACTCCAGTTTTTATTTGGAGTTTGAGCCCGAACTGTCTGTCGAAAAAAAAAAAAACCTGAATTTGTAGAAAATTTTATATACTTCCATTCTGCATAGAAAAGTTTTTCTCGAAAAACTGATAAATTCCGAGTTATAAGCGAAAAACTAAAAAAAAAAAAAATGTTTTTTTACCATTTTTTGCATTTTTTTTGATGTTCCGTAAAGAAATTTTGTTATCAAACTCCAGATTCGGATTCAGCACTCCAAAAAAGGTGTGAAATGAAAGAAATCAGGAATACCCCAAAACTTTTCAGCCAGGAGCCCTGTCGAATACAAATTTCCTGAATTATGATATCCTCTCGTAAAAGTTTGTATGGATGCTCTCTTGATTCAACCACTAATTAATCACTCATTTCCGCTATCTTATCCTATACCAATATTATCCTCAAGTAAGCAGACAAAGGGGATCCTTCAGCGGTCGAAGATGAGAAACTGATTGCACGGACTCCTGATCGAATCCAGTCCAGTTGATAAACAAGTTTAAGGAAAGTTGGTATAACTTCAGCCCACATAAAAGCTCAGAAGCTCTCAGATCACTTCACGGTATCAATTAGCAGTAGGTTCAGCTCTGATTTCAACAACGAACTGAAAGTGAGACAGCTCTCCAATTGATAAAAGGGTGTTTTAATGGAAAAGGGGTGATTTTCCAAGAATCTTTTTCGGTAAAATCTCTTTGAAAATCTCAGATATCATGGTGGTTTGAGTTCGGACATTGTAAGGAAAACGCCGAACAGAAAACAACCACTGCCTTTATTCATTGAATTTTAGAGTGAAGAACTGAATTCAACAAAACTCTAATATTTGACAGAGTAACATGAAAAAATTACTTATGAGTTGATTATTTTTTCCATCATGAAATAGTAAAGTGGAAGTACCCTTCCGTCCAAATATTTCCAGCATGTGGAAAACATGAGGCAAACATCTGAGAGAAAATAACTACTAACTTTCCTGGCTAATATCACGACGGACATTGAATTACATGTGACAGATAATTTTGCAACGTTCTTCCAAGAACACCCAGTTGCAATTACTTATTGTAATTATACAGCAAATTATCCTTCATTTGGCTGGAACACCACCTGCAGACGCATTTCCAGGTTCTTGCCGCTCGTTAGTGACAGAGTAGGTCGGCAACATTAGAGTCGTCCTGCCCCAGCCCACTGAATTATAACTAATATTTCTTCACAAATGGAGAAGCGACTTAAAGTAAAAGTCAGTCGCATCGCCACCTGCGGAGAAACCAATAAGCAATTCTCGGTAGAAAAGACACCAGGAAGTGAACAGAGTTCGAGAATTTTCGCCGGAGAGTATCAAATAAATGAAATGGTAAAATCGACAATGTCTAAGTACCCTTCTCTCCAAATATTTCCTCCATGTGGAAAATATGCGGCAAACATCTGACAGAAAACAACTACTTTCCTGGCTAATACCAAGACGGAAATTGAATTACATCTGACAGATATTTGTGCAACGTTCTTCCAAAAAGACCCAGTTGCAATTGCTTATTGTAATTTTACAGCAACATATCCTTCATTTGGCTGAGAAATACCACCTGCAGAAGCGTTTCGCATTTCTTGCCGTTCGTCAATGACAGGGTTGGTTGGCCAACATTAAAGTCGTTCTACCCCACCCCAATGAGTGAGTCATCAGTAAGGAAAAACAGTTGTTCCTCATATAAGTGAATTTGAATGGAAGTTTTCATAACTCAGTTCAGTTAGTTCTAGCAGTTTGACTTTCAGCAAGTCAGTGGCAGCACATATTATGTGCTGGAACAGGATTCATTTTTATTTACTCTCATTATCAGTCTGACTACAATCTGACTGCACCAGTGGATTCAAGAAATTTGAAAATTGTGAAATTCCCGATACGTCAATGTATCCAGGAGGTCTCGAAATATCACTGGTGAAATTTTTATCGAAATCTGTTCATGAATAACAAAATGGAAGGAAAATGAAATCTGAATAATGTGCGTTAGTGGAATTTCAGGAAAATGTCATTTTATCTCATAATTTTAAATATTTTTATTTATCAACAGATTTCGATGTAGTTATGGTCAGTGAAATTTTGAAATATCCTAAATCCAGTGGTGTAGTCAAAGTTTTGCTAAAAGTTTTGTCATTGAAGTGGTAGGTTGATTAAACGGCATATTCCGCATATATACTTTCCCTATAACTTTTTTATTGATTGACATATTTCAACGCAATTTTCATATAAACCATTTGAAAATGTCGCGAATCTAGTAGTGTCGTCAGATTTTTTTCAAAAAAATAGCTAGTTTTTTTAATAGTTTTGACCTTGAAAAATAAGATTGGTTGGACCTGGAAATGGAGATTGAGCCATGAAATTTGGTGTCCCAGTAGACTTTTTAAATGTCTACCGAACTAAAATCATTCCAATCGGATGGAAATTGTAAGTTTCAGGTATAAGGGTGTTTCCATCTTAAATTTATTTATTTTTTTATTTTTCCTACTAGACTATATCAATGGATGTGTCATTTGTTATAAAAATGTTAAGTTTATCTAACACCGGGTTTCTTCACATTTACCAACTCTCACTTCAAGACAACTGTCCAAATAATTCAGTCTACTTTTTCCTTATGTGCAGTCACACCAACGGGACCTTTCTTTTATTTTAATGAATGGTTCTCATCACACATTCATAATGTCATTAAAATGTAATTGATTGAAAGGGCTCTGTTTTTTCCACATTTGCACATTTGACCTGCTTTTCCACAAGATTTTCCTTATGTCGCATCATAACGACTGAGATATATTCGAGTCTCATACGAAATGTCCTATAAAACATGACAATATCTCAACTTTTTGTGAGCGGTAACAGGTGTAATGTTAAACAATTTGAATGTTCGCAAGTTATTTTGAAAGCCGCAGTTTACATTCCACATAGTATTACTACAACAGTAAACTCCCTGATATATTAGCCCGCAGCATGTCGACTCTAGCTTCCCAACGAATAAATTTCTTACATACCGTAAAACGTTCAAATTCCGAAATTATATTCTTGTTCGGGGAATACGCTGTGCGCTGCAAGCACAACGTTTGAACTGATATGGAAAAATTGCTAGAATAGCTTTTTGATATACTATATTAAAGCATGCTGTTACAAAGTTGCGTTATTGCTTCTGATAACTGATTTTCTCTATTTTAGGGATTATCTCTTCATGGTATCCATATCAAGTGGAGATTTCGTCGCAGAGCTGAAAAAAAAAGGTGTAATTCATTTGGACTCTATAATCACCAATGCACAATCATACAATCATAGCAAGTAACTTTGATTTAGGCTCCACTTTGTTTCTACTACAAATATTTAGATTGAAATGGATTGGTTCAAATTTGTGGAAAACTCAATTATTCTTGTTGGATCATATCTTTCGCAACACAAAGTGTACGTTTTTCGAAATGATAAGGCATCTCTGAAATATAAAACGGAGCTTACCAAGGATCGATATAATATATGTCAAGACTCCCGTCGCTACGGGACCATTTAGGTGTAGTCGAAATAACACAGAGTTCACTGAAAATTCTCTCAAGTCATTATTGTCTTCAAGTGAATCTTCTCGTTGGTGATTTATTTTTTTCCGAACTCGGCATCTCTTCGAACACTGCAATCTGAACCATGGTCTTCAAGTGTTGGACATAGGTGCCAACGATGCAATACCCTCATCACTACGAACGTAATATCTGCCACTCAAATATTGCGTTTTTGAATTTTGAAATACGAGACTCATGCTGGACAACTTCCTATACTAAATCTGGTTCGAGTCGGCAATGAAGACAGACATAATAAGACATGAGTTAAAGTGAGATGATGAGCCGCGCTCTCTTCAACACCTAGCGTTCGATTATACACTAGCATTGATCAAAAAACTAGTATACTCAACTGGATGTTCATTTCCACCTCACCTTTTAGGAGGATAGCCCCATTGACATAATTACTAGCATCCGTGCGTATGATATATTGCTTAGTTTCGTCGCTCTGTCGTAGTATTAGTGCAATGACCACTAAATTTTTCAATTCATCAAGAGCCGTCTGCTTTTATTCCATACTGAATTTTTCTTCGTCAGTTCACTAAGCGGCCCTGAAATTTTTCACGGAAAGTCTATAATAACTAGCAATTTGTAGAAAGCATTCTACTTTCTTCACATTACGCGGTTGCAAACGAACCACAATTGCTGAAGTATTTCCTGGTTGAAACGAAATACCATCCGGGGTGATGAAATGTCCAATATACTTCACTTCTTTCGATCTGCACGTAATTTGAATTCCTCAAGTCTATGAAATACGAGTTTCAAATTGATCCATAAGCCGTTAGAAGGTCCCTGGGGCCCCTTCCAGTCCACATGACAGTGAAGTGAATCATCCACTCGTGACATGGAGTACGAATATCTTACAGGCGTGAGCATAGTCATCCGCCAGCGACTCTCCAGAGGTGCGCCGTTCGCTGGCCTGTGTACTATAATTCCTATAGCGGTCAGCGCACTTCCGGAGTGTCGCTAGCGAAGGACTATGAAAACGTTTGTTAGTTTTATTGTGTTTAGCCGCTACACACAAGAGAACTCCATGTTTCTTGGGAATGAGAACTACTGGGGCAGCCCACGAATTCACACTATTCTCTTATCAGAATCAATAGGCAACTGAATAGGAAATGATGAATTTATTCTTTTCATTCGCCTCATACCGTATAAATACACACCACTGTTTGAACACGTTTGGAAATTAATGACTATTGATTTTTATGTCTCTAGGAATCTATGATTAGGAATTTGTGCGTGTGCGAGTTGTCGCTAACAAAAGAAACACAATAATTTTTTTCCTGAAACACTGCAGAGAAATTTTCAATATCGGTTAAATTAATTCCAACGTTATAATGGCAACGAAATTGGCCGATAATTTTCAACACCATTTCGATTTCCACTTTGAAACTGGGAATAACACTGGTATGTTTTCACTTATCCGGATATACTCCTTCGAAATGGTATTTGTTGAAAATTATGATGGAGTGAATTACTATCAAATTGCATGTGTTTTTTGAAAAAACTTTTCTATCAGGTCCAGCATCCTTGTGTATATCAAAAATTTTTATTTTTTCAGTGATCTAATCTATAATGTTATATTATTAGTGATAGAATGAGCGGTGTTTGCTCCTTCGATGAGAAACAGATGAGATGAGGAATATCGTGAAGAGTGCCCCACCATACTTCATATATTTACATATTTAGTAGTTATTGGCATAGATATTTCCATGCAGCAAGCAGAGGAACTCTGCACGGAAATTCATCGAATATATTTCAATATTCGTCGTGGCATTGGCCAGGAAAATAGCTGTTTCCTTAATGGATTTTCGACCCGAATATTCCTATTATATAGGTTTCTCACAATTAGCAGTCCTGGCAGGACATTTTATTGAATTTCATCAGTACGCTCATTATAAATGATTGCAGATCCCTTCATTTCAATGAGTTTTATTGAATTTTTCTTTCTCCTGAAAGACAAACGATATCAGTTATAATGAACGGCTCGAAAACGATTCCATTAAAAGTTCATTATCCTTCCCAACCCAAAACGCTCGACCAGCGCTCCAACTTTAACTTTTTCGGTTGCCGCATTCCATTTCCAACCCCGCAAACAAACATTTTCTGGGGTAGAAAACTCGTGTCAAGAATGATAAGTCTGCCCACGGTGCCCTATCATTACCTGGCCCTAATTGCATTCCGCACACCCTATTCTGGTTTTTCAGGATTTATTTTCGTGCCAAGCACCGAAAATTAAATACTTACTCGGTCAAATCAAGAGCCAGCTGATTGAGAGCTGCCGAATGATGATTAAACTAATGGTTCAGGATGTTGAAAATGTTCGATGAGTGTAATATTTGCCAAAACGAGCGAAGTTGAACAACTAAATATTTTCATAAGAAATTTCATGTAATAATATCATTTCATGAATAAAAAACAATGATTTTCTCGTGAAATGGGACATTGGTGTTGGCACCAATATTGAATAAGCAATATCAAACGTGTCAGACTTATGTCAAAAATAAGTAGTTGTTCCGACAAAATAGCGTCTGATATATAGATATATAGACTATTCCACATCGAATTTTCTACCAAATACATTACTCAAATGAATTTTTTGGTGAACCGTTGACCGCTAGAACTCGCTAAAAAAATACCAAAATTAACTACTTTGCGGTAAACCCAGTTTTCTGGATAGGTTTTTGCCTGTAACTGAACAATTGAGCTTAGATTCTGCTAAAATTACATAAAGTTACTGATTATACATTCATTAAACATTAAACATAAACAATTCAATCGAGGACTAATCATCATCTATATATATAAATTTAACCGTTGTTGTAGGATTGTTGGTTTGTGGTTATCAAGGAGAAATGCCCTTCTTTGAATTTGGTAGGTATTTGAGACTTATCTCTGCCGGGTGAGTCCTCTATAGATTCCCCTCAAGATTCAAGATATTGGTGAGATTTCTTCAGTTGCATGTACTGTTCTCTTCTATAATAGATTTTTTGTGGATTTATGGCAGACTTGAAGACCTACCAAATATTAGTCAGTCTTTATCACTAGGGTGAAATGAAGTATGTGAAAACGTTGAAAGAGAAACCAGAATTATTTTGCCCCCTCATCAAAATACTCAAAAACCCTCATGCTGATCTAGAGGCAGTTGTGAGTGGAGGAGAACATTCCTCATTGCTCTTTATGGATTTTGCAAACAAATCTTGTCAATTTTAATTGGTCTGGAATTGATAATTTTACTGGGCAATCACCTGGTAAAATTGTCAGTTTCAGACCGTTCACTCCCATCTTGAATGCACACTTTTAGTTGTGCGATTTGAATTGACAACTAAGAATGTAATGTATGGGGACCCTAAACAGACTGCGATAGAAACACTTTTTAAACTCTGCGTTCAAGGTAACATATAATATCGCCATTCACCAGTCTGCAGCATGGCAGCACTCATTGGAAGTCTACCCCCAAGTACAGGCGTGGCTGGGCTATGTTGAAGATCTTGCACAGTTGGAGTAAATCAAGAACAAATATGGTCTCCAGCTCATCACCCCCCTCGAGCCTTCTACATTGGACAAACTGCTGCAGTACATTTCCTGAAAATGCAAGATAGACTTGTGAAGGGTATTGGGAATGTAAGACGACTGGCTTATATATTTCCTGGCTTTGCCAAAACTGTGGAAGAAATTGCAGCAATATGAAAATATATGATGACCAGGATTTGGACGAAGTCGATGACACACCTCCAATCCAACACATTTCGGAAGAACATGGATTTCATTGCAGCACACATTTCAAATCTCCACATCTCTATAGTAGCTACAGATTCAATTAAATTCTAATGAAGCTTCCCTAACACCATCATGTCAGACTAAAAGAAATTATACTTTTCATTCTATTGTATCATTGCTACTAATTTTCCTTTCATATTCCAAAAGACTAACCAGGACCCCCAAACGCTAAGCGTCGTTGACTAGGTGCCTATACCTTTTCCATCCACCAACGTTTATAATCGATGATAATTAATATAAAAACTTATGAAAATTTATTTTTTTGTGTATAAATACTCAAACGCAAATGAATAGTGTTACAACTACTGGAATATTTTTTATTTAATAAGTAAATAGTAATAATATACATAGGTTTCGACTGAATTTTGGTTGAAAGGCTATGGCTGTGACATGAAATCCCTACGCGCTCTAGCGGCTACATCGTTTGTCCAAAATAAAAATGGGTTTTTGTCAAAGTGGGGAAATTTGGCATTTTTTCAGAGTGCTCTAGTGGCCAAACTGTTCAGCCAAAAACAATTTGAGGGATGCTTCTTGTAGGGAATTTATTATTATTTATGTTTGTATGTAATGGTCACTTCGAAAGTTACGTAGTTTTATGACTTTTTGGCAAAAAACTGGAAAAAGTTTAAACATTTTGACGTTTTGGTGCTTTGAACTGATTTGACTGGATTAATAACAGCCAACAACTCAATCATACAGTTCAATGCCTTCATTTTCGACTCCAAAATGCTCCAATAAGTCCTAAAGCAATCAGACCCAGAGCATCTTCACAATAATTTCGTGAATGAAATAAAAATGACAAGGAAATAAAACGGTCATATCAAAAGATCTTTTATATTCTCCGTTGAATTTAATGGCAGCAACATTCAGGAACGGGGTCCGTCAAGCTTGAAGTATAGGCTTTATCTACTGCAACGGAATAGGATGTCCAACATATTCTGGAAAATAAAATTAAGCCCTTATGAAATATGGCGGTGTTATTTCAACCGCGTCATTTCTCTGATACGCTTCGGTCTGCCAGGGTAGATTTTCATTTAATGACGATGGACCAGAAGGAGAACAATATACTTCCAACTAGACGAGATAGGGTTATTCCAGAACATTCACCGATGAAAAACAACAACTCATCCAAACGTACGAGTATAAGAGGATGAATGAAAAAAAATTAAGAAGGAAACGAAAAAGAATATTCGGAATAATCTAGCATTGCATATGAACTTTTTATTTTAAGATGTTTTTTGCTATGGCATATGAAAATTGCTCCAGAACTCACAACTTATCTTAATATAGAAAATATTCACAATGAAAATAAGTAGCAAACTCCAAATAGTCTCGTAAAACGATTATTGTTCGATTTGATTATCTTCTATCGATCAGAAAATGATATTGTTCATATGAATTATACTTTTCTTGGAAAATTATTTTTGTATATAGAAAATATTCCAACTCATCAAACCGCAAATTTTTAGCATGCCATCTGCAGCTATTGGTTGTGGACAAATTCAAATTCAAGAGATAAAAAACCGTACAAACAGTCCCTCTAGTCATTAACTTCTTTTAATAAACAATTCGCAATTTACTCGACTGTCTGGAACGAAATTTTAATTTACCTACATCCCAAATGTCAGGCGGTTTCGTCCCCATGGAGAGGAAGGGTTGGAATACCGCATTCACTCATTAATGTATATAATCAATTTTCTGACAGCGAAATCGACTGGATTTTATGAACTTGGGACGGTGTTTCTAATCATAAGATGACAGGTCGATGGACAGGAAAATTATCTCAGTAATTAGTTTTTCATGTTTGCATTTCTTGGTAGGGTTGGATTAATTGAGTATATTGCAGCTATCTGTACAGGATGATCGTTATTAGTTTAATTTCATATTCCCTACACACAAAATGTTGTTGAAGATTTGTCTATGGATCATATCCAGGATGAGGCTGTCTCAAATAATTCTTTTTCAAATCTGTACTTGGGAGTCAATATAACATTATAGTCTGGTTGGTATTAAGGCGAAGTTATACAGGGCGTTCGCCAGAAAATGATATAGATCCGGTTAAAAAAATTACTGTAAGTCCATTTTTTCAAATGGAAACCCCTCAATTTTATATATTTATTCAATTCGGCATCGAAAATGAAGCTAACTTTCAATGGTTATCTATGCCTTTACTCAACAGTTTTCGAAGTATTGGCAAATTAACATGTCTCAGTTCCAGAAAATCTCGTATTCTTGAGTTTACTTATTCTTAGTTGGCCATGGCATACGCGGTTGCGTTGGAAACATTCAACTGCCATTGAAATGTCATGGTGATCAATCATGCCATCTCGTTTAAATTATTCGAATGAAGATTACTTAAATCTATTTATTATTTATGGCGATCAAAAGTCGGAGTGGATACAAGTGTATAGGACTTGTTTTTTCCCCAATTTTCCTAGTTTCATATCTGGTCTCTTGATATTTTTTTAATTATCAAGTTTTTTCCGGTATATTAAATTGAATTATATTAACAATCTGACTGCCGAGCCAATTCATGGTACATATTTATTGAGGAC
Source organism: Chrysolina haemoptera (assembly GCA_958298965.1). Lineage (NCBI taxonomy): Eukaryota > Metazoa > Arthropoda > Insecta > Coleoptera > Chrysomelidae > Chrysolina > Chrysolina haemoptera. Next base: position 8,937,317 of record OY282595.1, on the reverse strand, counting down.
ATGTCAGGCATTTTCGACTGACTCAGCTCCTGAATGTGGGAGCCATGTCAGTCGTATCTGCTGATATAGATGGGTTTGCATAACTCCGTGCCAGACAGACATTTGTGGTACAAAATGCTTGCTTTATGGATAACCAAATTTTCTTATTGCGCTGCAGAGCAACCTTTTATCGATTTTTTTAAATTTTCCACAATATAGCATTGTGTTGATGGACATCAACTTCGATTCTTTTTTTTTTGGTTAAAAACACGAGTGTATTCGAACAGCTGAGGAGAATAACGAGACGTGAGACGTGAGGCGCCGTGTCAGTTATATTTGCGTTTGCACAATGTTATTCCAGAGACAGGTTGCGCCATCTATGAAGAACGTACCCAAGATGACATGCAATCTTATAACTTAGAACAGCAAATTTCATCACTTGGCGCCGCACATAAATTTTAGCGTTCGGTTGTGCGGCGCTACCGCAAACAATACGTCGTTAAGACTGACATGGCAGTCAGAGTGTTAATGATATTCGTGGAATATTGGCTCAACCTATTCGGAATGTGTTTTGTCACACATCATTTTTGGTTTTGGTCAATATGGGTTAAATCATTTTCACCACCATCAATCAAACGGTATTTATCGATACTTGAAATAAATAATAATAATACATATCCAAGTTTGAAAGCACATTGATTCATAGCTATTAATTCAACGAGATTATTATGGGATTTATAATAATCGAGAATGTCGCCTGTTCAGAAAAGATCGATTGTTCATTGCTCCCACCCAAACATCATTTGACCGTTTATATTCTGTACGAATGAAATGTGTGACACGCAGTCTTAGGTTTCAGTGAGATGTGGGGAAAGAGGCTTGATGTTATAACATATTTCTTCCAATCCCGACTGTTTATATGGAAAGAGAGAATATTATCGGATCCATATTGTTGAAAAGTTTGGAGGGCATTCGAACAGCAAATAGAAACGATTTCTAGATTGCCAGAGGTTTATCGATTCAGTAAGGCATATAATGATTCGAATTGAAATATCTACACCACACACTCTTGCAGGAAAACGTATATTGGGTCAAGGAAGGTGGAGGTGATAAAACGGTATTTTATTACTCGCCAGAGTGATCGGAATTACAAGAGTTGGCTCTGTTTCTCGTAGAATGCAGTTATAAATCAACATTTTATGTGAAAATACCCCACCTGTGAATCGATAATTGACCTGTTTTCGCAAATTTCTTGAATACTTACATGACTTCACGAATATTAATATGCAGGTAGAAAAACGTGCCACCATTTTCCATGAATATCTGAACACAGAGATCAAAGTTCTATAGGGAGATACTTAGTTGGCAATAGGGAGGAACCGGAGAAACCCTTGCATTATTGTCCCATATATTAACTGTCTGCTCCGAGTCAGTTAAACTGGATTCAATGCAAAGGGATCCCTCAAACGGCAAATAACAAGAAATTAGTTGTGTATATGAACTAAACCTGAAGGAAATATTTATATTGGAAAAAGTTGTAACAATCCTAGATGCATTAATTATATATATATATATATATATATATATATATATATATATATATATATATATACATATATATATTGATAGTACGTAATAGTATATTGTACAATTGTACATTTCCCACTAGTAGGTGAGTTCTACAAAAGTTCATATACCTACGAGGTGCATCATTCAAGCGTAATTGACCAAAGTTTGTCTTTTTCAAATGAAACACCCAGTATATTTTCATATAGTCGGATCCGCTTAATATGAAACTGTTTGAAAATATATGTATATTCAATTCAAGATAAGAAAATTGGTGTGGGTTCAAAATTGAAGCGCCTTGTAAAAATTAGAGTCTGAAAATGATTTGAGTTTTTCGAGCATGATCGATCATGGCTGCCTACCAAATTCCAAGTGTTTATTTGAGTGCAAGTTGAAATAATCCCAATTTACCCTGTTTTCAGTTCCAAAGAAATAAAACAAGATAAAAAACTACATCCTCTTCATTTTTACAAAATCGAAGGTTTTTCAACCCTTTCCACTATCCTAATACATTTTGTAATGCAGGTTTTTGTTGAGGCATTGAATTAAAAACCCAATGAAATGCTCATCCACACATATTTTTTCCTACTCCAGATTACTTCCGCCAGAATACATTCCATCCCTTCCGTAACCCCGCACACATCTCCTTCCGCTTTTTTCATTGTTTTCCTCCAATCTCCTCGACATCAGGAAGGAAGGGTTGCTCCAGTGTCAGTTTTCACGCCAGATCTGGAGTTATTAATCATTCTAGAGGGAGTCCCAGTGAACCTCCAGCAAAAATAGCCCGAACAACGAAGGTCGAATTTCAGCAAATGAAAATATTAAGTATATCAGAAAGTTATTAAATTTCATGAAAATGTTCATTAGGGCTTATTATTAAATCTGTCACAAGTCATAACTAATTACAGGTCAGCAATCGCTTCTATCCTGAAAATAAGGGTCTCTATTTTAGTTTTGGTCTGTGACTCTTTATTTATCAACGTTATCGGAAGAGTTGCTGTAATCAAAATTTCAGTACAGTTAATTCTTTGCAAAAAATATTGAATTCAGTTTGTTCATAAAACCAATACTTTCCGAGCAAACTTGAAGCAGGTTGGAGAATTGCTCAAAACAACCATTCAACGCACAGATCAAGAATAGTGTTGGAGGCCTCTATGCCCATCACGCTACTACGGTAGACCAGGGTGTTGAAGACACCATCCTGGCAGGCCATTATGAATTTCTCGGTCTCCGACTTCAGCTCACTTGACCTGAGGCATGCATAAGTCAAATTTTTGGATGAGCCAAGCTCATCAATGTTCCCAAAGACTACCCCAATGCATTGGCTCATCCTTGTGAACCTGCAGGAGAACCTCAGTCTCCGCAGCTTCAATGTAAGCTTTTTGCTGAACGGGCTCCAACTCTGTTAACCGGAAACCATACTCAACCTATTCAACCATTTGCGCAAGCTATATAACTTTATATTCAGAGGAATTACGTTGAAAATTGCATTGTGTTATTCGATGGTTAGAAAACGGAGCAAAATCGCCAATCTGCTGCTAAAATGTGTATGGACATCAATTTTGAAGAAAGTATGAGTGTCAACGGTCAGCAGGATCAATGTCTTTCGAACATCAAAAACAAAAGCAGGTCAATGGACAGAGCACAGATGATACAGTTTCTTCAATTGTGAACACTGCAATCCAATTATCTTCATCAAAAAGGAACATGGTTGTTATTGGCGAAGATATTGATCTTTAAGTTTTAGTGGTTTCACTGGCTCCATCGGAAAAATTATCTTTTCTGTCAAACCAGGAAAGAGCAGAATGACGAAAAGATCATTTCCTTACATGCTTTCAGTGGCTGCGGCACTACATTAGCGATTTTCAAAAACGGAAAAGTCAGGTGCGTAAAGTTATTTAACAAAAGTAGAGAGTTGATGATATCGCTGAAAGTTTCAACAACCGTATTTCTTCACACGACGTTATCGCTGAAGCTGAAGGACGTTTTTCCTTGCAATCTACTGTGCATGTTCTACAGACAATTCTTTGAGTAAACTAAAGCCCAATATTGCCTCACTACCACTAACAGCATCCAGGCAACATTCTCTTTGAGTGTGGAATTGAGTGCAAAAATGGTTGGGAAATAAATTATCTCTTGAATTATGGGGTTGAAAACGAGTCCAAGGATAATTCAGTCCAATTATAACAATTTACTCCATTGCACCAGAAGCATTATTAAATCTGACTTTTTGTAAATGTACAACTGGCTGTGCAGGATTGTGTGGCTGTAGAAAAGCAAGTATTGATTGTACAACGGTTGGCAGTAATTGTGGAGACTGTTCCAATGGTCCGAAAATAGACGAAGATGAAAATGAAGACGGAGACGAGAACGATAACGCGGATGAAGAAAAGGCATTGTCAACCACAAGCACGAGACGATCTTCCTATTCGGGGTGCATTGATTTTTCGTATCATGCTGATGTTCGATGATAATGGCTCCAAAAAAACGACTAACTCAACGTAATAATAAAGTGAGTGAATAAAAAAAAATACATGTGGAAAAAGAACAAATAATTACAATGATGAATTTTACGTTACAAATATAAATGTCTGTTCCCACAGAGTTTTAAATGTAGCGTTATGCGCCATTCATATGGAAAATTTCAGTTTTATGAAAAAACTGAATTGTACCTTCTTTGTTGAGAATTATATGTTCTCAAATTTTCATCACCACAGCTTTTTCTTCAAAGTTATTAAATAAAGTGGTAACTAAAAAAGAGCACGTTTTTTCCCAGATGGTGGCGAATGCGGACCTTTAATTGATCAGGACTTTTGACAGGTTCAAGAGTAAGCCCTAATAAACAGTTCACCAAATTTGAAAATTTTTGGATTCATTTATTTTTATTTTCGTTCCGTTGGCTGGGCTAAAACCTAATTCATTGGATTCAGCAGGAAAAATGTGACCTGCACAGATATTTCTGCTTAACAAAAGTAATATCTCCTGGCGCTCTTTGTATTCTCTCTCGTCAGCGTCTCATTGTCCGGTGAGAATATGGAGATTGAAGGTTTTTGTACTCGCTATCAGGCATTAAAATATTCCACGAATCCTGAAGAAAAGAGTTTTTAATTTTTTTCCGGAATAGGATTTCCGTGAATAACTGCAGAATGAATCAGGAAAATGGACTCATTTCATTCGTGGAAATAACAAAATTCAATTTGGGTTTAGTAATGGATAATAGTTCTTTCGCAATATTGGAATTGGAAAGAGAATGGAAATATATTAAAACTGATCAGAGAAAGGCTTTCCTCCACGTTTATCGCAGAATATTACAATTCTGAAATTAAGTTTGATAACAGAATGCTGGCATTCCTTCTCTAGAGTTCGAGATACAGGGTATTCCAAAATGCATTCCGAATAATTATTTTTAAGGACGTATGCCTGAGATCAAAATAAAACTTTTCTAATCACCACCTTCAAGCTACAAACATCCTAACTGACGCAAAAAAATAATAAGTTTTTAATTGTAGCTACATTATGCCTCAAATTCACGAAAAATGTACGGTTTTTATGGTCAAAATTTTCAATTTTCTTCAAAAATAAAATTTTAGATCCTTCCATTTTTTTTGAATCAGCTAACCGTTTTCGAGAAAATCGCTGGTGAATAAAATAACTCCCTTTCAGCAAATATTGACGAGAGCAAATTAACAAACCATCTATTGAGGGCCAAGTAGCTCAGTGGTTGAGATTGAAGCGTTTGAAACCATTGACACCTGGTCGACTGGGTTCGAATCCTAGCGACTACAGATTTTTATCTGATGGCCCGAGAAAGTGCTAGGAATCGCACGTTGAAAGGTAAGACCTTGTTAATCCTTGGCTCGCACAATTTTCGACTTTTGAGGGCTGCCGTTCGTAAGGGGACGACAGCTGGTTAACGGAAAACACAATTTCAACAACAACAATTATCTAACATACAGTACGAAAAACTTGAATATTCCAGATATGATTACATATTTCGAAAGATCTACCTATAGAATTCATCTTGTTGGACGATCATTCAAAAATAATATTGAGCTGGAGTTGGATGGAATCTTCTATCAGGGATAACCTATATGAGTAGCGTTAGGTGAAACCTCTAGATTAACTAGAAAATCAACGGATAAAACTATGTGTGGTTGAAAAAATTAAATTCCTAGTTCACAATATTGATTTTTCCATACATAGATCAAATATAGTCTTCCATTGGGAGAATTTTGATTTCAATATTGAAAATGCAAAAAGATTAAGTCACGATGATGTGTAATATTAAAGCGATAGCAACTGTACCTGTAAATAAAGAAGAAGAAGAGCAATGATATAATAATATTCAAAACAAATGCTGTGCTTCTTGACATTGAAAAAATTCCGTTTCTTTCGATTCAATAATTTTGATTTTTCCCCGATTCTCCAGACGACTTCTGAAACGAATATTACCAGGTTGATATCAGAAAATGAACCAAATAATTTCTTTCAGGATGCCTATTTCTCCTGGAGTATTTCCATCTAAATGCAAAATTTAACTTTAAATGTTCGAATCGCACCATTCAACCAAAACGTCATTATCGTTGTCGCTTATTGAAGGTTCTAATGAACGTTTGCGATCAAGAATTCCAACGACTGATTCAATTAAAACCGGATTATCTCATTTTTGGGATCGTTTATCTTTCATGGATGAAAGAGCTCAAGGACTCTCTTGAGTCAATGAGGCAACTACTTGCTGCGTTCTGAAGTAGCGCTAGGGTTGTTTCTTGATCCCTAGGAATTTATTCGCGTACAATGTGGTTTATCGTTTCCAGTTGCATAATGTGATACTGAATATTGATTGAAAGTTGATACTGTGGAGGAAATTCTTTCTTTGCATTGTTCCATTCGGGTTTTGAATTTACACAGTCTAAATATTAAAAAATTAAAAGAATTTGTAAAAGTGTAGACGGGCAAGTGAATCAGTTTGCTCCCATAAGTAATAACGTTAACAAAAATAATCAAATTTTTTTAACAGTAAAAGCACAAGAGCTTTTTTTTTATTGGGTAAATTTCTTTCTTCAACGGAATAATTTTGGAAAATTTTGAGTTGAAAGAAATTAATTCAATAGAAGAAATGTTCGAATGGTTTTTGGCAAGATGAATCAATGACAATATATAAATACACCACAATAATAATCACCTTCATTAAAATAGTCATTTATTTGAAGGAAATTAGTAATATGTTCCTTGAACCGTATTCCTATGACACTTCTAGTATGACCCACATATTTCTTCTTGCAGTCCTTACAGGTAATTTCATAAATCGCTGACGTTTATATCCCCCTTTTCTTATCTTTGAGAGTAGTGTAATCAACAAACATATTTAAGTGGCAGTCTTTTATGTATTTAGGTAAGTCATTAACGGATAGCACAAATGATAATGGACCCAAAAACGAACCTTGTGGAACACCCATTTCAAAATTTTTCTTCACCCGACGTTACAGTATTCAGTAATATCATCTCAATAATTCGATGAAGAGTATAATTTTATGATACACGGAATCCTGCCTGGGCTCCTTCTGTTGAGTCACCCGCAGTAGAATAGATGGTTCTTCTACGATATGATTAGATGATAACTCCTTTCTTGGGCATCCCCTAGAATTACTTGCAGCTTGGTGACCCCGTGATGGCAAAAAAAGTTTTTGAAATCTACCTCAATTTTAAGGCGTTGAGTGGGTGAGTACTATATCCTTGTAGCTCTTTCAAATTGCAATAATAAAACTATATATAAAATAAAAAAAATATCGGGACTATCATCATCTAGTTGAATTTCAAAAATTCTTCGACATCAATGAAGTAGAAAGTTGGTCTCAAGGAAAGAACATTCAAAGGATATTTCCCCGTTCTACCGAGTGGAGATAGTTTGCAAGTTTTATGAATATGAATAACGCATAGCTTCGTTCATCCAGAGAAGTTTGGAGATGTAGAATTAAAATTGAATGACATCTTCAACAACTATCCTAAATTTCAGTAAAAGACATTCCCCGCAGATTAATTTAAAATTTCATTCGGGAAATTACCAGTATTTCATCTTTCAACATTCATTTATAATTAGTTTCATATTTTAGATACTTTGTGGTAAACTTTTCGGATGTAGGTAATCCTGAAGTATTTTCTCCCGAAAAGTGCTTCTCGTTTTGCTGGCGATTAACGAATTATCACTTGTTTTTGATGAATGAAAATATAATTGAATGTTAGCAGAAATATAAAAATGAAAACCATTTTCATTATTGAAGGAACATTTATTAAAAATACGAGAGCTATGACGATTTTTTTGTTTGTGAGTTGTGGTTTTTACGAAAGGACTGTGCAAATAAAATAAAAAATTTCAGTTCTAACTGACCGTTATACCTAAATGCAAATTTAAACCGAGAATTATGTATAATTTATACATAATTGTTAGTTTAAACTCAGAGTCAGGTATAAATTTGAGTTTGAACTTATTTATGTAAAATTGTCAGGTTGATATAAATTTTAACAAGTCACTGAATCACAAAACTGAGGGAAACCTCGTAATGCACCCATGACTGAATTCACATTTAGTTAAAATAATTGTGATATTGATATGACAATTGTACCTAAATGTCAGTTCAAACTGATTATTATAGAATTGTTAGTTTGGTATATAAATATTGAGCTATTTCCAAATTAATTATTTTGGAATTCTTAGGAATGATGATATTGTTCAACTTCATTTCACTGCCATTTCAAGTAGTTCTACATAATGTATAATGTTGTTTTGATATATTGCACACAGCTATCGAACTTTGACTTCTTAGGCTGAAAACAATTTTTTTTCGAGTACAAGTAATTAAAGTTGAGGCTATGCACTTCTTAGGTATGCAGGTCGTACAAGAGTGACATTAATATTTCAAAATATTGAAGTCAATTCGAGAAATCCAATCGATCTCGCTAGGTATCACTTCGAGTAATAAGTACTTTGACTGAAGTTTGGGTAATCAGAAGCTAATTATGTTCATTTTGGAAATAATTCAATTCCACCACGACTATGTGTCACACGAGGTGATTGATAGCTCCTAAATTCCCACTTGATATTCATTGTCATTCCATTCAAGACACTCAAACTCTCAGTTCCTACTTGTATATATAGATTACTTTGTTATTGTAGGAAATTGGGAGATACGACTTTGGATTAAAATAGATATTCCATGGTATTAACGACGGAGTTATGATCCTGAGGGCGTTATGTCTATCATGTTTTGTTATATACAAGAGCAGGGTGGAAAGTTATAGACTCAGGCAGGAGATGGCGCCACCGTAGGTACTCAAACAATATTGCTTTATATAAATATTTTTGAAATATCATATGTTGAATTCTCAACATGATGACATTATTCTATTTGGTCCGTTACCAAAAAAAATATACCAAAACAGATAATGTATCTTCTTCCTGGAATAATTTCGTTGCAAACTGTGAGACAGTGATCCTTAAAAAATTCTTAAAACAAGTGTATAAAATTGTTAATATTCCGGAAAAGCATCGTCCATGAAAATATCTACAGTGTGTCTCACTTTTTGAAAGCGCCCCCGTAACTTCCATAACTATTGAGGTAGAATAGTGAAAACTCAGGACTGATGAAAATGCTGAAAATTCACATACCGGATATATGGTGTTAAGTGGTGTTGATTATGGTGTTGCCTGCTACTCGCTATGGAACAACTTATTTTCACGGTAAAACATACGGGGCAAAATAAGCTCGAAATTTCATCAAATTCCTGATCAGGACTTTCAATTCACTATTCATATTGAAAAATATTCAGACCTGAAAAATCCGAATTTGTCTCACTTTTCTTCGTAATTATCCGCATAATCCTCATAATCCGCATAGGACGGTTTCAAGTTTGCCTACGAGTTTTGTGATTATGGTCTCATGTCATTCTCGTCGGATTTTTTAACTAGATTTTAAAAAATTTGCAAGAATTGGGATCGATCATTGAATAAAATTCAAAAACAAGTGGGAATCTGTCATTTCTGTTCATGTTCCATTACCTCAAAATAATGCAACTAAAAACGATGAAATGAAATTATAGTTAACAACTGAAGAACACGCTTCATGCCAACATGGACAAAAAAGTAAGAAATGATTTTCAATGTAGTTATTATTCATATGTAAAAAAGAACGTGGGGTGCTCGAAATGAATTATCTTGAGCATTTGAACGACAAGTATTGCAAAGTTGAAATTAGTATTTTAAGAATTTACAGTATCGGAAAGTTTTCATCTGGGGTATAGACAGAAATCTACGCGAGCAACAAGGAGAACGCAATTATATGATAATACCATATAATCAAGAGAGACGTACAACTATGCGCCTCTCCTGTTACCCCACCCGACGCATTAACGGACCACGTGAAAAAGCGACAGACACAGCACACGTGGATATCCTTTCCTCGAGCGAGTAGAGGAGAAATTGTAAGGCTCTCTCAACATATAGCAAGCTACTCTTAAAATCTACATTAAAAATTATATTATTTGCTTTTCAGGCTTTGTGGGAAGTAAAGCGTGTCCTTCAGTTTTTTAAACTCTATTATTTCAATGGAGAAGATAACAAAAATGGTTGGAGTCCTAAACTTCTCAACTGAGACACAACTTTGGTGCAAATCTGTTGCAACAAAACATTTTTTGGGATTTTGGAGGACAATTTCTGGGACGTGAGCACAAAATTGAAATTTGGTGCAATACGATATGGGAATTGATAATGGATTCCGAAAATGGGTATTTAGAAGATGGTTTTTGAAGTATTATATTCATTCAATTTGCAAAATTATGATGGATGATATTTAAATTCGTTCAAACACATCGAAAATTTCATTAAACCAGTATGTCAACTCGTCAGGAACACCGTATTTCTCCGAACCACATATACATTCCACTCGCTTGAAGAAAAACGACAAAGAATACTTGAAGTAGAGAAACGAAGTTATTCCAACTTTCCTCCACAAGTAACTATTTTCTAATTCAGCAACATTGAATAATGTCTTTTCAGGAATCCGAAACCACAGCGGCACACAGCCGCCGTTCGGACTTTTTAAAAGACAGATGTTGACAGTGATAAGTCACATCATCGATCCTGCGTATTCCCGAGACCGCTTTCCAAAAGTTCGTCTAGTCTTGCCAAAAAAGTTTGTGGAGAATGAATTTGGATTTTTTTCAGCAGGCGCTTCGTTTCCTGAGTGAATTGTCACCGAACTATCTTGAATAAAATAATTACCATTTAATAAGAATGTAATGTATTTGAATATATTTCTGAAGATATTGTTTTTTTTTAGAGATTCTGTGCTCCAGAATTCCCAAGTAGGAGTCATCAAACAATATTTATTTATATGGCAATGAAACATGAAAACATGACAGTGCGTAAACTACTTGCACTGTTGAGTGCGTAAAGTGATATTTCGCACAAGTGCGTAAAAAATAACCTGTGCATAAAATCATCAACTGTGCGTAAAGTAAAATTTTTACACATTGATCTTACATTCATGCATTTTTGATACAAACAGTATTTCGCGTCGAATATATATATATTTTGAACTCGGCTGCGCCTCATTCAACAAACTTAACGCTCTTACAAAAAAGTCCCACTTCACAAACTTTTATCAAAAATAGCTATTTGAAAACGATTTTTTGATAAAAGGGACTCTAGATGAGTTTTTCAACGCGTTACATGCCGTACTTTTTCTACGAACTTATATATATTAAAACAACAAAATTGTTTTTTCAAGTTGATTTTTCTTAGGTAATCATGACAGTTTCAGCTGACAGAGCAGACCTAATAGTTGCATTTTATTTGTATGATTACAACACTGGCATAGTTAAATTTGTTGTTACATTTGCAACTCTTCTCATTCCAATTGTAGCAATAACTGGAATCTGTAAATCATGTAATTTTTGTTGTTTTATCTGTAATTTATTTGTCAATCTATTCCTGCAACACTAACAGTGCGGGAATTTTATTTAATTTTCATCATTTCATTCGTTTTATTTCAGTGAATGAAAAAATAAACATTTTGTCGATGTTTGAATCTAGAGATGTGATGATAAATTGGCTAAGGCTTTCGCGGCCGAAATTTTCACTATCACTATTGATGACTGTCATCGGAGTAGAACGAAGATGAACAGACCTCTGAAGAAGCTAGCCACTCGCGCTAGCGAAACGTTAGGAAAGTATTCCAAACCACGACGGCCTTCAAACCCGATTCAAAACTAGAGATGTGATATAAGAAAATTTAAATGTATCCTTAGAACTGATGTATTTGTTATTATTAGAATTTTAAAGCGTTAATATTATACGTGGCAGCATAACTGAGACCTGGACTATGTTTTATCTCACCTTACCTTTTCTTCAATATCTGCATTTTCATTCTTCTCTATACCGTTTCCCATTGTCTCATGCTTACTTCCCTTTCACTCCTTCATAATAAGTGGTTTGATAGAATTGATTTCTCTTTTGTTCGGATCGAATTCACATGGCCCTAACGAACGCCTTTGTGTGAATCCGATGCCGATCGGAACTCAACACTTGCAAATGAACTATGAATTCCTGTCGAACAATGGTTTGCAACGTCCGCTCAAACGATGGGTTGAACTTCGTTTACGGAGGTAATTGATGTGATTTCTACCTATGTATGAGCAATGAACAACCTGAGTGGTCTGTAGAACAGACAATCACAAAATGACTATTTGTAATTATTAAAGGCACGCATCAATAGGTTCGAGTGCGGATTCATATTTGTCTGCACATTGTCACGCATGTATAGACGTAAATACGGAGGATAGAAAATTAAAAGAGAAGTATTTATTGAAACTGGTATTCACTATGAATTGATGAGATTTATTTTCCGATGAATATTGGTGCTCTCTACAGTGTGTCTCACTTCTTATCGAAACACCCCCGTATCTTCCGTAATAATTGAGGTATAATGATGAAAAAAATGCACCTACTACCTCAATTGGGTTGGCTTAAGTTATATACACTGCCCACCACTTGCGATGGAACAACCCATTTTTACGGTAAAACATACCAGGGGGCAAAATAGGCTCGAAATTCTTTCATATTCGTGATCAGGACCACCAACTCACTACAGTTACACTTTTTTCCTGAGAAACTTTCAGTCCTGAAAAATTCGAATTTTTCTCACTTCTCATGGAAACATCCTTGTACTTTCCGTAATTATTGAAGAGAACTCTGTAAACTCCAGGAGCGTTAGATATACTAGCGATAAGTCTGAATCTTGCATAAAGTTGATCTGAGTGACATACACTGCTCGTCAGAGGCGATGAACCTAGCCAGTTTTGCGAAAAATTATATTAGGGGACAATATAGGGTCATCGGATTCGGAATCAGGACACCAGTTTTACCAACAATACATATTTACGAGGGTAATACCACAAGAGGTTTTTATTTTATCGGACAAACTTTAATTTTGGACGAAAACTTGGTTGGTTTGGTAATTGACGAGAACATATAACATGATAAAATCACGACACCGTCAGGTTACAAGTTACCAAGTTTGAGTGGAACAAAATTAAAGTTTATACGATGAAAAAAACTTCGAGTGGTATTACCTACGAAATTTTGTATTGTTGGTAGAATTGGTATCCTGATTCCGAATCCGTTGAGCCTATATTGTCCCCTTATTTAATGTTTCGCGAAACTGGCTAGGTTCATCGCCCCTGGCGAGCAGTGTATGTCAATGAGACAAATTCGGATTTTTCAAGACTGGAATTTTTTTTAGGAAAAAAAAATCTGTGGTGAATTCATGGTTGTGATCGCGAATCTGAAAGAATTTTGAGCCTATTTTGCCCCCTAGTATGTTTTACCGTAAAAATGGGTTGTTCCATCGCAAATGGTGGGCAGTATATATCACTTAGCCCAACCCAATTGAGGTGGTAGGTGTATTTTGACCATTTTCATCTGTCCTGAGAGTTTCATCATTCTACCTCCATTATAACGGAAGATACGGGAGTGTTTCCATGAGAAATGAGACAAATTTGGATTTTTCAGGACTGATATTTTCTTAGGAAAAAAGTATCTGTGCTCAGTTGATAGTCCTGATCACGATTCTGAAAGAATTTTGAGCTTATTTTGCCCCCTAGTATGTTTTACTGTAAAAATAGGTTGTTCCATCGCGAGTGGTGGGCAGTGTATACCACTTAGGCCAATCTAATTAAGGTGGTAGGTGCATTTTGACCATTTTCATCTGTCCTGAGAGTTTCATCATTCCACCCCGATTATTACGGAAGATACGGGGGTGTTTCCATGAGAAGTGAGACACTGTATATTGAAATTCAATTAAAAAAAAAATATCACCCTGTAGATTTTCGTAAACATTTGAGATGTCCATCGATGTGAGCCCTATAACGTAACATATGTTTGGAATTCGAGCCAGATATCTCAAAAACTGCAGGATCTATAAAGAAAAAAATATCTTTAAATTTCAACACTCCGTATATCGGTAACGAATCGTTTGCGGACCTATGTTTATATAAACTTTTAGTCGTAAAATAAGCCAGGATTTACATGGTGTTTAGGAACACCCTGTATAATGTTAATATATCATGTGCCTCATTTGGTATAATTCAGCATATTTTTTAAATTAATTTACCCTATTTTATAAAATGGGTACGCTTCTGTCGGTTGAGGACAGTTCCCATTCTATTAGTACCTTTTATCTCCCCTGTATTTAGCGCACATACAAACTGAGCGACTCCAAATCATTCACTGTTGTTGATAAGGCAATAATGATTCCATCTGTATTTATACGTCAATGGTCCGTGAATCGATTATCAATGAAACGGAAAGAAAAAATTTGGACTGATTTCACTTCCCTCATTACTTTAATACGTAAAATCGCCGAGGAATGAAAGGTATAATGAAAAATCATTCTGAACAATGAGCCTTTTGCATGAGACTGGCCTATCGTATAACATCTTCAATATTGGAATTGCCTTGCATATCGTGATATTTGCTGTTCAAGAACTCAATTGCACAGACATTGCATTACGATTGAAATCCTGACTGTTTGAATCCCGTTTGCTATCTCAGAGTATTGAATAAAAGTAAAATTGGAATCGAACGATAAATTAATATTTGTTGGGCAATATTCAATGTAGATCTGTGGAAAATAAAAAAAATGCCCATGATATTGAGAATGTGAAAATAATATCCTACTCATACGAAAATGTTATTACAATGAATCTCTTATGGGTTTCTTTCTCCGAACAACATGAAACAACTTCCATTCAACGATATTGTATTTACCAGACAAAATATGTCTAGAAACTTATTTGTTTGTTATACCCTAAATTCGCACAGTGTTCAAATAGACACACAAAATATTTGTGTCGCGAAATTCGTTTCTGTTCGGAATTGAGTTAATTAAATCAAAAGCAGCACTAACCGGAGGTTTTTGTTTGATTACAAACATCTCCAACATCAAAAGGCTAGGTGTAATTTGATGCTGCTGACAGAAATCGGATACTAATTAATCTCAACTTCTTAGGTAGTGAAATTTTCAAGTGGGAAGTTGAAGTCCAAATATCTCATTATTATTGTGCGAAAGGAATTAGCCTTGAGAAGGAATAAGTTCTCGATAGAAGTGACGGGGGTGTATCAATGGAATTGAAAATAAGATTTTCCTATTGTTACTTAAATAAGGCTTTTCAACAATTTTCAAATTGTGACAAAATTTTATACTTCCTATTTTTTTTGACGTTCGTAGAAAAAAAATTGTTTGCATCTCGTGCACGAAATACTTTGGTACCAAAATAGCATTTCGTGCACTTTATACAAAAATATTCATTTTTGTTCAGTTGTTCTCTCGGGCAATTGTTCTTCGGGCAATTGTCTATTCGGGCAATTGTACATTCGATCAATTGTTTTTCGGGAAATTGTCCTTCGGGTGATTTTTCTTTCGGGAAACTGCATTCGGGAAATTGTCTGTCGGGAAATTGTTTTCGGGCAATTGTCCGGAAGCCATTTTCCGCAAGTACCCTAACTTTGACAAGTGACAGCATACAGGAACCAGCTGTGCAATCTCCGACCAAGAGAGTTTTTCCATGATTGATGGTGCATTTTCTACAATTTATACAGAAACCAGTTCGTCAAGTCATATTTCTTTAGTTTTATAGTTGTGATTCCTTTTCACTTTGTGAATGTAGTGAAGAGTGAACATTATTAAATAATTGGTCTGTTTTGTGACATAGTTTCAGCTGCCCTTGAATACTCACGAAAACCTAACCTCATTTCAATTTTGGCGCCCAACGTTATACAAAAAATAAAAAATGTTTAAATATATTTCAAGATTATTAAACCACGTAAATAAAACTACCATTCGAGAGTACAGTCATGTGCATAAGAAAGTCGTACAAGGCATTGCACTAACTGCGTGTTACTGATAAAATTAGTTTGAATTTTGACTCTACTTGTGATAATGGATAATTTAATCAAGATTGACAAGTCTAGCTCACAATAGCCTTTAACAACTGTGAGATCAGATTGCATCACACCAAAAAAGGAATATTAAATGTCACTGATATACTTCTTTAATAATGACTTGAATTGGTTTACTGAATGATGTCCTTTTGGAAATTGTGGTATTTTAGGAAATTCGTGACTTTATGAAAC